>OZ037996.1:28675258-28745258 GCA_964035705.1 Porites rus
TTGTACCATCGATTCGATGGTAGATTTGATTGGGAACGAGGTTGCTTGGGCAATACACACTTACGAAGGAAGCGTGAAAGCGAAGCCTAAGGACCACCAGATTTCCCGCAAAACTTCAAGAATAATAGATAGGGCGGCGAAAATAAGAACAATTTGTGATTTAGAGATTTGGAGCAGTTATGCTAAATGAACGTGTGTTAGAAAGTGGACAGTGGAGAAACTAAACTTCGGTTTAAAGGATCTTTCGGAAATACATGAAACGTCAAGTCTAGCTTTCCTATTATTGGAACTATTATTACAAAGTGCAGCAGCGTAGCATTTGTGAGAACTTATTTTTTTTTGTAGTTGAATTAAGATCACGGTCTTGCGAATAAACACCAGAAAATGCAAAATCGTGCGCCACGCAATACGCATAATCGCGACCTTCCGAGGTTACGAAGTGCGTTCAGCAGAAATAAGAAAACAACTTAACTGGGAAGAGCCTGCCGTAAGGTGGCGAAGGCATTTGAGCCTATTAATGTACTGTAGGATCCTGGGTATGATAAGTAACTCGAAATGTACGGCTTGAACAACTCTCACTGATAAGTCAGTCTAAGCAAACAAACGCAGAATATATTTAATGTTACACTGCGTTATTAGATTCAAAAAACAGATTAATATAGAGGGTCTTGTTCACATAATATAGCCAGGAATGATGAGGAATTCATTACCAGCTGAACGAAAGGTCCGAAAGGCTTCGAAATCTAAACTATTTTTGAAAGAAAACTAGCCAGCAGGCAAGCAACTATATTTATCGTCTGTACCTGAATTGTTTTTAGAGTATTTCTACAGTATTTACCTCTGTTTCAATACTGCTTTCATGGAAATAAGTTTTGTACCTTTTGATTTTACCGTATTGAATGAAAATTAAAAGTGAATCAATCATCTCAATCGCTCCACCCACTCGAAAATGAGAGAAAAGAAAAAAAACAAAGAAAAAAAATGTAGATGCTTATTATATACATGACCATTCAGCCAACTGAGAGGGAAGTAGGAACTCTACTGACCAGGACTAACCTAACAAATAAAAGTTCTTCATCCTGTAGTGAAAGATCCAATATAGTCACTTACGTATTAGATATGGGTACTATAACGCAAGTAAAATGATGCAGATTGTACTGTACGGAAAAATATATATTAGATATTTAGAAAGACACTGCCTTGAGCTATTTGAAGGAGGGATTGTTTCGATCAGGTACAGGATTCGGTGCGAAGAACTCTCCTTGATTAGTGAAAAGACATTTGAAAGACAACAAATCTGCGTTTTGTAAAGACCGCAACTACAGTGAAACCTCTATTAAGCGGACACCCTCTATTAAGCGGACACTAAGCTGGGTTCCGAAATTAACGTCTTATGTTACCCTTTATAACGAACCCCTATTCAGCAGACACCTGTATTAAGCGGACGCGGACACTCAAATAAAATGTATTAGGCTAATTTTTATTGTTAAAAACCTCTATTAAGCGGACACCGGACTGAATTGACAATAGTAGTATTGGATTATGTCCTCGAAATACGTACTGTAGTCGATTATTAAAGATAAATCAATTCATTTAGCTGTCAAAAAACTGTAAATTAGACCGATATTGTCATCCGCGATCAAAGTTCACCTTAATTATAAAGTCTTGCAAAAACTATACCACAGCTTCCTTAGCTTCCTTGGCAACATGGAACTTTATCACAGTACAGATAGAGTGACCGTTGAATGTTAATCGTTAACAAACATTGCGTAATTTTTAAAACCTCTTTTAAGCTGTCAAAAAACTGTAAATTAGACCGATATTGTCATCCGCGATCAAAGTTCACCTTAATTATAAAGTCTTGCAAAAACTATACCACAGCTTCCTTAGCTTCCTTGGCAACATGGAACTTTATCACAGTACAGATAGAGTGACCGTTGAATGTTAATCGTTAACAAACATTGCGTAATTTTTAAAACCTCTTTTAAGCGGACACACTCTATTAACGGGATACTTGGGTAGGTCCCGAATGTGCCCGTGTCGAAGAACACGTCACTCGAGCTTACAAAATACTGTTGTGTTTTAATCCGAGATTCAGTGATGATAACATAGAATGTTACTCTAAGCAATACATTGGAAGGTAAATTGCAAAAGATGGAACAAAAATTTTTAAACCTGGAATGGCGCCGGCGGCCTTTCAGGAACCGGGGACTGGACCGGTTTGTTCAAAGCTGGGTTAAGATAACCCAAGGTTAGTGCGAAAATTGAATTCAGATATGAAAGCTTCAAAAGAAAAGTCATTAATCTATTTGACTACAATTTGATAATAGGAACTCTAAAAAGAATGGATACAGGTATAGTTTCGTGTAATTTTGAGTAGTATTTTTAAGAGACTCTTTAGATATGTATTTATAATTATTAAATATTGTTATTTAGTTTATACTTTATATTTAACAAAAAACCTGATGAATTTTTACCGCGTTAAAATAAAGATTTCAGATTTGAGATTTGAGAAAATTATCCGAGAAAGCTGCTTTTTTGATAGTTACAAAAAGAAAAAGAAACCCAACGTAAACCCAGGCCCCGTTCATTGAAAGATGGTTAAGTTTCACCCAAGAACATGTAACTCAACCTTACAAAATAGTGTTGTGTTGAGCTTTTACTCTGAGATACAAAAAATGAATGAATGAACCCTTATTCACGGGTCAATAAAATATCGAGCAGAGGGAAAACCCTCAGCTAATAGGTGTCACCTAACTAAGCTAAAACTGTACATGTATAAAAGAACAAATCAAATTTTAATCCTGGATAAGCGCTAATCGCCCTTTCAGGAACTGGGCGCCGGGTTAAAATTTTATCCTGGGTTATCGCTAATCGGCCTTCGAGCAACTGGGACTTGATCATGACTGTTCCTTGGAGATTGTTTTCTTGCTGTTTCCGTGTTCGTAATGCCTATCCACCGGTAGTCGGCTCCTGCTATCCACGCTTTTTGGTCAGTCGCAGCAGTACTTATATCATAGCTAGAGTATCAGGCCGTCTTTAGGGGAAGGGGGAGGAGGTGTCTTCCTTAGGGGCTAGGAGAGAGATTTCTTCCTCAGGGGCTAGGGGAGAGGGGATTTCTTCCTGAGGGGTTATGGGAGAGGTGGCTTCTTCCTTAGGTGCTAGATGAGAGGTGGCTTCTTCCTTAGAGGCTAGATGAGAGGTGGTTCTTCCTGAGGGGCTAGATGAGAGGTGGTTTCTTCCTGAGGGGTTATGGGAGAGGTGGCCACTTTCTTAGGGGCTAGGAGAGAGGAGATTTCTTCCTTACGGGCTAGACGAGAGGTGGTTTCGTCCTCAGGGGTTACGGGAGAGGAGTTTTCTGGCTAAAAAATTGAGGTCATGGAGCTGTATTTTTTTGACTTATGCAAAACAACAAGCGATCAAAATTCTTCAAAGGAAGCCGACAGCCGTTTGGGATAAGCAACAGGTAGCGCACAATATACCAATTTTAGAAAAGACAAGAACATAACATTTGCATGAAAAAAAGAAAAAAACTATTCAACCGCTTAAACAAAAGTTTTATTAAATGAGTGCAGTGATAGGCATTTTAACAACTTGTCAAGAAGCATCAAGACTATTCACGCAATCAAAAATAAATTTATTTGACGTAGTCCAGCCGGCCTAATGGTTTTGACGCTAGCAGCATCCGTTTTTCGACCTTGCTCATCAAACACTTGACTGAACGACATTCGTTGTACAATACCGGCCCATGAAAATTTGAATAAGAAGTAGACAAGTTCAGCCACAGGGTAAATAAATCATCAGGTTGTTAGCCATAAATGGCCCTTGATTTCCGACTCGATAAGTAAATAATTTACTCAGGCTTCTGTTGTTATTGTTAAATTGTTACCAGTCTTCGAGACAGGATAAAGGAGCAAGATCTCATTGGGAAAACGTGGATATAGCAACCCACTCAACTGTACAAACAGGGATTTGGAGGCCCGCAGTCATGTAAATATGGATCATATCTGCTCTTCACTCCCACGCCTCGATTTCCGCGATAAAATTCTCAACCAAGCGGAAATCCACTAAAGCCGCTCAGTGCTGAACAGCGACGAATCGAATCACTGCATTCATCACACTTCACCATTACCAATACAACTTAGTTTTCTATACAACAAGTACATTGTTTGGTTGTTTGTTTGACACAACACTCCGCTGTCGTTTTAGTGGTTAAGTAAACTCAGTTCTTCTAAGATCTTGGCAGTGGTGGACAAAACAATTCCCAATGAAGCCTGCGATGGTTTTAAGCGACAAAGATGTCCAACGGGTCAGAGAGTCTTTGACGAAGACTCTCACTCCTCAGCATAAAGTTGTAATTGCTCCCTGTTTGGCTGAAGTTCTTGTCCTGAACAAGAGCAAAAGTATTCTCCGACGATCATTTAAAGAGAAATGGAACAGTGTCGGAAAAGGAGTCATTGCTTTAGTCTATAACACGGACAGCCTTGGTCAGCGAATTGAAATTTGCTTGACATCCATAAAAACCCGAGAGGTCATTTGGCGAGAGACAGTTGTTGCGCATTTATCCCGAGTTGAGTCACCGCAACCAAATTACCATACCTTCAACAGCACGAAAAATTTCTTCGAAAAGGCTGCGATACGTTACGACAACGAAACAGTCGCAAACCTTGTGTTACGAGCTCTGAGTGTGTTTTCATCACAATCAAAATCCGCGAAAGTTTCTGGGCATAAGCCGGCCTCGCGGTCACACTCGTTCACTGTTGCACCAAGACCCAGACACGCGCGCGCTCAAGAAGCAAAAAGTGCTTTCGAACGATGCACAGTGGCTATTTCCAACTTGCACATTCAACAAGTGTTTAGCAGCGACGGAAGGCCAGTCAGTGCCCCTCAAACAGCTTCAATGTGCGGAACCACAAGCGCGCTAACAGCGCCGCAAAGTCAGCAACGGAGCGACTGTCTCTTCTCCGTATGTGAAGCACGCAAGCAGATCTCAACGCAACTTTCGTCAGATCAAAACAGCGTTTATCACTTCAACAAACAACCATCAAATAACAACCGTCCTTCCCGGAGTACAAGTTTTAATTTGGTGCGACGTTGTACAGAACCAGTTTTGAAGCCGAGGACAGATTTGCTAGTTACTGATCTGTGTACAACAGAGCTTTAAATTATTGGAATCCAAAAGAACTGGCCGCCTCGAGAGGGTCACTGATGAAAATTGTGTTAAATGACTCTACAGGAAATTTTTTAGAATGATGATACAAATCTTTGGTATGTAGGACCTCCGGGTTAAATTCAAGCGATGTTAAATGTTATTGTAAAGAGACCTGGAATTTAAAAGCACCACAGTCGAGATTAGTCGAACGATTACTAATTGTTTATAAAGATTAGATTTTGTACATATCTCATGGTTCCTACATTACTGACCGCATATTTTAATTTATTTGAATAAATAAAGTTGCTGATGCCTTATTCTTGTTTTATTCTGTCGTCAGTCGTCTGCGCAAATTATAAGCGGTTAACCTCGCGTTAAATTATTCTCATAAACAGACTCATTAGTTTATGAATAGTTATCTGTAATTGATAATTAGCATACATCCTTTTACAACAGATTGAACCAAGGAGAGGACGTTGTGAGCTATACAGAAGTACGAAAAGTAAATCAGCGGAAAGGAATTACAACGAAAAACGCTTCGATTGTTTCCCCCATTTCAACGAAATTCTTTGATGACATATCCGTTGTAAAATTGAACATAATTTATACTTACCGGAAATCTACGCCGGCTCAACACAATAAACCTGTCATAAAAAGGTGGATGGCTCTTGAAAAACCTATCAAGATGCGGTTAGTGATGACTTTTCAAAGGCATGCAATATTTTACTTCAGTGAAGTTCCCGTTATTAACAGAGATGAGAAAAACAAACTGGAACGTTTTTTTCTAAACTATAGGATATAAAAAAAAAAGGCACTGTTAACAATTATTTCCGCGGACGTTTTGCTGAATCGTTTCTCTTCTCATTATTTTAAGGGGTTAAAACTGAACCATGCTATCTAACTTCGGTCGACAATGGACTGTCGTTTCATAGAAAGTGCTCGAAACTTCTCATTATAGATGTCAGGAAGCTGGCCGTGGAGATGACCGACGATATAGCAAGACGTGTGGAAAAAGACTAACGTCATTTAAAAGTGCTCTTTTTCCTTCTACGAGTGGTGAGCCGGCAATTCAAAATCTATTCTGACTCCATGGCCAGTCAGTCGGACTCGAACTGTCCAGGTATATCATAGTTAGAAACGGCTTGACTTTAGAGAACCTTTTTACATGCTTCTAACCAAGGCTTGGTCGGAACTCATGCTATTTTTCACGCTTTTCATATTTTATCTCAAGAAAACATTCGGAGTTGAAAGGATAATTTTTTTGCGCTATCATGGAGAGTATCTATATTAAATATATCACATCTTAAAAGTATCCTTCTTATCCTTCTGTAAATCTATTGACTATTACATGTACATGTAAACTTTCAGACAATGTTACGGCCTTTATAGGAACAAGTAGTTGTTTATAGCGTTCAGTCAGTTCTGGCCGGATAGTGGTCGACAAAAATGTGATTCATGCCAACTCCAAATTCAGTGGTGTTTCTGCTCAGTTCTTCCGTATAAGATTATTTATTTGTCAGTGTTTTGGAGAAAACAACTTTGAGATTGTTTCTCGGCACTGCAGAATTTTAAACTTGATCTAAGGCTGATATTGGTAGCCTGTTCCCGGGCCAACTTTTTCACTAGTAGTTAAGTAGCTTTAAGTGATGTCAAGTACTCGAGAGTGAATTAACAAAACAATAACCGATCTCGGAAGACATTAGGAGATTTTTAATGAAAATAAAGCAGGAACAAAACAAGTGAGACAATTTCAGTCAAATACAAGATCAAAAAGGGATCAGAAAGATAATCCATGCAGATGTACAGTTTTTCAGCACACGTCCAGTAGGCTCTTGTTAGCCGACAGAAGAAAGCCTTTATTTTAAAAAATGCTACGGAGTCGTTAAATTTCTTAGTAAACACACTCACTTCGTGGTCCTGATTATCTCATTTTGTTATCCACTCCCCTTACCGACATTATTCCGCTGAGGAAACCAACAGTCTGGAGAGGAACAGAACGCGACCGCAATTATGCTATTCTCGGTTGACTGTAAGAACCGGCACGTGCACCAAGCGTTTTCTTTCTGTAAAATAACTGTTTGAAGGAGCAAATTGCCAAGAAAATTCTAAAGCTCGAGAAAGGCTAAAGATTCCTGGATAAGCGTTCTCAGTGTCTAAGATATTCCGCAGACTTTTTCAACTATCTTACCAACGATTTCGGAGATCGTTGTGTTTTTAACATATTACCAGATATTACGAAAATTGATAAAAAACAATGAAAAAAGCTCTCCGAAAATTTCCGCATGAAGACAAAACGTCACCGAGAATCTTCTAATGAACATATAACAACTCCACGTCCTCGAACTTTCGACCGGACTCATCAGCTCTCATCAGGGTTGCTGAAAATTTCACCGGACGCATGAGTCGAAAAAGCGACCTAAAGCTTACGAGACCACTGAAAAAAATTAAAAATTCCCCTTGAGACATCTGAACTAAAAAAAAAAGGGTTTTAGGGCAGCTCCGAATTAACCAAAAAGGCTTCTAAAGCATAGAGAAAACCATTTGAGACTGACTTCTGACTTTAGTTCAAAACAGTGGTTCAGAAGCTATCCACTGGATACTGAATCTCGATGCAGTCGATAGTGCAATTGGTTTTAATAATAATAATAATAATAATAATAATAATAATAATAATAATAATAATAATAATAATAATAATAATAATAATAATAATAATAATAATAATAATAGCACTTATATAGCGCTACGACTGGCCAGTGGAAGATATCCCCTCCACATGTGCTTGTGGGGAAGCCTTTACGGTTGATCACTCTATGATTTGCAAACTAGGAGGTTTTATTACTCAACGCCACAACGAGCTAAGAGATCTCGAAGCTGAATTTCTGAGTATGGCGTGTAGCGATGTCGAGATCGAACCAGTACTTCAAGACATCTCCGGCGAACACTTAAACAGAGGATCTAACAAAGCTCAGGATGCGAGGTTAGATATCCACGCGCGTGGTTTCTGGGAGCGACATCGTTCAGCATTCTTCGATGTGAGGGTCTGTCAACCTAATGCTGTATCGTATAGGGACCTAGAGCCACGACAAATCTATCGTATCCATGAGAACGAGAAAAAGCGTCTCTACTCAGAGAGAGTCCTGGACATCGAGCATGGAACATTTACATCTTTGGTCTTCACCACAACTGGCGGAATGGGAAAGGAGTGCTTGAAGTATCATAGCCGTTTAGCACAGCTGATTGCCATCAAAAAAGGGGAGCAGTATGCCAAAACCATCTCATGGATCAGAACCAGAACCTCATTCGCACTCTTGAGATCTGCGTTGGTTTGTCTTCGAGGCTCTAGGACAAGAAGAGTGCCATGTGACATTAAGAATGTTGATATCGACGTCGAAGTTGTTGAAGGAGCCATTAAATCGGACTATTGATGTGTTTCCTTACTTCATATATATCTTTTTATTTCATTATTATTATTACTATTTTTTTTGTTTTTAGCAGTTGAAAGAAACTTTTGAATTTTAGAGGTTGACAGTTTTTTTTTATTGAAATGAAATGTTTTTAATTCGAAAAAATTTTTCTTAGTTAAATTAAGTTTCTTTAGGCTAAATTAAGTGCTTTTTAAATCGACAGGAATTGTAAATAGTGTTTTTGAATGAATAGTTTTTTCTTTTTTTTAAGCGAATTAATTGTAAATAGGATTTTGATTTATAATAAACTTTATTGAGTTATCTTATATAGCGCCGATATCAATATTGCTATTTTCATCAGCAATTAATAGTGATTAATATTTTTCCTAGCAGTTAATAGTGATTTATCCAGTGGACTGAGCCGGCTGACGAAATTTCAAACAACCGAGCCCACCCGCTAGTACAGCAGGCGCGGATGGCGTTCTAACGGAAAGCGGAAATCCAGGAGCATTCTGGTAGGTGTTGTAGTCTACTCCGATTGAAAACCGGTTGGCACTTAAGTTACCAACCAGGGGTTGAACTACTGACTCCCACACGAGAAAGAACACACGAGAACTCATTAAAATAATTCGCTGAATGAATGCCAATCATCATTAGGTCAGTCATTCAAATTTTCCATTGATTAATCTTCCATTAGCTACCTAAAGCTTTTAATAAAATACCTTAACAAACCTCGTGTTAACGATGACATTTACCTCGCCATTGACTTATGCTCTGCACCTGAACAATATAACAGTGTTGAAAAAACAACCAGTTTCGCTTTCACAATATCAAGACCAGTAACAGTCCAACGTCTCTTAAAATCCTCTGTACCCGACCCGAGGGGTACTCAACAAATGTTTATACGGGAAGGCTCCGCCCCGAGGTCCAACCCCTTATATACCCTTTTTTATGAAAAAGGTGCCCCTTTCCTAAACCTTCTATTGACAAACGGTACCCCTTTCACATACCTTCTTTAGAACTTTTCATCCCTTTTAACTGCCGTAAATGCAACGTCTTTTAAATAGGAATTAATTACAAAAATTAAAAAAAAAGGTTTTCTCGACTTTATAAAGCCATAAAATTCATCTGTTAGCCCTTTTGGGCCTTTATACAGACCCAAATGACAGACTTCCTTACCCTTTTATATACTTCAACTAGTGAAATCCCTACCCTTTCATACACCTGAAGCATGAAAAAGGTACACTGTACCCCTTTCGGGCAGAGCTTCTCCGAATAGGTCATCATAGGGAGTACCCTTCCGGGGTACCCGAAAACACACCAATTACATTATATCAAAATCTAGCCTTAAATTCCAGGCACTGATTCATGTAAGACTCTTGTAATGGGGAGTGGTGTGGAATGAGAAGCTTGAAGTAAAGCAGAAACGCCGGAAGAAAGCAAAACGAGAAAAACTTTATAATATCTATACCACACAAAAAAAGACAGGAAAAACAGACACTACTAGCTATGTAAGGTATAAAGTCACCTAGAAAAAAAAACTAAAAAGCTGATCTACTAAGCTAGGAGGAATAGTGATAAAAGAACATTTCAATATAAAACGATATTAAAGTAGTTGTTACATGGAGGCATGAGAGTACAAGTAGGAGGAAGAGTTTTCTCGCAGGGGGCGGATCTAGGGGGAGGGTGCAGGGGGTGCGCACCCTCCCTGAGATGACCTGTGGTTTTCTAATACAACTGATATTATATTTTTGTTTCTTTGTTTTTTTTTATGTTAAAGCTTTTGCAATACTGTAACTACATAATTATAGTCAGGCAAATAAAGCTTATGTTGTTGTTGTTGTTGTTGATATTTTGCAAAAAAAAAAAAAAAAAAAAAAAACTATGTGGTTTATTGGTGTTGAAGTAGAGCAAGAGACGAGTGCCCCCTCTTAAAAGAATCCTGGATTCGTCCCTGTCTCGTACTCTCTCACTCTCGCCAGTCACCACGTTTTTTCCAATTCCTGTTCCGTTCTCTACAGCGCCTGGCACCCTCGGTCCATAGGATCCCTCTATTTCCGGGAACGAGGGAGAACAACTGGAACAGGCCAATACAAACTTTGCCAGTCAGTCAGTCAAGTTTGAATT
The DNA here is from genome assembly GCA_964035705.1 of Porites rus. Classification (NCBI taxonomy): domain Eukaryota; kingdom Metazoa; phylum Cnidaria; class Anthozoa; order Scleractinia; family Poritidae; genus Porites; species Porites rus. The sequence goes on from OZ037996.1 coordinate 28,685,945, forward strand.
TAGACTGCTGACCATTGACTTTTAGGAGAGAGGGGAGGGGGGAAGGGGTTGATTTGGTTTGGGCCAGGTCCTTTTTCCAAGCCCACTGAGCTTACTACTGTGATCGAATTTCTTCGTAATTTTTTGGTGGAAATATAGCAAGCAAGAAAAGGGCAAGTGTATGACAAAAAGCAATGTTTCAAACCAGTATCTTAGTCTTCCTTTGTTTTAAATTAATAAAATTGTCATAAAAAGAGACAAATGGGAAATGAACTCAATAACAAAATGAAACCCCATCCCAACATAATATTTATATTATTAAATAAATTAATGCTTATAATAAGCATGCTTTGTTCCCTCTGTCTTACACAAAGGGTGCCCACCTTGTGTTTCAACTACACGAAGAAGAAAAGTTCTGGAAAATGTTTTTGGAGTCTTTTAAATGACTTTAATGCTATTTAACAATGATTTTATTAATAATAATTTATTATTCCTCCAGCCCAAATGGGCTCACTCTGAGTCAATACGCCATGAGGCCGAAGCCTCATGGCTTCTGTTGACTCAGAAGCTATGACGGCAAGAGGAATAATAATAATTTTTTTAGTAAAATCCAACTAGTTGGTCAAAAATAGAGACAGCACAACTTTAGCTGGCAAAACATGATTCAGCCTCTATTGTTTTGGTTTTCAAAGCCAGTGCTTTTTGCTAGTAATGAGATATAACATATAGCCTAGTAGCAGCTCAACCAATCGGAATGTAGCATTGATAATAGACCCTTAGTAGGATTTAACTAAATGTAAATAGCCACAATACCCAACAGTCAACATAGGCTATATGTCTGCCCCAAAATCTCCATGACGCCCGTAATAAAACAAGACATAGTTACCACAACGATGTAGACCATAAAAAATCAATTTATCAAGGGAACTTGTCAAGAAATTTGTCAAATTCAGAGGTAACTGCCACCAAATTGAGTGAAGTATAAACTGCTCAAAAAGTTAGACGAGGGTATAAATTTTAATGACACAGCACATGGATGGGCAAACTTGAAGAAGATTAAAACGAATAATAAATCTGTTTTCGTGCCTCACGTGTTTCGCTGGACTGCTCATAGTCTATCAAGCGTGCTCTACCTGTGTAAGAAATACATATTGCCTTGTAAAAGATTACAAATAGGTAAAAGATTATAGAAAATTGTGTCTTAAGATGAGAACAGTTAATTTTTTAAGCGGTACAAGGTCGATAATCTCTAAATGTGGCAAATTAAGGCCATGGAAAAGAAAATAGGAAATTCCTTGGGGGTGGGGGGTTATACAGGACCCTGCTGGAATGGAAATTCCGATGGGGTGGGGGTCTAATCGGAAAAACCATCTGTGGGGGTGGGGGGGGGGGTATGGATATTTTCTGGAATCACACATTGCAATTTATTGTAGTCTTTGAAAACTTGTTAGCCTTATGTAACAATTTTTCAAAGTTCATTTTTGTTAGACATATTTTGTTTGACAAAAAGCAGTAATTTTGTCATTCTTAGGTATTTTCTCAAGTTTCATAGTAAATAAGGACGCGTAACTGGTATTATAAACCAAATGAACCAGACCGCCTCGACACAGTTACTTTAATGACCATGTTTTACAATGTTTCAACATTGGTGATGCTGGTGGTCAAGCTAACAACACCACAAATGCCAAAAATCTGTCTTGAGTAATTAACCCTAAAAAAAACCACTGAATTTCCTGTAGTTGTTTAGTGTACGTATTTACAATAAAGAGGTTCAAGGGCATCATACAAATGTACATAATGTCTCTTTTCTGAAAGGCTGTTTGTTTTTCACACACTGCACATATGATTATAATTATCAAATATTACTTTGTTCCATGAAAACAGGATTCATGAATAACTGAAGTTATCGTTGTCTAATAATAATAGATTTAGCCAAGGCCAAAAGCGAGACTCTCGATGGATCTTTTAAGAAATATTTGTCTGCAGCGATTCAATATCAATAATTATTAATATTGAATCACTGCAAGAATTATTCTTGCCTAAAGAAACAAACTGAATAATTATTCCTCCCCCAAAAAACCTGAGCCTGCGACTGAATTGAAGCCAATAGGTGGTTAGGGGAAAACTTAAAAAAAAAAACATGTCAACTCAATGAGTTGTACTCCAGAGCCCACAATACAGCCATGTGACCCTGTCAGCATATACCCCTTTTTGACAGGTGTCAATTGACCATAACATGGATGTCCAATATCAAGTTCAACAGAGATTGTATACATGACTTGGACACCAAGCTACTTAGCTAGTGTTACTGCTTACTTGAAGGGGCTGACAGACAGACAATTTTTTCACTACCAAAATTCCTGGCATGCATCTAATACTATAACCAAATTTTATTACCAATGGTACTCTACCGCACCCACCATTGCGACAGTACTGCTAAGATTTGTTATTGATTATCTTCACCTAGCCATCATAATGCCCTTGGTTCCCTTTTTCACATTAGGAGATAAAGGAGCCTGTACGACAATCATACAAAGAAGTGTACCAGTAGTACCCTTGATGTAATATGTCAAGGCAACTAATCATTGACCACTGGAAAGAAGCTGAAAGAATGAGGCATTGTAAAAGCAGACAATCAAACTTGAACAATTAGCCGAAAGGGCAACATGTAAAGGTTCTTCAACAGTCTCAATTTTTGATATAAGTTCCCCATCTGGTTTAAAGATGACAATTGCATTACTGCTACAGTCGCAAACCAATATGACATTGTTGATAACATCCACTGTAATGCCCACTGGGTCTAACAGATCACCATTTCCAAAGTCAAAAAGAAATGTTCCACTACTGTTGAAAACTTTCACACATTCTAGGTCACCATCAGTTACGAAGAATTTTCCTTGGTGAAATGCAACATCTTGAGGGCAAGAGAGTTTGTCCTCACCAAAGCTAAACAAAAACTTTCTGTCTGCACTATAGACAAGAATACAAGGTTCAACCAACTCCTCTGGCTCATCACAACAATCTCTGGGACTTGATGTCACTAGCAAACGACCATCACTATCTGTAGATAACCTAGTGAATTTTACTCGGCTGTTGGGCGCTTTGACATACTTTTTCACGAATGTGCCTTCTCGGTCATAGTGAAGCAGGCGATTGCATTCACGGTTCAAAACTATAATTTCATCATCTTTGGAAAATGTGATATCCCATAGGTCACCATATATGATGCGAAATGACATTGCGGGATCTCCCATTGAAGAATAGACATAAACTCGTCGATCCTCTTCATCTAGCACAGCAATGTCACCAGTTGCACTTGACACAGCAATGGCAAAAGTGAACACTCCAGTCATGATAGTCTGCGCTACTTCTCCACATCTACTGTAATCAATAAAACCTGCCCCATTCTTCACACTCTGGGTATAGTTTTTGGCTGACAATGACAACTGTCCAAGTAATTCCATACATTTACCATGCAAATCAGACCATTGACCATGAGAAAATTCCATTTCTGCATAGTTAGACAGCCTGTTAACTGCTAGGGCTCTTTCATCTGCAGCAGAGCTGATCTGCGTTAATTTTTCGACAAGGTCATTTTTAGATTCTAAAATCTCCCCAACTTCACCTTGCTGGAGAATTTCATTTGCTGTGTGCATACAACTCCTTGCTCTTACAAGAAATGAAGACATCTGTTCCTTCTCCCTTTGGAAAGATTTAGAATCAAAATGCTCTGTTAGAAAGGAATCAAGGCGAGCAATTAGAGACTTTCTTTTATCATCAATGGCTTGAATAAGATCATCAGCCATTTTATTAATCTCGCGTCTTAGCATTTCCCCTTCATCTGAAGCTTTATCAAAACAATCTTCCATTTCCTTCGCTGCTTTTTCTGCTCCTTTAACGCGCTCTTTGCAAATATTCAGAACGTTATTTACAGCTTTTTTCTCTTTCCTTGCAGGTGTATTCTCCATAAGTCGTAATAAAAGGTGGTTTGTGGGGAAAGCAGAGACGCCCGTTGAAGGAAGGAAAGACTCTTCCCGGCATTGAGGACAAGAAATTGTGTACGAATTTTTACGGACCACGACGATATTCTCTAAACACCGCTCACAAACGTTATGAGCACAGCTGGGGAGACATTTCGGTTCTTGAAATTCTTCTAGGCAGACAGGACAAGTGGTTTCGTCTCCCATAATGGCTACAACTTTCTGAAGTTCTTTGCGTTCAGAAACGGCCGCCATCGTTACAGGAAATTTTTCATAGATAGTGATGACGTACACTCTACCATTGGACAGGTACAATTTTATAGGTCCGCAGACTGTGCAAAATTATTACTGAAATCGCCGGGGAGAATCGTCGTCTTGGTATTTTCATTTCAGTTTTAAATGTTCATGTGAAAATTACCTTCGTAGCTCGGGTAAACTGATCACTTGAGTGAAGATTTTAGTCTGGACTAGGGAAACTGGGAATTGACACTCAAACCAATGAAATCAATAAATTCACTTTACCTGCAACTTTTTAGTTAGTTAGTGCCGACCTGAGTACTTTCTAGAAAATAGCCCTCGCAAATAGCATCTTTAGGATAAGGAGGGATTTTGGGAGTTTAGTCTCGTATAGGGTAGGGTCTGCCAGACCTCTTAACAAGGGTTAAACTGTTACATTCTCTCTCCAAATTGCCTTGTTATTGCTTGTGAAAAATTATTCAAATTCAACATATCAAGACTCACTTCTTTCTCAAGCACCCTTTCAGTATACTGGTAACTACCGGTAAAGCAGAAAATTTTATTATTATTTATTATTACATGTATGATACATCTGGTGCTCACAAAGGATAAATTATTTACATGAAAAATCATTTTATATTAAGGCTAGCTATTATTGAAATGCAGTTCCTGACCACAGACATATCAGAAAAGACTGGAGAAATATTTTATGTATGAAAAATGTATATCCTAGGTATAAATAATTTATAATTAATCAAGCAGACTGCATACATTGAATTTCATATTACCTAAAGAGTTAATGTTCCTTTTGGCCTTAGTCCTACGTTCATCACATAAACTGCTTTGATGGTAGGTCCGAGGACTTGCACTTAGAGCTGAGATACAGCTACAGCCTCACAAAAAGTCATTCACTGCTGGGAAAAACTGACAAAAAAACGCACTGCTAAACCTTACATTCCAAAGCCTATCAATGTTACACATTGGCCAGTGCAATAGAACCAGGGGCAGGAGCAGTTGCTTGCAGATCCATTTCCATAAAGAAGTTCTTGCCGTAACTGTAAGTCCTGGCCAACTGTCACAATGGGCATTAGACTTGCTTGCCTGCTTTGCAACAAGCCGTACTTCCACAGAGAAATAGATAAGCATTCCATATGAATGACATCTTTCAAATCTGCACTCTATTCTATTGTCTTATGAGTGAATAGCACACACCGATACCTATGGCAGCTGCAGCCATGCCATACTTGAGCCAAGAGTCCCAGGAATTTCTTTTGTCAGCACATCCACTGGCTCTCTTCATGTGCAGAGCTTCTTTACTACCACCATCTTTTTCTTCTTTCTCCCAAAACTTTGCAAGCAGAATCTGTGTATCAATGATGTCTTTCTCATCAGCAGCATCAAAAGCTTCCTATAAAAAGTAACACCACTGAGATAAAACCTTTGAAAGAACTTTGTCACTCTGTTTACAAAAATGGTTTACCTGTGCTCATGCGGGGCTTTGTGCAAATTGGAACCTCCAGTCAATTTTTGTGGTAATTTTTGAATTTGATTTAGATTAAAAAATACTGAGTTTTGCTAGTGATTTTTGTTTTAGTAAACAAACACTTTTGCAATGTTTTCTTTTGCTTGTGATTCATTTTCAAGATATATGCAAAAATATGCCAGATTTCTAGTGCTACATGTATTTACTTTACATTGGGATTCTTTTTATGCATCAGAAAGGAATGAGAAACATTAGACAATACAAATGTCCGAAGTATGGAGCAATAGGTAAAAGACAAACTAAATGCCATACACAGTAATACATACAGTAAAACACTGAACCTGAACCTCCAATTAACTAACCAAAAACTAACACTAAACAAGCAAAATGATGTATGGGTAAAGTGTGAAAAAGTCAAAGATGAACAGCGATATTACACTTAGTAATGTTGAGAAATGAGAAGACAAAATATGAAGAAGAATGGATGCTAGACTTTGTCTTCCTATTCTGAGGTCCAGTGCTGATGCAAATTTTACAGTCATATGAAGTTATAGAAGGTCCCTAAGAATGTACCCACCAAGCACTAAACGAGTTATAGAGTTAAGAGATGGCTTTAGTTAGGATGTTCGTTAGGCATTGGAAAGATCGGAGAACTCTCTGTTTACTACACAGAATTCTCTGGCTAACATTCGGTACCCTTTGAATACTTTTTATTCAGATGTGGAACCTTTTTCAAGATATTCTCCTGCTACTAGAATTCTTAATGCAACCCCGTTTACCTCAAAGCTGTTATTAACCCATTCGCCCCTGAGCCCCCCGCAACCGCTCGTGCGGATCCACGTCCTTTCTACTGCTTGTAACATCATCAGTTTTAATGGTCAAGGACAATCTTGTCTGCTAACTTGTGCAGAGTGAAGAGGTCTTTCAAACTATACCAGAATGAGCACACTTCAGTCAAGGACACCAGAGAAAAAGGCAAAAAAACCATGTAACATTGACTTGAAATTCCCATGAAACTCTTGTTCCACTACCCACCTTCCTTTCTTTTCATCTAATCTTAAGATCCTAAAAGCTTTCCTTAAAACTTTTCCCACCAAAATGAAGCCTACTAAATGCCAAGAGAAAAAAAATGAAACACGAAAAGCGCAAAAAGAGGGGAGGAGAGAAAGCAAAAAGTAAAAGTCTTTATAGCGCGACAGTGACCAGAGAACCACTCAACTAGCTTCAAAACACGTTTTTTCAGAAAAATCTCCAGGAGCAAATAAGCTAAGGTGGCCCTATACAGTTTTTCAGGGTCAATACCTTCCAAGTTTGAGAATAAACTACGTTGCCATAAACAAAGATTTGGAAAAATTGCCACCACAGTTGTATTAGATAAGGATGAAAATTTGTCATGATCAGGTTTGCAATAACATCGGAATTGTCGTAGAAATGAAATGATGCCATTACCTTTTTACTTGCGGCAGTATTTCTCAAACACTGGGGACTGTTCTTCCAAAATTGCTCACAGGAGCTTTTTCCTTTAATTATAGCTACCTCGATGTTCGTGTATTTTGAATGAAATCTGTAAGAGCATTATTGAGATATTTTGGGATAAAGTTTTTATGGTTAGAAATATGGTAAAAAACGGGCAATCTTGATGTTCTGCTGTTATCTGTAGAAAACGAAGTGCTTTTGACATGCAATTTTGCCTCATATATTAGTTTTATTCTTTTTAAAAACTTGTGTGAAAGATCATGGAGATAGCTCAAGCCGATTGCTACAAAGAAGGATTTGATTAGTATGTACTGAGGCACTCTTGTTAGTGGTTTTGCAAACATTTTGGTCTACTTTTATTTAACAAATCAGTGAATAATTTTTAAACCTCTTGATACGTATTTTTTAAAATTTAATATTCTTGAGATTAACCGTCCTTTTACATGATCTTTTTTTTCAAGATTATTGATATATTGTGAGGCAGTAAAATAAGGGCTACAATTCGATAATATCTTTTCAGAAATTTTGTGTTTACAAGTGAGAGCGTCTCATTATTTAGGGGTATTGTCTCGAAGTTTCATATTTTTCTGCACAACAATACTAGTTAGCATTTTTGCATATTTCAAAGGCATTGTTAGTTACTGCTGTTCACGTGAAAATGAAACCTGGAGACAATAATAAGACTGGCTTTCTCTTGTAAAGACGAAACTTGTGATTAAAAAAATTAGCGAATTGTAGCCCTTATTTTACTGCTTTACAATATATCAATAATAATGAAAAAAAGATCATATAAAAGGATGATTTATTTCAAGAATAAAGGTCTCCTAAAACGACACTTCATCTAGAGAATCTCAATTTTTTAAAAAATCTATCAAGCGGTTTAAAATTATTCACTAATTTGTTAAAGCAGACCAAAATGTTCACAAAACTGCTAACAAGAGCGCCTCGATACATACTAATCCAGTCTTTCTTTCTAGCAATCTTTCACACAAGTTTTTAAAAAGCGTAAAACTACTATGAGGTGAAATTTCATGTCAAAAGCGCTTCGTTTTCTACAGATAATAGCCAAACATCAAGATACTGTATTTCTAACCATAAAAACTTCATTCCAAAATAACTCGATAACACCCTTACAGATTCTGCTCAAACTTCATGAACATCGAGGCGGCTATTGGAGGAAAAAGCTCCCGTGAAAAATACTGCTGCAAGTAAAATAGATAATGGCCTCATTTCGTTGCTATGACAACTCTGATGTCATTGCAACCCTGATCATAAAAAATTTCATGTTCATCTAATACAACTGTGGCGGCAGTTTTTTCCAAATCTTTGTTTATGGTGATGTAGTTTATGCTCAAACTTGGGAGGTATTGACGCTGAAAAACTGTATCAAGCCACCTTAAAGAGTAGTACAAAATACAGAGCACTGAGTACTCACCCATCCACCATTTTTTTCCATCCACTCTTCTGTACTTTCCTGAATAAACCTAAAGCTATGATCGGCCAACAGTTCAAGCTGTAAATCATCCAATTCACCTACAATGGCAACTTCACGAGCAAAGTGACAAAGAAGTGCCACCTTGGACCAACCCACAATTTGATGTTCAAATGTAAGGTGTCGTGCAGCCACACAAAACTGTTCGTATGAGAGATTTCCTGCCTGCATTATCTTCAGAGGTTCATCCAGTAAGTGAGGAACTTTCCCCATAATTTCTTGACTTATTTTTTCTAACCTAGCTGCAACCCGGCCTTCTGGAGACAAAACTGGTGAGGGAGTGTGGTCAGAACCAGGTTCAAATGGTGGAATCTTGAGTTCGTTTGGTCTCTTTAAGAATTCTCTGTTGAGAGAAGAGTTGAAATTTAACAAGAGTGTTTCAGCAATTTTAATTCTGACTAAGTAATAGTATGTAAAAGCTTAAACAAATAAAAATGGCTGATCCTTGGCCCCCCAACACTAGATCTCACCTATCAGCTTGCGCATGAGCTGGCAATAATAATTATCATAGCCTTAAAAAATTCTTGGCATAAACATGAACACTACCCCGTGTGGCACTAAATTATAGTGGGTTCTAATAATTTCAGGGGCACCCAACGACGGTTTCCTCCGAGTAAATACATTGAAAACACTTTTTAGGCTTTCTCGAGTACTTTTAGATCTCTAAAGATGCATTCTAGGTGGCGCTATAGAGTTTTTATGTTTGGTCATCCTAGGGGAACTTTAGTCTTTTTGAATTTACAAGGACTTCAGAATTACTTTCCCGAAAATGTTAGATGCAATCATATCACGAAAGTGAGAATTTTTTTAATTACTCTCTCCATCACATTTTTTAATCCAAAAATTTAGGTTTCCTTTTTTCCTCGAAAAATAGCCTAACCTGGGTGGTGAAATGTGAAAAATTAAACTCCAGAAAACCTTTGGGAATTTTTAAGTTAAGCTTCAAACATATTGTACATGAATGGAACAGTCATCTGGAAATTTTTAGCCTTCTTCAAGTACTAATAGAAAATTCCAGGCAACATTCACTTCTCCGAACAGACATTTTAAAGAAAACAGGATCATTGGGTGCCTTTGTATATTTTTGCGGATGTTTTGTGATCTGCAAAAGTTAACACACACACAAAAAAAATTGAACCCACAAAAATTTAGTGCCACATAAGATACTAGTATTCTATACACTTAACTTTGCTACACAAGACTAAATTAAGACATTCATGATCAATTCATTTGAACCCAACTTTCAGAAAATCACCAAAACAAGTAAACATTCAGTTAATTTTACTGTTTCGTTTATTGGAAAGACTCTTATGGCTGTCGAATCAGCAAGAGATCTAGGAGTATACATAGATTTACACCTGACCTATGACACTCATATCTCCCACTTAGTCTCTTCTTGCTTGACTAAACTGGTTCAGATCAACCGCGTGAAATATTGTTTTGATAGAAAGACTTTGGTTTTAATTATTACATCTCTTGTTTTTAGCAAAATGCTCTACTGTTCGACCGTGTGGTCTAATACCTCATCTAAGAACATCCAAAAGCTGCAACTTATTCAGAAATTCGCCTGCAAAATTATCTGTGGCGCTCGGAAATATGACCACGTGACGCCATTACTTGACGAACTCAACTGGCTTCCAGTTAGCAAGATGCTCAAATTCAGAGTCGCTGTTATGGCTTATAAGTGTGCCAGCAATTTAGCTCCTGAATACCTATGTGCTAAGTTTAAAAAACGATCTTCTGCACATAATCGCACAACCCGTAATAATGAGAAGTTCGAAATCCCATTCAGCCACTGGCCAACGTACCTTCGCCTATAGAGCAGTATCCCTGTGGAACACGTTAGACGAAGACCTTAGAAATGCTACAACTGTAAAGGCCTTTACGAAAGCCCTGAAACTTGTAATGAATGAATGATCGAATGACAGTTAGCATTTAACAATTATTAGCTTGTTAGATATAGCTTGCATTTATTTTGTAAATAGGTCCTGAAAAACCTTTTTTTTGGGAGTATTTATTAAAGTTTTAATTTAATTTAATTTAACAAATTCCTTACAGGAAAATAACCTTTGTCCTGATCATCACAAAAAATTAGTATCTGAAAAACACAAAAAATTGGCAATCTGCAAAAATTTCTTTCCACATGGTATTTCATGCAGATTTCTGGCTTTCCAATGATATCTATGGAAAAACATGAGACTGGAAATGACTCGTGTTACAACATTTAGGTACCTTTGCAAAAATTCTGCCAACAGCAGAAACTATCACATTGGATTTCATCACATGACTGTAAAAATACACATTTCAAACATAGCTGGTGTTCATTTTCAATCACGTATGAAATATTCCCTTCAAAATTTCCATTTTATACTGGTAATTGTGCAATCCCCTTGACTTTGCAAAAGCTGGAAATAGGTAGACTGAGAAAATAGTTGAGATTTTGTGACGCTACCACTGGTTTCCTTTTGAAATGATGTCTGAGAAGCAAGTGCATAAATTCCATACTGATTCAGGTTGAAGCAAACTTCCCATGGAGTGCAACCAGTCGGAGCCACTACACAGATCTGGGTAGTGATGCGTCATCAGTATTAAATTTCTGTGCTCATTTCTCAGACGACATTTTGAGGGGAGACCAGTAAGTTGTAGCACTGCAAAACATTGGCTGTTTTCTCAGGCTAGAAAACAGGTCAGGTGACACTGATTTTAAAAGAATAATTTTGACATGTAAAGACATTTTGAAGTCTAACAGTCATTATATGAAGTAGGCTGGTGAAGGAAAGGGATCTAAAAGCTGTGCAAATGAATGTAAGTCTTGAATTGTTTGTCACTTCAATTATAAGAATGTTATGTTCTAAATAGTAAGTTCAGTAATTTCCTTTGATTACGACAGAATCATAAATGCTTCTGAACCAAGTGGGAAATAAATCTGCAAGCTTTAAATCCCTGGGTCAGATCTTCAAACTGAAGAAGCCCTTTCAAATAGGAACTAATGATTACAGCGCTCTTAAATGCTAACTTTGGCCTTTATTCTCTGTACACCTATTGAAAATGAACCAAAAGTCTTCAACTTTGGAATTTGTGTTCAGTACAATAATACATTAAGATTTTGAATTGTTGGCCACTTCAGCTAAGAATGATATGTTGTAAATAGTAACACCAGTAATTTTGCTTGACTATGAAGGAATCATAGATGCTACAATCCGAACCTAGTGCAAAATAAGTTAGCAGGCTTTAAATCCCTGTGGCTGATCTTCAAACCGAAGAAGCCCTTTCAAACATAGGAACTAATGATTATAGCACTCTTAAATGCTAACTTTGGCCTTCACTTTCTATACACCTATTGAACCAAAAGCCTTTTTTATATTTTTACTCTTTTTCTTCACCTTTGAAATTTGTGTTTAGTTTAATATTACATTAAAATTCCTGATTTAAAATTTTCAAATCAGAAATTCTTATAGGCTTGCTTCCTTTTTGACTGTACACCAGTTCTACAATGTAATACATAAATGCAAGTGATTGATCACAAATTTTCACTGATGGATTCTGGTCTAATGATTTTACTTTACACTACTTCCTTGTTCTTGGTTGTTCCTTTATGCCGAATTCCACGAAATTCTTATGACCAGTTCCCTTACATAAGTATCTGCATTATCAATACCAGGAAAAAAGGCTAAAAGGCCACTTGTCACAGTGGCAACCTTAGATATGAAGTGTGTAACAATGCTGTGTCATCTTCAAGATAACCAACAATGAACAAGGAAAATTGATTGCTAAAGAGTCATGTTTGTAAATTAACCACAACAACATGAATAAAATATATTACTTTTAAGTGGAGATGCTATATTCATTCACTTGCAACTTTCAGAATGACATTAAGCTAAGCTAATGAGGTATTAATACTCATGTTGTGTCTTTGCTGTCATGCAACTCTTTCCAACATAAATGCTAGAAAATGAATAAGCCCTCTTAAGCCTCTAATCCCCAAGGACTCATAACAACAACAGATTTATACATACAGGTTTCCATTGCACTTCCGTTCAGAAAAAAGACCCATATTGAATAAAAAAAAGGAATAAGACTTTGAAAAACCAAGCGCTCCCTTATTGAAATTGTACACAACAAGCTCTTTGATAAATACCACTAATTACAAAGCTCTTTCATTTTACAAATTTGTACTGACCATAACGTATTTGCGGGGGACAAAAATTTTAGTATGCCGTAAAAGTCCAAAACACAGATGTACAGATTCACTGTGTACTGCACGAAACCGCACAGCCGTATAGCATTTAACGCAACTAAAACATCAAACAACTATAAAGTCAGCTGTGTACTTGAGCCCAGTTTGCGTCATGTATATCTCGCCTTTTTTTCAGCTATATATGAATCGCCGCATTTTGGCAAATATTTTACCATTTAGATAAGATAAGACTACTTACTCTTCTTTCTGTATGTTCCTGTGTTTGAGCTTCCTTTGGTCGAAGCCTTCGATGTCTCTCTTTAAGTTTAGTGATAGCTTTCGCTGAAGTCTAGCCATCCGCAGAAATTTCTGCCGTTTGTGTTCGTATGCACCTACATCGCTGCTACTTTTTGACAGACGCGACATCGGTTTGGACAAACATTTTACCCTGCTCTCTGATTCCGAAAGGTTACGAGCAGTTAGTTTGTCGGCAGGCAATGAACTCAAAAAATCTAAAACCACAATCCGTGTCTCTTCGCGAATCCGTTCTCGTGACGACCAACGAGTTAATTCTGCAGCACTGTCCGAGCTCCCATCTAACTTTAGCGTCTCCCTCGAGCCGTCCATGTCGGAATCCGTGTCTGTTGTGAGTTCAGGCGTCCCTTGAGCTATGTATGTGTCTTCTACTGAGTCAAAATGCATTGTCGTTAATTGATATGAGGTAAGTAAAGTGTTTCGCGTTTCACACTTCCTTCGACACTTCCTTCTCGATATTGAGTGACTCAAGCCCAGATTCTCTCGGTCAAACTTATAAAAACAATATGGGCCTATTGTTGGCCTATTATATGCCCGATAATGGCCACCCGGCGGTGTACACAGAAACGTGATGGTTTTTGAATTCTTGTTTTCCGGCCCTTCAGTTCATTGAGGTCACTAAACACACTATTGTCGTCATACGCAGGCATTTCCTGGTGTCCACTCATTGTACTTTGTAGTTTACCTCTGTCCGCTATGTTCGTTACCTTAGACTGTTAGCTCTGTGACCTAAACTGTATACGGCTCTCACGATGGTTCTTGGGTACATTCAGTAGCTCCTAGTACCCCCTCCTCCCCCCCACCGCCCAAAAATACTTGTAGAGGTACTCACGACTTCGAAAGAGTTCCCATTCACGCACAAAACACTAGAAATGGGGAATGAGCGGGAGCAGAATATCCTATATTCACCCCCAGACTGTTCAGCCCCTGTCAGCAGGGGTCAGTGGGCCCAGGGACCCGTTTCTCGAAAGTCCCGATAATCAACGGGCCCGCAAAACTGTTGTTGTTTACATGCAAGATAGAGGTTCCAATAGCTTGGCATCTAACATGATGAAACTATCAGTTAGTGAAATAAAATGCAGTAGTTTGCTAAATTCATTTTTTTGAAGCAAGGATCAGCTTACCAAGAAGACCGGATCCTAATAAAGGATCTAGTGAAAATATGAAACAAAATAAGCAAGGCTGATTTTACAGTCGAGAATATATAGTAGTATATACAGTCGTTTGCTAGCCAGGGGCCTGTTTCTCGAAAGTCCCGGTAACTTTACGGGCCCGAAATCAAATATTCAAATCGAAATATAAAGAATAAGAGCGCGGTTCCTGGCTAGCAAACTACTCCATTTCGTTTCGCTAACTGACAGTTTTATCACGTTAGATGCAAAACTATTGAAACCTCGATCTTTAATGTAAACGGAGACAGCTTACCGGGCCCGTTTATTATCGGGACGTTCGAGAAACGGGCCCCAGGACTCGCGTCTTTATTCTTTATATTTCGATTTGAATATTTGATTTCGGGTCCAAAAAGTTACCGCGACTTTCGAGAAACCGGCCCCAGGGCTCGTTCGAACCTCGAGCTAACTCGAACCAAAATCGATTTCCCCTGGATTTCCGTCATACATTCACTGTAATTTTACCCTCGGTAACTCGAACCCTCGATAACTCGAACTCCCGCTAACTCGAACCAATTTTCGTTTTCCCTTAGGTCATTTTCAATATAATTTTACCCTCGATAACTCGAACCATGTTTTGAGCCCTTAAAATGTTCGGAAAAAAGCCGTCTACTGGCGTTCGAAACATTGAATGTTGGATTTCCTAATGACGTGTTGTAGGAGTATAGTTTACTAGTGGAGGCTGATGTTGATTGTCACAGGCTAACGTGAAGCAGCTTTTCGGCTCAAAACAGTAAAACGCATGCTCTATTTAGGCTATGTTTTGTTACGTTTATACGTTTTGAACTGTGCAGTAAAAACTGTTTTTTACCCTACTCTCGGCTATTTTCTTCGAACTCCCGATAACTCGAACCTTTTTTCGATTTCCCTTGAAGGTTCGAGTTATCAGGAGTCGACTGTATTAGTCCTCTTGTCTTACGATAATCACATGCCACTCCGAACAGCTCAGTGACTTTAGATGATAGAGCAAGTGCCGTCTTACAACAAAGTTTTTCCTGTAAAAAAAAAACTTCCTGCATACATTCCTTTCTTTATAGTGATAATGTCCTTTTTGGTACCTACCAGTGAAAGTCAGCGGTGTCTTTGCCTGGTTTTCTTGTAGTGAGATGGCGGAAGTGGCTGCTGCTTTCATAAACAGAATGTTGAAAGATTGCTGATCTGGTGCACGTTAAAATCTGGAAAATACACTAGACGAAAAAAAACTTACCGTCACTTTTCTAAAATTAAAAAAGTAATGAAGAGAACTCTGTTTGCCCCTATATGGTCAGAATTGTTTTAGTGAGTCAGCGAGTTTAGGTCTTGTTCTAAAATATGACTCACCGACCCGCTTAACCAAGTAACTTTGGGCAATTCCCCTGAAAACCATGCGCGTAGTGTCAAGGTGCTGACAGTTTCAGCTAAAAAATGGAAGTAGAGAAAAGGTCAGAACAATTTCTAGGAAGGATTCAGTGCGACCTTCTAAAAGAAAGTCAAAAATAATTTGTACTCGTCGATATAGTTTCTTTTACCCAATTACCGGTTTCAGCGTTTCAACTCTTTCCGGTTGAGTTACCTTGACCTTTTCGGTGGTGGGCTTCGACACAGCATACAGTAATCCAAATAACTCAAGATATTTCTCCAACAATGCGACACAATCCAGAGTGAGAGTCAGTGCTACCCGGGCTGTCCCAATCCTCGTTTTTTTCATTTTAATAAAAATGGGATTTTTATGATAATTTATCGCATGACTATGGAATTATAACCGAAGGAGAAATTCGGCCTTCCGGCTTCAAGCCGGAAGTGTGACCTCCTAGTTTCCTTCAGAGCCGTTGCAACAGGAGACTTGTATCAGAGGAGGATTCAGGGAAATTCTTATGGCGATCATATTGCACTATGCTGTACCCCTATCCATTCTGCTCAACGGCCAATTGAGATAAATTGAGAAAAGTTGTATTCATGTACGCGTGGTAGGATTGAAAGATATCGGACGAGGTCGCAAATCGAGTCGGTCAGCGGCTTTCCATGACAAATTTAAACGTGACGGTTTCACAATGACGAAATTTTTGGGGGAACTTCACAGATTTCTACGAAATAATATTATCTTCCGGGGTCTATAGTACGTTTATAAGTGTTAGATGTGATACGATATTAATTGTTACTGTCGTTAACGTATACAAGTACGGAACTAAAGAATTTTGGTACGGGAAGCAAAGTCCCAAATTTGTGATGGCGGATGGTATTCCATACTTCAAGTCGCATAAAACTCCAGTTGAGAACTCCGAGGAGAGCTTGGAGGATATCGAAAAGCAGGCATGTTTACTGTTTGAAGAGTTCTTAAGAATTACAGAACCCGCAAGTTCAGCTGGTCGGCTTCGGCATGCAAAGTCTGAGCACTCGGACTCTCCAGTCGAACGTAGTCTGAAGAAATCAGTTGGAGGTAAGAGCTTTTGCGACTCATCTTTTTCCTGCTTTTTCGAAAGTCCGTTAAGGGTTAGTTCAAGCTGGGTGAGAACTTAGTAACGTGAGTCTTTGCTAGTTATATTATGTAGGATGTTTTTCCGCGTAGAAGCACGGGCCACCTCAAAGACCTCTTGCTCACGTAAGGATTGCCCGAAAGTAAACCATTGACCTAATTTTGTCGAGATCGAGAACACAATGCTTCCTAGAGATAATGCTTTACTTAAGAAAGAGAAAGAGCCAGCCAAAGAAAAGCGTATCTTACGATTTTAGCGGGAAAAACTAAAAAATGAAACATTTTTAATTACATTTGCATGCCATATTTGAATAATAATATTATTATTTAATATGTATGTGCATGATCAAGGACTTGTTCTTCAGTTTAGATATGGGGAGCGGGGATGGGTAGGTAGCTGTTTACAGCGGGGGGTGCAGTTCTCAAAAGCTGTCGTAAATGGGGGCAACATTTCGCTATGATGGCCAAATTGGGTTACAGTTTTCACTTTTGTGTATTAACAGCTAGATTTACACTGTAAGATCCTAACACGAATTTTCAAACACTGACCCTAATGAATAGATCCTTTCACAGTTTTTTCAACTTTTGACATGTAGCAGTAAGAGAAAATCTGTGACACCATTGGAAAGAGTGCTTTAATATCAGTAAACTTGCCAAGTTTGAAAGTGGTAGGCCTTAACCATTTAAGCCCTGAGAGTGATCAGTGTCAAAGTTCTCCTTGTAATATCAAGGCTTTGTAAAACAGAGTAGTAATGAGAATTAAAGACATGATCACACAAGATGCATTTGCTTGATATTTTATCAGCTTCTACCGACTTCTTCTGTAGGAAATGAATAGGGGCTAAAAATGAGAATTCAAATATTGATCTTAGGGTTTAAAGGGTTACGCAAAGACATTGCTCCACAAAGTTGCAAAAATTCACAGACATTTGTATGGTGCTCCCCACATCATATCACGGTGAGCATTTGGAAGTCAGCCAAGCGCGGTCATCGCACGCGTGCTGAACAAGAATGCTGTATCATGACAGACTAGAAACAATAGAAAACTCCCAAAGCACAAACTCAGCCAAAACGCTAAAAATCTTCAATGTTTACTCAAGTTTGGGCTTATAGAAGATAATGTCACAGTTTTTCAATGACCATGAAATTCAGAATCCGGATAGTTAGTTAATCAGTTGTGGCTCTAAAAAAATTTGAAGGAAAAAAAAATATGAATTTTTAAGAAAATGCTTTTTTCGTGAGAAGGACTCTTAAAAGCTGACAGATGTCAACAAATAGCTAAAACTATAATTTCTGTATGCTTGCATTGCTCGAAATCGCGCATTTACAAGGCTCTAAAGCTTTCTGCTGACTTGCAAGGACCCATCTGTTATAAAGATCCCCAAAATAAAGGGATAAATCTCTTAGTTTATTAGATATAATCGTGTAAAGTTTGCTTATAATTTTCACATAAATTATGGCCTAAATTTGGAAACCGCTGCATTTCTCGCATTGGGTCTTTGCGATTTTGGTGAAACTCTGTTCAACGCAAGGTACTACTACCCACCATATGTAGCCGAGAGATTTTCACGAAAAAATGCTGGCAACAGCAGAATTTCGATTCAGACCCCAAAGAGGCATGGCACTATAACCACGTGACATTTACTCCAATCGCCAAAAATCTTATGCTATATTGTAGATTGATCTATATGTTATCCATGCTATACGTCAGACTTAGGATCAAAGTAAAGGTGGGGATACCAGAGAGCTTCAAAGGAGGATGGTACCCTCACAAAATAACTGGGTCACCTTAAGGTAGCCCAAAAACATTTTTGATGGGTAGCATTGATTACAGTTCATCTGTATTTTGAATTCCCCCCCCCCCCCAAAAAAAAAAAAACACTTGCCCTTTGGGCAAGTTAAGAACTGTCAGGATTCACTGACCTGATTGCAAAATCCACAAGCCCCAGGCTATTGGACACCTGGGGCGGATGGATCTAGGGGGGGTTCGCGGGGTTCGATCGAACCCCCTAAATTAAAACAGCTAACGTCAAAACTTGTAAAAATATAAAATAAATACAGTCAATCTTAAATGCAATAAATTCATAACCAAGTTAAACCTCTGCTGCTCAGTAAAGCTATAACGCTTTTTTCCATAAAAACAAATACATTTTTGGTTCACTATGAATGTGTGGCTCTTTTAACTGTCTCTACTTCTGTAAAGCATCACGTCAAAAGTGACATTTTGTCTAGCTACACCTTTCAGGCTTGGCTCTGATGAGCATTCACTATGAAAAGCCCGTTGACTACAATGCTGTTGTTCAGCTTTTTGCGGAAAGATACCCCCAGAGAATGCTCCTTGTTGATCCCTTCTTTGACGAAACACAAAATTTAAAAAAGATAAAATGCGTTATGTTTTAATCATAGATTTATAAATGCAAATTTATATTGTTTCTACTCAGTTTTGTTATATTTTGATGCAAAAAGAATGGCATTTTAACTTTAAAAAATGAGATGTTAAAACACGCGACTTTGCCTCAGAATGGGGGAAATCGCATTTCCGAGGACTTAAAATTTCAAAATTTTCGGGGGGAGGATGCCCCTGGACCCCCCTACAGGGGAGCCGCCTTCGGCGCCCCCTTTCTTCGAACCCCCTATGCTGAAAACCTGGATCCGTGCTAGAACAGGACTTTCTTTGCACATTGGTTACAGGTAAAAGTTATGTTCAGGTAGAATCTTTTAACCTAGGTTGATTCTCAATTTCCTTTGTCTTTTGGTCCTTAATATTTATTAATTAGGGCTAGGATTCAAAAGAAATTGACAATCAACCTCAGTTAAAAATTTAACTATGACCTGTAACAGATATTGGGTTTAAAAGGGTTAAAAGTGATAGTGACGATCCTACCATAACTTGTTGGTCCCACCTGGATTGAAGAAGTAAAGGATCTTCATCTGTTCTAAATCACATGAATACAGTAATACTTAAAATCAGGTGATTTGTTGTTGCTCTTATAAAGGAGATTGAAAATTTGGATGTACTAGGTTTCACATTTTGTGACAATTTTTAAAATTTATTTTTCTAATATTGCTATAAAATGGTGTAAGTTGTAAAGGGCAAAAAAAATTTAGTTTATTGTCTGTTGTTTATTTGAAGATTCTGTGTTATATCAAAGTGTCTGTCAAATAGTGTATGTGTTCCAAAACAATAAACAACAACACTTGATGTTAAGTGTTTTTAATGCAGGAAAATACACATTTAATCATTAAACAAAAACATTTTTAAGAATCTTTTATACAAGAAAATACACATTTGAACTTGTATCAGTTTCACCAGAGTTACAGTCACCTTTCCTCCTTTGCTCTGTAACAAATTTGATTGTCCCCTAGTTAACTTGAACTTGACATCTTGGAGAGTTATGAAGATCTTTAGGAAAGGTGTGGTCATGTTATTTTACATGTCTTTGTTGGGGATCGTTTTCATGGTGATTTGATAGAACCCGAAATATTTATACATAATTATAAGTATTAATTTTAATAAAACAGAAACATTGATTAAACTTTTTTCATAGTCAGGTAGCAAAATTTGTAATCTGTAACTTTGAAAAAGTTCAATGTTTAAATTGGTTTATTTTTGTACAACAAACACTGTATAAACCTATAACATGTATACCAGTAATATTTTATTGCAAAACCATGACTCAAAAAAGGAGGAAAAATAAAGACTTTAGGACAGTCAAAAAAATCTCAAACTTGATATGACAAAAATGCAGTAAAGAGTAAGAAATGGAAAGTTTAATATACTTTGTAACTTATAAAACTTGTGCTATTCATATTATTATAAACTCTTATTGTAAAGCCCTTGATTGTGTGAAATATCCTGCATAATGCTTACGGTACATACAGTTATCTAATTGCACATTTACTTCATTCTTTTATTAATTATCAATTCATGGAGCTTTTAGTACAAGTGTATCTGCTATTCATCCTGTTGAGGACCTTATCACATGAATGGCAGTCTGTAACTACAAGAAAACACACATCTAGTCAGAGGATGATTACATAATAGCCACTAGTTAGTTTGCTGTCTTACTTAAAGCAACTGTGTCCAAAGCTGAGAAAAGAACTGGGCATTCTTAAGTCTTTGGAATAATTTCTGTCAGTATGGTTGTCTTTATTTTTGGAAGTAAAAAGGGTAAAATTTTTATGTGGAAACATGACTTTTTTTTTAGTTTTATGGGTCATAGGGTGATCTTTGACTTTCAACTGGAAGCAAAGATGTTAATGCGATATATTAAGCTTTATCATCGACATCCTTTGTTCTAGGTGGCAAGGAATGCTCTGAGTCATATGAAGAAGATGACATGGTACCGGATAGTCAAATTATGGAGAAGAGTCATCCTGAGTCTCGAACACCCTTACCAGCTACAAGAGTAGAGCAGCCTGCAGATCCAACAATACAAAAGCTGGCTCATCAGATGCAGCTTGCTGGTGATGCTCTTACAAGTCAATATGGAAGGCATGTGACGGTATGAACAAATGTAATGTTTTCCACACATTTGTATACCTTGTGGTTTAATTATATTGCCTGGAAGATATTTTAATTTGTAATGGTTCAATCATATCCTCGCTTTCAATGTTATTTTTTTTCATTTTGGGGTTATGACAATCAGGGTGCTGTATGATAAGTAGCCGTACTTGCAAAAGGTTTGGATAATTATACATGAGAGTTACTTCAATCAGAGGTTAATAATAGAATTCAAACCAAGGATTAAATTGAGCCACATTGTAGTTTCCAAGTCCTTTAGATGTGTAAGTTGGCGAAAGATCACACAAGCAACAACAGTCCAATTAATTAACAATTTATTAATCAGCAATTATTGCTAATTTTTGCTCAGATTACACATAACTATTAGGAGTGATATCAATAGTTGAGATACTAGTTCTGGGTTAAGAAATTATGGAAGTGCAGATGGCCTGAGTGGATTAAGTTCCTTCTTAGCTCATGGCTGTACCCCCTAACCTAAGATAATCATAGAGGTGCTTACATACTGTATTTATTCGGCTGTAAGATGAGTAGAATCAGCATAAACAAGAATGAAAAATAAATAAAAAACACCCGCCTTTAAGCCGAGACCCATTTGTTACAAGACTTTTAACTACGGGAAAATCTAACATTAATATTTTGAAAAAAATATGACCTCTAGGAAAGCGTACACTTGTTCTTTTCTGTTAAACGGGCAAAAACTAACAGCTGATGAACGGCATGTTAAGATCGAGCCTTTCAAAGTGATGTAATGGTTTGATTAATGCTGTTAACGGGTGAATGAAAATTTCTGATGGCTGTTGAACGTGTTCAAATGGATTGCCTTGATTTTCTGAAAGGTTTGCTTGACGGGTTGACTAAACAATATAAATGGCTTACATGATCAAAGTTTTGAACAAGATATTGTTGTTTGGGTTTTTCACTGCTATCAATCTTTCTTTGTGTCTTCATTGTATTGTGATTGAAATGGTTACAAAAATGCCTTTTAATCAAAACAAACCACAGCAATTTGTGTAAAAATCGCCTGGCTCATAGCGAAATAAATATGGTATTACTCATTTACATGTTAGAATTTACATGGTCACTCTTTTGCTTTGATAGGGAGTCCAGAGTCATTTAGTCTCATTTGTACTGGAGAATGCTGCTTCCTTGACGTATGATAGGCTGAGTCAAGAGATTGATAACATGGTGGGCAGAGATAGGAATTGGTCAAACTTTGTCATGGCAATGTGTCTCAGCAAACGGGTTGCTGAGGAAACAGCGAGAGCTTGTGGAGCAGTCACCGATTACTTCAAACGCTACATAAGTCAGTCATATAGTCGGGCAATGCAACAAGCTGGAGGAATGGTAGGATCTTGCTTCATAATTTACTGTACATCATATAATTATGTGATTTTTAAGGTGGCTCGACTGGGTTTTTTAGGGTGGATACCTCCCAAGTTTGAGCATTAACTACGTCGGCATGAGTAAAGATATGGGAAAAAGGTTACCATAACTGTATTGTATAAAGATGAAGATTTCCTTGATTGTTGAGAGAATTTGATAACTGATCAAAGTATTTTCCCTTTGCGCATCATTTTATTAATCCTCATAACCTTTTCTCTTGATTTTGAATTGATAAAGTCACATTGCCATGGTAACTTGCAAAATTCCTGGATGACAACGATAAGGAGCTTAAGCAACAATGAAGGCGACGACAACCAGACGGGCAAAAAAGCAATAGGTTTATATAAGCAAAACAACAACTTTTGAATGTTCATCACATTTTTTTGTCCTTTTCGCAGCTGTTGTTGCTTGACTGCGACATAAAACTTCCTTATTTCATGCGCTGGCTTTAGGGAGTAGGTGAACACAACACAAAAATTTCCTTTTTCTTTTGTTAAACTTAGATACAGTCCTTACAGATTTAGCCTCAGAAAATTTTGCCAACATTTGACAAATTAAATGAATTGAATAAGAATGATGAAGTTTGAAATAGTAGGAATTCACTTTTTAAGTTATGTTTCCAGTTTGTTGTCATCCAGAAATTTTGCTACCATGGCAACATGACATAACGACTTCTCCTCTCTATTGCTGGGAGATAATTGATGGTAGTCACTCTTGAGACCTAAAGGGTTTAACAATTTTCTCATTCACCACTAATAGAGGCACTTAACTTGCAAACACTGTTGATATTTTCTTTACTTTTAGGCACCATTTGTAGAATCCAGAGGTCACCGCCAATAAAATTCAGGCGAGGCACGGTTAACCCAGCAAGTCAGGAAGGCATCTTCTGGAAATCAATGTTGTATTTCAACAAGAGTGTTATTTAGCTCAGTGCTTGATATGTTCAGGGGGAACTCATGTCAAAAATGCCATGTAATTAAATTATCCTTCTTGGTTATTATTGTCACTGAAGTACTGGCAGTTAACCTTTTTGGCTTGTATGTTTTATGTTCCCAAATGTTCAGACCATGTGATGCTCTCAAGAGAATTTGCCTTTTGTTTTTTTTTATAAGTTTTGCACACATAGATGTATGCATGATTTGGATTCACGATGAAATAGGATTTAAACAGCTCTCTGGGGTACCTTCATGTGATCTAAAATGGTAAAACAAAACAGGCAAGCTAAAAAGGTCTATTGTTCCAAGAACCCCGACCTTCTAAGTTAATCAACTTTAATCATATCTGTCAGTGCAGAGTTTGTAGCTTTTAAATTGGGATTGCTATCATTAGTAAGTATTTTGAAAGCCTTAAAATATTATTTTATAATCTCTTCAAGAATAAGTTCTTGTAAGGGTCGAGCACTTGCTCTTTAACTTTAAAATTAAGCTTAGAAGTTGTGCCATAAAATTCTCTATTTCAACACCCCACTCAATCTGCAGTATAAATTATGATTTATTAATTAACGCATTGCACTTGGAAGAGTGCCTAAGTGGCTGGTGTACAGAATTGATCTTCTACAATCCTTCACGTTATTGTCAGGATATCATAATTAAGCACGTAAAAAATTTTTTGGCTTCTGTTGAGGTATTCTATAAAGCTGAGTTGTTTAAAGCACTGTTTGTGAGTCAGCAAATACAGTTTGTGAGTAGTATTACCATAACACAGGGCTGTCTGTAAGGGGTGGGGGCCCAGTAATTTTCCCTGTCTACTATGAGGATGATCCGTAGATACTTTCATAGGAAACAAAGAAAAATAGAACCAAAAGAATTTTCATAGCTGATCAATTCCTACCTAGTAACTGCATATACCTGGCAACAAGAAATCTTAGAGACAGCCCTGGTAACAACTCATGTTCCAATATTAGTGCTAATCACGCTTCAGTCTCATAGACCTAATGGACTAACTCAGTGTTGTATCCAATACAAATCTCCCGGGGTTAAGATTCTTTGTGTATTGTATTTGCATTATAACGTGGCATTCACATTTAAATGATATGGAAATTCCTAAAACTAAACGTTTTATTCCCAAAGGGTTTGAATTTGGTACAACATTGAGTTAGCTGAATAGGTCTATCCCAGGCCCTTGGTTTTCAAAAGATGAATAGCGGTAGTGTTGTTCAGAAGGTAAATAATGCAATTTGTTTCCCAAATACTTAACCGCTGGATGATGGTGGATAGTGTTATCCAACGTTTGAACAGCCAGGGCCTGGATAGCTCAATGGTTCCTTAACATTTATCCATTGGACCGTGACTTATCCTGTGGACTAGAGGCTCTCCAACGTTTGAACAATAGGACCAGATGTGCAAGAAGAAATGATGTATTTTCCAATCAGTTTCCATTTATTTTATTTTGTTATTTGCTCCTGCTTTACCCTCTCCAAGAGAGATATATGCATTTGATGAAAGTGGTAGTCTTTTGTGGTATGAATCGAGTTCCTTTGTGCCACTGTACTCTTATTTAGTTTCCAGGTTCTCTGTGAAACAAGAAAAAAGAAACTGGAAACAATGAAAAAGCACTTTTAGATTAAATGCATTTCAGGTATTGTTGTGTGCGAGACCTGGATAAGAGTAAATTCGTACCTTTTATAATCAAATGATAAAAAAAGAAATAAAGTACTTGAATGCTTCTTAATTTTTTAAATGATGTGTGAAGTAGAGAAGTTGATAAAAAGAAAGTTAAACAACAGCTGGAGTCAATTTAATAAAACTTTTGCAAGTGTAGCTGTTGTTCTCAGACTCTAAAACAATGGCTACAGTTGTAAATTACACCTGTAAAAGTTTTATTAAAGTGATTCCAGGATACAGTCTGTATCACTTAATAGCAGTGTATGTTAAGATTTTGTGGGGTGGGGGTTGGCCTATTTACGGGGAGGCTGGCTCCAATCCAGTGTTTAAGGCTTTCAAACATATTAGGTGGCGAAAAAGAAAAATTCATTTAAAGTCCAAATTCCTTTTTGTAAAATCATAAACATAAAATCATTTTAACAGTACTGTTCAAAAGTTCTGCCAAAGAGGTTTCAATTGAATGGTAACACCACAGCTTTTCATCCAAAAGTGAAAAATAATATTGCGATCGAGTGGTTTGTTGCATTAGTGTTCCTAGGAATACAGCCGCCTTACAGATGGTGGACACGTGTCACGAAACGTGCCAGTGACAGGGAGTGATGAGAAGCGGCTGTATCCCCAGGGTTGGCACTTACCAATTGCAGGTACGTTCTTCCTCGCTTGGGCTTCCTGTGTACCCTTCGTCGGGGCGTTCTTGTTCGGCACGTCAGATTTCCAATGCGGACGCCTGGCAGTTAAGAAAAGTACCAAATGTTCTGAGAAATTCCACTTTTGATCATAAAACAACCAAATCTGGCCATAAAATGCCAAATCAGGTGAAAACTGATTAATCTATTGTTCCAAAGTTTTAGTGTTTCAACATTTTTCCGTTTTTGGAAAAACTACTCTTCTAACTGCCAGGTGCCGATTGGCTCTTTGCAGACGTCCGCGAAAACAGTTTTTTTTGCGGAGTATCATTAGATCTAAAAATAAATTGCAACGGGAAAGGGTTGACTCAAGGTTATAGCACATATGGAGGCTCCAGGAGAACAGCTTCTGTAACTGCGTGAAAAACGGTAACCGCGATGAACTTTGAAAGGAGAGATAGAGTAGGGTTACCCCTGGGGTTACCTCTCCCCTTTCTACGGTCTCCTCGCCGCAAAGTTCTCCAGCTGTCAATTTGTCTGCTGTTGCATTCAAGTGCTGTCGCTTTGATCACCACTTACTTACTCATTATTCGAGTACTTCAGGGGGGCATTCTGGTTACTTATTGGGGGAAATGGGGTTCAATTGAGATTGAAAGAAAAAAGGTACATGAGTTCAGGGGCACCTTGTTATGGTAGTGGACTATTTAGTGATTAGCCACTAATTATTCCTTTCATATTTCAATTTTTTTTCACAACCCCTACATTCAGTACTTTTCAATTTTACATAATTTTAAATTTCCCCCATAATTTTTATTCATTAAAACAATGAAAAAAATCGCCCAAAAATCCTCATTTATTGAAACAATGACTCTTATCCTGTTGGGCCATTTTTTAGTTGACTGAAATCTTGGCAAGATTTGAACAGAACGGGCTGAAATAAACGAAAAGCTTTTGAGCAGACTTACGGCCTCCTTTTATGGCCACAAGCTTTCGGGGCAACGATATCTAGGATAGTTTGGGTGTACAAGTGTTAGTTATTATTGGTCGATGGCAGGCAAGGCAACCATAAACGACGTTGCGCCGAAAGCTTCTCTGTCCCATAATTCTCTCTTGCTTGTACCCATTCCCCTTCTAATTTCTGGAGTGAGAATTGGGCTTTCTTTGCCGGCATGTAAGCTGTCTCTCTATTTCAGACCACGTGATGCATGTTACCCCAGGGAACTTTTCCTTACTAATGTCGGTCCATCTGCATGCGTATATGTATGATAACTGAAACAGGAGCCAAATTCTCTTGGAACATCACGTGGTCTAAATTGGGAACTTTCCCTGAAGCTATCAGGGTCAGTGCTAACAAAACGCATTGCTCCTTGAAAATCGACAAAGGAAAGCTCTTAGGATTCGGTTGGAAAATCTAACGGATAAGCTTATCAATGAAGTCCACAAAGCCTTGTTGCGAAAGGTTGTTACTATGCAGGTACAAGACGGGCATACGTTTTTCTATGTTTGGGGAAAACGGTTCAAAAACCATAAAAAAAGAATGGTTTATTGCGAATTCTGTAAGATGTTTTCGTGTTACATAATTTTTTTTCACATGATAGAAATGATAACTTGTTTAACAGAAATATGTCGGAAAAATATCATTTCTGTGGCGAAAGTTAAGTCTAAGGCGGGAACTGAGAGTCTTTGTGAGTGAATTACTAACAAGAAAACTAGTATCAACTTTGTCGCTGGGGTTTGTTTTGTTTTTTACGCACACAAAAATTGAATAGTCTAAACATAAGACCTGCTTGACAAAATCGCATTGAAAGTGTGATAACCTGTTGAGAGTAAACATGCTCTAAAACAGATACACAGTAAAATGCACACAGGGCGGAAATAACAAACCATAAAAATACAAGGAAATTTTCCCCTTCTTTTCTCTGTGTGTTACTACTTAAATGAAAAGTGAAAAGGAAAACAACTAACTGATAAATCGTTTCAGGCGTGGGACCAAAAAGATTCACGTGACGCTACGTCAAATCGTGAGTCAAAAGGCTCATTCAAAACCACCTGTTGGACAGGGCGTGGTCCACACGTTACAACAAGATACAAAATCATGTCCACCCCGATTTTATCGCACTGCTTTGGAATTTACTTCATGAAAGAAGCACATATTTAAAGGTCCATCTGTATTTTTATAAATACGAAATTCTATTCAAATGAGAGAATCAAGGTCGTCATAAGATGTTCATTGTCGCTGATGCCCTGAAAGCTGAAAACATAACATTAGTAGTATGAATTATTAATACACGATCCTCGGTACGAAGCTAATTAAATTTTAAGCAACGCTGGTTTACTTAATGGAATTCTGCCTGATAGTCCAGAAAGCTGTTATTCTTTAATAATCCAAGAACTAAGTACTAGTCGGGAAGCACTCATCAAGCGAAAACTTAATTTTCTCACTCTGGTTTTGAGGAGGTTACCTTGACTTCAAACTGAACAACAACAACTGTCACAGCTCACAAGGAGACAGGCGAGCCTGATCTTTGAGTATCCTGCAAGATCACATTTATTATTGCTCACGTAATTATTTTGCTGTCGGCAACGCTGGTAAGAATTATTTCTATATATAAACACGGTACAAGCTAAAAATACCAATTTTAAACATGGTTAATCGCTTGCTCTCGTTTTAAAAACGACACAAATTCGCTTATTTGAGTCGAAGGACTAGCGTAATTATATCAATTATATCGTCTTTTTTCAGTGAGGAAGTTTCATCTAGCTATACAGTTATCTCACAACAAAATGCCGTCAATGTTAATGTAATCATATACTTATAAACAGATGATTTTGCTTTTACAGTTAGCGCTTTAAGTTCTTTTTATTTTTCACCTGCAAGTTTTTCTGAGTTTTTCGTCGTACTGTAGGTAGAAAAAAAGACAGCTTTTTCCTCCCCAAAAAACAAAATTGTCCTCAATGTTTAAATTTACGATCTAGTATAAATGATTTTTGTTATATCGGTGTTTAACAGTTGGTTATTGCGAATAGACCGAAACTTCCCACATTATCGTGGAAGGAAAACCGTTACCAAAGTGTTCAAAGATTCTAGTAGAACGCCGTTATTTTAATAAGCCTTTCCAGAATTTAACGTTGGCTTGTCCAGTCTGTACCTGTTATGAACCAGCGTTAACACAAAAACCTGTATACTTGCCCATTTGAATACTACTGTGAACAGCATCTGACTGAAGAGGGTCCATATGAACCGCACACGAGAACACGACTAATTATGATTTTCCATATCTGTCCGGAGTAGTTTCATCATATGGATTTCTCTGGCTGTAAGTACTGCCTATAGTAATTTTGGCTTTCAGGTCTTTTAATTGCAAGACAGAGTGTGCTTTTTGTTTGCAATACACCAAGCCTCTGCCTGCCTTGCCAAGGAAAATTTGTGTTCTCTCAACAAGTACAACTCTTCCTAATGATTCACGTGCGACAGGTGCTACGACCTAAACGCCTATGAAATCCGGTTTTAATATCTTCTTGAGTTTTGAAGTTTGTGGTTCAGTTTTAAAGGTGGCGTTTTAATTCTTTTTCCCTAGACCCAGTCCCCTGCCCCCCCCTTCCGATCGGGACGGTGGCGAATTAACTTTGGCGCAACTGCTAATCATGCCATGGTTTATTCTTTGTAAACCATAGGTAAGGAGAGAAACAAATTCTATAAACTTGCTCGTTTATCCATTTCCTTCGGTTTAACTGCGCTGGAGTTGTCTGTCTTGATAGCTGACAAGGCTTATTTCATTTGTTTTTGTCTTCATCGCACCAATCCTTTCTCACGTTAATAACCATAAAATTATACAGTCGTACAAACCCTACCCACAGGTCGATGTAAACGGCTGGCTTAACAGATTTTTGTACCATTCTGAAATTGTTTTATTGGGCTTTGTCACGCGCTCCTCCTCTACATGAGCTGTAACGCAATTTAGGAAACTGGCCGCGAATTAGAGTTACTTTTAAAACTGAGAGAACCATATTACACATCCGGTACAAAAGAAGGCACAGATTTCACAAAATTAAGAAGATAAAAACGGAATTTTTCGTCTCTTAGAAGAAATTTTTTAAGTTTCGTAGTAGCGATTAATATAAAGGGCAACAACTAAAAGAACTTGATTTGACTACCGTGACAAAGTCTCCTTTCAGCAATTTTTTTCGGCCTGTTAGCTCTTGTTCTGAAAAGTCCAGCATCATCTTTAAGTGGAAAAAATATATATTTGCAATAACAGCAGTGGAGTTAACTACAAATTGTAAATAGGCCTGAAACAAAGGGAAGTGGCAATGAGCTAGACTTTTAATCAATGTACGTGTCATGGTGCATGGAGATGTTATTTCTCGTTCTAAGATGAGGAAACATCTCGAATTGTGGTACACACGGGTAAAGCTAAGGTAGTCTGTGGAGCCCCATACCCCTTCCCCCACTTTGCTAGGTCATGACTTCTTACACGAGCTTGTGGGGCAACGTCATATGAGTTTTACTTATCACATGATTAGCAGAATCGTTTGCGTGTAAGCGCATCACAGAAATGTAGAAATTCATATTTCATTTGTTCTTCGATTGACGAACGTAAGCGGTTAAAACGAAGACAGACATAGTCGACACAAGGGCGATCGCGAGTACCAGTAATATAAACGAAATTCTAATTGGTCTATTCTGCGTCACAGGTTCTTTCCAGCATTTCTATTGGACGGTATAAAAGCTTGTGATAGAGGCGGGAAAGAAAAGCAACCAGCCTTGACAGAGTAAACTTCGTGCAAAGTTGAAGTGGAAGCGCTGCATGGAAAAACCTCACAGGTATGTAGTTACTATGCACTCTGGCGGTAAAATCTTAGCTTTGTACGCGTTACGAGTACGAAAGAACTGTCACGATTTCGTGTTCTAGAGGAAAGTTATCACAATATCCTTGAAAAGTTTCGTTGTTGTGGAAAAGAGGCGGCAAGGCCGCCGGCAAGCCGGTCGAAAGCCGGAGAGTTCTTTCAGAAAAACTTAAGTCTTTTGATGAACTTTAAAAATTTTTAATGTTGCTTTACTCGATCCAGTTTAACTTCCTTCAATGGTAAAAATCTGTGTGTAGGTAATTTTAGGTCAGACGTAGGAAAAACTGTATGAGGGTAACCTATACTTTTTATATCAAGCTCAAAACAATTATTTTTTTTCGGCGGATGGTGGGGAATTTACAGAAAGAAAGCATGTTTTATCAATCAAATTTAACTAGTTTCCTGAACCAATTTAATTTTCAATTTTCTGGCGGATTACTTCCGTAGAGAAGAAATCTGAGTATTAGTTCAATTAATTATTAAGTTTATCAGACTGATTTTTACTAACTCGGGAAAATCTGTTCAGGAATTGAAACGAGTGGGACAGTCACGGTACAAACAAAGCTGTGTGAGCTAACTTTAAATTTTTGCATTAAGCTCATGTGAAAAATTTTTTCAATATTATGATGTCCTCGGATAAGTAAACTTGTTGGAAAAATGAAACTAATACATTCTTGAATTCTTGACATAGCTTTAGTTTAATATTTATTGGCTCAAAAATTAAGTTTCGGAAACACGGCTTGTTTTCACGATATTTTAGCTGCCCTCGCAGTTTGATTTCATTTTCATTAGTTCGAAGATAAGACTTATATGAACTGAATTAGTTTTCCTTTCAATTTGACTTTACTAATTCAACCTTAGGAGGCAACATAAATTCATTGTGAAGTTATTTATATCCGTATAACAAACGTATATTTGTGACTTCGTGTATTAAATATTTTATTAGTTTACTCTGTACAAAACTTAACTATATATTTAAAAAATCAGTAAATATCAGTTTTTTTTCGTAGTATTTTTATAAGGAAGTTAAATTTGGACTTGCAACTATGAGGTATAAGTTTTATTTATCGTTTTTCCTCGGGCTAAAGCGAGCTAAGTACAAAAAACACGTCACATTACAGAAGTTGCAGATTTAAAAAAAAAATCAGAAAAAAATTTAAAACAGTTTGCTTTGATATAAAATTAATGAGGAACTTCATCTAGCAGAGCGCTTCAATATGTTCAAACGTCATGAGAAGTGTTTATTAGTTTTATTAGCTGCCACTTTATAATCTTGTATAACAAATGAAGGGATTGAAGCCAGCAGGCATATTGCGAACATATTTTGAAATCCAGGCTGCATAATTCACTGCCACTGCATCCTAAAACTCGTATCGTTAACCCATTCCCGTTGGAAATGTTTCCACTAAAACAAAGTCGTTTGAAACTTGATTGGAGTGGCAATGCCATCGTCGCTTCAGAATGTCTAAAATCGTCGTTTTATCAATAGCAATCGTCTGATCGTAAAATGCTCATACAGTGTCTGAAACTTAGAACCACACACAAGACTTCTTTATTCTCGCTTTGGGAGGAGGAAAGTGTTGAAAGTAGCTGAAATTGAAAGCTAGCATATTAGTAAGATTAAGCAAAGAGAACGTCGACGTCCCGGACGTCATGGAACAGCAATCTGAAGTTGGATGTCTTGCTTGATGGAACACTTTTGTCTCACACAACGAATGTAAATGCCTTTGTTTCAACTCCGAGCACTGAAAGAGAGAAAATATCAACTTCCGGTTGCCATCTTTGACGTCCGAGACGTCAACGTTCTCATTGCTGCCTGCGCTTGAGGTCTCCAATTATTAATGTTGAATGAATGTGTGTTAAGTTTTTCAGCTAAGCTTCTCAATGGGGCTATCGCTGGTGTGGTGGGCGTTAGCTGTGTCTTCCCCTTGGACCTTGCTAAAACAAGGCTGCAGGATCAGAGAAATCTCGGAACTCAAAAGCAATACAAGCATTTGTAAGTACCCTTTTTTACTTGTCGATATCGCTAATTTTTCCATTTGTTTTCAATGTTTACATTGTGTTTAATTTTAGAGTGGACTGTTTGTGGAAAGTGGCAAGAGCTGAAGGGATACAGGGTCTTTACAAAGGTAAAAGGAAAAAAGGTTAATAAGTAATAATTTTGTGGCCTCAGTTCCTGGTAAATGTTTTGGAATGACTTTTTTCTTGTTGTTTTTTTTTATGTTAGGAATGGGAGTGAATCTATTGCTTATCAACCCAGAAAAAGCAATAAAACTCGCTGTAAATGATCAAGTCAGACAAATGTACGGTGGCAAAAGGTAACTTCAATCACTTTTACATGTTTTTGGTAAATAACCTAAACATTTCTTTGCTTGTTAAAAATGCTCAGTCAGTATCTCCTAAGCTTTTGTTTGGCTCGTAGCATATTTAATGTTGCGGAAACTGACGTTACTTCCCTTAAAAGAGCTTTTCATTTTTTTCTTCTTTAAGGCACACACTACCCTTATCTAAAGAAATGATAGCTGGTGGAGTAGCTGGGTTTTGTCAGGTCTGTTTTGTTTTGCTTCTAAAAGACGCATTTTAATACTGTCTGTGGTCCAGGTTCAGTTTCTAACTATAACTAACTTTTTTTTGTCGTAACAGGTGATTGTAACAACACCAATGGAAATGCTTAAAATACAACTTCAAATGGCAGGCACACAAATGTCAGGTAAATGTCTTGCGTGAAAAGGGGCGTCAACAGAATCTGGGTCAGAGCGAATCGGATCAACCTCGATCTGTAGCACACTAAATGAACCAAAAAAAAGTTAGGAAGAGGGAGGATTGACCCAATCGGGTTCGATCAAGGTTTTGTCGACGGCCTGTGAAAAAATCTCTCATCAGTAGTCTAGAGCACACCTGCTAGGCCTCTTTTTCCAGCAGGAATCTCATTCAGGAGGGAGGAATATATTAACGCCGGTGACGTCATAGACTTTCTTCTCGATCTCGTAAATAAAATGGGGGGGGGGGTGGGGGGGGTGGGAGGGGGGAGTCTCATTCAGATAAGGTCGTGTGGTTTAATCGATTTGACAGGTCTTAGATCGACCAGGATGAATATCTTGCTTTTTGACCGGCTGATTGGTTGATTCATCTTGTCTGATTGGTTGATTCATCTTGTCGAAGGAATAAGCGCTAACTCGCCTGTGACATAAACGTTATTGAGTCGTAACGTACTTTTATGCAACTTCTATTTCCTGCCGCTTTCATTGTCGATTGCCGACAATAAATAGAAATGTGGTGGTAATGGAGAGTACCAAAAGAAATCTGGTGGTAGTGGTGGAGGGAAAACAATGGGGATTTCAATTAAGATGCACCGTTTCCGTGTACGGGTACGGGTAAATTACCCGCACGCTTAGCCGTAAATATGGGTAGATTGCCTCTTACCCCGGAGAAACTGCTAGGCTACCCGGTAGAAAGCTAACGCCCTGATCACTTCTTGGAAATTCCTTAATATCCTGCAGCTTTCTTCGATCTGCTTAATTCGTCATAACATATTCAGCCTCAACCAATGATTGTTAATTACCTTGCTTATAGCGAGTCCTAGAGTTGCCAACACCTCCTCTGCAGTGGCAGCCGCCAGTTCAAATTTAAGAACGTTCGGCACCAACTCAAGTACACCCCCTAAATCTGCGGCGAGAATAGCACAGGATCTAATGAGAAGCAAAGGCATCGGTGGATTGTACAAAGGACTTGGAGCCACATTTGCAAGGTGAACAAAACACTTTATAATTGACCTTAACTGCTTGCAAAGTTCTGCTAATGCGCTTTGATAAACTCATTGATCTTCCATTGGCCTTCCATTTTCAGGGACGTTCCTTTTTCCTGTATCTACTTTCCACTATTTGCCTTTTTCCGGCTTGAGGTTAGTGTCTTTGACAGGAAAACTGTCAATAATTTAATGAACTCCACGTTTTCTCATTTTCCTGGATTTTATTCAATTTTGCGGGGGAACCTCAAGAGTAAATTAATAATTACGCAGCCATCAACTAATAGAATGCATCTTTTTAGTCTGTGAAAGGCTGCTAAAAACAATTTGCATGATATTGATGGTTTTCCCTCACTGGGTAGTGGCGGATACAGCCCTAGTTATAAGGGGAGGGGGGGGGGGCGGCCATTCAGACCCTGAGATAAGGGGGAGGGGGTCGGTCTCAAAGAAATATTTTTTCGGCCCTTTGGCCTCAGTTGGGTCTAAAAATAAAGGGGGGGGATGGGGGGGGGGCGGCCGGGCCCCTCCCCTGGATCCGCCACTGCTTATTCAGCAGCTATGTAAATTTCTTGTAATGAACGAAAGAGTTTAATTCCCACGAAGTTTTTGTTATCCCAACATGGCCCTCGTGTCCCCTTTTGTGAAAACGATCTTAATTGTTTTTCTTTATTTCTTTAACAAAGTTTTAAACAAAAGTTAACTATAAATTCTCGTGAAATGCACGCAATGAGGCTTACTGACCATTATTAAAAAGACGTATTGATAAAGCCACTTTCTGTTTAGATGAAGCCCGGTGGCGATCATAGTGAAAATCCAGGACCCCTGCACTGTATGATGGCTGGCTGCTTGGCAGGTAAGTTTTCTAATTCTCATGGGCCTTTAAATGACCTACTCACGTGATGATACAAAGAACGGTAGGAGGCTAGCATCGTACAGCCTGGCCATTACTGAAAACCAATCTCTAATAGGTTTTCTTAAGTCCAGGATATCAAGTCCCTCGCTAATACTATTAACTGCCCACCGGTTTTGATCACTTTTCCCAAGACATTAATGATCATCATCAAAGTCTTTTCCTCAAGTAGGGTTCGAGATCGCATCAAATGACTGAGAGTGAATAGGCCTGTGTTTGAAGTCCTTAACCTTCCCTCCCATTCCCCCCCCCCCCCGCTCTCTTAAACGTAAAGAAAGTAGTTTATCTGCTGCTGGAGTTTAGCCTTCCAGCAAACTCTCCATTTGGGAGATATCGTGAAATGTTAAGTGCGAGCGTCAAAGCGCCAGGAGCGGCCTCCTGGCTTTGCCGCGTGCTCGTGCAATATTGTGCGAATCGCTTTCCTTGCCAACGAAAAGACAATCTCGCTCGCAGGCTACTGGAGTTAGATTGTGTTAATCAACGCAGATCCTCTATGTTTACGTAGGAATGATAGGCAGTGTTACAGTGACGCCAGTGGACGTAGTAAAGACCAGGCTTCAGGTGATAAGGAGTGGCCAAGGAGAAGCGATGTATACCGGGTTTGTCGACTGCGTACACAAAACCTACACCAACGAGGGCCTAAGGGCGTTCTACAAAGGAGCAGTTCCCAGAATGATCGTGATAGCTCCACTGTTTGGAATAGCTCAGACCGTTTACTTCTTGGGAGTGGCAGAAAGAATCATGGGGCTTGAAGTATGACGGGTCTAAATGACTAAACATACTTCGCAGTCTCAAACATAACTAATTAAGTAAAGGGACATCGTTGAACGATAGACAGCTTTTCCAAGTAAATCATCAGAGGCATGGGTGAGAACGTTTGAGAAATTTGCTAAAAGTATTCGGAGAGGATTACTTCTGGGAAAAAAAATGGAAAAAACTATTTAAGAATGGTTCACTACCTGGTGAACAATAAATTATTCTCTCATGTTTTTGGTAAATAATATTAATCCTAAAAATACTAAAAAAACCAAACAGTTGGGAAAAATATTTCAAACATTCAGGGTTACTTAAGAGAGAAAATGAGAACTGTTAGGTAATTTCTTTTAGAAACATTGTAAATATGTATGAATTTGGGTTTCAAAATATTATCTTTATTTATGAAATTGTAAATATTCCACACAGTAAAAAAGAATTAAATGTAAGTGTATAAATAAAAATATGTTTAGAGACAACTAGTATAGAACCACCTGGACAGCTTCATAAATTGACCCACTGACCTATTCATCCCGCGAAATATTTTTTTAAAGCGTCGTTTAGTGTAAGTTGAGCACTTTTCTGTTTTTTTTTGCAAAGAGAAGCAAAATCGCCCAAACATTGTTCTCAAGTCGAGCACTATGCTAGTGAAAACGGTTATTAATGAAAAAGCATTTTTTTTTCAAAAACGCTCTCCAGAGTGGAGATTTTTGAAAACGCCAGGTTCAAGTTTGCGCGTGGATCGAAGAAAACGGAGGTTTTCGATCGTATTTTCTAATCGATCATGTGCAATTTTTTACGACTTTTTACATTTTTCGCCGGTGAACGTATTTCTGTCGTTTTCTTGTGGACGGGCGAAAGCGTTTCAAATACGCTACGTGTCAACGCGTATTTTTTGAAAAAGGACAAAAAATATCTCCGATTTCAAAATATCTGGATACGTGTGGACAGCTTCTGGTGTTCGACTTCCACCTTAAGTTTCATCTCCGCTCTGCGTCTTTTGCTTCACTTATACCGGTTTTCGCATCTCCTTTAACGGATATTTAATGCAAGTAAAGCTGACAAAGTGGAACAAAATTTCATTGTCCATTTTACTTTTTTTTTCTTTCTGCTTTTTCTTCGACCTTCTTAACTAAACCACCCCCCATCTGAAAATAGTTCGATAGATGCTGTCGTCCCTGCAGAACATAGGTGTAAATATAAGGAGTCTGTGGCCAACCTCGTTCCCAGGGTTCCCTCTCTCCCCCCCACGAGGAAGGAAGGGAGAGAACCCTGGAAACTACGTTGGTCTATGACGATCAAAACAGAAGACTTCACAAGGTAGTACAAGGGAGGTGAATGGCTGTGGTGTGAATGTGCTAACGTATAGTTTAAAATGTGTGTTTTTGTGACCGGGAGACAAAGGGGCGCGAATTAAGGACGAAAATGCTGCTTATTGAGAGTTTCATTCTTTAATTTATTCATGCACCTCATAATTTTTGTGAATACAGTTCTTGAAAGCAGCCCTTTCATTCCGCAACACTAAAGAAAAGACAAGCATTTGTACATCATATTTCCATCAAATAACAGTCAATTTCTATCGATTTGGAGTAAATGGCTTCAGACCAAAGGTGTTTGTGATCAAAGATTGCTCTCTGTGCTTTGGAAATCAATCTGCTCGTAACATAAAACATGCCTATGTTTAAATCCTTTACGACCATCTCTCTCTTCCCATCCCCCCGGACCAAAAAGCAATATACTTAACTGATAGGAGAAAGCAGACATAAATTTAAGAAAGAGCAGAAGAAGGAAAACTGCAGGACATGTCACGGTTACATCAGTCTGTGAACACTCTTCGGGTATTAACTCCAAATAATGTTTCTCTAATTTCGGGCATCATCTGCAAATGCAATGAAAACAGAGTCTAAATTATTCTTTTTTGTTTTGTAATCAGATGATGCTTGAGATGAGATAAAATTTCTACTGTTGAGATCCGTGACAAGGTATTATCATTTTTCACTAATTTCTTAAGTTTTCCCAACCCAAAAACAAGCACGGATTTCATATATGTTGTAGTTAATTTTTTTATCGCAGGTAATTTATATTTTTCCTTTGTTTTAACTTCGTTAGCATACATTATTAACTACAACATATATGTACATAAAAAGGCATAGGAATGCAAAGAATAGTTGAAAAACAGCATCTCCTGACGGCAAAACGTCTTTCGAAAAGCCAATCATAACCTACATACCTGTCTACTCATCATTTCCAATCGGCTCTCTAGCGTGTTCACCACTTTAATCCGGCCTTGTTTGGCAAGCAGTTCAACGCCCCCGGCACTAAATAGAATGGACATAGACAAATAACATTCACCAGCCAAAACCATCTTTAAAGAATGTATAAAAAAAGATCATTACTTGGAAAAAATGTGCGCCATAAACTTCATAAAATTGTGACACGTGTGTAATATAGACTCTGACCAGTGCTGCTATGACAACACACCCCACTTGCGACACCACAGGATACCATGTGGCGAGTTGTTGTTGTCCTTAACATGCAGACGAAGTTTCAAGAAAAATAGTCCCCATCTTTCCTACACAGTATAGTGGCTCTACCATATTGGAACGATGAAGGAGACCATTTTCCAGCATTTTTCCAGAAAGTTTGAGTGCATATTAAGGACAACAACAACTCGCCAAAATGTAAGTTTCATCGATTTTTATTTCCATTTTCTAGCAAATTTCCAGACCTAAACTTCGCCCCATATCTTGTCTTTACTCACGTTAGGGACCGGTCATTATTTATGTGGGGGAGTGGGGGGGAATTTTTTTGTTTTAGCATGAAAGAAAAAACGTGACCCACCCCTTTAAGCCCATTAGTTAATTCTTGACCCACCCCCATATAACTTTATATAAGAGGTGACCCACCCCCAACCCCCTTCAATCTATACCTCTATAAGGAGTTCCTGTTCACTGAACGAAATCAGCATATCTTGTGGACCAGTGTCCTACTCTGCGGCCACTTCTTGTTGATGTGCCTTCTTGTATTGTTACAGTATGACTGTCATCATCTGATTCACTTTCGCTTTCACTTTCATCACACAAAACAAGGTCATTGTCACTATCACTCTCATCACTGTCGTCACCAACACTGACGCTTGAAGGAAATGTAGATTCCTTTGAAGTTTCATAATAGTGTACTGTGATTCGCTTGATTTTGTCAATTTTCTTTCCGTTCTTGCTAAGTTTATTATGCTCAATGTATTTGTCCAACTCGGGGACTTTCAGAGTGTCAAGCTCCCCCTTCTCTACGAGTGTTTTCCAGTCATAGCAATGTACATCTTTTAAGGCTCAAACTTGCTTTTCTTTTCTTCGCTCTTGCTTACGGATCTTATTGACACTTTGCAGTTGCGACAAGTGCTCAATGTAATTCTTCACCAGTTTTTCGTCTACAATGAACTTGGAGGAAAATTCTGTGATACGATCCGATGCATTAATTGACAACTTCCCTTGCTCGAAGAGCTTCTTAATATTTGATCGTGGCTGCCAATCATCGGGAATACGCTTCTTGCCATTTTCATCATTATTGGAAGAAGTATGAACGCTCAAGTATTTGGTCTGGAATTGGTCTTGGTATTCTTTCAGTTGCTGGTCCAGTCCAGGCTATCTCCTCAGATCCATCTGTTACACAGCAGTGCTTGCACAATGAGCCATCTTTTTCTTTACATGATCCTTTTAAAAATTCGACATAAAGCTCCCCTGACTCGACATGCTTTTCATTGAATTCCAAGATTTTACGGATATACGCTGATCCAATCATATCATTTCTGTTGTTAACTGATTTTTTCATGTATTCTGAAAGGTATTCACCCACCCCCAATCATCGTGAAATTCTCTTTTGGCCCACCCCTTTTCTCTAAAAAAAATAGGCCTGGCCCACCCCATGATTTTTTCCCCCCACCCCCCCACATAAATAATGACCGGTCCCTTATATGAAACCCGTACTTGACACAAATAGTGAGCCTGGGTTACCTGTGGCGACATATCGGTAGGATTGACTTTTATTGGTGCATACTATCACAACGCACTCCACTTGTATTATACTCTTAATGGTTAAAGCTAATATGAAAACACATCCAACCAGGAGCCCATCAAATGGAGCCTCCATCTCCCATACAAGCCCTTGGAGTCAACCCTTTCCCGAGTAGATTTATAATTAGAACGGTTCCCAGGGGAGACCTCGCGCGCCGACGGTGGGAAGAACCAATCATAACGACTTAATGACACTGCTATTGTACTTCATGCAACAGCAGGAAATCCGGTGCTGACAGGCCAAACAAAATCATAAGCTAGTGAAACGTGACTTTAGCGTTTTCATCCCTCAGAGATTTTCTTTCTTTTCTTTCTAGCGGGTAGATTATACTGTGGAGAGTTTTAAACTCTGACTATGTTAATCTTAATTTTGGTTGCTTGTCTTACATTTATAAGAGGCCATGAAGTTGGTCTGTTACATGCGTAATGATTAACTACTACCTGCAGTCTGTAGTTCTGACACGATTCGTTTTAGCCCATTTTTTTTAGCTTTAAGGTTCTTATTTCGGCTAAATGACTCAATATTAATCAAATTTCTAGTTTTTCAAGTTTTTCTCCGAAATGCGTTTGTCTGAATAAATACTGTGGTTGTTTTGTCCGTCAGTTAGTGTGATGATTCCCTGCTATGTTTTGTAACGCCGAGCCCAACCATTGTTTTCTCGCAAAAAAGTGATCTACAGATGCGAATTCGAAGGAAAGAATTGGCCTAAACTTCTTCATTAATTGCTGAGAATTCTCCTGTTAGTCAGTCATAATTCTTTGGGCGCAGATACAATCCATTTTGTTTTTCTTGAGATAAGAGGGTCTTTGGACTGGAGCGCGATGTCACAAATTCCTCGGCTTTAGCAAATTACTTTTGAGTTAGCTTCACGGTCGAGCAACTGTTGTCTTCTGTTCAACTTTTCAAGTGCCAGTTTTATCAGGCAACTCTCATGGTGATACAAGTCAGTTGTAAAGGAAGACTGCAATTTTTCTGAAGCATTCCTTCTTAGTT
The DNA here is from genome assembly GCA_964035705.1 of Porites rus. Lineage (NCBI taxonomy): Eukaryota > Metazoa > Cnidaria > Anthozoa > Scleractinia > Poritidae > Porites > Porites rus. The sequence goes on from OZ037996.1 coordinate 28,727,162, forward strand.
GCTACTTAGGTCATCGCTTTTGCACGCGGTGCTTAACTTGCGAAATCCACTCCACGGCGATAACAAAAATCAAATGATCCTGACACTTTTTCGGCGCTGATCATCGAAAAGTTTCAAATCGTCCACAGAACGCCTAATCGTCGACCCTTTTCAAGGTGCATGTGTAAATGTGGGATGTATGACGGCAAAAAAAAAAAACAAAAACAAACACTCGCAAAGAACCTTTCCGTGATCCTCAGTTCGCTGCCTTTGTCCCATCGCTTCATGCTCAGTCTCAGTCGGGTAATTCATTAACTTTTATTTCATCCCAGATCCAAGCGGCTGTAAAACTGTAAAAATGGACGTATAGTAAAAAAGGAAAACGGTCGAAGGACGGGTTTCTGAGTTCGACTTCATCAAACTTCATTTTTTTCACGGTGACATACGAGACTCACGGAAATATGACACTTTTCGCGGGAAACAAGCCGTTCTATTTATGAATCTACTCGGGAAAGGGTTGACTCAAGAAATTAATAAAGATGGCGGCTCCATTTGATGGGCTCCTGGTCCAACTTGTTATACGTGAGTAAAGAAGATTAGACTGGCAGCTGCTAGCAAAGCCCACCCCACCAGCGCATATTATACCGGCCATCCATTAAGACTTCAATAATTAAGGTGCGACATTCACACCCCTAAAAATCCATTAAAAGCTGCTTTTCCTTCATCAGTCATTGATATTTTTTACAGGGACCAAAGAGGGATTGATTATATTGGTGGTTAGTCGCCCCTTTAAGGCCACATTTCTTGACATGGAAGGGAGGCGTAAACAGCCTTCCCTACTTCAGGTTTGTAAAACTGCTCTTTTCGTCCCAGCGATTCACCCTAGGACCCCTAGTTAACTCTAACCCACGCATGTACCGTATAGCTCAGAGATAAGCGACCAACGCACACGTAAAACACGCGCACGTTTTATGCGTTAACGTAAAAGCGTTGGCTAGTTTGAAAGCTCGTTTTTGTTATTCACTGTTTAATGCTTCATTGTTTTCGCTTTGTTTTCCCACATAAATGAAAAGAAATGCTCTCGAACTGCCGATATGAATGAATGGTATTGAATAGTCTATTTCTGTCAAAGCTTCTAGCCTACTGACCGACAACATGCCTTCCAAAATTTAACTACATCATAACATGTATAACAAATATAAAATCGAGAACAAGCTATCAGTCTAGCCGGCTTTTCTAGTCAATTGCCCCTTCAAAATTAACACTTGATTTTGTTTTTCAGAGTAATCTGAGCTAGGGGTGAGCCCTTTTTCAGCCAGTGAAAACAGCCGGCACCTGGCTCTGAGTAATGCACGAGTACTTTGCACAACTTTGAGGGTGCCACAGGGCACCAAACTTTTCAAATGCTCATCCAACTTTCTTGGTTGACAAAATTACATTTTTTTCTTCCATGAAAGATGGCATTTTTAACCTACATTTAAAGGTACAGCATTACTTTACTCAGAGACTCTGCTTGGTCCAAGCCCCTTTGCCTGCACCTAAATTTTATTCCCTGTTTTAAACAGCTTATATTTTATTAATATTTTAACAAAATATCTTAACATTACCATCCTCGAAGATATTTTAAAACACTTAAAGTAAAATGCAAAATCATTTTTTTTTCAACTGGGTCTTACCAATCTTGTTCCCAGGTTCCCTCCTTGCTAAGTAAGGGAAGACCCTGGGGACAAGGTTGGGTTCTTACTGAGCAAATCTGCCGTACAGTTGATTCTGTACATACAAAGCACTCTAACCAATCAAAACTAAGGAATCCTTACCAATCAGATGGCAAGAACGACTGCTCATCAACTGTAACTTCCGTGGTTTTCTTTGTGGCTTTCTTGTATTCTTCTACTGCAACTTCTTTTGCTTTCTACACAAACAATGATATTGATATTTTACACTGTTATTTTCTTCACACTTTTAACAGCCTGAATCACAATGATTAATTGGTCAATTTTGTTTGGTATTTCTGATTACCAGGCATGCTAATAACCAATGTATCTCATTGCCAAAATCACAGCTTTGCAACAATCAGATATGTTCCCTACCTGTACCAAGCATTACAATTTGCCAAAGATAGACTTTGAAAAACAATTACATGTGGGATGAACAGTTTTCAAAACCCTGCAAAAAATCTGCAGTCTGTTTCAGTCATCTTCAAATATAGCACATCTGCATTTGCATTTGCTGCATTATTTACCATCAACTCACAACTTGTGGACACTCTGCTATACCAGACACCCTGATAATACTGAAAGTAGCTAAATCCCAGGCAAAAATAAAGATGCAGAGGAGGTTGTCAACAATGAATTTGAGACTGACAGTGAAGGTGAAGAAGAAGAATAAAACTTACCAGCAGCAGTAAAGATAAAATGACTAATTTTGTAAAAAAATAATAAAAACAGCTTAGGGACTGGTCAAAAAGTATAGAGGGGGGGGGGGGTGGTGGGCCAGAGCGGAGAGGGGGTGGGTCATGAGGTTTTGAGCCTTGTGCAAGGGGTGGGTCGTGCAATTTTCAGCTACCCTTAGGGGGTTGGTCACCCTATTTTATTACATAGATAGGCACTAACTACTAACAAGACAGTTGACTACACTTGTTATATAAAACACAGCCAGCTGGAATTATTGCTAAAATACTCACAAACATGTTGTGCAAGGAAATACAAAAGGTGACAGGCCGCACATCTATACGGGCGTGGAACCCTCTGTTAACCTTTTTTTTTGGCAATAACGAGCATGTCTGTTAATGATTTTCCATTTTTGTAAGGAAATGATTGATGGTTCTTTAAAAAATTTTTGAAGTTCTAGTTGGTTTTGTATGAGATTCCATTTTTTCATTCAAGCTTCCTGTATAGTAGACACTGAGGGCTGGTACTGTGTCACGAATGGCAATATTTCTTTTTCCTCCTTGTTGTTTTATTGACGGAGTTTAGAGTCCCTTTTGTGAATTTTATTTATTGTAGGTTTTCTATCAAAGATTGTGGGTACCCTCCATCCATCAAGCGTTTTTTGTTTTAAATTTGAATTATTTTCCTCAAAGGTTGTTTCGGAGGAGTTTTTTTTGTAGGATTCTCAAGGCTGCTCCTTTGACAAATCCTTTTTTAACATTTGGAGGGTGACACAAGGTGAAATGTGTGTGCAAGAAGGTTTCCATTTGTTTAAAATGTGTCTTTGCATCAAGGATAGGTTTTTCCTTGAATCTTGTGCCTTTGTATACAACTGTGTCTAAAAACGCACTCTCAGTGTCAAATGTTTCTGCCGTGAATTCAGTAATTGGGTGATGTAAGTTTGCTTGTTCAATGAAGGCTTCGATGTCTGGTTTAGTCATGTCCCATAGGGAAAAGATATGGTGTATGTAGCATTTCCAAACTGTTGTTCTAAAGACAGTTTTCCTTAGAGTTGTTGTTCAATATATGTCATGAAAATATTGGCAATTAGGAATCAAAACTGCTGTCTTTGTGCCCATAGCAGTTCTATGGTTTTGTGGGTAGTGCTTTCTATTGAAATGGAAGTAATTTTCTTTGAGGATTAATCTAAGCATTTCCTGCAAGTAATGTGTAGGAATGGGTTGTCTTTGTAGAAATTTTCATATGCTTTGCAATAGACAGTTTCAATATACCCTCCTTTTGCTGTATATTTGTGTCAAGACCCATAACGTCCATCAAGACAAGAACTGTTCGGTTTTTCACATTTGTCTTTTCAGTGAAAGGTATGATTTCTGTGATTTTGATATTGGTTGTAGCAGTATATCAACAACAAAAAAAATTAATTTTGTCAAGCACAGAACAAGGTTTTATTGGATTAAACCAAACATCCATGTTTTAACTAGGGGGTGGGTCAAGCAATTTCCAACCTTGCTTTAGGGGTGGGTTAGTCATTTTTGTGCCGAATGGAGGGGGTGGGCCATGTGTTTTTTATCAACCACATTTCCAAATGCTCCAGCCCACCCCCCCCCCCCCCAATACTTTTTGACCAGTCCCTTATTTCAAGTTATTGGCAAATGATATCTGTTGTTCTTTTCAAGGTTTTGTAGCCATTGCATTAAAACAAAAAAAAAGTTATGACAAAAAGTTAGTCATAGCTCAATGCACCTGTATCAATAACACAGTCATATTATTGCTGTTGACTATTAGTTTCCTTGGCAGTCTGATGCACATGGCCGGTGTTTCTGAGTAGTTGAGATGCCGAAGTGATGACCAAAGTAAATATTACCTTTCTAAGGTAAAGGCCAATAGAAATGCCTACCTTCACAACATTAAGATCTTGCTGACGGCATCTTATAGTGACTGATGTCTCCAGTAGCTGAAACAGACCCTGTCAAGGAAAGACAGCTTAGACTGGCCTACAGATGAGGAAATTAGTCCCTTCATTTAAGACCAGTTGGAGTTTCAGCATCTGTTGTCATCACAGACAAAGTCATTCATACATGCACAAGCATTTGCTCATAGAGGTCTCTCATTACAAGATAACTGAAAATTAGAGAAGGAGGGCAACTGATGGGTTTCCTATCAAGCATGTGGTGTTTCCATAATTGACAAAAACCAGTGAAGTTTTGGTCACATATGCCATAACTAAAAGAAGACAACTCTTCAGCTACTAGTACAGCTATTTGGTAAATTAAAGATTTCCTGCAGCCTGTCATAAGACATGCAAATAGATCACATCCTTTTAGGAAATGAAGAATGACTTTCCTTTGCTTGGATGCCATTTCCATTTTTTCTTGATAAGCTTAAAAATGGATGATTTTGTCTCCAGATTGAACTGTGCAACTTTTTAAACTTGTGGAACTCATGGAGGCCATATTACAACTGTGGGTTCAGAATTGTCCAGTGTACATTCTCAAAAGGGCATATGCATTACACATAAAATGAAACCAGTTTTGAAAATCAGGTCATTTTTAAATAAAAAATTTGGTTGGTGGCGACAGAAAGTCTCTCTTCTTCCTTCATTTTCTCTTTAGCCATGGGAGACCTTGTGGGAATCCAGCAATTAGCATAACGCACTGCAAATTACATGCAGACCCTTATTACGGTTTATCATTGTGTTTGTATTCCGTTACACTGGAATGTAGGATATTTGAATTAAGGAATGTACATTGGAGAATTAAACCTTGATTGACATGTCACCTACTGTGACTAGCTGGAAGTGTTGTGTGGAGTTTTCAAAGGGAATGATTGTGAATGTGGGTGGATTGTACTGAAATGCATGAGTTTAAGAATGGGTAAGGTTTTAATGCAGTGGTCAGAAAGGTGATTTAATAATAATTTTTTTTATTACGTACACGTAGTTTAATCAACCTTGTACTAATTGATATTGTACAACTAATGTATTATCTATAGGATAGAGTAAAAATAAAATACAAATACAAATACAAAGGTGATTTTCTACTGATCTCTGCTAGTAGGGAAACACAAAAAGCAACCAAATCTGTTTACCACAAAGCAAAAAGGTCTTGCATGAGAAACATTATTCTATTTAAGCTACATGTACCTAGTGGTATGAATAAACGTTTCTAACCTGTGTAATAAGTCCCTTTAGAACTTGCTCATAACGAGAGTTGTCCTGTGTTACCCTACCGAGCTGTTGGACGGCTTCATCTAGTATACCCTGCCAACAAAAAAAAAATAAGACTAATTAACAATTATTCCACGAGTGCGCATTGGATATAAGTTGGCTATAATCATCTTATGTCCAACAAGCGCGAGTGGAATAATCATGTTTTATTAAAAACGTCCACAAAATATCGAGAATTCTTCCCGACTTTATTTGTAAAAACAACCGATTTTCAGCTTGTTTTTAATTTTGAGCAGACACGTACAGTTACCATATTTGGAGAGCATTGTATAATGGCTCATTTACCATGGCGCCTGATACATATAAGCCAATCAGAGCTCTAGAATTGCATTACCCAATGATTCAGTTTTTATTAATAGAAGTAACACTTTATTTCAATGAAAGAGAAACAATGGCGGCTAGCAGTAATCCTAAAGTAATCATATAGATTTCAACACAATAGGTCACTTTCATGATGACAACATTTGACTACAGCAACCAGAATTCATTTCATCTTTTCTTCCTTATGTAAATTTCTCAATCCTGCTGAGGCTTAAAAAGTACAATAGACCTAATTTAAACAAAGAAAGAAAAAACTGAAGGATTCTGGTAGTTGTGTTAAAATGACATCATCGTGTAATAATTACTGTCCTTTTGAACAATTCAAGAGGAACAAGTACTTTTTCAAAAACTCCTCTTTGAAATTACCCATGATACATGTATATGTCTGCTAGTGACGTAAACCATAATGCAGTGTACATGTATCCAATGATTTTTTTACAAATAGTTATCAAATGGTAAGTCCTGGGACTCATCTTGTGAAAAATCATGAGTCCAAGTCCAGAACCAATGAGTTCCAGTTCAAAAAAACGAGTCCTAAATTGAAAACGCTTGGGTCCTAATGTAACGAGGCAGTTAATCTGAAGACAGACTCCAAAACTCTTTATTGCATTTTACTGAAATTAAAATAATAGTCCTTCTATTTAAAGTACAAAAAATACTAAAATAAACATGCATTGTTCAACAACAGCCACAATAAAAGCCACAGAAATCACACAAAGAGGATAGTGAAACAACACATGTTCACATCGATCGACTTTTGCGTCTTACGGGATGCATGTCATGAATTATTTTGCATCTTTCAAGGACGCAGGACACAGAAGTAGCAAAAACACTGTGTATCTGACAAGAAAGTACATGGCAAGGGCACATACTACAATAGAAGTAATAATTATTACTTGAACTTATTCTGACCAATCATAGTGATCTCTGCCTTTCAAGAACATTCGGGGCTAATAATGTTCTTATAATGACTCATTAAAAACTCTCAAAAAAGCAAAGCCACAAAAAGTTTCCAAATTTGACTTGTAGTAAAGGTCTATTTTTTTCCTCTAGTTTGTCATGCAAATTATTTCTATACTTTTAGGCTGTAAAGCAGAAATTATTCAGTTTTTTAAGGTACCTTAATATGGTCATCCATGGCCTTGAGGGTCTTCAGTCTAGACTGATTCAGTTGATTTGACCTTTGACTACAAATTAATTCATAATTCATTAATATCACACACACACCTGCATATGTACCTATCATCATCGGCACATCTCTGATAGTACATCTTGTTTGCCCCCAAAATTTTACATACGCTTTCTCTTCATTTTTCTCCTCAATGGGAAAACTGTAATACCCAGAGGAAATTCTTGGTAAAAAAGATGTACTTTGGGAGATGTACAAATGGAAAACTTACTCAAGTACTCTAGTGAATGACCATTTTTTTTTTCAGAGAACCAGCTGCCAGGTTGAATTTTAACAGGGATCATGGGTCAAAAAGTAGTGCACCCTGAAAAATAATAGCTACGTGTTGCAAATACTTTAGTTTCAATTTCTGTCAAGTAGAAAATCAATATGCTCACAACAAAAACAAGGACAAACACCAAATGTACTACAGCAAACTGCTCATATCTTTCTAATTAAGATCACAGTAATTACATGAGTGCATGGACATAACAAGAAAATTATGAACTTTATTACATTCACTTTGAAATCAGTGGCGATCTGTGCAATCTGATTGGCTCTCAGCAGTGTGATTTACTCCCAAATCACACCATTTTTTGCTCTAAATTACATCTTTTCCCCAGCCAATGAAAAAGGAACACTAAAAACTTTTTATGCACAATTTACACTACAGTGTATACGTTGTAGTTAACTTTTATCTCAGGTAATTATTATTTTTCTTGTCTTTTTTCAACTTTATTAGCATACATTACCATACCCCAAAACAAAAGAAAAACAAAAATTAACCTGAGATAAAAATGAACTACATCATGTACATAAACTGCACTTAGGACCTTAAAGGAGTGACAAATGTCTTTGTTCTTAGAAATAATATAAGAGAGAATGATATTAGCTTTTTAGTTTTGATGCCCTCTGCGTAATGGAGTGCAAAGAGGTAAGGTAAGGTAAGGTTAGCAACATTTAAAATCAGGCAAGTGTAGTCTGTACCCTTAACCCCTTAGCAGTTCAATGCACTTACATTTTCTTTTGTAGCTCTACTTGCTTTTCTTTCTTCTCAAAAAAATTCATAATTTTGAGTCGCTCTTGTTGCACAAGCCGTCCTTTCTCAATGTTGAACTCCTCTTCAGCCTGAAAATACGTAAAAATCCTTTATTCAGCATTAAAGTCTTTCTTCTCCCCATTCTCACGATCCTTGGGAACAAGGATGAGCTTACACTAACATGAAGTATTATGGAAAACCAACTTTAAAACATTCTTAAGGCTGGTTTTTACTAGCGATGGAGTCAAAGTAGGAGTCGTAATGGGAAGTGTAGAACTTTGCGATCTAGTGAAAACAATGCTCTGATTCTGCTTACAACTCCGTCGTTTACAGCCGGGTGAAGACAACCAAGTCTTGGTTGTAAGATATTGCCAGCAGAGGTGGAAGAATTAAACCAATCAGAAAGCATGGAAATGTACATTGTGATTGGTTTATCCTTCCGCTTCTGCTACTGTGACTCGGAAGATCGGGTTTTTATTAGATCATAAGCAGAATGTAAGCAACATTGTTGTAAGCAGAGTCAGAAGAAATGGAAAAGTTCTACTTATGACTCTGCTTATGACTCCAATTTTTTATTTTCACTACATGTCGGTCATAGGCGCTCTTACAACTCCTTCTTTTGATCAGATGGCTTTTTTATATTAATGTCAGCTAATAACTTAGTCTAAGTACTGTACCCATTGACAATTTCTTTAACTTATGGATATTTAACAATTATTTATTGAGCCTGAATGGGCTTCAATAAAAATGCCCATACAGAGGCTGTATGTAGCAAATCTTTGAAAAATAAATAGTAATAATTATGAATCATTTAAAAAACTTCTCAGTTTCTGCATGGCTCAAATCCCATGGCTAATTCTTCATAAACAGCTAGTGCTGATAAAATTGGGAAGACACTGCGATATCTGGAAAATGATGTCAATAATACAGGGTAACCGCCAGAAAAAGGGAATAAGGGCGAGAAGCCCTGGAGACAAGGTTACATTGTTTAGCTACACTGTACAGCGTCCTGTAGGGTAGTAGAAAATGGCCAAACATTTCCATGTTTCGTGAAGAAAAAAAAACCAAACTACTGCTTAAAAACATAGCAAGAACAGCAAGAATACAACTGGAAAGATGACATCTGCTATTTAAAGAATATTGACTATTCTTGGGTTGCAGGTGACATCAGCAAAAATTAAACTAAGAAACTATCGATTCTTCTGAGTTTCTACTTTCACGAGGTATTACAGTACCTAAACATCTTTACATAAACAAATTTTTGGTTTGAAAGGGTTCTTCGTTTTGCGAGAGAGGACGCTTGAATTTCCAGGCTTTTGCGTGACGCAGCATTTAGCTGGTGGCCGGGAAAGCTCTTATGTAGGCTAAAAACATTACCAATTTTGTGAGATTTTGCAATCTAAACACTCCTTGTCTCAGAGTAAATATTACTGTAATCTTTATGAGTTCCTCATGCGAAGAATTCACGCATTAGTAGGAAAACTAGATAACAGATGTTTCTGTTGGTATCCGGAGGCCATATTGGTGTTCCTAAAAGAGACACCAACATGGCGTTTCCATACAAAGCTTTATAATTTAGGTAAACCATTTTTCCCAATATCTCGCATTTGAAATATTTCACAGACCTGATTCTTGGCAAGGGTTTTTGTATATTCATCTTTTTTCATTTCCCAGATTCTAGTCCTTCTGTATTGAATGGTTTGCATTTTTATTTTTCATTGCGTGACAGTGCAAGCTGAGAATACTAAAAATCCATTCATACCCTGAACTTGCCAAGAAACAGACAAATATAGACAGAACTTAACACTGATCAAGGTAAGCACGTTTTTGCACGTTTTTAACCTGGGAATTATTCTGAATGAATAGAAAAATAACTACTGGATTCTGCTATCGTATGATATGAAGAATTATGCAGATCACACTGTCCAAGATCTGCGTAATTCTTCACATCATACTCAGCCTCATCCAATAACAGCTGATTCATTTTAGCATTAAACCTTAAAGCCCTAAGAGGGATCCAGCTTAAATTTTCTCCTTGTAATATCTATGCTTCTTAAGAAACACTTTGGTTCTATGAGAATTACTCACCTATCATTGGCCATCCCCTGGGGGGGGGGGGGACCCTATGTAAATAAACTTTGAATGGGGACTAGAGAGGGGATATGAAAGTTCATTTTACCCTGGAGGCAGTCGGAAATGAGGGAGGTTTGCTTTACTAGATCCTTGCACCACAAGGGAAACCAGGGCTTTGTATAAAGAAATGAGGTTGATTTCAAGGTTTCTTAAATCAGGGATATATAGACCAGTGGTCCAGAAGAATGTGGGATTACCATACTCTTCATGGTGAAAACATTAATGGCAGACTCCATAATCTCAGGTACTGTTATGTAAATCCATTTTCATTTTGTGTTATTCCTTGTATAAGCTTGCTTCTTCTAATCAAGTGAGCTGGGTCATTATAATGGCATCTCAAGTTTACTGTGGTTTCATGTCATTCAATACCATACCCCTTTATGAAGGGGGATTTCTTAACTTTGACTGCTCTATGCCACCATCAAGAACGGAAGAATTAAGCACTTTCACAGGGTCTTTTACCAAGTCCCCTTCCTTGTCAGGCGTCCCCCTAGGGGAGTGGCAATAATAGGTGCATTATTAAAAAGGAATTGATCACATAAGCTGAATTTAATTGATACTTGAACAATCTCTGCCACTAATTCTATGGAAGTGTATAAGGACAACAAATGAGAATTTAAATTTTGATACCGGAGTTTAAAGGGTTTATTAAACGTCTAATAAGATCAGGTGACAGCCAGTGACCAGTGACGTCACTAATAATTATAAACACTGCTTTAAACGGAGTGGAAATTGTTCGATTACAATCATTAAACTGAAAACTGCACTAAATCTTTTTTGTGAAATACCTTGGCATCGATCTCATCTACTTTTTCCTTGGCTTCCTGTTCGATAAATGCCATCATATGTTCGATCTGCAACAGAAACGGCGTCCACCCTCCGTGTGAACTCTCACCGGTGGATTTAACACATGTAAAGCTAAACTAACGCTGATAACAAACGAATAAAAAGTAGAAAAAATACTACAAATACTCACTTGTTTTTTAACTTCAGCGTCGTTTATAGACATCTTGCTTTTTTTGCTTACAAAAGAGAGAAATATTCCGACTGTTTTGTACGGGAGAGAAGAGAGGTGAAGACAGACTGAGTTTTGGTGCATTCTGGGAAATAATCGTACTAGTACCCAGTGTACCCCCATGTAATCGTTTTAGAAGGCGCCAAGCACCATAATTTGCCCGGGGGATCGGGGGGTACTGCCATATATGGGCTATATAGGTATGTGCCGCTGTGAAGGGTATGGTTTTCAAGCAGTTTACTCTAGGATAGGGTATATAAATCAGAGCGTTTGGCTCTAGTATAGGGTATCATTTTTCAGGAAACTGATCAGTTGGTTGAAGATTTCATCTAGACTAGGTTCACAGCTACTCTAGGATAGGGGGATTTGGGGAGTTTACTCTAGTATAGGGTAGCAAAATTCAGCTGAACTAGCTCTGGTAAAGGTTAAGGGTTCCAGGCTCCCAGCGGCACATCCCCACCCAGAAATTCCTAAAGTGCCCCCCCCCCGGGTAATTTGGCACAAAGAGTCATCCAGGTAAAAGATATCAAGGCAGAATTTCTTTCCCCTTCTGACCATCCCCGCGAGTTTTTCTTTTCAAATTTTAAAACTTAAAACAGTAAACTGATCCTTACGACAGCAAGCAAGCAAATAGAAAAAGAAAACAAAAATAAAATGGTGCATTATATTTGCCCAATGTTTCGGTTTGCGACACAAACCTTCAACATGGGCTATAAAAGAACAATGAATACAGATAAAAGATGAACTTCATGTATGCGAGATTTGAATACATAGCAAACAGAAAATGATAGGCTACTTAAAAGATAAATGTCACGAATTGCGTTCATTACGTCTATTTATACCACGAGGTTCTAAAGTTATAGCTTTGTCAATGAGGTGAGCCTCGCGTGCCTTTCTGACAGAGTCACGGTTGCTACGAATTATTGATTACGGTCCACTAAAGATTCAGCGTGCCCTCACTGGTTTGTCGTTGTGGTTTTGCCTTCACAAGCGTTTTCTTTTCCTCTCTCCTCCTCGTAGTGATCTTTCGCAGCAGGGCGCTAGCCTGTTCCGGACGTTTGTGCACGCGGGCGTGTCCAGAAAGCTAGGTGGAATGTTTAATTTCGAGCACATGTCTTTTTGACTAGAATACTTGAGTAGTATACTGAATACACAATGTTGCATACCTAGACTGCAAAACAGTCGATTTTTTTCTCAAAATCAGTAAAGAAATCGGTAAAGCGTGGCGTAAGAGTCTTACGCGGGCGAAGCGCGCGGGCCTCACACGCCCCGTGTGAGGCGAGAGAAAAAAAACCGTAACGTATTTTTAGCGTCTCTCCCCAGTCTCGCTCTCTATTTTCAGCCTCATTCCAGACCTTTTGTTTGACTGCTCGCGCGCACTTGAATACGCAAAAATACGGACTGTTTTGCAGTCTATTGCATACCCTAATCAGCCTAATACCTATGAATTATTGACGGGAGAACAAGAACACGGCATTTCAGCGGTGGTTTTTCCTTTGACACCGTAGATGAAATCGGACCATTTTTAGACGTTTCCCATTCCAAAGAAGCAAGATTTAAAAAAACAATGGTAGCTTTTTTAGCAGGACATAGGACTACACATTAACATTGGCAAAGGTTCCTCGTCTCTTAAAGCAATCCCCCTTTGTTACAGGCAAAGGGGTATCCTTTAAGAGACAGTTTACTTTATCGCTTACAGAGTTAAAGGGTGTCTCTTTTACACGAAAAATAAGACCGCTAAGCTTTTATTTCTTTTCGTAAATCAGATTAAACATCTCAGTGGTTTCCTTTTTTTTTTTTATTCTTTTTCGACCACCTTCTCTAGCACTTTGTACTCCCTTTTGAAAACAAAACATTGATGGTGATTTAACTAATCTCCGTCGAGAGGTACAATGTAGTTGTTGCTTTTATTCTGAAAGGTACCTGATCACTTCAATGTTTTATCAAGCGTTCCTTCTCTGGGTGTTGTTTTAGTCTTGTCAAAACAAAATAGCCGAGGAACAGTCATAGGGGTGTGGTATGCTTCTTCTTGCCTCTCCCTTTCTTCCATCTGTCCCCCTCCCGGCTCCTCCCCACCACCGCTCTCCAGGTCCACGTTTTCTCTGCGCATCAAATGAAGAGAACGCTTTAGCAACGACGACGGGAAGGACAAAAAAATTATTTCCGCAGTTGAAATTTACAGTCATTTCATAAAATTCTAGAATAAAAGATATCAAAAAATACAAAATGTCCGAAGAATGATTCTGAAGACTTCTTGTATTCCATATGTAGAAATAAGGAAGATTTGCACTCTTACTAGGACTTAGTGTTAAGTCACGACCTATAGACATATCTTTATCTGTGTAAATGGTCCAGATTTTCCAATTAAATAAATAGGCTTAAGGTGGCTCGATAGGGTTTTTCAGAGTCAATACCTCCCAAGTTTGCACATAAACTACGTCGCCATTAACAAAGATTTGAGGACATTATCACCACAGCTATATTAGATAAAGACGAAATTTGTTATGATCAGGGTTACAACGACATCGGAGTTGTCATAGCAACGAAATAACGCCATTACAATTTTACTTGCAACCGTATTTCTCGGTGCTGGGAACGGTTCTTCCAAAATCATTCACGGGAGCTTCTTCCTCCAATAACCGCCTCGATGTTCGTGAAGTTTCAGCGAAATCTGTAAGAGTGTTATCGAGATGTTTCGGATGAGGTTTTTATGGTTAGAAATACCATAAAAACTGAACAATCTCGATGTTCGGCCATTATTTGTGGAAAACGTAGCGCTTTTAAAATGCATTTTCGCCTCATTGTAGTTTTAATCTCTTTAATCTCTGCACGACCATGACGTGAAGCTGATCTGACTTCTTTTAGAAGACATGAACAGGTGATGACCAATTTGTCTTCTCTTTCTGAACTTGGCTGAAGTGCCCAATAATTCAACTCCAGCAAAATTCACCTACGTTTGACGTTTAGTTTGACCGAATTGGATTAATTTGACAAAAAAAAACCGTTGCTGTTTTCGCTGCCGTCGTTGCTAAATCTCCTTAATGAATAATTCATAAAAAAACAAAATAAATTCGCGGCGAGGTACAAGTTTTATTTAAGACTATAGGAATGTGTTCTTAGCCCTATTACATGGCACGTTACACAAAAAAACTGACTATATTAAAACAAATCATTCGTTTCACCGTTAACACATGGCTAGAAAAGTTTGATTAAGTTAAATTGCTTTCGGGTACTTGAGTAGTATACTGAAAACACACTGATGCATACTGCTAACACCTATCAATTGTTGATCGGTGAACAAGAAGACGGCATTTCAACCGCGGTTTTTCCTTTGACACCGTATTTGAAATCGGACCATTTGTAGACGTTCCCCATTCCAAAGGAGCAAGATTTAGAAAAAGCAATGATAGCTCTTTTTGGCAAGACATAGGACCACACATTAACGTTAGTCAAGGTTCCTCGGAAGCACTTACTACTCTTGAAGCCGCCGCCGACATTATCTTGGTCTTGTCCTAGAACCAGAGATCCCCCAGCCTTGATGGAGTAGCCCTTCATAAAGTCTGTCCCTTGTTTTTCCATCGCTCCATCTTTGAAGAACTGATAGGTGCCATTTTCGTTGTCCCAGGTCACGCAGATAGCATGCCATTTACCATCATTTGCTGATACTCCAATCGTCCTGTTGGTAAAAAGAGGAATCTGTGTTGGATCATACCGGTATCACCCCTTGTCACGGGATACAAGTTGGTCTAGAATTCTGCAATCTTAGACAAAAATGTTAAGAAAAAGTGACGTTGTCATGTCTATTTTCAAGATAAAGCCCTTGAAAGCACTGGCAACTGAAAATACTCTCTCCTCCCCCCCCGAAAAAAAGCAATTTTTAATTATAGATCATTTCTGACCGCGAATGAACAACATTTCAAGGGTGGGGGGAGGGGAGGGATCATTCTGGCACAAAATCCGCGGGATGGGCTGGGGTTCTGTGGATAAGAAAGTGCACAATTCTTAACAATTTGTTTGTCCAAGATTTTGGGTCCCACGCCGTGGATTCCAGATTCCAGGCACTCGATTCCTGATTTTATGTCAGTGGAACTTGGATTCCGGACTCGAATCGCTAGTTGATATCCGGATTCCTTGAGTTGTATTCCGGATTTCAAAGCCCAGGAAATTTCCTTGATTTCAGATTCCAAAAGCAAAAATTTCCCGGTATCCTGATCTGAATTCCCTTAATTGATTAGTCTTTCTGAAACCCGAAAATGAATCACTGTGAATTTACTCTATTTACCAGAAAGAGCATCGTGGTGCTTATGGTGGACTTGTTTAAGGATGGTGCTTATTTGGAACTGCTTTAAAAAAACGGTAATTTATAGGCAAACTTTCTATTCGTTGTTTTGTTTAGAAACGTAAAAAATCAGCATAGAAGGAAAAAATAAAAGCTGCTCTTCAAGGTATATGTCCCAATCCTGATACAAACAGTCAAAGAATTTTTGCTTATTCGAGGGCAGCACTGTTTTGAATAAATAAAGAATGAATGTAATGAATCCACGCTCTGGCTGTATTTACTGGGTTAAACGGAAATCTGAAGTGAACTTAAGAAGGCGTCAGGCGAGCGGCCCATAGTTAATTTTTAAAGTGTAAGTTATTTCGAATAAATAATAAAACAATTATTGAATTCACCTTTCGCATGATCTGGAGGTTGGGATAAAAAGACCTAAATAAATCACAAGAAGTCTGAGAATAGGAAGCCTGAAATCCCAACATCATCGACGTGGAGTAGGGAAACAACAAGAAATTGTCACCAAATCGACACAAACTCAATATGGCGGAAAATATGATGTTTGATGTCATGATTTTAGGGCCCAAGCGTTTAACTGATTTCGAAGGAAAATAAATCTTGCAAGGAAATACCTGGGCAAAAAAATCCTACACTGAAAAAATTTTACATTGTTGTATGTTGGGGAAGAGTATTCTATCTCCAGGGGTTTGGGGAAAAGAATGTCACCCAAACCAAATCACCCATACCCCCCTCAAAAGTCAAATGGTCGGCCCTCGTAAAAAGCTAAAAGGATACACCGCCCAAACTTCTTTGCCTGGAAATATTGTTACAATGCTCATTTTTCAGATTAAAATAATTAATTATAGTCAGAAAAGGTATTATAACGTCATTCCTGTTTTATGAAAATGCAAAAAATGTCGGTCGGTTGGAACAACGTTTAGGAGGAGAAATACAGTAAATAAAGGGGATGGCCTAAGTCTCAGGCGGGTTCTTCCAAGGAAAAACACCAACTGTATACAACTTAGTTCTCTTCACCACCAATGAGCAGCTTAAAGTTATCATAGTTAATCAAAAGCAGTTCGTTATCCTCTCCTATTATTCTCGAGTTTTCCCAAAGAAATACACCATTAATTGTATATAACTTACTTCTTTTTACCACCAATACGTAAGTCAAAGTCCTTGTAATTAAACAAAAGCAGTTCGTTATCCTCTCCTTGAACGGCATAACTAAATGGTGTTCCTGCATTAGAGGCGGATGATTTCATCCAGAAACAGACGGTGGACGCATTCAAACTGGGCATGTTCCAGAGGTTGGCATAATCGGCCGTTCCCTTTGCTCGGAAAGTGAAGAGCATAATCTGTACATGATAAAAAACGGCATGGACGTCACTACTTTTGTTTTAAAAGACTGTATGACTGACCGGGACAATCTCACATTATCTGGTCACATGAGGCTACTTCTGCCATATTAGTGTCTCAAAGCAAAAAGGAACTCAAGAAATTTCACGTCTAGTGGAGGACACGTTTTTTTCTTTTTTTGGGAGGGGGGGTGGGGAGGGGGAGTGTTCTTGTCAACGCAAGACAACGACTTTCTTTTTCTGTCTTTAAGAATTCAACTCCAGGAAAAAATTGCCAACATTTGACGATCTGAACGAGAAGGAGTAAGCGCGAGGAACTTTAAAGTGACGTTTTCGTAACAGTCGATGTTGTTTAAGGTGGCTCGATAGTGTTTTTCAGGGTTAATACCTCTCAAGTTTGAGCATAAACTACTTCGTCATTAACGAAGATTTGGAAAAATTACCACCACAGCTGTATTAGATAAAGATGAAAAATTGTTATTATCAAGGTAACAATGACACCCGAGTTGTCATAGCAACGAAATGACGCAATTACATATTTAACTTGCAGCCGTATTTCCTGGCCCTCGGAACTGTTCTTCAAAAACCGTTCACGGGAGCTTTTTCGTTGCGTTGCCGCCTCCATAGTAGTGAAGTTTAGGCGAAATCCATAACAGCGTCATCGAGATATTTTTGGGATGAAGAAATGAGAAAAACGTTAAAAACTGGACAATCTGGATGTTCGGCCGTTATTTGTAGAAAATGTAGCGCTTTTCAAATGCAATTTCGCCTCATAGTAGTTTCAATCTCTCTAAAAACGTATGAAAGATCATGGACATAGCCCGAACTGTTTGTAAGAAAGAAGGATTTGATTAGTATGTTTTGAGGTTCTTTTGTTAGCGGTTTTGTGAATATTTTAGTCTATTTTAACAAATAAGCGAATAATTCTGAAAGCGCTCGATAGATTTTTTTTTTAAAATTTGAAATTCCCGAGATTAACCGTCGTTTTATGTGACCTTTGAGATTTAAGATTACAGTATTGATATATTGTAAGGCAGCAAAATAGGGGCTACAATTCACTAATTTTTAGTCCGAAATTTCGTGTTTACAAGTGAGAGCCTATCATTATTCAGGGTATTGTCTCCAAGTTTCATATTTTCGTGGACAACAAAAGCTAACATTTCTGCATTTTTGGAATGCATTGTTAAATACTGCT
>OZ037996.1:28747758-28800258 GCA_964035705.1 Porites rus
TTAATTAGTGAATTTTATTTCAACGATTCTTAACCATTAATCCTTTTCCTTACTATTTCGGACCATACTGATCAAGAGAAACTTTTTTTAATTCGGTTCATTTTTTCACAGCATAATTCGTTCTATTTCTGTTAAAAAATTTCGACAGGCCTAGGTCCGAACAATAAAAAAGTTTGAAACAATTTTTACTTTCATTTGAGCGAAGCTTCATTTCTGGTTTTTCTGTCCTGATTCTTAATGCTTTTAGCGAGTGGACGATGAGAAACGATTAATTAATTAAAACACAGGAATTGTTAAGTTTTCGGTACTGATATGCACTCACATAAAAAGAATTCCTAGGAAAATTAGTCAAACGATTAGTTAAGATTGGACAAATAACTGCTCAAAATAAACAGTAAATAGGTCGACAATCCTACAATCCTAAATTAAGTTTAAAACCTCTACTCACTTTTCACTTTCAGCTAGCTGTTTAAGCTTTTATCAGGCTGTTAGTCGCAATACACAGTACAGTGCAAGGTTGTAAATGACTGCAAACGATATGTTGACGCTTTATATATACTCACCACACAGGAAAAAAAGTGTTGGTTACAACGACTAACAATGAGGGCCCGATTATTTGAGAGACAAAGTACGAGTGTTGCCCTGGGATGCGATATTGCACGATTGGCCGGCCATTTGAAAGTAACATCCGCTTGTGAGAAGACTCTGACTGAGGTCTCTATGACAGCCACTAAACACAACGCACCATATAACTCCCTCGCTTGGCGACCAACTGAATTTTCCTGTTTGCTAACAATGCTGTCGGAAATAGCCATGTCCTGGTTACCGAATCAAAGCTCTTTATGGGATTATTCGTTTAAAAGAACAATGCAAACTTGATTGGAACGATAGCATGGGTGAGTGGTCAGCGTGTCGATCAAAGTCCACTTCGAACTTACGCGAATCCCAAATCTCCAACTCTCGACCATGCTTGAAGACAACAAGCAATATATTGGCAGGTTTGTCTCCTCCAGCTAACTGACGGGTTTTTTAAATCACATTATGTTTATAAGCTCCCTGCCACTTCATTGTTTGGTCATGACTGTTGCGTGAGAATGCCTCTTCAGTAGATACAGCTACTACAGCGAGTACACTTCACTATATCGAAAGTCTAACCTCTTGTTACGGACACCTCTCTACTATGGACAGTTCGTATGGTCCCAGAAATGCCAAAAATCACACATTCCTTACCTCTATAATACGGACACCTCTGCACGTAAAGCGGACAATTGGTTCTGTCCCTTTGGTGTCCGTATTAAAGAGCTTTGACTGTAATCCTATTTCTTCGATGAAGCAGAGTTTGACACGGTTGCTTAGTCGCATGCAGTAACAACAGATATGAAATGAACCAAAACTGAATGCAAAGCTGGCACTACGGCAAAGGGCTGATTTATTATAGGCTAATATTTCGGCTAACAATACTCTGAGGAAGGATAATTTTGCTAGCGGAAATATTGGCCTATAATAAATCAACCCTTTGCCGTATTGCCAGTTTTGTTTCATTTTACACATCAAGTAACGTAACGTAACACATCAAGTAACGTCTGACTACAGCATATCTTTAATAAGAGATCCGAAAGAGAAACCAGTCAGTTTTATCAGAGCGTTGCGTGGACCTCTGCATTCAAACAGTTTTTCCTAACAGATATAGAATTGCAGGTTGGGCTGTAAGGTTTGTCTAAGAATATAATTAATCCAGGAGTTGTGAGCTCGTTGGATACGAGTTCGTTGGCAATGTCCAATATCTGTATCCGAAGACCCGCAAACAGTGTGCATGGATTAATTCATGCATGGCAACCATGGGAAATGATGCGGAGTAATGACTATTAATTGCGTTTACGGTCTTAATCACAGTAATCAAGAGTGTCGAGTAAAAAGTGCATTTTTTGGATAATTTGTTGTATTTACATTTGATCTGCTCTGAAGACGGAGAAAGGAGGGGTAGAAATGTCAGCTTTAAACTCTTTAAGCGCTTGAAACAAAACCTGAACGGCAGAGCTGAACGACTCTGCAGCCAGGCTTTTGCAAGAGAGAAGATTACCTCGCAGTACTCTAATAAAAAAGAGCGTTTATTCAAATTTTTCTTGAGGAAAATGATTTGGAACCCACAATAAGGTGGAAAACATAAGTGCGAGCCTCTAGAATTTTTAAGCTTCGTCCCTGCCATCGTTAAAAGTTTAAAAAGTTGACAATTCCATAGCCTGCTTTTGGATCGAGTATAAATACAACAAATTATCTAAAAATACAGTTTTCATTCGACACTCTTGGTTACTGTGAATTAGACCGCAAACGCAATTAATAATCATCCTAAGTAAAAATTATGCAGTGTTACCCATGGTTGCAGTGAATTAGTCCGCACACACTGTTTTTGTAATGAAACAATTATTTCATTCTCGTGTGTTGAATAATATTGGATATGGAAACTGGACCGTAACCACGCCCTCGTATCCAAGAAGCTCGCAGCTCGAAGTTATCGTTGATATTTAATAAGACAAGGACTATATCCCATAGCAATGCTGCAATGTTTTATCCGTTTGTTATTGCACTATACCAATTAGTCCATAAACTCTAATTATGCTAAACTTGCGGTTCTACGTCATTGAAGTTTAGAAAAAAGCTGCCCGCTTAAAGAAATAGCGTTCTGGTTAAAAACCCTCCACATGTATTTTTTTTACATAATCGAAATGCTTTTGTTTCTGGTTGACGCACTTTCCGCCTAGTAGCGCACTTCATCACCATCATATCAATCATGATTAAACAATAAAGTCGGGCTTAACATAATGTCACGGATTCAAATCCCAGCGAGCTAGTAGCCTGCGAATAAAACGTCCCTGGTGTCGAGGAGCGGGGAGTAAGGGCTGTATTCCCAGTCTACCAAGAAGGGGGAGACACACCAGTTAGCTTGCCATTTGGGTCTTTGTGATTTATTTTTCCACATATTATTATACGATTGTAAGTAGGTCTGTAATTCAAACCTTGTATGTGTAATATATTGCTGCTATTAGTTTCTTTTATAACCAGTCAGAGTTTTAAAGGGGCCATGCTGTTTGAAGGCAATTCTGTGTTTAACGTCTTTTAGCCATACACGAAATGTTCCTGTAGAGTTATGAATAAGATGTCAAACAAATTAAATTTCACCGGGGAACACTCACCATAACATTTTTGGAGGGCAATTTTTCCAGGAATGGCATTTAAACTTGAAAAAATTGGCCAAACTTTTTCAAGCGGTTTCGATCCAAGTTTAATCATCCCTGCAATCCATGACGCCATCTATAGCAACAGACGTACGACAGGAAACAATTTCAATGCTTTAAGTATACAGTAGTATAGAAGTCTTTAATAACAAGACTTGACCATTATTTTTAGAATTAAGCGCAGTTTGCGAAGACACATTTTAGTTTTTCAAGCATTGTCGAGAACTGGAGCTTGGTTAGGGATTACCGAGGAAGAAATGTAGGTAGCAGTCAGAGCGGGGACTCGAAGTGGACCATATGCTATCTCGCAGTAATAAAATATGCAAAATGCTCGCGGTTTCTCACTATTTTCCCCCGTTGTTTTTTTATATCAAGTTCCTAAAAAGAATGACTCAAGAAGAGGTTTAATTATATAACCAGGACATAGCAATTTCCGGGTCTAGCAAACAGGACAATTTAGTTATGGTATGGTCGCCAAGGGAGGGAAGTTTATGGGTTAGGTCGTCGAAGAGACCTTTTCTTTAACAAACGGGCGTTCCTTTCAAATGGCCGGCAATTCTGCTATAGCATGGCAACAATTCTCTCTCAAATAATCGGCTGTTAGTGTTAGTCCTCGAGAACCATCGCCATTTTTCCTGTTTGATGAGTACATATAAAGCGTCAACATATCGCTTGTAGTTATTTCCACTTGCGGTCTACTGGCGACTTCTGCTTGATAAGCTTATACAGCTGAGAGTGAAAAGTGAGTAGAGCTTTTTAAGTGAAAGTAGGAATTTCGAATTATTCACTTTTTATTTTATGCAGTTATAAACCCAATCTTAAATGATCATTTTGCAAATTCTCCTAGGATTTTTATTCATTTGAGCCTGTAGAAACAGGGGCTTATCTAGGGGGATGGTGCAGGGGGTGCGAACCCCCTCTGAGATGACCTGCGGTTTTCTAATACAACTGGTATTCTGCAAAAAAACTATGTGATTTATTGGTGTTGAAGTAGAGCAAGAGACGAGTGCACCCCCTCCTAAAAAAAATCATGGATCCGCCCCTGAGAAACCAAACACTGCTTATCAGCATATTTTGACGTATGACATTTGCTCAGAAATAGTAGAAACCTGAAGCATTACTATGTTTAAACTAAGCGTAAAAAACCGTTTTTTGGCTAATCCACAATCTTAAGCATTAAACGCCGTACCCCTGTAGTGTGTTTTTTTTCCCATTTCCCGCTCTACTTGAAAAGCAAGTGGGTCAGGCAAAAAAGAAAAGAAAACGTATAACTTGTTACAAGAATGATGATGCATGTATATAAAACCACCACAGCGCACAGGTCGATGTGTTATTCCTTTTCCTTCTTGAAAACCCACAAATCAATGCATTTTCTTAGTGTTAAAACATCTTTCAGCCCTTGATAAAGGTTTAGTAAATTTAGTTTTAAAAGTCATCTAAGAAGGTTTCTATTTTTCAACTTTCAGCTACGACTGCACCAAGTTCTCGTTACTTGCTTCGCTCTTGGTTGGTCTTTGCTTTGCTGGACTCGACAGCAGTTACCCCATGGAGAGCAAGTCATACCTTTACCGTTGTCATGTTCAAAGAGACAGTAATACGCGCTAGGAGCCCTTCAACCCCTGATGGGCTCCTGGACATGTATGTTAGAAGAACTAGAACAATTTCCGTGTTCTTTTTGTCAAAAGAAATTACGGAAAGCTTAGGGGTAACCAACGACACCTTTCTGTAAAATAACTGTTCGAATGAAAATTATTGCCTAGAACTTTATAGCCTCCTTTGCAAGCGTCGAATAGGAAAGGGAGATGGAATAAAGGTGAGGGGATTGGGGCCAAGAATGGATGCTCTTCCCAAGTGAGAGTGTAACGTTTTTTCATCAGGGTGGCAAAGGGGTATTCCGTGACGTGATGGATCACAAACTATCAGCGAGATGCGTGATCGGGCACAAATTAGCCGCGTGAGGCGTGATTGGGCATAGCTGCCCTTTCTGCTGTATGGTGCGTGATTTTCTATATTTACAACGCGTGAAGCGTTTAATTCTTTATAGATTTCAGTGATTGGTGAATATCATTTGAAACTAGAAGCACAGACATTCAAAACTTATATTCATGAAATCATTTTCTTTTCTACCCAAAAAGGACCCTGAAAGCATATTTAGAGTTTATTCATTCAAGAGTTGATATATTTGCCATGTTAACTTACTGCATTTACACCTCCTTTAAATGATGCGTGATGGCCCAAAAAAAGCCAACGTGATGCGCCACCCTGTCACCCTTTTCCATTTTACCATGCTCCTACCACTGAACATAGTTTCAACCCCCCCGTATGTAAACCACACCCACAACCAACAATCCCCGGATTTGCTCCGTGACGAAGGTCTAAAAAGATCAGCTTCTCTTTCTTTCTAGCCAAGACACTAGTTGATAAAACCAAATCTTTGTATTTCACTTCCCCATTGACGTAACACCACAGGGAAGAACTCAGTGCCATGCAGTCATATGAAACGAAATCATTGACGTACGCATTTAGTCGTTTTTCTATCATTTAAAGATTTTGCCCTTCGTTTTCCAAAACAAGAAGTGACCAATTATGCCCAGGTATGGAACATGCCCAGTTTAAGCGCGTTTACCGTCTGTTTCTGGATGAAATCAAGCGGCACTAATGCAGGAACGCCATTTAGTTATGCCGTTCAAGGAGAGGATAAAGAACTGCTTTTGATTAACTACGATAATTTTAAGCTGCTCGTTGGTGGTGAAGAGAAGTACGTTATATTCAATTAATGGTGTATTTCCTTGGAAAAACTCGAAAACAAGAGAAAAAAATATAGAAAAACCGAAAAATCCGGATTTTTTCAGCGTGATAACAATATGGTGGGAACCATAAAACTCCTTGAATTTCCCGCGTATTAAAAGGAGGGTTGCTTGCCTGGACTTACTCTAAGTTTCAGATTTTCAATTTTATCCAGTGAATCCAGCCAGAGTATGGATTTTTGAAGGTCATACCGTTTTAGATCAAAAGAGGTTTGCTCTCGAATAAGCGCCGTACCTAATTGAATAGGGTTCTATCCGTAGGGTATTTGAGGGGTAGACGCCTCCCCCCCAAAAATATTGTTATCATTACAGTATATAAGTAACTATATCGGTAAAATCATGCTAACGCGACGAGGTCAGTGCGCATATTGTAACATTTCTAAAAATTGTCTCAAAATGCACCAGATTGCATCTCAGCGCATATGAATTCAAAAAAGTATCCGGGGGAGCATGCCCCCGGACCCCCTAGCTAGCTCAAACTTCCCCAAACGATAAATCCTACATAGAAACCTGAATAATCATGACCGAGCGTGAAGTCAAGATGGCTCAATGTTGACCAAGCTTTTTTGGAGCGATGTTATGTTACAAGACGAAATCAAGGCCAATATCCAGCCATATCGACCGAACAATCCTTGTCGATAAAGGATCTATTATATCAAGACCAACGCGAGAAATCCCGAAATCACTTAGATAGCCAAAAAACTATATTCATTCAAAATATTTCTTCCTCGCTGAATGGCACAAATACAATGGATAACTTTTTATAATCAGCCAGCGTTTAAGAGATTTGGAAGATGTTTGCGATATCGGGTACTGATGTCATCAATAGTACAGGCACGAGATTGTTTTAGCTCAGCTGTTTTGGTAAAGCGGATTATTCGGTATGGCACAGTAACTTTCGTTTTTCACTAACAGGACTATAGGGATATCGGCAAATGATGGCAAATGGCATGCTATCTGCGTGACATGGAACAACGACGAGGGCACTTATCAGTTCTTCAAAGATGGAGTAATGGAAAAACAAGAGACAGACTTTATGAAGGGCTACACCATCAAGGCTGGGGGATCTTTGGTTCTGTGGCAGGAACAGGATAAAGCCGGCTACGATTTCGACGAAGACCAGAGCTTTGTAGGAAACTTGGCTAGGGTTAATGTGTGGTCCTATGTCCTGCCAAAAGACGGTATCATTGCTTTTTCTGAATCTTGCTCCAGTAACCTTGGAATCAAAGGAGACGTCTACAAATGATCCGATTTTATGTACGGAGTTAAAGGATGTGCCGCGTTTGAAATTCCCTCTTCATGTGCTTGAGCTTACTTGATAAGAATCAAGGAAAGTAATAGTTTGTTTTCAGTACACTACACTAGTCTCTGAAAACAATCTAGCTCAATTTTACCTTCCGCTATAGGCAAGAAATTCTCTAGATTTCAATTCGCTTTAATGGTTAATTAATTTTCTGTAAGGTTTGTGCAACTTGTTATTCAATTAGACTAAGAACAATGACGTTATCTTAAATAAAACTTGTGGCCTCACCACGAAAACATGTTGTTAAGTTTGTTGTAATCATCATTGGGAGCGAAAAGAAACGAAAAACCGACGGGAGAAGGAGGAGGGGTAGAGAAGAGTCTTTCTTCATCTTATCCTTACTACGCTTCCTCGGGAGCCTGAATTTCAAAGGCAGAACGCGGCAACTATAGAACGTTTTCATTCACGTGCCCAGCATCTATGCAAATTTATGGAACAAAAGAAATCATTTACATAAGAATAGAGTTCAACTCCTACAGGACTGTTTTGGGATACCAATATGGCCTCCGTGACGTCACGTGAAAACGCCCAAAAGAGTGTTTTCACAGGACGTCATGTCCGCCATACATCTGTGGTGTCACATGACAATGAAACGGTGGGTGGGATATTGGTGTTGCAAATCCTGTCCTATCTTTTGTTCCTAGAAAATTTGCACAGTTGCTGGGCACGTGTGTGAAAAGGCTCTATGGAGTATTTTCACTCATGTAGCCAGCATCTGTGCAAATTTATTGCAACAAAAGGAAGCGTTTGCATAAGAAAAGAGTTCAACTCCCAGAGGATTGTTTTGGGACACCAACATGGCCGCCGTTTCATTGCTCTGGGACACCAATATGGCCGACGTGACGTCATGTGAAAACACTCTGTTGAATAATGCAGCCGTCACAGAAGCCTCCCTAAAATTAACACCTAGAATAGGTCTATCATCTGCTTGTCCCTTTAAAAGACGGCAACATCGCTAAGACCTACACTGCTACAGTATCGGACCGTGTTAGAGAGAATTCACTCCTAATCTTGTCCCGGTAAAAGTTTTAAGGCGGAATCCACCAAGAAATTGAGTAATTTAGGCCATATTGTACCTTTATTTACACTTTTCAAGGGCTATTGATATAATTAGTCATCTTTAATAGTCGTCCTCATCTTTCCTCATTAGCAAACGACTTAACTCATAGAATCCGTGGCCGTATAAATGAACTAAATGCAAAAGTTGAAAGATCTGATTAAGTTGAGCAATTTGTGCAATTTTCAGCTCTTTGCAAGCAATATTGAAGGGTATATCAGGCATAAAAAACTGCGAAATTGCTGTGTGGCCAAAAACTTAATGAGCCATACTTTCGAAGTAAAATTTCCACTTTTTTGAAGAGAATTTCTCCAAAACCTTTCGGTGCATTGGGCTCAAATTTTCAGAGATAACTGAAACTGTTATACCCTTTCAATATTCAGAGTTTTTATTTTATTAGCGTCATCAGATAGTGATAAACGTATGTTAATGAGGCAAAAAGTGTAAACAAGGATTCGCCTATAACACCAAAGACAATTGCTTATGGGAGCCAGAGAAAATAATTTTCAAATCTCACAAGAATTGAGCAAACACGAGTAAATCGTTATGCGTAAGATTTCATTTTGTGAAATTTGAAGCTTTTGAAGTTTTCTCGAGCTCCCATAAGAACCTTTTCGTTGGAGTTGTTTCATATAACTTATTACTTTTAAAGCCCTTGAAAAGTGTAAAAAGGGTGCAATAATTAATATGCTTGAAGTTATTCTGGTACAAGGTTTTTGTCCACTAAAAAAAAAAATTACTCAATTTTCTAATGGATTCCGCTTTAACCTCGTGTGAATTAACGCGCTCTTTACATCAGGAATTTGAAGCAAAATACAGAAGACTTTTAATGATAGCAATTCCTTTGTCCTGCGCAAAGGCAACGCGGAGGCCTCTTCAGTGTGCCACTAGCACGCGAGGGATGATGGGAAAAGGGTTGAAGAGGAATTTACCTTTTCTCTTCCCATCGTCCACTAGGCGCTGACTATTTTCGTTATTGATACCAGTGGAAACAGAGGAGAGATAGAGCAATTCTTTTCATTTTTACGACTCATTAATCACAAGTGAAACATTTAGCAGTCGTTCTTTGAACTAGAGGCGAATAGTCGCCGGGTCAAAACTAGGGTTAAATTGTTAACTACAGACTAAAGTACGGATTAGGTATAAAATGTAAACTACTGCAGGACGGACTTAAGGTAAGGTAGCCTGTAGCCTGTGAATATAGTAATTACGTTGGAAATGAAAAAAATCCCACGTCTCCAAATCTCTGTCATAATTCATCACTGAATTTGTCCTGAAATAGAAATGAGAGTTTTATATACACTAACTAAATCGTTTAAATTGCGTTGATGTGAAGTTTTAAGATACATTTTTAATAATCAATTTGCCGTTACAGTTTTGAAATTTTCTGTTTATTTGCGTTTAAAACACACAAACTATTTCTTCGTTTTAATAAATGGTTATTAGTTTGCCTACCCTTGCTACCAGGGAGGTATAAAGAGTAAATAAATAACTGTAATTTAACAGTTGCCAAGAAGCAAACTTTCCCAAGTAACAATCTTTCAATTAAATTTTCTGAAAGTTTCTTTTAGCACTTTCCTTACTATATTCAATCAACCATGCATAAGTTAAGAATCATAAACTGCTATTTTAATTGTTTAAAAACAGGTTGATTTAGTATGCATTGTTTCTTAGTCTAGAATAAGTGTCTCTAAATGTCGTATCTGAAAAAATGCCATCGTTTTACTATCAGTCATTCTTCTAAAAACTAGTGTCGCCTACTTTTGGTGCCATGTGATTTTAAAACATACGACACAATTCAGGGCGAATTAAGCTTGCATACTATTCTCTGCAAGTTTCAAAAGCTCCTCTTTGTGTAAATGTTAACTGTTGAGGTCGACATACATACATACATACATATATTTTAAACTCTGATTTAGAATAGCTCGAGAAATCTACTAGTATCTCCGAATAGTATCTTTTCTTATAGAAGTGTTAATGATTATGACTGGCTGGTAAAAGGTGGTGTTATGGAAGCAGACACATGTATCTCATTATATTCAGTCAACTCGGGTGCAGTTGGTTTTCTTTTTGTTCTCCAGTAACAATTAAAAAAGTGAATAATCATTAATTCAGGAACATCGAAACAGGTTGAACGATGTATCTTCTATTAAAAAAATGAAAGTGAAATTATTGTTTGATTTTCCTACAAAAATTTTCTACAGCCTTGAATGATCGACATATTTGCTGAAAGAGTTCAATATCACTATTATGTACAAACAGAGAAATGCTTCTTGTGTTACTAAGAAAATAACTCGAAGAGGGGTTCTTATCTGACTTTTGCTGTAAAATATCAGGTAAGAATTGTGAACATGCACACTTCAAATCTTTAGGAAACGTGATCACTGATATAAAACTATGATATATTGACCATTTTAAATTTCCAAACACGAGAGATGTATATAGAGAAGAAAATAACTCCCCCCCTTCCATCCACCACAGCCATGGATAACAGTTTCAAGGTGAATAAATCTATTTTCGGAAATCAGTTACCGGTTATCTCGAGAATTTTTTTTCTGAAACAGTTTGGCTTAAATTATCCACTAACTGTCTTTCATGATACGTCTCTGAGTACCAACTATAAATGTAAAAAATACCGATGATGGGAAATATTGAACATCAATAATGTGTATAGATTATTATTAAAATTTATCTAGGAAAAAGTGAAAAAAGAAATTGGCGTATTATCTGTTAAAACAGTGATCAAATGTACCTAAAATTTAAACTGTTAATGTTTATAAGTATACCAGTATAAATATATCATGGCTAGTATAAAATTCTTGTTAAATATATTTTAATGTTAAGCTGTCGCTATTTTAAGTGGCCGTTTATGTAACGGCAATTGCATGTACATCAGCGTTCTCGCTTTAGTTTGAATTCAGATTGTCGGATTATTCGGTGAAATTCAAAATCCAAAAAGGAGTGCCGGTATCAGAAAATCAGGTGGAATTTGGTCTAGCAAAAGTGATCTTTAGAAAGAAGTTTGTTGCTTTCAGTTTTATGTTTTTCTTTCTCATTTTCCTCTAGTTTGTATGATGTGTATCCTAGTGAAGGCAACATTGTTTGTGTTAACAGTATCGCTGCGTGTTTTCCTCTTTGTGGAAAACTTTGTTCCTGAAGGTACATTATCTGTATACTACTTGGGTATAATTTAATATTTAATGTTCTTTAACGGAAACATTTTTTCAATCATACGTTTACAATGCAATAGAAAATAACTGAAAAGGTAAGAATAAAAAGACTCAAGCTAGTTTAAATTTTAGGGTGTTTTAAAGATCTATTTAGGGTATCGTTTTGTGTTGTCATAAGTAGACCTCGGATCGCCGGCATCGTGGTGTGAAGGCTCCATAACTTTAGCACATGTTCCTTGGAAAGACGACTAGCCTTAAGTTCAAACCTAGTTAAACTTAACCATCGTTAGCTATCGTTCTACACTGTATTCAGAGAGTGTCAGAGCCTCTTCGCTATTGATAACCCAGAATAGGGCGCTTAAGCAACCACTATACGACAACGAGAATGACAACGTCCAAAATAAAATTGGTTCTATTGAGCAAAAGAACAGCTAGCTCTGCATGCGCATCATGCTTTTTTAGTACACTTCTTTGACGTTTACCGGACAACTACAACGTGAAATAGGAGGCCATGAACATACGAAGACGAATTTTCCTTACTCGTTTTGAACCTGATGATGATTAAGTCTTAAGAATTCAAGTCCAGGAAAAATGGCCTACATTTGACAAACAGAGTGGGTCCGAATAGACGCGATTAAGTTTGAAAGGACACAAATTCATTCTTTTTTAAAGAACTGACGTTTTCACTGCCGTAGTCGTGGTTGTTCCTGTTGCTTAAGTTACCTACTAACTACAAAGTCAAATAAGTAGTCACAAAACAAATTTCATTAATGAGCCCGAACACTGAGATGACTTTTCGCCAAACCAGACTCGTTCCTTTTTTTGTGAAGGAAGTCGAATTCTGACAAGAACATCAGACGGTGAATATCTTCCTGGAAAGGTGGCTAATTCAGAAGGACTAAAATTTTTAGTCACACTGGACAACGGAGGTCAAATCGAGTGCAGCTATGAAGACAGGACTGTAGTTGTACCAGACTCCACTCCAGCGTGGATCACTTTAGGTGATCACGTGATTGCATTGTCACCATTGATGAATGAGAGCCAGCAATATCTTACTGGCTTTGTGACAAGGATTTTTTGTCCACATGAAAAGGAGTTGTATGAGGTTACTTTGGATAATAATCATCGTGGGAATTACACGCTTCCACATTTACGAAAGCTTCCATTTTGCCGATCAGCTCATGAAGGTATTTACTCAATGAGCTTATAGCTTGCGATCACGCCTTCCCTTAAAAAAAAGAAAGCCTGATCGTACTTTGTGAGTTTACGGCTAGTAAACATTTCCTGAATTCCTAAGAACTAAGTCACCGAGGCTTCGGGCGACAAAAAGCAGAAAAAGCAGAAATTGTGTGAAATTGTTTCCTCAAGCCTCGAACTTGTTTTGTTGAATGTACTCACTGGAGGAGATTGCGAGAAAGTTTTATCAAATAACATTTTAACACTAAATATCAAGGATTGCAAACATGTTTCTGGTTTTTCCCAATTCTTAACCTTCATTTGTAAAACTACGATAAACTGACTGTAATTATTTGAAGGAAGATCATCGCAGATACGTTACGTTCGAGATGATCTTCCTTCAAATAATTCTTCACTCCGTAGTTCACATACATGATTTTTATATGTTCATAAACTGACTTTAGTTTAAAGATGAAGTGTCCGGATCCGTTATTGTGAAATTTATAAATAATAATTAATAATAGTTTGGGAGTAAAACGGAACGTCTTTTTAGGATCGATTTCAACATTTTTTCACCTAGAGTGTCGACAAAACTTGCGTTCATCTCTGTTTTGGTTTGTGAGCATTGTGGTAAAGGGAGAGCAAGTCAAAAATGTTACACACTTATTTTCCCGCTTGTCCTGTCACCAACTAAACTTCAGTGCGGATCTTTTCGACTCAAGCAGGCAAAGTGATTTAGTATGGCGTCCACACCAGAGAAAAAAGATACGTTTTCGAATGAAATTAAACCCCATGCCATCCGACGCAACTTTGCTGGCCATCAACTCCCAAAACTTTTGCATGTTACATGTCGCGTCCGTTTGCACACCCTGTTGCATGTTGTTGCGTGTTGTTGGGAGTTGTTGCGCAAAGTTTGAAACCATTCACACCTTTTAGCCAACGACTCCCAACATTTCTTTTGTTCTGTGATCCCAGAAGCGTAGGGCAGCAGTGATAAATCCGTTTGCACAGCTCTACCTTCACCGGCAAAAATTGTCTGATTGGTCGACGCGCGACCACGTGACATTGCCAAATTCAAAATGGCGGCAATACATCCATCGTTTGTTTATTCCAGTGGAAAGAAGTGAAATTGCGGCTTAATATGAGTTGCAAATGCATATACGGATATTTTTAGAATAGCCTAGACTTTTTATTATCCTTTTTCACCTATTCCTATGGGATTCGTTCCCTGCGATGCTCGCGTTTTGGCCGGTTTACCGGATTCAACTTTGCACTCTTCACGATCACGAAGGACAACAATATTTTTGATGAAAGCCGGGTCACTAGAAAGAACGGCCTTTGTTCATAGCTCTATGCAGCGGAGAAATAAGACACTATGGGTCCTTTGAAATTGCTTAGACACCTGGAAGTTATTGTATTACTTTTTTTTACCGAAAAGATAAAGCAAAATTATGTCTTCTCCAGCAAGACTTTCTAATTTATAAAAAAAGCTTGAACATGAGCTAAATGAACTGTAGTGTCTGCATTCATGTTCTTTTCATTGCAATTTTAATATCAAAACTTTAAAGCCGTCTATGACCGAGCAGGTTTTTTTTCTCTTTTTTTCTTTTCAATGGTTACTGTGCTTGATCTGAATAAGATAATGAAATTTTTAAAATTGGGGCAATACTATATATAAAAGAAGAGAACTTTGATTGCAAATATGTTAGTTGGAAAAAATACTGATTATACTATATGATCTTTTTACTATATAGGTTAGAAAAGTGATGAGTAGTCAAAAGTGCTACAAAGGAGTAAAAACCCAGATCTTTCCATTAATAAATTTTATTGACACTGTCAGGGACATATACTTTGCTTGAATACACATTTGTTCTTCAAAAATCTTGTTTGTGAAGCTGCACTTTGTTTGATTCAGCATCAATCAATCTTTTCTGAAGAGAAATGAACAATAAAGTATGTTAGCATGTCACTACTTCAACACTGCCTTAGCCAACAACTAAGAAGAAACTCAACTTCATATAAAAAAAAACAAAGTGAAAAATACTTCACTGTAAACCAACAACCGCTTCAAATATATATCACATTAAATTCATGCAAAATGTAGACCTGATGAGAAGTTTATAGGAAAAGAAACAAGTGATAATTACAATGAAACTATAATGTTTGAATGAGATCTGTATTTGAGAGTTCTCTCATAATTATGACAGAAGATCAAAATAGGAAACTGCATATTCTACGCAACTGCATTCATCAACATGATCCAACTAAAATTTCATGAAGACTAAAAGTTTACTCCAAACTTTAAACTCCTGTAAAGTTTTTCCCAGGTTTGAATCACATTGAATGCATATTTAAACAGTAATTAGATCTGTGAAACATTAGAACGGTGCAATGTCGTGGAAGGTCTGGGACATTACTGAGACTCTAACAAAATCCTTTGGTGCAAGTTCCAAAGCCGCCTACTATTATTTTATTATGAGCCTGCTACTTAAAAACTTTTTGACAGCCCTGATATTGCACAGTAAATAAACACTGTTGGATATACACATGCAAGCGGTCCATGACCATCATGCTACCTACCCGTACGTAACTTGCAGATCTGCCGAAGGCCTTTCTCAGGTCTGTCACAGGTCTGTTCAGTCATACAGCAGACCAATTTGACGCAAAACTGAAGTCTGCAAGTCTGCATACTGTCTGTGACAGACATCTCATGAAAATGACTGCTTCTTTGACTGTGTGTTGCCTTTTATCTTGTTTGCAGCAAGTCTGTTGCAGACCTTTCGTGACTTTTGGTGATTATGCAATAAGGATCTATTATTATGTCTGCACTTGATCTGCAGCAGACGCTGTGGAGACAACCACCCGCACGAAACTTGCAGCGCCGTACAGCGCCACAAAATCGCTTCAAAATATAATATAGCTGTACAGCTAAATTACAGCTGTTCAGCAGCCTTTTAGAAGCCAAACAGCAGCTTCATTCAAGTTGCAGCGGGCTGCAAAAGCGCTGTGCAGCCTTTGAAGGTTCTTTGAAGCTCTCGGCAGCGGTTTTGCAGCGCAGTTGCCGACTTTCAAACGCTGCGAAGTAGCTGCAGTAACGCTACAATTCAGCTGCGGTCGATCTGACTTTCTTGAGCGCCAATAACATGAATCGCCAGATAAAGCCTTGGCACAGATTACGGCGTTTATAACGCGAAAACGTTGACTGTACCTCTAAGAAATGTGAGTAAGCTTGTGCTCAAGGAAGATCACTTATTGAATAAACCTTCAAATTCTATACTTTCAATAAATTTTATTCCGTTACCGGCAAGTGTGGGAATGTTATCGCTAATTCCCTGGAGACATTCTAGGCCGTGATCTAATTGGTCGGTCCTTTTACATGAGATCCCATTACATCTCTAGACAAACACGTACGGGATCCCAAACATTTGCGACCGTTGAATGAAAGGCGCAAACATTCTAAGTTTTTTTGCATCTAGTTCTGTTTCGAGATGGAAGTTCTGTTGAAGTTTTTGGATGGAACAGCTCAAACGTATTTGCAAACAACGCACTGAACAGTGACTTCGATCTACGCTAAGTATCGACGAATCGAACCAGAGCAAGCAACACAGATACAAGAATCTCAGATGGGGTTCGCACTTACAAGATTCTTATACGCTCGTGGTAACAATGTTCGTTCCTTAGTCCATTGTAAAATTTAACGACGACCAAAGTAAAATTGGGTTGATTTCTTTCATGTAAAAAGTGTAGAAGATCGTGGATCATGGACAAAACGTCAAGGTGAGCAATGTCCAGCTTAGCCCGTTGCAACGAATCAAAATATCATTTGCCTGCTGTCCGTGTAAACTTGCATCCCTTAATCAAAAAACCTACAAATCGCCTTTTGCTGACTTTTTCACCTGATTTTGCATTAAATAGCCAGATTTGGTTGTTTTATGCTGAAAAGTGGATTTTTCTCAAAAAGCTTGGTACTTTGCTTACAGCTACAGTGTACATTGTAGAGCAGTCCCCTTTTGCTACGGCCCAAAGACTGGACGCAGTGAACTCAAATGCTGTATTAGCCAATGGAATAATTCTAAGATGCATTTATGCTGTAGTAGCTAATAACATAAGATGTAAGAACCTGTGTTCCTGTTTCTTTATGATTCGTTTTACAAGGGATTTGAATCAGAGATCGTTAACATTGCCAGTGTCAAATGCTTGCTTGTCAAGCGAGTCGGATGCGACAGTTACACCTCAAAATAACTATCTTATAAGCTAATACAGTGTTACTACATGTACATCTAAATTATTATTTCTTAGCTAATACACTGTTTGGGTTCTCTGTGGACAAAGAAAACTGTCTGTAATAATGAGCTGTCCATAAAGTGGTGCTTATAATTTCATTTACCAGCAGTTCTTTTGATTCTAATATTCCAGATGGTATAAAAATTTAATTACGAACAACTTACTATTTGAAACTGGCTACAGTGTTGATGGGATACTATAGTGTACAATAATACTTTGAAGGGTCTGACTGCACTCTTATCGATCATAGTCATTGCCTCCTGTGAGCCAATTCATGGATGAATTTGATACATGTACAAAAGAAAATCCAACACTCAACAATCAGAGAGATGTAATACTATGTGACCTCATGATGGAACTTAAAGAAAGGAAATGTATATTATTTTTAAGTTACATGTATTTTCTTACCCTTTTTTTAAGTTATGTAAATTGGTCTTTTGTTGAAGAAAATGAAACAATGTCAAAAATTAATGTTTTGCTGTGCATGCATCAATCATGCAACCATGAATTTGACAAAGGTTTGGAATTGAAAACTGGACAAGTTTGTACTTGATGTACCTAATTTCTCACCGGCTGAAACTAACAAGCATGATGTGCCAATTTTTGGCTCTAGCTGACATTGTAAATAAGAAAACCCATATTTTGGAAAGCATTTTTTGGCAAAACAAGAACTGATTATGCGTATACATATTATAAAACTTAAAAGTACTCAATCACAATTAATAAATACACAGTACAGGTAAACCCCCAACGCTAGCAATCTTCTGTAACCCAAAGAGGGCAAGTATGCTGGTGTTAAAAAAAAATAACTCCAAGGATTGCTCTACAGAGATATAACCATCCCTTTTCAGGGCTGTCATTACGTTTTGAAACAGCCATAGCAAATGAAGATTCACCCAATACAGGTCCCAAAAATTTAAATTGCCACCTTCACCTTTCCACTTTGATCACCTGTAACATCAAGTGAGCTCAGCTGTAACAGGTGTTATGGGTTACGGCCCCTAATGACAGCCCTGCCTTTTTATTTTAGACAATTCTCAGTTTATGAAAAGCCAAAACATTTTTATTCAATCATTACATGTAGATCTCATTACACTTTTATCCTTCTTTGGAACATTACCTGCTATTTTTCAAGATTATTTCACAAAAAAAGACTTTACATAATTATCACAAATATACCTGATCAGCATCTAATATAAAATTTTATTCTAATATTGTAGTCAATTTTTTATTGCAGTTAATTTATAATTTTCTGTTCTTTTTGTGTATGGCAATCTATGCTAAAAATAAAAGAAAAAATAATATTTATGCTGAGATACAAAATTAACTGTGCACAACATACACGTATACATAGATTAACAGCCAAAGAATTCTCAGTGAAATACAGAGGGGCAAATTATTATGGAACAATCCACCTGAAAACATTAATGCCATGGCTGATTAAAAAAGATGTCTAAGTACAAGTACAGAATAACTTCCAGCAAACGTTCAGCAAATAGTTTAAATTGTAATATAAGGTGCCAAACATGATAGGGCCAGTTTTGTTCTCAGTTAAAAAAACAACTTTGTGCACGCATAATGCATGTACGGTCTCTAGGGAAAATACTATTTTTTTCACTTTCGATCGATCAAAATCGTGTCCCATTTGACACACATTCTAAAGAGAAAACGCGCTGATTTAGATTTAGCGGTCTTCCTATTAATTATAATTATAATGATTATTATTCTGTTGCTCAAACGGCCCTCCACCAGCTGTACCTTTCAATTTTCTCTTGTGTTGGACTGTGGGGCGAGAAACTTTAACCTGAGCATAAAATGCCAGCGAAGCTTAATAAATAAAAATTCGAATGTTTGAGGATACACTGAACTAGACCTCCAGAGGGTCCCTGAACTTCAAAGATGCAAGTCGATATTTGGTACGAAAACGGTCCACACGTTTAACACAACTGCCGCTTCCGTGCACAGCGGTACAAGCTAATTTATATACATAACAAAGCCCAATAATTTTTCTTTCAC
Organism: Porites rus; assembly: GCA_964035705.1. Lineage (NCBI taxonomy): Eukaryota > Metazoa > Cnidaria > Anthozoa > Scleractinia > Poritidae > Porites > Porites rus. The sequence goes on from OZ037996.1 coordinate 28,766,805, forward strand.
TTCTTTAAATTTCCTGTTGTACCGATGTGCACGAAACTAACAGTAAGCATAGAAAGTCAAAATTACCCACCTTTTTGGCATGCCTTTCGCACCCATGCCGGCGATTGCAAAGCCAATATCTCCGACAAATACCCACCACTGAGTTTGTCCGCCGTTTCCAAGGCGCTACATTTTCTATAGAAAACATTCCACTCAAAACTTTCACCAAAATGTTTTTTGATCTCTTACTATGGCAAGAAAACCACAACGCTATCACTGTCAAAAAAACAGCCATTATTTTTTTCATCTCAACCAGCATTTTTGCCTCAGAGCCAATGACATTGCGCGAAATAGATCACGTGCCATTTTTAGTAGAGCATGCGCAGACATTTTTCGCCGGTGAACAGCTCTACCAACATTGTTAGGGCCACGCAGGCGCATTATGCATGGCTTACAAAGTCTATGGGTTGTTTCCGTCCCACGATGCATACAATTCCCAACATCATTGGGAGTTTTTACGTTCGTTTGCATGTAGCTCAGTAGAAAATGACTGTTTACTTAAACTTTATCGACAATTTTACATCCATTTTCTTATTTTAGTCGGCGCCCGTGTTTTTGCTCGCTGGAAAGACAACCTTTACTACCGTGGTTTTGTGAAGAAACAAATTCACTATTGTGAGAAACTTTACATAGACGTGGAACTGGATCATTTAGGCCCCATTTCACACCAAGCCAGCGACGAAAGAGCCATTATCCTTGACATCATTCCTTCATACAGTCATGTGCATGCAACTCAGCGTGTAATTGGCCATTTTCCTCGGTATGCAAGGTACTTTCCAGCGGTGGTGGTGAGAAGGAATGAAGACTGCTGGCAGGGGGCTTATCAAGTGCAGTTTGACACCGGGGAAGAACGTCAACTAGATTTTAATGAAATTCGAATTCTTCCACCGTATGTTCAATTAGTTTTCTAGAGTGAAACTTAACCGATATAATTTATTTCCTTGACGAGAGGCTTTAACAAAGCGGTGCACTATCTGTAACTAGATGGCTTGGAAATTGTTGGTCACAGTTATCTGCTCTTTTACAATGAAAACTAAGCATGTAGGGATTTTAACCTAATAACCTTCTTTGCTTAACTTTGACCGTGGCTCAACTTTAATAAGACTAAATTCAGCTCTGAATTAACAGAACCCGCACCTCCTCGGATGACGGATGACATTTCAGACTATCGGTTGCATGTGCTTTAGTGCTGAATTTGTTTTTTGTCAACTTTATAACCTGACATCAAAAATATAAGATTAAAACCTACAACGTAGTCTGTCTAAAAGCTCGAACAATATTAGTTGTAGATAATAACAATAAAAAATGAAAATACTCCTGTCACATGACTACCAGCAATATTACCAATGCAGGGCTTTATTGGATTTGACCACAGAGATTTGAAAACCGCTTTCAGTAGTCCACTTATGCTGTGTTTTCCATTTCTGTATTCTTCCAACGGGCCTAAAGGCTTCGTCTGCACTTGTCAATACTTCTAGCGGCGGTGGATTCATTTCAACTTACTTTCTGAAAACAAGCCTGATGCACCGGGAGGTTACTTGGCTTATCGTTAAGGAAGCTTTCCAAATACCTATGCTTCCTTTGAACTGGGATATTTTTTCTGCTTTTTCTAAAGCAGCCAAAAAATACTGTGATCTAAGTTGATGTTAGGAACGAAAAAATATTTTTAACCAAACAAGAGAGCTTAACACTCCAAAGAGTCATAAAAGCTTTCCTGAAAACTTTTCCCACCAAAATGAAGCCTACTAAATGCCCAGCAAAGGAAAAAAACGACACAAGAAAAGCGAAAAAAGAGGGGAGAAGCATGCGCATGCCCGAACTTCTCAAGCCAAGATATTTTGTATCTGGATCAGAAGGCCTTCAAGTGTACGACCGGTAAATGGCTTTATGGTAAATTCTTGCTCTTTACAGCCCGACAGTAACCAGAAAACCGCTCGACTAGCTTTAAAAGCGTTTTTCGGCAACATTTCCGGGAGCGAATAGGTTAATTACAAGCAATTAGTTGAAAGCAATAGCTTTGAAAGCAAAAGCTGAAACTTCAATCTGCCTTATAATGTCAGCATTCGTTGCTTGGTGGCACTTTTGATAATCAATGGTAATAGACCAATTTTCGATACATTAAAATTCATACTTGGCTCGGAGGCTTCGGGTAAAACAAAAGAAATGTACTAAATTTAGTACTCATTGCTAACCCTAAAGATGATTTACAGTATCATATATAATGTCAACTTTATTTGTATCTATTCCCTCTAACTCCTCTTTGGATTTAAGCCTAGGTTCCATCAAACTATGTGCTATCTTAATTTTAAACACCACATATTTACCCAAAAGAATGCTGCCTCTGAAAATGCCCCTAACCCTTTCAGCTATCATGCAGCGCTCGCCGATTTTAAATACAGTGGAAGCTCTCGTGAGCACACACCCTCGGAAGACGGTCCCCAATAGGTTTCTTCAATCCCGTAATCCCGACCCGCAATTTCGTTCGATCCCTCAATCCCGAGGGTTATTTTTGGTATCCCACCTCCCGCACATACTTTCAATCCCGAATCTCGCCCTGATTTTGCTTTTAAATCCCGTACCCCGAGCTTGAAATAAGGGAAATCCCAGATTCCGAAAAACCTGGGGTACAGGTGCAGAGTTTGTATGGGAGTAGAGAAAAACGGGGTTCTGTGCATGAAGGCGGCTGTTAGTAGAACCGTCCACTCACGCGAGTGTCCGTTAGGAAAGCTGCCATTGTATTATTACTTTTTTTGTGAATGCTGATGTGCCTCCAGTTTAGAATTGAAAATAGCCTGATTTCTGTTACGTTTTACATTTCTTTCGCTGTTTTGTCATCATTTTTGAAAAAAAAAAAAAAAAAAACAAGAAATCCTGAACAATCATATATTAGTCTCTGTAACTGTCATTTGTCTTTATAGTTCTCTACCTCTCCTTTGTTGTTTCGTTTTCTTCCTCTCTTCAATTCATTAGTTTCGTTTGGGGAATCTTGAGACTTCTTTGAAGGATAAGAAGTGCGATGTACATCATTTGCGTCGTAAGTTACATAGACAGCAACAAGAGAGTAAAATATTTCGAAATCCATTTCGGATATCTTTGTTGAACGCCATATACAAGCAAGGATTTATCGCTGAGGCCGTGTGGCTAAGAAACAGGCCAATTGCACCGATACTAAATCCAGATTGCGGAATCCCACATAAATACTCATCAGCCTGGAAAAAGTAAAGGAAAAGCGAGATGTGTAGTGGAAGCCAACATAGCGCAAAGACCATAACCACAACGATAAGCATCGTGAGAATTTTTTTGCGTGCTCCCAACTCCGCTGCTCTTCTTGAACGGTTGTTTAGAGGTACCGGCCGAATCCAGGCCTTGTAAACAACGATGGAGTAAAAGACACAGATGATTAATAATGGTACGGCATAAAGTAGGACGAATGTAATCACTGTGTAGGCTTTCGCAGCTGTTTCCTGGTCAAACAAAGGCGTCCAGTCTTCATAACAGTAAACAATTCCATCTATTTCTTGGGTAGTCATGGCGTAGAGTAACGGAGACACTGAGAGAAACGATGCTAGCCAAATAGCTAGTATAACAAATTTCACAGCTTTCATCGTGATGATCTTTTTGAATGGAAATTTTACCAGACAGAAACGCTCAAATGCGATCACTGTCAGTGTTAATATGGAACAGGAGACTGTCGAGTCCGATATAAAACTTGCGAACTTGCAGAGTACTGTTCCTGGTATCCCATCGAACCAATAATACTGACCCGTTATCTGCCTTATAAGTCGTCCAGGAATATTACAGACCGTAACCAGTATATCTGCGACGGCCATGTTTATAATGAGGCGGTATGTAATGGTGTTGAGTCGATTATTTTGTTTCACTGCACATATCAGCAGAGTGTTGCCGATAATAGATACGGGGATAATAACTGAATAGCCAACAACGTTGACAACTCTTTCAGCGGCGCTTTCTACTTCAATTTCACAAGAATCGTTGACAATTACATTTGGCGCAGTCGTAGCCAGACTTGTGTTGTTCATTGTTCAAATAAGTTAAATCAAACAAGTACAAAAATAATACACTACTCGCACAAACAAACCAACATGGCAAACTGACCGAGATCTGATCAATGTTGCAAAGCAAACGGGGCAACACGATTGTGTTTAAACTGAAGTAATCTGATATCACTTCGACAGTCGTAGCTTACTACCTACAAAAAATGTGTAGGTGTTCTTCATATCTTGAAAGTGTTTCAAGTTCTGTTGAAGGAAAAATTGGACTGCCAATGTTTGCGCATTGAAAACACGGACACTTATAGTGACGCCTGCTTTTTGAGGTGATTAAAAAAAGCAATTAAAAACAACAGGGTATCATCAAAATTGTTTCAATCCACTTAATCTTTAATTCGTTTCCAGTTATTGTTTGACCTTACTCAGTATTGGTCCAAACGTTTTTTTGCTTCGTTAAAAGGTGGCAAGCCAATTACCACCAAACCTTTGGTGTTAGAATTTCTTTTCAACTGAATAGACTCGAGATAGACGCCCAGACACGAAGACGGTTGCTAATGATTCATTCAAAGATTTCATGTTCCTTTTTTTATGCTCTTGATATATATATATATATAAAAATAAATAAATAAAAATAAAAAAACTAAGGCTCTATACTTCTGTACACGATTGTTCGTGTTTTTCTCGATTACCGCCAATTATACTGCAGTAAGCATACATTGGTTTAGACAGTCGCGAAATTTTTCCGTGCGGACGTGTGTAAAACATTTTGCGGGTAACCAAAATAGGACGTATGTCTGTATGAACGGCTAGCGTAAACGTAAAAGCTGAGAGAGGTTCAACTTGTACCTCTACGCGCTACCTTTCATACAATGCCTCTTTTCTATTTATGCGCGTAAGCAAGTAAAAATTATGCGGCAGTGGAAATCCATCTTAAGTTGTTTTTCTTTTCGTTCACTCATCATCTGATGCTAAAATCCTTTTCCATTGATAGCTAATTTACTCAGTCGTTATACCAGTGGCCGGTTGGTTTTTTTTAAACTTATTTTTAATTACAAATATACAATTACTGAACAACAATGCCTTGAATAATTTTCACTTAGTTACAACAGGTGTAACACCTTTTGTTTCTTGTTTCCTAAGAAACTTAAAGGTTACTATGAACTATGGACAAATCCGGAGTCCGATAAGAGATATTCAAAATTTGATACACAAATGAAAATTGCAGAGAAAACGCTAAAAAGAAAATTAGAATAAGCTAGGCATTATTTTGTCTAAATACAAAAAAAAACAAAACATAAAAATGGGGGTTGCAAAAAGGCAACCAAATGTAGAGGGAAATCGGATATTTTCTTTTCGGTGGCTCGTGGCTTGTTTAAGAGTCCCTGAGGGTTCAAGTAAATAGTAGCATGCTTTTTAAGCGATCCGATCTTTTTCTATATATTAAATTTCCATCTTTTGGCTGTATAGCGTGAATTTGAAGTTTCGCCGGATTTGTCTCATTTTCAGGAAATTTAATAAGGTGAACCAAACTTGAATAATTAAATATCCAACCATATCTGAATACTAACAAAAAAAATGAAAATATAACACGCAGATCTAACAAATCTCGTGCTTTCTTTACAGGAATTGTAAATTCATCCATATAGATAATAATAATAATAATAATAATAATAATAATAATAATAATAATATTGAAAAAATAGAGAAGACTGGGACTATTTTTATATCAACAGTCTTTAATGTCGATGGCAAACAACAGATATTCGGCGAGACACATCTAAGATATTTTGATGTCGATGGCAAAACAACAGATGTTCGGCGAGACACATCTAAGATATCGGACCATATACCTCTATATGACTTTCATAAACGGTTTTTTCTCCAACTAGGGATTTTTGTTTGCCAAAAATTTGTGGATTGTTCTTGAAGTCTGAAGAAAAGAAAGACAATATGATGGAGTTTTTTGTTGCCCTAAATGCACCGAATCAGTACTGAATACACTTGAATAAATCAGCTCGCTGAGAACGTTTACTTTTAAAAATCTTTAATAAGCCTAATTCAAACAATTACGTGGTTATTCCTCTGAAAGCAAATTTTTGCCAATGAAAAGCTTAAGACTACATTTCGCACAGCTTTTCTAAAGTCCCGGCTTCTTATGCAATATATAAAGGGATTAGCTGAGTTGCTGAATTCTGCTAAGGCAACCCATAACCAGTAACCGTTTATTTTCATTTTCCTGCAAGAATCAGTACTGAAGAATTGCAAAAGGGATATGACTAGACTTGGAGTCCAGCAAATTAGAAATACACCCACAACTATTCCGATAGTTAAAGCTGCTTTACGGTTCTTAAGTTGCACTAAAGTCTCGTCTGGGTTTAACGTTGCTATTCGTCTGATTTGAATGCGAACCGCCTTGAATATGTGAAAATAACAAAGGGAAATGATTACGATCGGTAACATAACAGTGATGGCTGATGCGGCAATCCAGTAGTGAGGTAATTTAAATGGATCGGTTATGACCAGTCTTAAACACGCGAAAACAACAGAGAAAAACCAGATGAAAACGATGACAGCTCTGACGCGAGACCTCGTCAAGATCTCGATATAACGAATATTGGTTACTGCTACATAGCGATCCACACTAACAGCACACAAGCTGAACGTAGACGCCACGATGGTCTGCATTGTAAGGAATTCAATTGTAGTGGAAAGCTGATTATCACTTTTCCAGACGTTCAGAAGACTCTTGGAAACCCACAAAGGATTCATAAACAAACCGACTGTGAAGTCGGCAAATCCAAGAGAAGCAACAAACGCATTTGAAATTGTTCTTAGACTCGGTACTTGGTAAATGGCTGCTAAAATGAGTGCGTTTCCAACACATGATGTTAATCCAAGAATTGTGTTGAAGGTTGCTAACACTACAATTTCTATGTTTGTGAGTGCTCCAGAACAGACATTTATAGCTGTTGAATTCATCCCTTGCCAGCTTCCACTTAGAGAAGTTAAAACAAAAACAGGTTTTCATGTTTTAATTGACAAACTGCAGTGCACATGGTTGAATTTATAAGCAAGTACGACTAAAAGCTATTTTCCATAATTAAGTAGGCAAGAGCGAAAAGCTGTCTTCCAATTAATGGCATCGAAGCAACTTGAAGATTTATTTATTTTTTTTTTGGACTCCAGAAGTAAATATATTGGGTGCTATTTACTCCTATCGTGTTACGAGTACATCAGCACAATTATTACGTGTAGGATTATAAGTATGAATACACTATGCAATTAACGTACAAAAAGAGGAAAATAAAATGTGCATATATTTTAGGGAGCTTTATTTTTTTTTTTATTATAGCCAAGAAAACAACGATCCGAGTTCTTTCCTTCTTGTCCACCTCATAATCGAACGCCCTACCGTCGCAGGTAAATCTTAGACAAAAAAGCGATGCCAACCAAATCTCTGACTGTAAGTTTTCAAAATCACACCGGCTTGAGACTCACCACTAGAAGATTTCTTTATTGGGGTCGCTAAATGACTGTATTTCAAATAATTTGTCCAGGTGCCCGTTCTCAAAAGATATAAACCCATGATTACTTTAAACAAAGACGAGAAGGTGACTTAGCGTTTGGAACTCTTTTCTCTATTAAATCTTAATAAAGTTCAGGTTACTTTCGTTGGTAGAATTAACGGTGAAGCTAGTTGATGGAGATAAAAAGAGCAAAACAAGAAAAAAAAAATAAACAAAACGAAACTGAATAACTGATGAAAAATTCGAAGCCTATGACTTGTAAATGAACTTAAATCAAAAAACCAACCTGCGGCTATCCCGAACTAATCTTCGATGGGAGTTTCAAATAATTGTTCTCACTATCTGTCTTCTCGTTGGCTAAGAGACTACAGCTATTTTTGGAAATCATCGCAACCTGCCGATTAGTTATTTGTCTCCTAGCAGAGACTAATCAGAAGGTTGAGCACGCGCACGCAATGCGACATCGCGATAGCCCGACGCAACGCTTCGAAGGTCTCGTTTTTATCAAAACGTAAGCGCGATTCATTTAATTCATCCTAGATATTTTGAGAACGGACCTTTGGAGCTAGGGTATTGTACAGAAAGTAAGGAAAATGATGGATAAATAAACAACACCCTCAAAAGGAAAGTTCTTCTGAACGACTTCGCTGTTGTCTAGTATTGCCTAGTGCACAAACCTCTCGCAAAGTTGTCTATGCAAATGTTTTATGTTCTCTTGAACTGGTGCGATATCAATAAAAGAGTCATAAACCAGAGACTAGAGACAAGGTTAGAGCGTCTTATAAAACTAATAAGTAAAACCCAACTAGTGGTCTATTATCAATGCTGCGTTCTGATTGGTTGAGCAACCACGAGGCTATAACGTAGAGTTCTGATAGTAGCGACCCTCGTTACTTTCGGAATTAGCAGCCTTTGGGGGTCGCTACTTTCGGGGGGTCGTTACTTTCGGGGTACAAAAATCGTTTACAAATTGAGCTGGCGCGAACTTTTTTTCCGGTGGTATCGGTGGTTTACCGGACTACCCAATGGGTGAATCAGCCGATATGGAGGAGATCGAGTTCTTCACTGACACAGAGGTGGAAAGCTAAACTGCTTCGATTGTCCTGCATGACGCACCGCTGCGTTTTAGTCTATACCCCGTACCGGTATCTCAGTGTCATTTAATTGGATGAAACACGTTCATGTTAATCGACGAAAACTATATAGAGTTTTCAATTTCAATTTGAAGAAACGTTCCTGTTGTTAATACGAAATTATGCCGGTTGTTACATCGCTACATCAGTGAACTGATGTCAAGGACGAATGGGGGCATAAAGCTTCCCCTTGTTGTAAATTAAAGTGCCTTATCGAGAACAATTTGTGACACTGCACGAACATATTATTGTACATTAAAATTTTGACTATTGATTGACAAATTAAAGGTATACGGTATACAATTTAAAAAACTTGGTCTCGCTACTTTCTGGGGGAGGGGGGGTCGCTACTTTGGGGGGCCGCTACTTTCGGGATTTACTAGCGGCCAGAAAAAAATTGACGTTGATTATGTTATAGCCCCCTAGTAGAGAAAACTGCGGGCTTTTTGGCGGCATAAAAGGCTTAAAGTCCAGCTTTTAACTAGCTTAAAATTTTTTATTCTCCATATTTTTGACCAACTAGTTGGATTTCACAAAAACAATTATTCCTCTTGCCCTCATGGCCTCTGAGTCAATAGCCCATTCGGCCGGACTCGGAGCCCATTCGGGCTCGAGAAATAATTGTTAAATACCCGTTTTAGGGGCATGTCGGGTCTTTGAGGTCCGTTGACTGTATTTCGTCACTTTTGTTAAATTGCTGTGCTGCGTATTACAGAGCACTTTGTCGGCGATCAGTATTGAACCTTTGTAACCATCCTAGAGTGTAGGGAACCAATGATGTTCAAACGTCACTCTTGTGTACAGGGAATGAATTATTATTGCCGGGGTCACACTCGACAGTACCTAGAAACCACAATAAAGCAACAAACATAACGTCACTTTCACTGTACATTCAAGAGATCTGTTTCAGATGCACTCAAACTGGTAATCAAACTCTGTGGACCCACAGTCTTATTTATCTATGGCGCGGAATTCAGAATCCAAAATTGCTGGATTCCAAAATTCACCGCAAAAATTTCCATGGTTCCGGAAACCGGATTCCGTTGCGTGGAGCCACATTTGACCACAATTTGGACAAACATCTTTATTTCAGACAAAGAACTACTTAAACTGGCTATGAAACTCATTTTACCCCTTGGTCATGTTATCCCTTGACTGAACTGATTTTGTCCCAATTCAGACGGGTAAGTTCCTGTATTTTGTTCACCAAAGGGACCTTAAATTCGGAAAAACAATTTTTTGGAATTTACAGTGCACATCCACGGGTTGTTGAGTTTGAGCGTTGTCATCATTGTACATCTGATTTTTAATGTAACGATTTCGCGTCTTGCATTTACTTTTGTACTGTCTCTATTTAAATATTCACCAGCTTAACATATATTTAAAGATTGTCCACCTTTGTAATAATCATTTTTTTGAGACGCCTGTGAATTTGGTTTTTGTTTGACCGACATTGTTATTCTCTTACCTCTAATGCCATTAGGATCTTCTTTGATACCGACGTGACAGATACACTTAACACTGGAGCTGTTTTCTAGTTTCATGCAAGATGCCTGTATATTACACTTGGAGTTATGATCTCTGTCTTTTTCGTCCATGTTCCCTCCTGGATTTTCAAATAATTTTCAGTCAATAAAAATTTAAGTCATACACGATTACATGATAATAACCCTAGTAGGAATTACTTGTGGCATTCAAATAATGCTTAAACAATGTGATTTTGCAGGAAGAGAAGCTAGAAAAATATGACAGTCATTTGTATGTCTATGATATTGTAAGACTTATGTCTTCCGCTTTGTTTCAGAATAATTTAATATACGTTTTTCATTTGCCCAAGGGCTCGAGTTAAAGACACGGTCCAGCTTTCATGTTCAAAGCATTGGTTACGGGTTTTAGTTTTCATTTGCTACGGAAACTAACAGTCTACCCAGAGTAAAAATAAAACCCGATCAAAGGCATAAAAAACCTAGACGAAGGTTTGGATTTTCCCTGCCAAAGTGTATCCCTTGTTACCTCGCCGAGCTGAGGGGCTTAGATCCGTGCCCGGACGTAACGAAACTCGGTTGCATTAATTGTAGAGTTATTTACTAAGTTATACAGCCGCATAACTTCATTCAAACCAAGATCAAATGAGTTTACGAAGAAAAAATATTGGAATCAAACCTTTCTGAGAAAAATGTATTTTTCTTAGTGTTTAATTTTTCGCATAGGGGCAGGGAATTACAGACCAAACAAATTCGCTTAGTCATTTCAAATTTGTCCATTATTTTTAAATTAGGCTGTGGTTATAAGGCTGGATTGCCCGTCACTAAGGTTTTCAAAACACAGAATAGTTTTAACCTAATTCCCAAACATCTATATTCCTTGTCTACCGTTAGGAGCAAATCTGAACATAAGGCAAATTCGGATCGGAGACGGAATGTCGATCATTTAGTGATCTGAAAACTGCTTTAATGAGTGTTGATCATTAGACACTTGGTTTAAATTACGCCTATAAATTCCAGTGTTCGAAAATGAAGGTACCAAGCTTTGATCTGATTCCAACGACTCTAAAGGTTAACAGTCGCAAATTATGAAAACATGCAAGAATTAAGCATATGTCATAACAATAACGTACCATCACATTCGCCTCGAATAACTGGAGCTGCAGTGCGGAGTAATACAAGAATTGTAATGACCAAAAGCAAGTCGATCATGTTTCTTGCTGTAGCGTTACTTGTTGAACGTTTTAGAAAAGCTTTGTGGTCTGATGTCTCCATTTGGACAAGTGTTACTACGATTTGAAATTTTTTCGTCTACTCTTAACAGCTAAATTTCGATTTGATTCACTTCTGTAGCGTGAACACATATGCTTTCTAGGAAAGGGGGTCAGTGGTCAGTGGGGGTCAGTTTTTCCGGGAATTATGCTGTCTGAGGATATGATTAATTGCGGTTTCTGTGGAATATTTACATGACGTAAGATACATACCTTAAGTTATTAGCAAATTCGTTTCCAAGGCCTTGTCCTCTCTGGTAATAAGGCGAAGAAAGATCATGGTCATCAAGATATATTCGACAACTTTTTACTGTTCTCTGGATTTGAGTTTTGCAACCATTTTGAGAAAAACTGCTGTTCAAAGTGTTCAAAAAATTCATTAGTCAAAGCGGGAGAAGGATGCGGAGGAAGAAGCGGATGAAAACAAGGATTGAAAGTGGATAGAAAAAACTGAAGAGAAGAATAAGAAGGAGGAGAAGCTGGGAGAAAGGGATTTGTCATCTTTCCTGTGATCGATGGTCATCTTAAACATCAGATCGTGTCAAGGGGAACGTCGTTTTCTCACTTGATGTTTTAAGACTGATCTTAAACCTTTCTTCTGAAAGCGTATTTTGACTATTTTATGGCGGTCACGAGATTCGCAGAAAGAAAAGGGAATTGCAAGTCAGCCTACCTCTGAAGAAAAATCCACATACTTCACATTCAGTGATCATTCATCTTTCCATTTCACGATGACGACATTTGACTACAACTACCAGAATTCATTTCGCTTTCGTTTTCTTATTAAAATTTGTCAATCCTGCAGAGGTTTAAACATAAATTATTCCTCAAGCCCGAATGGGCTCTGATTCAATACCCCATGAGGCCGAAGGCCGAATGGGCTATTGACTCAGAGGCCATGAGGGCGAGAGGAATAATTTTTTTAGTAAAATCCACTGCAACTAGTTGGTCTAAAATATCGAGAATAAAAAAATATTAGCTAGTTAAAACTAGACTTTAATCCTTTTTTGCCGCCAAAAAGCGCGCGCTTTTCGCTACTAGTAGGCTATAATATATAGCATAGTAGTAGCTCAACCAATCAGAACGCAGCATTGATGATAGACCACTAGTTGGATTTTACTGAAAAACAATAGCCTTAATTTGCACAAGAAAACAACAAACTGAAGGAGTCTGGTAGTTGTAGTATCATATTCTCACTGCATACTCATTACTTCATCGCGAAATATCAAGTTAGGGGGAAAGTATGCGACTGATGAGGGAAAAGGCATGCAACGAGGAAACTTTAAAAAACGCAGAACTTGTTAACCGCCACCAGGGGAGGTGGGAGGGTCGCGAAAGGCGAAAGAGTTCCCGGAGAACCGACTCTTGAAATGGCCACGATTTGAATGAAACCGCCGAATTTATACCAGCGGAGCGCAAAGCATCATGATCACTACAGGCGTGTACCAACAGGGGAGAATGCGAACAGATTACACCAAATTACGCTTCCAGCTAATTTATTATGCCATGGGAATAGTTGATTTTACTTTCTCTTTGACATGATTTGTATGTCACTGTATATGATTTGTATATAAAAAAAAGCGATCAATTTTCATCCATTCATTTCAATAAAAGCAAATGGAATCACTTCTCACTATAGCGGACAACCTCAAACCTCGTCGTACAACCAGGGGACTTACAAGGAGGGGTCTTAAAACCAGAGGTTCTTACAACCAGGGGTCTTACAACCAACAGTTCTTACAACCAGGTCTCTAAGAACGAGGGGTTCTTACAACAAGGGGTTCTTAAAACCAGGGGTCTTACAACAAAGGCTTCTTATAACCTGGGTCTTACAACCAGGGGTCTTACAACAAGGGGTTCTTACAATCAGGCGTCTTATAACAAAGGGTTTTTATAACCAAGGCCTTACAACCAGGGGTTCTTATAACCAGGCGTCTTACAATTACGGGTCTTATAACCAGGGTTCCTAAAACCCGGGTTTCTTACAACCATGGGTCTTACAACCAAGGGTCCTACAAATAGGGAGTCTTATAACCAGGGAGTCTTACAACCAGGGGTCTTACATCATGGTCTTCTTACATCCGGGGGTTCTTACAACTAGGGGTTCTTACAACCAGGGGTCTTACAACTAGGGGTCTTACAACCAGGGGTCTTACATCTAGGGGTTCTTACAACCAGGGGCTGTCTTACAACCAGGGGTCTTACAACCAAGGCTTCTCACAACCAGGGGTCTTACAACCAGGAGTTCTTACAATCAGGGGTCTTACAAGCAGGGGTCTTACAACCAGGGGTTCTTACAACCAGGGGTCTTACCCACAGGGGCTCTTACAACTAGGGGTCTTACAACCAGGGGTCTTACAGCCAGGAGTTCTTACAACCAGGGGTCTTACATCTAGGGGTTCTTACAACCAGGGGCTGTCTTACAACCAGGGGTCTTACAACCAAGGCTTCTCACAGCCAGGGGTCTTACAACCAAGGCTTCTCAGAACCAGGGGTCTTACAACCAGGGGTTCTTACAATCAGGGGTCTTACAACCAGGGGTCTGACATCCAGGGGTTTTTACAACCAGGAGTCTTTACAACCAGGGGTCTTACATCCAGGAGTTCTTACAACCAGGGGTTCTTACAACCAGGATTGGAAATAACAAAACGCGATCTTTTCAATACGCAAGAGGAGTGCGGCAAGGCTGCATTTTAAGCCCTCTGCTCTTTAACTTATACCTTAACGATCTAGCGTTCTCATTTGACAATGTTTTATCAAACCCCTTCGTGTTACCAAATGGCACCAGACTCAACCCTCTCCTTTACGCAGATGACTTGATAATATTATCGCGATCCAAACTTGGTCTACAAAACTGCCTTAACGTACTATCTTCATATTGCAACTCCTGGATGCTTAGAATAAATCCTAAGAAAACCAAAATAATGATTTTTCAACGATGCACACGAAAATGTAAACATAACTTCCGCATAGGCAATGAAGTAATCGACGTTGTCCAAAACTATACTTACTTAGGAACGCGCATTACATCTTCCGGAAATTTTACACTTTCGCTTGAACATCTCCGACAAAAGCTCTTCACGCGCTCTTCAGCCTGAGGCGGCACACGGATTTCAATAGTCTTAAGCCCTCACTTGCGTGTAAAATTTTTGACTCTATGATTTCACCAATTCTAACCTACAACAGTGAAGTTTGGGGTGCTTTTGTTAAATCAGATTTTAAGTCCTGGGACAGCTCTGCAATTGAAAAAAACCCATTTGCAATTCTGTAAACGTTATTTACAAGTACATAACAAGGCATCCAACATTGCTTGTAGAGCTGAACTCGGTAAATTTCCCATGATCATTGATATAAATAAAAAGATTCTAAATTACTTAGACTATCTGAGAGGTAAAGATGAAGATTCTATAGTTAAACAGGCCTTACAAATTTCAGTTGACCTTCATCATAACGGAAAAACTAGCTTTTACTCTAATCTCATGAAAATGGTTGACTACTATGATCTAAACTATGACTTTTCCTGTAATTCATTGAGTGACTCAATAGTTAATAGGTATATCGGCATAATGAAAAATAAATACGTCTCTTACTGGAATCAGACCCTTCAACAATCACAAAAACTCAGTTTTTATTGTACAATCAAAGACGACTATAGCCCCTCGCCGTACCTAGTTTTAACAAGAAAAAACCCTTCGAGAAAAGCATTAGTTAGATTTAGAATAAGTAGTCATCAACTTAGAATTGAAACAGGTAGATACGAAAACACTCCTCGCAATGAAAGGATATGTCACTTTTGTACAAGTAACAAAATCGAAGATGAAAATCATTTCTTACTAGATTGTAAGGCTTATTCTCAGATCAGAGACATATTTTTCTCCAAACTAGAAACTAAAATACCCGACTTCAAATCAGTTTCACACGATACTTTAATATCTCTTCTTATGAATTCTTCTGATTATTTAATTAACTGTCAATTAGTTTCATTTATCTCGCAATGCTTTGAATTAAGAACCAAATTAATATCAATGAATGAATGAATGAGAACTGTAACATTTTGTAATGTTTTGCACGTACTAATTAGTTGAATTAGTACTTAAATTTAGACTAATAGCTTTTGCAATACTGTAATTCCTTTATGGTCATGCAAATAAAGCTTTTGGTGTTGTTGTTGTTGTTACAACGAGGGGTTCTGAAAACCAGCGGTTCTTATAAGCAGGAGTCTTACGACCAGGAGTCATACATTCAGGGGTTTTTACAACCAGGGGTCTTACAATTACGGGTCTTGCAAACAGGAGTTCTTACAACCAGGGGTCTTACAACCAAGGGTCTTACATCCAGGGGTGTTAGATTTTCCAACCAGAGGTTTTCCAAGCAGGGGTTCTTACAAGAAGGCGTCTTACATCCAGGTCTTCTTACAAGTAGGGCTTGTTACATAAAGAGGTCTTACAATCACAGGTTCTTACAGCCAAGGGTCTTACACCCGGGGGTTCTTACAACCTGGGGTTCTTACAACCAGGGGTCTTACAAAGAGGGGTTCCTAGAACCAGGGGTTTTACAACCAAGGGCTCTTACAACTAGGGGTTCTTACAACAAGGGGTCTTACATCCAGGGGTCTTACAACCAGGGGTTCTTACAACCAGAGGTCTTACATGTAGGGGTTTTTACAACTAGGGGTCTTACAGCCAGGGGTCTCACATCCAGGTCTTCTTACATCCGGGAGTTCTTACAACCAGGGGTCTTATATCTACGGGTTCTTACAACTAGGGGTCTTACGACCAGGGGTTCTTACAACTAGGGGTCTTACAACCAGGGGTTCTTACAAGAATGGGTCTTACAAGCAAGGGTTCTTTCAACCAGCGGTCTTACAACCACGGGTTCTTAGAACCAAAAGTCCTACAACCAGAATTTCTTACGAGCAGAGGTCTGAGATCTTCTAACCACAGGTCTTTCAACTAGGTGTTCTTACAACCAGGGGTCTTACAATCCGGGGTTCTCACAACAAGGGGTCCTGCAATCAGGGGTTCTTACAACCAGGGGTTCTTACAAGAATGGGTCTTACAAGCAAGGGTTCTTTCAACCAGCGGTCTTACAACCACGGGTTCTTAGAACCAAAAGTCCTACAACCAGAATTTCTTACAAGCAGAGGTCTGAGATCTTCTAACCACAGGTCTTTCAACTAGGTGTTCTTACAACCAGGGGTCTTACAATCCGGGGTTCTCACAACAAGGGGTCCTGCAATCAGGGGTTCTTACAACCAGGGGTTCTTACAACTAGGGGTCTTACATCCAGGGGTTCTTACAACCATTGGTTCTTACAACCAGGGTTCTTAGATCTTCGAACCAGAGGTTTTACAACCAGGGGTTCTTATAAGCAGTGTTTGTTACAAGCAGGGGTCCTAGAACCAGGGGTTTTTACATACAGGGGTCTTACAACCACGGGTTCTTACAGCCAAGGGTCTTACGTCCGGGAGTCTTACGACCAAGCATTCCTGCGTCCAGGGGTTCTTAGGACCAGAGGTTTTTACAGCCGAGGGTCTTACATCTAATAGTTGTTAAAACCAGGGGTTCTAACAGCCAGAGGTCTTACAACCAGGGAGCTTACAATCAGCAACATCGACAAGAAAGTCTACATGTTCATGAGCATCATAAGTGGTCACGCTCATATCTAGGAAAGTGTTAATTAAATGATGATCTTTAACTCGACAGGCTACCTTTAAGAGATCTACGAGTTGTAAGAGTCGTCTTTTGTTACGTTCAGTATTCGTTGTTTATGAGAAAAAGTAGCCAAAAAGAAGACACCATTGATGAAAAAAATTAATTAATAGTTTGAACGTTATTACTCAAGTCAAATTAAGCTTTTTAAACTTCTAGTTAGACTTCCTTAGAAAAATCCTTCTTTCCTCTAAGGAGGAGCTTAACAGACGATCATTTGCCCACGGGTCGTAATCGTTTTCGGAGTCGCTAGGCCGTGACGCTCGCTGGATACGACGAGTCAATAACTTCGGGATGTACTGTTTAAATTATAATATTTGAGCATGGACATGCTGATAGTAGCGGCAGTTCGCGTCCATTGTGATGTTTTATTTCTTGATTAAAAGGGCTTCGAATGAAGCTTATTTTTCTACATAAATTATTCTTCTTATTTATAATTTCTGTATTAGCATTGAAGCAGTTCGCAAAAAATAAACACTAAAGAAACGAACGGTTATCGCACTGTTCATGCCACTTTAATCCCTCCTGCAGTATTTTATGAACCCTGGGTACCAGAGACTTTTTTGGCGCTTTTTCTAACTTCGGTACTTTTCGATTTTCATGGCATCTCAGGCGGATGCACCATCTCGTCTTGCATGTCTTCGTGGCGCCCATACTGTAAACTGCTTTTTATAAGGTTTATACATCTTCGTAAGGGGTTGTCCACAGTCTGCATTTTACACTGCCCGTTTTTCAAATCGCATTATTGTTTACCTCAAATAGTACTTGACAAGAGAGGATAAAGGGGACAGAGAAGGAATCCCCCATACACACCCTATTCCATAGGTAATTCGTCTCGAGTTATTTTTAAGACCACAGATCTCAAGGGGGATTAGGCAACAGCCAATCACATAGCGCGAATGTGTTCCGCGTGGATGACCCAGGCTCAGAGTAACGCGTCTTTCACGAATTGACGCAGAACAAAATGGTGGAAGACGCGGAGAGCGATATTGCTATTTGTTTTGTCGACGAAAACGACTACAGAGAAATTTCTGCTAAAGCTGTGTCAGCGAAACGGAAATTTAAAAAGAATCGCCCTTCCTGGCTTGTTTCTAAGCATTGTTACGACGTTGATTCGAGCGAAGCTGAGAGTTCCAGCGAAGAAGATGAAAAAGTCAGTGCAAGCGAGGAGGAAGCTGTAACTGAAACGGAGAGTGCCAATGAAATACAAGGAAACGTGGAAAGGTCCTATTCCGATGATAGTTCGGCAGATGAAGCGAAGAGGAGGAAAAGTGCAGGGAAGCCTAAACCTGCGCCTTCGAGTTCGACCGTCACCAAATCAAGCAAAAAGGCGCAGAAGAAATCAGATAAACGGAACAAGAGTCTTTCGGAAGAAGAGATGGAGGATTTATGTGGACAACTGGAAGTAGTCACGCGAAACCTCCACGAAACATTCACGCAGCGCGCGAGGTAACCTTATACCGATTCTGTCTCTGTCCCCTTTATCCTCTCTTGTACTTTATCATTAAAGGTTTTTTAGTCTGTCTGAAAACATGTCAATTTTTCCATAAAAATCTTTCAAATAGGTAGTTTTAAGACACACTACGTTACTAGAAATCGATAAAAAAGATAATCTGAGGCTATTTTGCGATAAAGTAAGCAATAGACAGCTTGAGGTGGTACGTTTTTTTCCCAACAGCGGTCCCAGGGGAACTTGACCCTTTGTCTCTTCATAAATTATGCGTACATATGCGCGTGAAAAAGACGAAATTTTAAAGACACAGTTCTTTAGAGTATTATCACATGACCTGTGTTGGAAAAACAAAACATACAAGCTAAAGAGATCTATTTCGTATCTTCTACTAATTTAGCAAATTTCCAAGATGGCGGACCCTGCCATGTGGTTGCTAAATTCATGATGATCTCGCATGGGCAAGAGCTTAAAATGCATTGTGGTGCAAACAAACCAATGCGATAACAAGTCAGAGAAAACACAGAAACAATTGATTTTTTCGAGATAACTGGATTGCAAACATAAAAGAAAGGCATTTTTTAATTAAAAAATTATTGGGAATGGGATTTATTTAAGGTTTCCATAGCAACGGTTGCGAAAGCTGGGCAAATAAACATGAAAAGTTTAAAATATTACAAAATACTAATTTGAGGTACATTTTAAAGATTCTATCAACTTTGAGCGAGTATTCCGTGATTTCTATATCTTCTATATCTCACTTTTATTTACAAAGCGAAATGTATCCCCACACTCCCCCCCCCCCCGTAAACTTGCCCTGTCTCCCTCATGTACCAGTTACCGTCCTGGCAACAAGTGGATTTAGTAGGTCCAGACCTTCAGCTTTAATTTGATACCAATTTCACTAGGATTTATAGTGGCTTCTAAGAAAACCATTTCTAGGCTCCTTTTGATAATTGGCTTATTCATCTCATCGGGAGAAATGATCGGACATTTACGCATTATTGTGGCGTACTAATCCAGAATAATAATAATATTGATAATAATAATTATAATAGTAATAATAATAAACTTTATTCGAGTGTCAGATAGCTATTAGCTATATAAAAATCAGATGGCTATTAGCTAAGCTAATTGGGGACACTATGAAGTAAAAAGATATATATGTACAGCCATAAACTAAAACAATAAGAGTTAAAAATTGATACATACAAAGCAAGAAAGATTTACATTGGGTGCATTCCGACCCACATTTCTCTTAACGAATGAATACACCGTGAAAGCTGCATGAAAATAACTACCTTGACAATAAATATTCCTACCTTGGAAATAAAATATACTTGTCTTGCATACAAAAGAATTTATTGCTCTGGTATTCTTTCTCAGCTTGCCGGTGAGGTTAATTTTATCAATCACTTAAAAATAATTTCCCAGAAACACCCATACTTTCCTTTCGATAATCTACTGAAAAAATTACTCCATATTTATGCATACAAACATCACACGTAATAATGATAATCAGTTGCTTTTTTGTTTATAACGCGTGACTCTATTTGGCGATCCATGCCACTGATCATCCCCATAAAAAAATATATTTATAAAATAAGGGTCACTGCACACTGACGTCAGAGGATATTATTAACTGGACTCCCTGTCTCCGGAAAATTCCTTTCACTTTCGACTTCCTTCGCTTGTATCTATCTGAAGAAGAGGATCCGTAACTTGCTGTCTCAGAGGCTCTCTTCGAGTGAAGTTAAAAAGGGTGAGTATTGTACTGAGTACCGTCGTGATTCTATAGTCAACAGTATGATCAATCAAAAACCGTTTTATTCTGCATATTGAGCGAGCCGATTATTCTAATAACGAGAGCAAGCTTCATTTGAGTGGTCTATGGAAATGTCTAAATAAGTTCAATCGGGGCTTCGCAGAAGCTCTGATTTTCAATTTGAAAGACACCACTGTGAAACAGAGAGCCAAACTGGACCTAACGTAATTTCAATTGCGCTCATTGAAGTGAAGGAAAACCTTCTCGATTTTGTCATCTTTTCCCACTCCGCTAGAATAACTTTATGACGTTTGTTATGAATTCCAGTAAGGCCTGTTTCAAACGTCGTGCTACTGCCGTGCTAAGCTGGCTCGACTACGGTAGCTCGACTGCAGCACGACACTAGCACGACTTGGTTTCAGGCGTCGAATCTAATTCAGTCGAATAGACCGTCTGTTGCCGAAAACACAACACAAAAATAAAGAAACGGTTTAGCAAACTTTTAAATGTATTCTGATGCATTTGTAATTTATGAATTACTACCGCAGGGCGGTAGCACGACGTTTAAAACCAAGTCGAGCAAGGTTTGCCGTGCTACACGGCAGTAGCACGACTTGGTTTCAAACGTCGCGCTACTGCCTTGCTAAAGTCGAATTTAATTCGATCAATTGGGTTCGGCCCGGCAGTAGCACGACGTTTGAAACGGGCCTTAGATTTCCAGTATAAAATTGATTAGTCCCAATTAAGTCACGTGGAAATTAGCTAGGGAGAAGACCTCCCTTAAATTACGCTGCTAGGGAAAGATAATGCATCATTGGATGTTATATTAAAATGCTGAGCCAGTTTATTTTTACTAGAGTAGTGTCTGTGATACATTCCCGGTTCATTTAATACGCGTTCATGCAGGAGAAGGCGTGACTAGACCCTTTTGATAGTTAGCTCTGCTGTAATCATTTCGGCGCAAGAGGTGCCTTTGACATTAAAGAACTAGCCATATTATTCAATAAGTTACTGACAAAAAAAAAAAGAAAACTTCATGAGTAGTAATACTGGTTACTTCATCACACAGCCAATCAGAATCGAGTATTTCAAACACGTGACTGAATAATTCACTCTCGACCAATCAACGTCCAGGATTTCATGGGGGTTAGTACCACATGTAAAACTATCACGAAAAGTCTCCCAACATTTCCCCGTCATGTAAGACACACGAAAAGTCATGTTTCAACCAATTTTATTCTGACGTCATACCTAGCGTTACAATCGGGACGTGTGTGACCTCCTATTGACGTCACGCCCATTTCGTTTTAAAAAGTTTAAAAAGTCATTAAAAAATGGCCGGGAAAGCGGTGGCTCGGAGGCCATCGCCGGTACTGGCAAGAAGTTCTCGCTTTCGGCCGATGAGTCCAGCCAGCCAAGTGGGACTCGAGGCTTATAGGTTCGAATCCTGTCGGGAACGGTTTTTTATTTTATTTACAAATCTAATAAAATATATACATTTTGTGCGTCGCACTCTGTCAACACTCGGTATCCAAAAGGATAACTGATTTGGCTAATGGTTACATCATTACTTAACGTGTAGTCTACCAAATTGTCTCTGTAACTTAGATCTTGGTTCGTGGGTAGGTCCTTCTTCAGATGATACAACTAAAATATTTTGTTGTAATCTTCGCTTGAACAAATTGTTCATTTCCAATAAGGCATCAGGATAATCGTAGATATTGCGTAATAATGGCAGTTCTGCTGATCAACGTGGGTTTCATAATCTGCTTCTCCGTCATTTCCTCACACCATACTTTTTGAAATGCAATCCGTTGTAGCTGTAGTTTGTTGGAAAACGGACCACCATAAGAGAATTATTTCTCAGCCATAGTTGTCTTTGGACAAACACGCCGCGGGTTGATTATGCAAAAATCTTCAACTTAAGACCAGGTATTGTGTAAAAAAATGCAATTAAGAATTAGCCGTTTATCTTTTGTCTTTTTAAAAAAATAAGCGATTAAGACATTGAGTTCCCACTTCGAAAAAAGTCAAGGAATGTTGTTTCACAATCATCTAGAACATGTTGTATTTCTTTGCGAAATTGTAATTCTCTGTCTATCGACAAACCTATGAAATACCTGTCGCAAAAACTACAAGACGATTCAGAAAAAGAGGGCTCTTTTAACCCTGATTGGATAGTGAACAATCTATTATGTGTTCAACATACAAACGCGCTCTCCGTTCAATCATGATTTCATTCTTAAAAGTTCAGTTTGCTCGGAAAAAAGTCTTAACTCTCACCGATATTCTTTGAAACATTGTCCAGCGTCAAAGGATAGCCAGGTTTATTGGACATGTATTCTAAATGACTTATGCGGCTTTGGTTGACAAACTCATCCAACAAGAAAAGCTGAATCACTGCGACGGTTGTGCTATTCAACACCCAAGTCAAAACCAACATTCTTGCCTCATGATGGATAATGATGACGCATGGAAGTATTACCACGATGAAGTGGTGGAACAAATTGACCTGAATTCTATGTTGAAGGCTACCGAAAGTATATGCAGTGCTCTCGGCTTCAAACTAGATAAATCATGGGAAGTGTACTGCCAAATATTGTCGTGGACCAGTATTTACCTCGCTTCTCTGGAACTTGATGTTGTCCAGCAGGGTGATGATCTTCAAAGCCGTATTTTATACGCTCTATACTACCGACCAAATGGGCTCAAATGGAAGGATTTCAGTGATCAACAAGAAACAATAGAATGCCCTGATAGAGTCGTGAGAAAAGAAGAACACCAATGGACCTTGACATGATAATTAATGACAGTCAAAATAAGCTTTGTTTCTAAAAGTATTAAAATTTTTTCATGATGACTAAAATTTTGAATCGGTGTGTGTTTGTCTCTGTCTTTGTCAAGATGGGGCTTTCTCTGTCTTTGCTTGGGGTCGACTTTTCTCTGTATCGCATTGTATATAAAGAGTTTTCCTTTATGTGTAAAAAAATGTCATTTGTTCGTAATTTGTAAATAAATATGGTTTAATATACTAAACACGGTTTGTTGTCTGTCTAGCCGCGCGCGCGTGTGTGCGCCACGCGCGATTCAATCACCCGCGTAAAGGAAAAACGCAGTGATATAAAAGGCCCTTGTGGCCCCTGTGGCCCGTTTTCAATAGTCATAAACTTCGTGTCAACCAATGGACCTTGACATGATAATTAATGACATTCAAAATAAGCTTTGTTTCTAAAAGTAATAAAATATCTTCATGACTAAATTGTGAGTCAGTGTGTGTTTGTCTCTGTCTTAGTCAAGATGGGGCTTTCTCTGTCTTTGCTTCGGATCGACTTTTCTCTGTATCGCGCACAAGCCAAAACATTGAAAGTGTCTTCAAGTGAAATGGAAATGCTTCAACAAAAATTGAAAGATCTGCCGGGTTCGAGTCTAGAAAGGTTGAAAAAACTCCACTCTGAGGTCTTTTCAAAAGTAAACTGGGGACTATTGGTGGTAATTTTGAACTTCGCGGATCAGCTAGAATTAACCGAGGAGGAATGGGAACTACTATTTCACCTTCTTGTTCCCACTCTCACCCAGATTCGACAGTAGCTATATAAAGGAGCACCAGAGAGAGAGAGAAGTCATTACATCTTTTACCGTTCAGGTAAACACTAGTGATGGGTTGCTGTCCACCATCATCCACTTTTGGTTTTGAACACATTTTCAGTCGCATACGTTGTGTATTAGCTTGCTGCGGTGGTAAAGTGGTTGTACAAAACTCGGAATTTTGTGATGGAGAAAAAACTAGTCAACATCTACCTCGACCCAAGTCAACCCGCAAGTTTCGGTGG
Source organism: Porites rus (assembly GCA_964035705.1). Taxonomy (NCBI): domain Eukaryota; kingdom Metazoa; phylum Cnidaria; class Anthozoa; order Scleractinia; family Poritidae; genus Porites; species Porites rus. The sequence goes on from OZ037996.1 coordinate 28,791,025, forward strand.
TTTAGATGCTGTTTACAGAGCAGTCAAAGAGAAAGGAAAGAACAAGATATCGCGTAAACAAGTCCGAGATTGGTTGAGTCAGCAAGATGTTTATACTCTTCACAAACCCGCGCGAAGACGCTACAAGAGAAGTCGAGTCATCGTTTTTGGAGTAGATGAGCAATTTCAAGCGGATTTGGTCGACCTCCAAAATCTCAGTCGCTACAACAAGGGCTATAAATACTTACTGACTTGTATAGATATCTTCAGCAAGTACGCGTTTGTGTTACCGTTGAAGACAAAACAAGGTCAGGAACTGGTCAAAGCCTTTCAAAAGATCCTTTATACTGGTCGCAAACCCATCAAACTGCAAACAGATAAATGAACAGAGTTCAAGAATCTCGTGTTCCAGAAATTTCTGCGTGACAACAACATTGCCTTTTTCACTGTTAACTCTGGGCTCAAAGCCTCAGTGGTTGAGCGTTTTAACCGAACATTTAAGAATAAGATGTACAAATATTTCACGGCCAAAAACACTCTCACCTATATCAATGTATTACCCCAGTTAGTGTCTTCTTACAATAACACTTACCACCGAAGTATTAAAATGAAACCGAGTCAGGTGACTAAAGCGAATGAAGCTAAAGTGTGGGATACTTTGTATGGGGATGATGTTCAAAAGCCTGCGCGATATAAATTTCAAGTGGGAGATCGCGTCAGGATTAGCAAAGTGAAGAGAATGTTTGAAAAATCTTACTTACCTAATTTTACGGAAGAAATTTTTACTGTTTACAAGCGAATGGCTCGTCAAGTACCCGTTTATAAACTAAAAGATGATGCAGGTGAAATCTTAGATGGAACATTTTATGAACCCGAATTACAGAAAATTATTAAGAACGATGATGTGTACCGCGTCGAGAAGATTTTGCGGAAGAGAAAGCGTAAAGGCGTAGTAGAGTATGTGGTGAGATGGAAAGGATACAAAGATCCAAAATTTGATTCTTGGGTTCAAGAAAGAGATATTTTGAAATTGTAATTTATGCATTTTTTGTGTAGTGAATAAAAGAAAATGAAATAATAAAATGAATGGTGTGTGGTTTCTAATAAATTAAGAATACCCGGATTAAAAAGTTCATTTCAACACAGGGTACGATGGAGGTAAAACAGTTTTATCTGCATCTCCCTAGCAATAGCAGCCTCGATAAGTTTCCCAGCAACACATTAACTGAGTACCAAGTTGGTTTACCTCAGACCGTTAGCTTGACGGGGGACTGGGAAGTAGCATTAACGGAAATTCACTATCCTCACAGCTGGAATAATGTCCAAGAAAATTTTGGTAATCGATTCTACCTTCGGAACCAAGAATTGTCCGGAGTATGGGAAGCCCTAATTGTACCACCAGGTCATTATTCTTCCATTGGAGATATCTTATCAAAGATGAAAGAGCTGATCGAGAATGTAAAGCGTTTCAATGACTACGTGACATTTTCCTACGATGCGTTCACTAGAAAGGTGACTGTTCACCTACAAAATAACGTAGAACTTTTCTTTGGTAACATTGGATACCTGCTGGGATTTTCACCAGAAGAAGTTATTTCTAATACCTCTACCGCTGAAAGACAAGTGGATTTGGAATACGGCTTTCACGACCTTTTCATTTACTGTGATCTTATTCAGTCACAATATGTTGGAGATGCATTGGTACCTTTGCTTCGAATTGTTCCTGTAGAAGGAAAGGTTGGGGAGCGAGTCAGTAAATCATTTTTGCGCCCCCAATATTTACCTGTCAGCAGAAAGCAATTTGAAACTGTCGAAGTCAATATAAAGACAGACACAGGGGAGTCTGTACCATTTGAGTTTGGGAGAGTGTTGTTAACACTTCATTTTCGTCAAAGTGCACCTCAGTACTTTTAAAGATGAAAAAACTCCACACTCCAAATCACAAGTTGTACGAACAGTACTATGTTAATCAAGCCAAACAAAAAGGTGGGAGTTTACCAGCGTTTCATGGTGCTCGATTTCAGCATGGTTATGGACTAGGGTCCATATTCAGAGGTCTGTTTCGCTGAGCGATGCTTCACCTTCAACAGGGTGCTAAGGTGATTGGAAAAAAGGCTTTACAAACAGGTGTCAATGTCGTCCAAGATGTTCTTGATGGAGATAACATTAAAACAGCAGTCCACAAGCGCACGAAACAAGCCCTCGGTCTACCTTCCCAGAATTCATTTCAGGCGCAATCAGGAGCTGGCAAAAAAGCTATAAAAAGAAAAGGGCAAGGAACCAAAATCAGTTCGCCTCAAGGCAAGAAAGCAAAAACATCTCCGCAGCAAAAGAAGCCCAAAGAGAAATTTTCTTTCTGGAAGTAACTATGGCCTTTGTGCATCACGAGTCTCAGGAATGTACGAAATCAGAATTGGATCTCTTTACGATTCCTGCAACACAAACCTCTATCTCCAAAGGGCAATGGATCGAGTACCACCCCATCAGTAACATCACGGACAGTGGTCCGATCGAATTTTATGTTTCGGGAACCGGAGATGAGTATTTGGACTTGGCACGTACTCAGTTATTTGTTAAAGCCAAGATCACAAAAGCAAATGGAACCGCCATAGATGTCGATACACAAGTAGGTCCCGTGAACCTGTTTTTACATTCCCTGTTTTCCCAAGTTGACGTTTCCTTGAACGAGCGATTGATCTCTCCATCCACCAATACCTACCCTTATCGCGCCATGATCGAAACCTTGCTAAACTACGGAGAAGAAGCAAAAACAAGTCAACTTTCTTTGGCCATGTTTTACAAAGATACCCCTGGAAAAATGGATGTTGCCAACCCTGTGGCTGCAGACGATGCTGCAAACAAGGGGTTAAAGGTTCGCTATGATTTCACTAAAGAAAGTCATATTGTGGATATGATGGGGCCCATTCATAGCGACATTTTCTTTCAAGACCGGTTGATGCCAAATGGAGTGAATTTAAGAATCAAACTGAACCGAGCCAAGAACTCGTTTTGTCTAATGTCATCAGCAGCCGCTCCAGCTTTCAAGGTGGTAATCACAGAAGCCATCTTGTTCGTTCGCCGGGTGAAATTGGCCTCCTCTATTATACTTGGCCATGCGGCTGCACTAAAACACTCCAGCGCCAAGTACCCGGTTCGCCGAATCGATTGTAAAGTGCTGTCTATTCCAAGAGGATTTAGCAGTTTTAACCCCGACAACATCTTTTTGGGTCCCATTCCTAAACGAATCGTGCTGGTCTTAGTGGATACTCAGGCATATAATGGAACTTACAGTACCAACCCGTTCAACTTCAAACACCACAATCTAACTCAAGTGGGTGTCTATGTGGACGGAGAGCAAATTCCTCGGAAACCCCTGTTCTTGAATTTTGACGAAGCTAGAGGCCAAAATGTAATAGCGGGCTATCAAAGCCTGTTCTCAGGCACTGGAAAGCTATCCCAAGATGCGGGTAATCAGATCAGTAGAAGCGATTATGGCTCTGGTTACACAGCATTCTGCTTTGACTTGTCCCCAAACCACTGCTCAGGTGACCATTTTGAGCTAATAAAGCAAGGTAACCTGCGCGCTGAGCTTCATTTCAAGGAACCACTGGCCAATACGGTTAACCTTATCGTGTACGCTGAATTCCAAAACGTGATTGAAATTGACGGGAACCGCAACGTGTTGTTCGACTACATAAACTAAAAATGGACACTATTCAACTGACCCTTATTTTGAGAAAGGATAAATTTACACGAGGTTTGTTTCAAGGCGTGTATCCCTCAGACCAGCTGCCTGCAAGTGTTTCACATTACCCAGCCCTGTTTATCGCCAATGTGGATACGAGTGACAAGCCAGGTTCGCATTGGGTGGCGTTTTATTTCACCAAGGAGCAAGAGGGGGAATTTTTCGATTCTTACGGATCACCACCCAGCAAATATTCAGGAACATTTACTGCCTTTTTAAACAACAATTCTAACCAGTGGACTTTTAATACTGTGACATTACAAAGCATCTATTCAAAAGTCTGCGGACATTACTGTTTGTATTTTGCTTTATATCGTAGTCGGCATATAAGTATGAGTGCTATTGTCCATCGTTTTTCTAAAGACACAAGTAAAAATGATAGTCTCGTAAAACGATTTATTGAAAAACATTTTCCTATAGGTTTTCCGAAATATCGTACTGATGTAAACAAGCAAAGAGCAAAAGCACAACACTAAGTTCAGTAAACAGACACCATGTAATTTCTTTTCAACACATTTTATTGAATTACAAAATAGAATTTTGTGTTTCACAATAAAAAAAGTCTCTTGTCATGATTTATAATCGTAACCATCGAACAGCCTGAGGGCGAAGACTCTCGACTCTGCGCCTCTGCTTTTTGACAGAAGATAACGTCACAGGAGGGGTGGGTAGCCAACGCGAAGGACTTTCTGGGGTCTCCTCTCTCACTCTTGCTTTAAGCTCTCTTATGGCACTCTGACGTTGGGGATTACGAACCAAGTTTTCGGGGACATTCATTCGCGCCAGGCCCCTAGCAAACACGGACCATCCCACTGGTTCAAATCCTTTTCGGTGACGCAATGTGTCGTTGACTAGGTCGACCACATGAGAGCCTGGGATTGGTTTGTTTTCATACAACAGCTCTCCTTTATCATTCCAGTGCAACACATCCTGGTGTTTTTTAATTTTATCCAACAACTGTCTAGCCCCAGCTTTGTAAATTTTGGGTACACTTTTCATGACCTCTTCCTCTACTGCTGTTGGAAGAGAATTATCTGGAGAAGTTTCCTCTGTAGATTCTGCGTTCTCAGCTGGTTTGGGGGTTTCTGTTGTTTTAGGGGTCGTTAACTTCACATGGAAAGGCTGGCCTTTCCGCTGATCGTAATAAGTCAAGTACCGTTGCAACACCTGATAGTAAAGCTTCGCCTTTTCCTCATCACCAAGTTGTTTACTTTCTAAAATATCCCCCATTTGGCTATCCAGATTTTTCAGAGTTTGTGTTTCAGGTGGTGTTAATATCTGCTGGCGTTGCTGCAATCGTTCCAGAGTGTTTTCAGGAACGAGAACCATGCGTCTTGTATGATTCATCTTAACTAAGAAGCGAGCTCAACACTCGAAGAACGGGAGGTAGCAAAATACTTAAAAAGTTTCCTCCGTGTTGTATCAAGATTTGCTTTTTCTTGTTTAGCGGGGTACTCTTTTCAGCTAGAGCAGTCAAGGCTTTCTTGTGCTTAAGAAGTTTTCTCTTTGCCGGTTTACTGACAGGGACTGTTTCTTTAAGTACGTTGAATACACACTCACAAATGGTTTTTACTAAAGCGTCGTCGGCTGCTTTCAAAATTGCTTTACGTTGAGCTGGGGTACACTTGACGAGGAGCTTAAGAAAATCGTGGTTCTTTCTTAGTCGCTGGGCCATACTCAACTGATATCAATCACTACGACGGAGCTTTTTTATACCTTTCTGACATAGGCGAGCTGAGTCTCCCCAGGGAAAATGTTTGTGCGCAACCGGAAGTCGGTAGGTGTTTCCGGTTTGAGGTCGCATAACAGGTAACCATAAGGGCGTTTTGTCGCATCCTGAAACGCTTCTTGCATGTATTTGACATGACCGGGAAACATCTGTTTCGCCAAGTGACTGACTTGACTGCTATCTCGCGGAGACTTGAACATCACCAAATAATGGCAATTCAAACTCATGTCTCTCAGTTCTTTTCCCCGGTGAAAAATATTTTGAAGAATGAAAATAACGCTTAAATTTCGGTGATGACAGCCCTTAGTAAACAAATTGGTAATTCTTTGATCATTGCTAAGCTCCTGCATTAAATCGTCAATGACCACTAAATTCCGAATGGTCGGGTTTATCATAGATTCTAAATCACCAGGAACTCCTTCGACAAACGTGATGTTGGGAATAGTCCTTAGCATCTCATCGTAAGCCGGTTGGTATATTCCATAACACCAAATGATATTTTCAGGAGCTCCGTCTATTAATTCTTCTCCAGATTCCAACAGGTGTTTGACAAAATGACTTTTTCCACAACAAGTGGGGCCAGCTACAATAGCAGGAAAGGGGTGTTTCCACCTTGGGTCCATGTTGACAACTGACTGGTTCAGCTGCGTTTGCTCTTATTTATAGCGAAATGGTCTTTGGCGGAGTATCTTTATCATAAACTCGAACCATGTTGGTATTTTGTAATTTAGCAAACTGGAGCCAATATTTTCTCTCTAAGTCCGACAGCTCGTGTACCTGAGCCAAATGGTTTGCTAATCGAACTAAAAATTTAGAGTGACATCCCGGTATCGGGCAATGACGACATACACGCTTACCCATGATGTTCAGGGTACGAAGGTTCGATATCAACTGAATAAAACCGCTAATGACACGAAGTTTATGACTATTGAGAACGGGCCGCAGGGGCCAAAGGGGCCACAAGGGCCTTGTATATCACTGCGTTTTTCCTTTACGCGGGTGATTGAATCGCGCGTGGCGCACACACGCGCGCGCGGCTAGACAGACAACAAACCGTGTTTAGTATATTAAACCATATTTATTTACAAATTACGAACAAATGACATTTTTTACACATAAAGGAAAACTCTTTATATACAATGCGATACAGAGAAAAGTCGACCCCAAGCAAAGACAGAGAAAGCCCCATCTCGACAAAGACAGAGACAAACACACACCGACTCAAAATTGTAGTCATCATGAAAAAATTTTATTACTTTTAGAAACAAAGCTTATTTTGACTGTCATTAATTATCATGTCAAGGTCCATTGGTGTTCTTCTTTTCTCACGACTCTATCAGGGCATTCTATTGTTTCTTGTTGATCACTGAAATCCTTCCATTTGAGCCCATTTGGTCGGTAGTATAGAGCGTATAAAATACGGCTTTGAAGATCATCACCCTGCTGGACAACATCAAGTTCCAGAGAAGCGAGGTAAATACTGGTCCACGACAATATTTGGCAGTAAACTTCCCATGATTTATCTAGTTTGAAGCCGAGAGCACTGCATATACTTTCGGTAGCCTTCAACATAGAATTCAGGTCAATTTGTTCCACCACTTCATCGTGGTAATACTTCCATGCGTCATCATTATCCATCATGAGGCAAGAATGTTGGTTTTGACTTGGGTGTTGAATAGCACAACCGTCGCAGTGATTCAGCTTTTCTTGTTGGATGAGTTTGTCAACCAAAGCCGCATATAAGTCATTTAGAATACAGTGTCCAATAAAACTGGCTATCCTTTGACGCTGGACAATGTTTCAAAGAATATCGGTGAGAGTTAAGACTTTTTTCCGAGCAAACTGAACTTTTAAGAATGAAATCATGATTGAACGGAGAGCGCGTTTGTATGTTGAACACATAATAGATTGTTCACTATCCAATCAGGGTTAAAAGAGCCCTCTTTTTCTGAATTGTCTTGTAGTTTTTGCGACAGGTATTTCATAGGTTTGTCGATAGACAGAGAATTACAATTTCGCAAAGAAATACAACATGTTCTAGATGATTGTGAAACAACATTCCTTGACTTTTTTCGAAGTGGGAACTCAATGTCTTAATCGCTTATTTTTTTAAAAAGACAAAAGATAAACGGCTAATTCTTAATTGCATTTTTTTACACAATACCTGGTCTTAAGTTGAAGATTTTTGCATAATCAACCCGCGGCGTGTTTGTCCAAAGACAACTATGGCCGAGAAATAATTCTCTTATGGTGGTCCGTTTTCCAACAAACTACAGCTACAACGGATTGCATTTCAAAAAGTATGGTGTGAGGAAATGACGGAGAAGCAGATTATGAAACCCACGTTGATCAGCAGAACTGCCATTATTACGCAATATCTACGATTATCCTGATGCCTTATTGGAAATGAACAATTTGTTCAAGCGAAGATTACAACAAAATATTTTAGTTGTATCATCTGAAGAAGGACCTACCCACGAACCAAGATCTAAGTTACAGAGACAATTTGGTAGACTACACGTTAAGTGATGATGTAACCATTAGCCAAATCAGTTATCCTTTTGGATACCGAGTGTTGACAGAGTGCGACGCACAAAATGTATATATTTTATTAGATTTGTAAATAAAATAAAAAACCGTTCCCGACAGGATTCGAACCTATAAGCCTCGAGTCCCACTTGGCTGGCTGGACTCATCGGCCGAAAGCGAGAACTTCTTGCCAGTACCGGCGATGGCCTCCGAGCCACCGCTTTCCCGGCCATTTTTTAATGACTTTTTAAACTTTTTAAAACGAAATGGGCGTGACGTCAATAGGAGGTCACACACGTCCCGATTGTAACGCTAGGTATGACGTCAGAATAAAATTGGTTGAAACATGACTTTTCGTGTGTCTTACATGACGGGGAAATGTTGGGAGACTTTTCGTGATAGTTTTACATGTGGTACTAACCCCCATGAAATCCTGGACGTTGATTGGTCGAGAGTGAATTATTCAGTCACGTGTTTGAAATACTCGATTCTGATTGGCTGTGTGATGAAGTAACCAGTATTACTACTTTCATGGACATTTACGTATTCGTATCTGTTTGTGTTACGGCTTGACTCTGTTTAGTGATCCGCATTTAAGTTAACATCTTATGTAAGTGATATATTGATCATCAAATTTCCTTTCAGGGAAATATTGGTTTTCTTTTCGACTTCCTTTGGCCTAAGTAGATGTTCTTTACCTTAACGTCTTAGAGCCTTTTTCAAGTAAACTTGAAAAGGGTAACTAGGGTACGTATTGCATTTGGTAGTTGAGTACCGTCTTGTTTCTATTAACAGTACAATCACAGAACTTTGTACAGCTCGGAGTTAAGTTGAATCAACATTTCCGAAAGGGTGGCATTTCTCGCGTGATTTTAAAAATGTCGTGTGTCAACCGTGTCAGCAAGAAAAACGCAATTTAAAAATTATTGTTTTTCTTGTGTCATCTTAATGATTTTAAAGGTACACGTATCAGGGTATCTGGTCTTTATGCGGAAATTGACCGCAAATTCTTTAAAAGGCGGATTTGGCTACAAGGAATTTTCCTCTGTGAAATGTCTTTCAAGTATACAATATAGAAGGATCGAGAGGCAAAATCCGGTTTTGGATTCGGAAATCCGAGAAATATGGATTTCCACAGAAATCTCAATCCTGATCCCCAACTGAATGCACCATAAAACGATGTCAAATTGCCTATGTAAATGAACTCATGAGAAATCAGAGCCGTGACAACAAGAATTTATGTGCCTCCGTT
>OZ037996.1:28807758-28840258 GCA_964035705.1 Porites rus
ACCTAATGCTAAAGATCTCTAATCATAGCCAAATGCACATGCGTACGGTCTTACATCCAACTAAATTAAAGAATATTGTGGTATTCCATCTCGATAAGCATCGTGAGCAAATAACTTAAAGAAACAGATTGGTCGACAGGGTAGAAATTCAAAGAATAGTTATTGCCCCCTTAGAGGGTGATCAACAGTACATTTCAATAATAATGCGACATCACATTTGCTCAATCAAAATCGTATAAAAAAAATCGTAAAAAATTGCTCAGTGAACACAATCATAGACAATTGCTTAGCCGTTATCTGTACTTTTGCTTATGTTAAATTGTGAGCTAACAGCTCTCAGTCCTGCTCTCGTTCTTACTACATATAAACAAGTTCATTTATAGAGAACGTTCATTGCGTTTCCCACTAATTTTTAAGATCAAAACTTTTTTAATTTCCACTTTCAACTTCCTCAGCCAGTCCACTTGTAGCCCTCAGCTACCTCTTTTTTATTTCAAATGGAAAGCTAATGTAAGGTCTGTTTTTCAAAAGGTTCCAAGTCTCAATTATGGCCCTTTCAAAAGAATACACCAATGAAGAACTGAACTACTTCAGAATTTGTAAAGTTACTACCGATATACTAGCTGAGGGCCTGAGGGTAATTTTCAAACAAGAGTGGGACAATCAATACAAGTCATCACTCTTGGGAGAATGGAAAGATGATCCTCAGAATGGAACAGACTTTTGCAGCATGGAGTCTCCAGCAAGCAAAAAAAGGAATGGTCGTCTCTTGGCAACCATGAAAAACGGGGATAGAGGAGAATGGGACTGTACAATGCTATTTTACGCCATTCTTTTTTCCGACTGTGTTGGGAAAGGCATCAGTGCAGCAGTCAGGACAAATGTGGACCATCTTAGAGAATTTAGAAATGAAGAATTTGCTCACATAACACAAGGCAATCTCTCTGACAAAGATTTTCACATTGCCATTAGCAAAGTTTACATTGCTTTTCATGCGCTTGGTCTACCTACTGCTCAAATTCAGGACATAAAAAATCAGAGAGCTTTTCCCACGGAAGAATTGCGAAAGATCCAGGAACAGGTTGACGACCTCAAACGGGACCTTCAAGAAACGGAGAATAAGAAAATAGTTCTTGAACATCAGCTCCAGAAAGAAGCACCTTCATTCTGCATTCTTCCACCTAAACCTTCTCACGAACTTGGAGGTCGTGATCGTGAGGTAGCTAAGATAACCCAACAGCTGAGAGAGCTGAAAGAGGGTAATGATAACAAGTTAAGTTATCTTTACATCTCAGGAAATCCTGGAAGTGGCAAATCGCAGCTAGCTGGCCTCGTAGCTCAGAATTTCTTTGACGAAGTCAAAAAAATGCCGGACGCTTCTTCATTTGTGATGACCTTAAATGCAGCAAGCATAGATTCACTTTTGGAATCATATGCCTCCTTTGCTCGTCAACTTAAGTGCCCGGAACACTTGGTCATGGAAGTTCTGACCTCCAAGGATTGGAAGGTTGAAGAGAAAATCAACCATCTTAAGATGATTGTTGCCGGGAAAATCAACCTGTACACGTTGTGGCTGATAGTGGTTGACAACGTCAGTAGTGTGCCTTCTATCTTTGATTTTCTTCCAAAGTCTGGACACAATGCATGGGAAAAGGGTCAGTTGTTGATTACAACACAGGATATACAGTCTATTCCCTCAAAAAACTCTTTTAGTTGTCACATATCAGTAAGCAAAGGTATGGAGCCCGAAGATGCCTTTTTCTTGTTGTCGAAGCTTTCAGATATCGCCGACAGCGAACTTGAAAAAAACGTTGCAGAAAAACTGGACTATCAGCCCCTTGCTTTAGCAAGTGCTGCTATCTTTGTTAGCGAGATTCGTCAGACCAGAGTTTCGAAAAAGTTTGGTTGGGGTGAATTTTTGAAGAAATTAGACGAAGGTAAAAGAAGCACTACCGAGGATAATCTTGCTAATACCAACCCAATTTACCCAAGCACTATGACTAAAGCAATAACGTTAGCAGTCGAATCACAGATTATGTCAGACAGCGTTATTAAACAACTATTCAATTTCCTTTGTCTGTGCGCACCGCAACCATTAAACCTGAGCTTAGCAATCAATTACATTAGGAAAGTAGATGCAACAGACAATGAAGTTATTTGCTTGAGAATCAAAAGGTGCTCACTGCTGATTTTTGAAGAGGACGAGGCTGGCTGCCGCATTCGAGTACATCAGGTTGTGCACGATGCTATCAAAACTTTAATAAATGCGTATGGAGAGAGTCCAAAGCCAGAGGTCGTCAATGGGGCTGTTGCAACATTAAACCAATTCATAACCGAAATTTCACCAGAGAATAGGACACGGGATTCGATGCACCTTGTGCCGCATTTAGGAGCCTTAGCTGATCATGTGATTTTGAAAGGAATGGTTTATAATGAAAGCATCTTAAAAACATTTGAAAACTTTGGTCTGACTTGTCGAGCGCACTGTGAATTTAATGTTGCAAAAAGGTACTTCAAACTGTTAGCTGGTGTCCAGCTTAAAGAACTTGGAGCTGAGCATGTTGATGTCGCAAAGACGTACAATAACCTAGGTCTAATTCACCAACATCTGGGTGACTTTGAGCAAGCCAAGGAGTATTATCAACGTGCTTTAACCATAAGCCTTGAGAAGCTCGGCGCCAAACATGTTGATGTTGCAACGACGTCCAATAACCTAGGTGTAATTCACCATGATCTAGGTGACTTTGAGCAAGCCAAGGAGTATCATGAACGTGCTTTAGCGATCAGCCTTGAGAAGCTTGGCGCCAAACATGTTGATGTTGCAACGACGTACAATAACTTAGGTCTAATTCACAAACATCTAGGTGACTTTGAGCAAGCCAAGGAGTATTGTCAACGTGCTTTAACCATCAGCCTTGAGAAGCTCGGCGCCAAACACGTTGATCTTGCAACCATCTACGATAACCTAGGTCAAATTCACCAAGATCTAGGTGACTTTGAACAAGCCAAGGAGTATCGTGAACGTGCTTTAGCGATCAGCCTTAAGAAGCTAGGCGCCAAACATGTTGATGTTGCAACGACGTACAATAACCTAGGTGTAATTCACCAAGATCTAGGTGACTTTGAGCAAGCCAAGGAGTATTATCAACGTGCTTTAACCATAAGCCTTGAGAAGCTCGGCGCCAAACATGTTGATGTTGCAACGACGTACAATAACCTAGGTGTAATTCACCATGATCTAGGTGACTTTGAGCAAGCCAAGGAGTATCATGAACGTGCTTTAGCGATCAGCCTTGAGAAGCTTGGCGCCAAACATGTTGATGTTGCAACGACGTACAATAACCTCGGTGCAATTCACCATGATCTAGGTGACTTTGAGCAAGCCAGGGAGTATCATGAACGTTCTTTAGGGATCAGACTTGAGAAGCTTGGTGCCAAACATGTTGCTGTTGCAACGACGTACAATAACCTAGGTCTAATTCTCCGTAAGCTAGGTGACTTTGAGCAAGCCAAGGAGTATCTTGAACGTGCTTTAGCGATCAGCCTTGAGAAGCTCGGCGCCAAACATGTTGCTGTTGGAGTGACGTACGATAACCTAGGCCTAATTCACCAAGATCTAGGTGACTTTGAGCAAGCCAAGGAGTATCATGAACGTGCTTTAGCGATCAGCCTTGAGAAGCTTGGCGCCAAACATGTTGATGTTGCAACGACGTACAATACCCTAGGTCTAATTCACCGTAAGCTAGGTGACTTTGAGCAAGCCAAGGAGTATCATGAAGGTGCTTTAGCGATCAGACTTGAGAAGCTCGGCGCCAAACATGTTGATGTTGCAGTGACGTACGATAACCTAGGTCTAATTCACCAAGATCTAGGTGACTTTGAGAAAGCCAAGGAGCATCATGAACGTGCTTTAGCGATCAGACTTGAGAAGCTCGGCGCCAAACATGTTGATGTTGCAGTGACGTACGATAACCTAGGTCTAATTCACCAAGATCTAGGTGACTTTGAGCAAGCCAAGGAGTATCATGAACGTGCTTTAGCGATCAGCCTTGAGAAGCTCGGCGCCAAACATGTTGCTGTTGCAACGACGTACAATAACCTAGGTATAATTCACCAAGATCGAGGTGACTTTGAGCAAGCCAAGGAGTATCATGAAGGTGCTTTAGCGATCAGACTTGAGAAGCTCGGCGCCAAACATGTTGATGTTGCAACGACGTACAATAACCTAGGTCTAATTCACCGTAAGCTAGGTGACTTTGAGCAAGCCAAGGAGTATCATGAACGTGCTTTAGCGATCAGACTTGAGAAGCTCGGCGCCAAACATGTTGATGTTGCAGTGACGTACGATAACCTAGGTCTAATTCACCAAGATCTAGGTGACTTTGAGCAAGCCAAGGAGTATCATGAACGTGCTTTAGCGATCAGCCTTGAGAAGCTTGGCGCCAAACATGTTGCTGTTGCAACGACGTACAATAACCTAGGTATAATTCACCAAGATCTAGGTGACTTTGAGCAAGCCAAGGAGTATCATGAACGTGCTTTAGCGATCAGACTTGAGAAGCTCGGCGCCAAACATGTTGCTGTTGGAACGACGTACAATACCCTAGGTCTAATTCACCGTAAGCTAGGTGACTTTGAGCAAGCCAAGGAGTATCATGAACGTGCTTTAGCGATCAGACTTGAGAAGCTTGGCGCCAAACATGTTGCTGTTGCAACGACGTACAATAACCTAGGTGTAATTCACCAAGATCTAGATGACTTTGAGCAAGCCAAGGAGTATTATCAACGTGCTTTAACCATCAGACTTGAGAAGCTCGGCGCCAAACATGTTGATGTTGCAACGACGTACAATACCCTAGGTCTAATTCACCGTAAGCTAGGTGACTTTGAGCAAGCCAAGGAGTATCATGAAGGTGCTTTGGCGATCAGACTTGAGAAGCTCGGCGCAAAACATGTTGATGTTGCAACGACGTACCATAACCTAGGTCTAATTCACCAAGATCTAGGTGACTTTGAGCAAGCCAAGGAGTATCATGAACGTGCTTTAGCGATCAAACTTGAGAAGCTCTGCGCCAAACATGTTGATGTTGCAACGACGTACAATAACTAAGGTGTAATTCACCAAGATCTAGGTGACTTTGAGCAAGCCAAGGAGTAACATGAACGTGCTTTTGCGATCAGACTTGAGAAGCTCTGCGCCAAACATGTTGATGTTGCAACGACGTACAATAACCTAGGTCTAATTCACCGTAAGCTAGCTGACTATGAGCAAGCCAAGGAGTATCCTCATCGCGCTTTAGCTATCAGACTTGAGAAGCTTGGTGCCGAACAAGTTGATGTTCGAACGACGTACAATAACCTAGGTCTAATTCACTGTGACCTAGGTGACTTTGAAGAAGCCAAGGGGTGTTTTGAGTGTGCTTCAACCATTCACGTTAAGAAGCACAGTACCAAAAATGTGGATGTTTAAGAACCAAGAATAAAACAAGTAACCCGTGGCGATTACGTTGACTTATTTCGCAAATTTGTGTTGTCGACCACTAAAGTAATAATGAAACGAAGGTCAACTAGTTATCAGTGATTTCTTGAAACACTTTTTATTAACTGTTTTTTTATCCGCACAATAGCAAAGGATTGAAAGACCCCGGCAAGGGTGGTTCGTAATAAATTGAGTCAATTTCATTGCTTATAAATATCTATTCAGTTTTATTTTATTATTTTAAGTCTTACGTTTATAGTCCATTTACAGACATTCCGGTTTTTTATTTTAAAAAAATAGAAATCGTTGAGCGCATGTGCGAAAAAAAAAAAATCCGCGGATGCTTTAGATACCTCTAGCGTAAGCGGTCGGGGTGAAGAAGTGAGAAAATAAATGCCTGTACCTTAGTGCCAACCGTTTTTTGATGTCATGGGAAAATGGAATTCAAATTTCATTTCCATTTTTCGTTTTTGTTCACGCGTGACATTGGAAGACGGATTTATATAATGCGTCTATATTAGGGTCATTCATTTTTTCTGAAAGTTGAAAAATGAAAAATGAAAATCTGTGTTCAATTTTTATTTCTTTTTAATTTAAAAAATAAAAAAAGAAAAATTGACAAGTGATTTTCAATTTTCATTTTCTCTAAACATCGAAAAATGAAAATGAAAATCTGTGTTCAATTTTTGTTTTTTTAGGAATTAAAAAATGAAAAATGAAAAAATGAAAATTTATATTCGATTTTTCTTTTGGTCCTGAACATAGAAAAATGAAAAATGAAAATCTGTGGTCAATTTTCTTTCTTTTTTTTGGACTCGAAACGGAAATGAAACTAACCCGGAAGTAAAGAAAAAGAACCAATCGCGATACAACTGATTCCCGCGAAATTGTTGTCATTTGCTTTTTTAAATCAGCCTCGATCTTTTTCGAGTGTTTTTGCCGCAATGGAGAAAGATTATATTATTTTAGAATGAAGAGTAGAAAGACGAGTGAAAAAAAAGTAGGTAACAGCGGAGAGATTGGCACACTAAATGTTTCGAGTAAGTCATGCCGCAGATTATTGTAACTGAGCTGATATTTTCCGTGTGTTTTCGCAGGGATGTATGTGACAACTATGGATGAACTTGCAAACACCAAAACACCAAAAATGTGCTCAGTCAAAGCCTTATACTGAAATCTCTCGTAAACGATCACTTCCAGTAGGCGACCGCGACCACTTTTTCTGCTGACAGTTTGAGAATTTTTCTCTACTGTTTTAAACCTCCGGTAAGCGACCACTTGAAACACGGTCTTATTAGACAGTGAAATACAGTGTAAAAATGGACAAAAAGGAATTTATTCTTTGGCTGTCATTATTGTCTACACATCTGTTACTGTGTGTTTTAGTTCGATCTATAACTACAATATTAACCAAAAGACTCAGATTTCCAGGTTTCAGTTGAAGAAGTTAAGGTTTTGTTCGTCATACGTTTCAGAGACATTTCTGAAGTCACCTACACAAGTAAAATTTTTTAACTACCAATTTATAGCGTCATCTAATTGAGTGCACTGTCACATAGAATAGCTAATGATTGTGTCAATAAAGCTACCAGTAATTGTTAGGGGAAAGTAACTTTCATTATTTTTTTAGAATAAATATACCACACCATTCTAGGTTGACTTAAAATTTCGCCCTTGTGGTCCGACCCTCGTAAGAGACCACCTCCCGTAAGCGACTGCACCAAGCCTTTGCATTTTGAGTGGTCGCTTATGGGAAATTCGATTGTAGTTGACGATGGAGTTCCCTCATCATCAGCTTTTGAAGTTCTTCCATAGCTGTCACATGCATTTCCGTCGAAAACACTTGGAAACTAACAACTCAATTACAATAATCTGCGGTATGACTTACCTCCAAATTCCACTGTCTCCGGCATTTTTTTCACTCGTCTTTCTACTCTTCGTTCTCCTTCCCCTGAGGAAAAAATATTGTAATCTTCCCGCAAGTTTTGATTATAATCAGACTTGGCATTCCTTATAGCAGCTGTGACTTGATTTCTATGTGATCGATAAGAAGCCCAGTCCTCGTCTCTCCCAGATTTCTTTGCTTTTCTTAAATAGAAATCTCTAGTTTTCATGAAGTTAGAAGTCGCAGAGGTCATTCATGGATTTTGGTATCCAAGTACCTTTTTAGTAAGCAATGGTGCGTGCCGATCACAGATATCAAGAAAAATGCTTTTGAAGCCGTTCCATGCAGATTTTACATCAGAACTTTTTAATACCGAATCCCACGAGGACATCTTGAGGTCTTTATTAAAAGCTTCTTTCTTGCACTTGGTGTAACTGCGGCATTTAATAGTTCGTGCTTGGAACCTTAATGAGTTCATTTTCCGCATAACGTGATCACTTATACCCAGTTAGATAACTTTCGTTACTGAAATATTGGGTGGGTGTGCCGAACGAATGACGTCAATCAAAGTGCTGCTTTTAGCGATTCCAGTGGGTTCATTGATTAACTGTGACATGCCAAAACCTATTAAAGTGTCCTTTATCTCTCTCGAGACTCCATAGGTCCTTTGTGTAGGTACAAAATTTGCATTCGGATCACCAACCAGCAAAATGTCTTTATTTTCAGCGATTGCTAAGCTAAGGCTGTCCTCCAGGTTTAGTGTTGAAGTCTTCACTGATAAATTGCGAGCCAATCGGCGGACGAAACAGAGTGCTAAGTAAACTATTTGTAGACTTTGTGATGAGAGTCTCCAACCAAATCCCCTCAACAGATTTCAATCCCAAATCATAGTGTCTAGATACCGACAAACAATCGCGAACATAAACAGCAACGCCGCCTCTCCTCGTGTGAGCTTGTCGATCCAAACGGTAGATGGTATAGCCTTGTATGCCAATTTCATCATCAGATACTTGTGCCGATAGATGAGTTTCTGTGCCGGAAAAATAATCAATGTTCTTATACCCTTATAACAGCATCCGAATCTCGTCAAGTTTGGGAAGAAGGGAGCACACATTTGAATGAAGAAATTTCAAGCCACGTTGTCTCGATATCTCTCATAGATTCGGGATGTCCTGATACGTACTTGAATTTGCCATTTCCACGGAAGCCGAAGAAAGAGTTGAACAATTGGGGCAGGATATAGACTTCTCAAGCTGAGGCCAATGCAATTTAGATGAAAGTACCTCACTGAAGCCACTCTCTGATTGGCTTATTCAATATATGTTATATCTTTTCATTTAAGCAAAACGGCTAAAAGTCAATATATACTATACCCCTTTTTCTTATAATTAACCAGTCGAGTTATATGCTAAGTTCATTTTCTTCAGTAACATTATATTTGAACAAGTGCGGATATAAGGACAATAACAAAAGAAATAAATGGAAATAAATTTTGTAAAGAAAAACGACAGGCGTAGTATTTAAAAGAATGGAATGAGCAGTGTAACAGGAGATAATATGGGTGGAGTAACGAACAATAATCTGTGTGGTATGGCACGTGTAGCAATTATGTAGCAAGTGAAGCTTATGTATCACACGTAACAAATGTAGAACAGAGCAAGTAAAGGAGGCGTGTGAGTAAGCTTGTCAATTTGCGTAGCACGTAGCAAGTGTAGCAGATGTAGCAAGCGTAGTAAATATAGCACGTAGCAAGTGTAGCACATGTCGCACGGAGCAAGTGTAGCAAGCGTAGCAAGCATAGCAAGCATAGCAAGCATAGCAACTGTAGCAAGCGTAGGACATGTAGTAATCTTAGTAATTAAGATGTAGTAAGCGTTGCACATGTAGCAAGAGTAGTGAGCGTAGAAAGTGTAACAAGCGTAGCAGGTGTAGCAAGTGTAGCAAACGAAGCAAGTGTATAGCAAGCGTACCAAATGTGGTAAGTCTAGCAAGCGTAGAAACTGTAGCAAGTGTAGCAAGCGTAGCAAGTGTATCAAACGTAGCAAACGTAGCAAGTGTAGCAAACGTGGCAAGTGTAGCAAGTGTTGAAAGCGTAGCAAGTGTAGCAAGTGTAGCAAGTGTACCAAGCGTATCAAACGTAGCAAACGTAGCAAGCGTAGCAAGTGTAGCAAGTGTAGCAAACGTGGCAAGTGTAGCAAGCGTACCAAATGTAGTAAGTGTAGCAAGCGTAGCAACTGTAGCAAGTGTAGCAAGTGTATAGCAAGCGTAGCAAGTGTAGCAAGGGTAGCCGAAGTGTAGCAGGCGTAGCAAGTGTAGCAAGTTTAGCAAACGTGGCAAGTGTAGCAAGCGTACCAAATGTAGTAAGTGTAGCAAGCGTAGCAAGTGTAGCAAGTGTAGCAAGCGTAGCAATTGTAGCAAGTGTAGCAAGTGTATAGCAAGCGTAGCAAGCGTAGCAAGTGTAGCAAGGGTAGCAAGGGTAGCCGAAGTGTAGCAAGTGTAGCAAGGGTAGCCGAAGTGTAGCAAGTGTAGCAAGCATAGCAAGGGTAGGAAACGTAGCAAGCGTAGCAAGTGTAGCAAGTGTAGCAAGCATAGCAAGCGTAGCAAGCGCAGGAACTGTCGTAAGCATAGCACGCGTAACAAGCGTAGCAAGTGTAGCACATGTAGCATGCGTAGCACGTGTAGCAATCGTAGTTGATGTAGCACATGTAGCAAGTGTAGCAAGCGTACCACATGTGGCAAGTGTAAGCCACAAGTTAGTAAAGAATTGAAACACCCGGGCTAAGGCGGTTCGCAATAAATGGAGTAAATTTCATGTATTATAAAGATATATCTTCAGTCTTCCTTCTAGCCTGTTCACAGACCCGCGGGAAATTTATCTACCTCTAGAGTAGGTGGTCGGGGTGGGGAAGTGAGAAAATAGACCGCTCTCCGCGCTTGTTAAATTTGTCGAAAAAAAATAAGGAAAACGTCTGTGCACAGCTTAACCAACCCTCTTGCAGCGGTAAGTTCTCCATCGCTGACGAAAGAAAAGTTTGTTACGCCGTTAGATGTAAAATTGACGCAGAATTTAATATAAACGCGAAATGTGATAACTTTTGAATGAAACGTACAGTAACCCGAATTATAACATCTTTTAAGGCAATACTGATATAACAAATGTTTCACGTGCGGAAATGTAACTGACTTTTTTACCGCAAAATATAACAAATGTTTAACGAAGACGAAGTTGCCATTCTAATTCGCAGGCTAACCATATCAAAGTGTTTAGTTGCAATAATTATTAAACTGAAATATTTCACTGTTTCTCTATACACAGTATGTGGATACTTCATTTACCAGTAAAAATTACCTTTAAAGATGGGTAGAGGGAAAACTATTTATTTCCCCCCTTCATTCTCTTCCTTTATAATGTGCTATTCTTGCTCTTCGACTTAATGAATTTCTTGTGCTTATATTATGGTTATCGTCAACTGCGCGCGTTTAGAATGTTGAAGAAACCACGTTGAGGAACGCGGATAATAAATAGCCTACTGTTGTCGGGAGAAAGAAATCCCATCGCCTATCGTGGCCCGCTTCGCTCGCTCGGTTTTATGATTAGTTTTTGAATCCGTAGAAAAAGGACACATATCTGGTTTTATTTAGGCACCCAATATGTCCCTTGCGATAAGGAGTACAACAAGACCTTGATAAAACCCAGCTTATTCCGGGACACATCTCCAATCATTAACAATCATTCCTCGAACCCGAATGGGCTCTGAGTCAATAGGGCCGAATGGGCTATTGACTCAGAGGTCATGAGGGCGAGAGGAATAATTGTTTTAGTGAAATCCAACTAGTTGGTAAAAAATATCGAGAATGAAAAAATTAGCTATTTAAAGCTAGACTTTAATCGTTTTTTGCCGCCAAAAAGCCCGCACTTTTCGCTACAAGTGGGCTATAACATATAGCCTAGTAGTAGCTCAACCAATCAACACGCAGCATTGATAATAGACCACTAGTTGGATTTTACTAATAATTCTTATTAAACGCTGTATAAATGGCATATTTAGGGTGATGATGATGATGATGATACCTTTATTAAAGTGTCAAAATTGTAATAGCGGTGTATAATCACTAAGTGGGGACACTAAGGGAATAACACAACACAACAAATTGACTTTTGTGAGAAGGCTTCATTTTATAGTATAAAGAACTGTTCCTGGCGTTTAGCTGCTCCTGGAACCGACATGGTACCTTTAAGAGATCTGCGAGTTGTAATAGTGTCTCTTGTTATAGTTTATTCCTTGTTTGTGGGAAAAAGTGGCCGAAAATGTAGACATTACTGTCGAACAAATTTTAATCAATACTTTGAAGGTTATTGGTTAAGTCAACTTACACTTTTTAAACTTGTAGTTACACTTTCGGAGAAAAATCCTTCTTTTCTCTAAGAGGGGGTTTAAAGGGACAAGTTCACGGTTAAGCGGATGCTCATTAATTTAATTAATTAGACGATAGCTGCCCTATAGCATTTTATGCCATGTGTTACTCTCTTATTAATCCTTGTGGATACTGGGCTTAAGGAACTTTATTTGCCCTTGTTAGTAACCGGAATACACTGTACAATGTGATGGGTATGAAAACACATCTGTCAGTCAATCGTCCTCAAAGCGTTAGAATCAGTGGAGCTGAGATAAACCTTACTCTCGGGGCTCTACAGCATGTCCCGGCAGAAAAACAGCATTTTGATAAATGAACATGCGCTGAACCGTGAACCTGCCCCTTTAACGGACAATCATTTTCCTGCGGGCCGGAATCGTTTGCGGAGTCCCTAAGCCGTAACGCTTTCCGAACCATCTTTTAGGGTGGCTTCGGCCTTCGGCTGACACTAAAGATTCCCGCCGCAGGCGAGAAAAAGCCTGCGGTACACACTATATATTTTATGCAATGAAAACGCCAACTAGACAACACGTGACCGGTGTTGAACGAACTGCCGTTTTTGCTTGGTCACGCGTTTCGTCCCCACGCGACGAAGCCCAAAGAACGTGTGTGTGGGAAGCAATGGTTACAAGAGACTTCATGCGTAGCCTTAGTAGCAGGGGCTTGAAACTAATATGGGCTGAACGTAGAACGGGGCGCGCGAGGGAGACACGCCCCGATATTTTTTGCACTATATTACCTGTCACGCAAGCTTTGTGATAGAGAGCTGGAAACGATTTTCATGGCCTCTCAGGCAGGTTCTCCCCCTCTTCTCGCGTGTCTTCCTCGTGCCCATACTGTTGACTGCTTTTTATAAGGTTTATACATCTTCGTAAGGGGGTTTTGGAGGGCTTTTTTCGGAGGGGCTTGATCCGAGAGGCTTATGACCGGAATAGTAACAGCGCTTCGAAACAAGCTACTTTGACTGGTTTTTATTAAGCTTCAAAACGCCATTATTAAGCGAATTCATTTCAATACATAAAATTGAAAGCTAGAGGGGGCTTGTATCTGGGGGGGGAGGGGGGCTTAAAATCGGATGTATTCTTAACTAATAGTACAGCTGAGTTGGAACGAGATGATCATGATGGAACAGATAATTAACTCTGGTGAAAATTCAAGTGTTACAGACGATAACCCACCCAGCGCTTAAAAGCTAGCCTTAGTAAAGGAAATTAGGGATGGACCACACCGTGGAAAGCACTGAAATCTTTAAAACTCGATGGGATTCGAACCCATGACGTTCGGATTATTTCCATCGTTGCTCTCCCCCTACGAGGCCTGACAGGACTAATTTAGTCGCGGGGAGTAAAAACGTTTATCGCGGAGAGGAACGAGCGGCCTATCCCTCGTTTCTCGGGAACTATGTTTCTGGGTGTTCTTCTAGATGACAACGTAACCTGGAAATCTCATATATCTTTAGTAGTCACTAAAATATCTAAACCTATAGGCATCATTCGTAAATCTAGGTTTTTTCTCTCTGCTCACTCTCTTCGTACCTTGTACAATTCAATAATCCTCCCACATATATATATTATTGCAGTCTAGCTTGGGATGTACCTTTAAATCTATTCTTAAAAGGCTGATGGGGATTTTTACATAGGCGCTTATTAAGAACAGTAATCAAATATAGGTACGACGCCCATACTGACCCGATCTTCAATGAGCAAAAGTTATTGAAATGTCAAGATATCAGGGGCTTCAAGCGACCGTCTCCGCAATAAACATTGAATATACTTTTTAGACTATCCAGAGCACTTTTAGATATCTGTTCGGTCATCCTAGGGGAACTTGGGTCTTTTCGAAATTACAAGGGCTACAGTATTATTTCCCCGAAAATTTTAGGTCATGAAAATGATCGTTTTACGAAAGTGAGAATTTTTCTGATTTCTCTCTGCATCACATATTTTAACCTGTTTTAATCTAAGTATTTTAGGTTTCCTTTTTTTACGAAAAATAGCCTAACCTGGGGACTGAAATGTGTAAAATTAAACTTCAGAAAATCATACGGAATTAATTAGATAAGCTTCGAAAATTGTGCATGAACGGAACGGTCATCTAGAAATTTTAAGCCCTTCTCAAGCAATAGAAAATTCTAGGCCATATTAGCTCCTCCGAACAGATATTTTGCGGAAAACAGTCGTTGGGTGCCCCTGATATCCACTTGTTTCAATTAGGCCTAATTATGTTATCAGTTAAGAATACGATAAGAATACTACACTTCCTTCAATATTCAATAACATTTTCTAATGAACAAAATTATAATACCAGTATGTGCTCAATCTTTTCATTTTCTTTCATTTTCTTTCCAAAGTTTTACAACTCTCTGAATGCTAAGATAACTAAATCTTCCTCCCATGCAACTTTTTGCTGGTTCATATTGTCATATAACACTCGCTTTTTTTCAGTCTCTGGAAACCTGATTCTTTATAAACCCCGTGGTTTCTTTCCGGCAGGTTTCCTCGCCATCTGCTTCTTTTAACTTTCTTTGTAATTCAACTTTATTGTAATGATGTGTGATATGGCGAATAAATATGAATGAATGAATGAATGTGAAAAGTATATATATATTTGTTATATTTCATTGCACAAAGTTTAAAGGCGGCTTCTCGCTAATTTTAAGTAAAAAAAAGATCTATCTTTTTTAATCGAGATAACGACTTGAGGCCTATTTACACGAAGGTGGGGGACCCCCGGGTAGGTGAGGTAACCCGCTTAGGTGGGGTAACCCGCGTGTCCATATAATAGGGAGCTTTAGCAACGACGACGGCGACGGCAAACAGGACGTCAAAAAAGCAATAGGTTTGTTACGCAAAACAACAACTTTGCACGCTTTTTTGTACATTTCTTTACCGTCCTTGCACGATTACGACGTGAAAATGCCTAATTGCAAGTTTTATGGAGGAAGTAAACAAGCGACGACGA
Source organism: Porites rus (assembly GCA_964035705.1). Taxonomy (NCBI): domain Eukaryota; kingdom Metazoa; phylum Cnidaria; class Anthozoa; order Scleractinia; family Poritidae; genus Porites; species Porites rus. The sequence continues at coordinate 28,822,500 of OZ037996.1, forward strand.
ATCTCTTTTTCCCTCTCTAAACGTGAGTGCGGTACTCAAGAAGTCAAATCTAGGGAAATTCGCCTACACCGTTGCTATTTTCAGCAAATTAATATCTAATACCTCATTTTAATTTGATCATGTTTACGTGATAGGTGGAGTGACCCACCAAATGTTACCTCACCTAACTTGGGTCCCCCACCTCATGTAAACAGGCCCTTAAAGAGGCTTAAGTTTTCCTCTTTCCCGCCATTCGCCATTTTAGAAACGAGAAGGGATCGAACTGGAGCCGAATGGGAGTCTTTCTGAGAGAACTACTGGGCATGCGCTGGTCAGCTATTGGCCAATTTGTCGCTAATAACAGTCCCAGAAGTCCTTGCGAAAGTAAACTCGGCCCAATTTCCTCGTTTCTGAAGTGGTGAATTTTTCTCTTCCGTTCACAGTTTTTTCTTTTTAGTTTTTGAACAACATGTAAGTAGAGACCAGTTCGAAACTAGTACCGAACCTGGGCCAAATTTGGGATACTGGGTACCATTATTCAAGTGCCTTGCAAATGTTCGATCCCCAGATTGCTGGGTGCGAGAGCAGCAACAACAACGCTTTATACCACCCATGAGTCAAACCTGTCTTGCAACAAATCAGATTGTTGCAGGTTGCGAAATTAGTGAATAGTTCTACAGCTTTATGCAACCTGCAAAAACTTGACTTGTTGCAAGATAGATTTGATTCGTGAATGGTAAGACGCGCAAAACAAGTTGCACGTTTTTGTTGCCAGTTTCATCGTAGCTTGAATAAATTTGCAGGCCATGCTTTGCCAATCATTTGCCTGTGTCTCGCCTCGTTGGGAGTGTGAATGAGGATGGGGGGGCTCGATTCCAGTTCAGGAGCAAACTGAGTAAGACCGGGACAAATCCACTGTTTTCCTCTTGAAAGTGTGTGACGCCTAATGTTCCTTTCACCGTAACCAACGCCATTTGTCTATGAATCACAGGTCATGAAATTAAAAAAAAAAATGGTTTTCAATATTCTGCTCTAGTATAATATATATTAATTTTTATTTCATCTTATAAACTCATCACAATTTTCATTGGATATCTACAATCCTTGCGAAGTAACATATTAATATTTAAAATAAGTTACAAAGATAAAATGATAAAACATTATGGCTCATAGAGACATGACTCCGAAAAACATGCAGTAGTTAAAACTTTTGTGGAAACGCATTTTTTTGACATTTCCAAGAAGTTACACAATCATTTCTCAAATAAAAACATCTGCACCCAGTTGTTCCATGCTCTGTCCATAAGTAAATCATTGCTGACTGCCTGATTTGATTTATAGCCAGTCATATAAGTTCATATAAAGAGGGTATCATGCTTAGAAATGAAACTTGTAAACGTTCAGTTAGTCTCTGGGTAAAACGTGTTAACAAGTCACACATTCCTTTTAAAATTCCCAGTGCTTTACATCACATAGCCTGGGAAAACGGCCGACATTTCGCGATACAACCACTATTTTGCCCGCGACATCGAAATTTCTTCGCTCTTTTCTCAGACGTCATGTCGCGGGGAAACCATTGGTGGCATTACAAAAATGTAGGCTGTTTTCTTAGGCTTTACATCACAGTGCAAAAGGAATATCTGTTTAACCATAGACAAAAATTCCATAAAAAGGCTATCATACTACACCTTCCAATAGTCACATTTTTTGTTTCTAGATGCTATACACTGTAATGGTGATAAATTGTAAACAGAGATTTGCTAACACACTGTTGGAGCTTCTTTACATGAACTCGGATGACTAACATAACGCCTTACATTGAACAATTTTCGTTTTAAAATTAATAGTGAGAAGAAAATTTCGTCTATTTCTGCAGTTGTTAAATTAAAACAAGATCAATATAAAATCACAGTGATTCTTTAACAATGCCTCAACAAACTTGAGATAAACCATAACTGGAAAAGCTATGACTTATTTATGTCATAAAACACTCTAAAAATGTTTCTTTTGACTAAACTACCATATATTATCTTTGATTTTATAAATTAATATTAAATAAAATCTGCCTAAAGATACAATAAACAATGAGCATCAATTCAATATTGCAATTATATAATACTTGGCAAAAAACCCCATAACATTAGCAAGAAATTTCGTAGCCCTATTGATAACATTTTAGGGAATTTCTTGATAAATTTTTATGGGAGTTCACAATACTCTTTTACTCCCAACACAGCCCTAAATAAAAAGTCAAGGACAACATTCGAATATTCGAAAGAATAGAATGACCCTTAAAAAGCACTATTTTTTCTTTCAAAAGGTTCGAAGGTGAAAACAAAGTATAAATCAGCTTAAACAGTTCACACCAAACACTTTTCGGAATAACCAAATTTAAAAATTAACTTCTAAATGTCCAAATAGAGAATAGAAGTGATGACGTCACAAATACTACAAAATTTGTGAAATTATGGGATTGGTTGGCATATCCAGAAAGAACAAGATGAAAAATTTTCACTCACCAAAAATCAGCCTGTTGGGGCAAGCTGGTGAGATCAGATATAAGCAACATTATGCAAGGCAAGTATAGATGAATTTGTATGGCGTTATCAGGTGCTTATATCTACCCACCAATTAGCATTGACAGGCTGGTTTTTGGCATTTAGGGTTTTTTTGCATCTTATTCTTTCTGAATATGCTAACCAATACCACAATTTCACAAATTTGAATTTGATGTCACGCTTCTCTATTGAGCTACAGTGTATAATTGCGAGGAAACTAACTACCAGAATAATAAAAGCAGTGTTGCAGGTTGAATGACGTTGTTGTCATTTTCACACTTGAAATAGAAAAACTGTCTCAAAATCCATCTTACTAAACAGATAAACAGACAGACAAAGTCAGATGGATTATTTGATGTCTACAATGAACACTGTTCTGAAATCAGATTAAGACATGCGGAAAATCCCTTCAGAGATGGATAATCCATCTGCAGTCTTAAAACAGCCAAGACTGTGCCAAATATAAAGAACTACATGCATACTGTAAATAGAGAAAAAAAGCCCAGGGTAACCGTGAGGGCAAAAAAGATGAATGAGTTTCTGGTGTAGCATGTTTCATGACTTTCATGTGGAATGGCATAGTTAGATGTGCAGCTGTATGCTCAATGAAATGTAATAAGAAATCCGCAAATTAAGAGGCACATATTGTAAATTTCGTCGAGACATTTATTATATTCTGCTTAATTTCACCATCGGGCAAGTCGTGCCACATGCCATTACCCCAACTAATGCTGCCATTTGCCCTCACCATTGGGCTACCGGGTAATCTTACATTTGTAGTTCTCACACAAAAAATTAATAATTTTATGCTAGGCACACTGATGTTGTGTTAGTTGGGGGAGTGAAATATAGTTTGGTGTGATACCATTTAAAATCTTCGGTGAAAGTTTGAATCCAAATAATTGTGTGAAATATATTAACATTGAGATAAATAATATTATTTACATGTATATTGATAACATTTTTGAGAATCAAGCAATATAATTTAACACAAAGAGTTTGCAGTTGATTCAGGACTGTCATTGGCACTTTGATTTTGAACAAAAAAAGCTCGGCCATTTCAGAGGCCATTCATACTCATTTGGAACTTTGCCAGATACCTTTTCCTCAAAGACCCAAAACAGAGGAAACCAGACCCTTGTTCTTTTACTGTCGATGCACTTTAATGCACGTGTGTTAGCCAGAGTGTGATAATATAAAAACAAACGAGAGGAAATGTAGAAAGCGATCACCACATCAATTGAATAGTGTTCATGAGCAGCCAAAATAAAGAATATTCCAAACATGTTTCGAACCCAGCAACATGTGTGCAGGTAGTACATACGGGGGGGCGTGTCTGAAAACCAAAATGTATGTAAAAACAAGATACTACTGTCGTATATTCCAAAATAAGAGAAAGTACAGAAACATATTTGTTACAGGTCGAAAGGATATTCAGGTTCAAATCTTTTATTAACCTTCATGTACATGTACTCCTAGGTTGATTCTCAATTCCCAGTGTTCCCTAGTCCTAATCCACGAATAATAGGGCTAGGAGAAAAAGCAAATAGAGAATTCAACCTAGGTTAAAAAACTTTAACCTGTAACAGATACATATGTAACAAAATAATTCAGTTTGTCTCAACAAAATTACATTGATCAGTGATGGGAAAACATAAAAAATAACGGTAATAAAGATCAAGTTTGACTGATTAAAAAATGGTATATTCCATTCTTTCCTACATTTGGTAGACATTTGAGAGAAGTGGCACAGTTTCTCATATTTTTGAACCAGGAAAATTAAAAGACGTTTTAAACCTAAATTGGAGGATACTCTTGGTCTAAAAAAAATTCAGTTTACTAGCAAATCTTGTATTTTTGTGCATACTGGATGCTGTAGTCAGGGCATCAAGCAAGATATCCTGGAATGCTATCAGTTTCCGCCAGTAAAGAGAGAGTCGGTCGATCGATGACACGGTTCAGGTAAAGCAACTGCTACTTTAATGCTACTGTGGGCACAACAGCGAAATACAGAACAAACTCAAGAGCGAGACACGAGAGCGTCCAGGGCGCGTGTCCTTATCTACAGTACCGCTGACCGGTACTGGCGTGGCCTCTTTTTCCTTTCTTTACTCTTACAAATATGGTATGAGCCCAATGGTTATAGAAAAATTTAGGTACATGTAAACGGCTAACATGAATAACAATAAAACTTGAACAGTTTCTAGTGTGGGTCACGAGGACCACTGGCTAATTAATCCATATCAAAGTCCTCAAAACGTGCGGGTCGGCGTCGCTCACGTGTGGATCGGCGAGGAGGGGGGGTGGCATCTGATTCGCTGTCGTTAGCATAGGGGTCTCTGGTTTCATCAGGGTGGGTCACGGTCACGGTATCGTGAGACTCATCGTGGCTGGTAGGGAAGTCATCAAGGTGAGGGAATTCCTGGGTAGAAGGTGTCGAGATCGCGCACGGAATGATTGGCGGAGGTGGTGGTTCTGGCTGTGTCGGTGGAGTTTCGTCAGATGATGAGTCTGCATCCCTATTGGGAGCAGGTGGTCTGTGGTTCACGACTTCGGATGGGACTCGATAGCACTCAGACATCTTCACTCGGTAAGACGTGCTGCGGAGTTGGGAGCCAACAAATTTCTTGACGTTGCAGAACGAGCCGGTTATTTCTACGACAAGGTAGCGATCGCGGGCTCTGGTCTTGTTCCGATCGGCATAGAGGTAGACTAAATCACCTACAGCAACGCGGTCAGTGGGGGTGCTCTTTGGGATAGGTGTCTTTGACTTCTCACTGTGGGGGTGGTTAGACAACCGTTGTGTATGTTGTCGTAGGATGATGTCCTGGTCTTGTAGGGGGATCTGCTGGTTTGTGAACTGATCACGTTGGGTCCACATCTCTCTTGCGGAAAGACCACGTGAGCGAAGGCGCGCGTTTAGATTGGCTGTGACCACGGCGAGTTGCACGTGGTTTACTGGACCGCCTAGTGGATCATGGCGGAGTAGTTCGCTTTCGACCTCCTGTACTGCCCGCTCTGCAACAGGGTTCTTGTTTCTGTTTTTGGCGTCGCCGATCTCAAGGGTGATCCTGTGGTGTTTCAGTAGTTGATCATCCCTGAGTGCTTTGAATCCTGGGGCTGGGTCGGTACGTATGACGGCTGTTGGTCCATCTAGTGGACGTAGTTGGACACAAAGACGGATAAGAGCGTCGCGCAGAGTGTTGTGACGCTCGTCTTCCAGCAGGGTTGTGGCTGTAAGCGATGTCACGCACTCACGTAGTACAAGCACAAGTTGTCTTGAGCGTTTGATGACATCTGCGGCAAATGATACGCCAACTGCGTCGGGAGGGGGGCAGGACGACTGCTCCACGCGCATTTTCGGAGTTTGGCGTAGAGAGGCACAGATGTGGCAAGCTTGGGTCACGCGGTCGATGGCCTTGTGTATGTCTAAGGCATATAGGTACCGGTTGGTTACAGCCTGGAGTTGATGGCTCGACGGATGGGTAAGCTGTATGTGTAGGGCTGTCAGCAGTCCATCAAGCACTTGTCGAGGGACAATGATGCACTCGCGGCTAGGTACAAGGGGTTCATCACGCCGGACAACGAGCAAGCCATCGTTTGCAATGGTAGCGACGTTCAGGTATCTTTTAACATCTTTTATGTTGGTAAGTTTCTTCGAAGGGCGTGTCCCTTGTTGTAAGTGGGCGCGAGTACGCCGCAGATCGGCACATTCGGCCTGAATGGCTAACCAGGCAGTGCGGCTGGTGAAGGGTAGGCGCTCATCACCACGCAGTATATCCTGTACCGATGTGTTTCTGACAACGGAGTCTTGGGTGAGTTTTGTGAAGGCGCAGATCTGGCAGGCTTCGTCTTCGCAAGGGGGTGCGTTGCGGCTGGCGAAATCAGAGGGTAGGATCGCAGATCCGGATACATGTCTGACGGACGCTTGATACCGGCTCACAGTTGATAGAAAGGTGGAGACGCGAGGGCTAGCGGAAAACTCCCCGCGACAGAGTTTTTCAAATGCCTGTACGCACGGTTTGCTGTCGGTTAGGATGCAGGCCTTGTGAAGGGATTGGATTAGGTACGGGCTGAAGTGTTTGGTGGCAACGGCAATAGCTAGGGCCTCCACCTCACACGGTAACCATGTCGGTTGTGAGCCACGTAGCTTTGTGCTAAAGAACCCTGCCAAATGAAGTTTGTTGTCACGGGTGACGTAAAGCGTGGCTCCTATTCCAGGCTTACGGACCGCCCCGTTGGTCACAATCCACAACTGGTCACTTGGTTTGGGTAGCGAGATGGTGCGAGCAGTGGAGAGGGCTTTCTGGGCATGGAGGAACGAAGTTCGGAGGTCGTCTGACCATTGTATGTGTTCTTTAGATTCGCGGCCAGCTACAGTGTCATCAAGTTGTGCAAGGAGTGACGAGCACCCGGGAATTACGCGGGAGAGCACCTTGTATGCTCCTATGAATGATCGCATGCGGCCAACGGTTTCGGGTTCAGGACACGAGGCGAGGGTGGCGATGCGGTGAGGGCTTGCTCTTAAAGTGCCAGCGTTCCAAATCAATCCCAGTATTGTTGTGGACCGAGGATTGATGATCGTCTTCGATGCGGAGAGGCGGAGGTCACACTTGTGGAGGGCTGCTAGAACCTTCCTCCAGTTTCGTAGGAGTTCTTGTGGCGTGTTTCCCCCACAGTATAGATCGTCTGCGATTTTGGCGACGACGCCTTCTTCTAAAAGGTGACCAAGGACGCGACACATAAGTTCTTCCAGTGCCGTTTCAGAGCCGGGTATGCCCATGGCCGACCGTGTGTATACGCGCACTCCCCGGAATGGGGTAGCTACCCCACAGTACTTCATGGAGGCACGCGAGAGGGGGATTTGGTAAAAAGCGCTGGTCAAGTCCGATGCGATGATGTGTTTCCACTGGGCGATATGGCGTAACGTGGAGTCCACATCTGGCATGAGTGAAGGTTGTGGCTTACTATAGCGGCCGACATCAGCGAATGCAGTAACTAGGCGGGAGCCACCATTGGGTTTCTTGACGAGAAATGAAGGGTTCAGGTACTCGACCGTGACGTTTATGTCTTCGGGGCGACTGAAGACACCCAAAGCTTCAAGTTCGTCAAATTTCTGCTGGAGCTCCACTAGCTGGTGACGGGCATACTGTGGTAGACGGCCTTTCCGCTGGGGGGGTTCTACAGGTCCCATGTTGACTCTTGCTTCGAACGGACCTTCCGCACCATTGTAGCCCTTGATGTTTGGGTCGAACACCTGGTCGTACTCGTCCAACAGCGAAGTGAACTTAGCTCTTATATCCCGGGGAAGTAAGTTGTCTGGGTCAAGGCGTACGGTTGACGAGTGTTTTGTACTTGGGATAGGTACTGATGGTTTGGGAGGTGGCTTGGCTGTTGGGGGTGAGTTGTCGCCGACGGGTTCTGGTGTGAAGGTGGCGCGTACCTGGCAGAAGTGCTCATTTCGCTTGAGGAAGTGCGGCTCGGATGAGAGATTGGGAATACGTATCTTTCCTGCCACGCTAGAGACTATGCGTGGGGTGAGCCACAGTTGGGAAGCTGACAACTGCCTAACGCTGGGGGCATCTGTTCGAGGCTCTAAGGCGTATTCGGAGTCAGTGGGGACGTCGTGTGGTAGGTCGACTTCAACAAACTCTCCGGGCCAGACGGTCATTGACGTGGGGGGAGAGCGGAGTACTATTGCACGACGTGCGGCGGGGTTTACTGTAGCCGGGTGTGGGGACCCGTAACTGACGATGGAACCGTTGTGGAGGATCACTTGGCGCTTAGCTGGGCGTACTGCAATATCGTTGGTTTCCATAAAGGGGGTGCCTGCCAGTATGTCCACGTCGAGGTTCTCAACGACGAGTCCTTCGAAGGTGAAATCTCGGCCGTCGCGGCTTAATAAGAAGCGTGTCTCACCGACGACCTGAAGGGGGGATGAGCCGTCTGCTTGGTGGACGGACTGGGAGCTAGATGTCATGTGGCAGCCAAGACGTTGGACGACAGTGTGGCGGATCATGTTTCCAGTAGCCCCACTATCGATGGTGATTCGTACGGGGTAGTGGGAGTAGAACATGTCTAGGTACGGTGACTGGCGGGTCTGTATGCGGAAGACCTTAGGGCCTGGGCCAGGCCTAGCGTCGTCGGTGTCGCTTTCTGGGTCGGTCATGTCGGGTGTGGTCTCAGGTTCATGGGGAGCATCAAAGATGTCGGCGATCTGTCTGGCCTTCGCGATGTATTTGCGGTCTTGGTCTGGAAGGAAATTGCATTCGCTCAAGAAATGGTTGTCGGGGCGACCTGCCTGTTTGCAAAGGGGACAGGACTTAGTGGGGCGGCTGGGTCGTGTAGTCGCCTTATACGGGGTTTTGACGCCGAGAGGTCTGCGGTAGTTAGTGACAGCGGTGCGCATGATCTTGGCATCATCAGCGGTGCGTATTTCGTCGAGCAGGGAAGTAAGGGCCTGAGATATCTCTGGCTTTATGGAGGCCAGAGTCCGTGATCGTAGCTCAGTTCCATACCGTTGTTTCACTAACTTAGGTAGCTCGGGGTGGATCAGTTTAAGCCAGGTGAGAACGATGAAATTCTCCAGGGTGGGGGTGAGTTCCTCATCTTCTGTGGTAACCTCACCATGGTGTGACAGGCTATTTGCACGGAGTAGAGTGTCCTCCACGAAGGCCATCAGTCTCTGAAAGAGATCCTCTGGGCGTTCATCTGCTTCCAAATGTAAGCCAGCGAAATCTAGAAAGTGGGCGCCTGTGACTTGGAAGCCAAAATGTGCACGAATCATGTTCCAAACAGAGTGAATCGAAGTCGAGTTCTTCACGAGAGAGGTCCTGGATATCACTGGGCAATAGTTGGCTATTTGTCCGAGCATTAGTTCGAGAAAATTGACCTTCTGACGGGCCGTTTTGCGTCTGGAGATCGGGATGGTTTCGCCGTCATCTGTGAGGCCGCGTAGGGGCTGGGACTTAGTCTTTTTCCCCCACGTAGCGTCTTCTGCGAGGAAAGGAGCGAAATTGCTGTCGAGGGATAAAGTGTACAACAGATTTTGTCTCCAGTTCTCGAAGCTGTTGATGGACTCGTTCTTTGACAGGCTCCACTGTTTTGGGGCTCGGAGGGTACTCGCCATAGTTGTGGTTTGGTTGCAAGTTTACGAATAAATCGTGCTTGGGCGACGAAGGTGTTCGAAGTATCGACTTACCGACGTTTGTACGGGTAGCTCTGGCTTTGTTTTCTTTTCGGTTTCTTGGCGTAGATCCGGAAGCGCTGCCACCACGCCAGTAAAGAGAGAGTCGGTCGATCGATGACACGGTTCAGGTAAAGCAACTGCTACTTTAATGCTACTGTGGGCACAACAGCGAAATACAGAACAAACTCAAGAGCGAGACACGAGAGCGTCCAGGGCGCGTGTCCTTATCTACAGTACCGCTGACCGGTACTGGCGTTCATTCCTTATACTACAGCTGTATGTACATGTGTAAGGCAGCATGTTTCTAGCTTATATAATAAATATATTGTCTATAATTCAAGAACTGCTAAGAGCTTGTAATAAGGACCAGTACTCTCTCTAGGATGTGCAAAGAAGATGCTTCGGAGACATTTGTCTTGCTTATATTAATACAAAGACAATCTAGACTAGTATTGCTGGCACAGCCCCAGGCAATAAGAATAATTATAGTTTCAACCTATCTGGGCGAAAATGTACCTTTAATGACCATGCATGCATGGATTAATACAATAAAAAGCATCACTTACATTCTGTGATAAAGAAGTTTAAGAGAGTAATGGAAACCGTGTGGCCACTAAACATGTAGTCCCCACATGTCCGCACACCATTCACTGACAGTCCAAACCCAAACAAGATCTCAAATGCCCTTGCTATCTTTGCCCAAGTGTCTCTATACAACTAGAAGAACAAAAATAAGCAATAAAAAGACTGTTATCTTGTCATGCCAATGCAACTGATATTTGAACTCTCAGAAATTCTATTTCTACATGTAAAATTAATCAAATTGTGATCAAATTGATTAATTTAAAGCAACATGAAAACCCTTTTTGCTGTGTGTGTACCACGGCCACCCTTAGGAAGTGGCAAGGTGACTGTTACATATGGGGGGACCGCTATATACAGGTCAACTTTGCAGAAAATATAAGGCAACTGAAAACTTTGGGAAGTTGTTCGGTGACAGTATTATACAGGGTGACTAAACACCATAGACAGGGCCGTTATATACAGGTTTGACTCTGTATGTTATTAGTCAAAATTAAATTTAGGTTAAAAACTTTCAACCTAGGTTGATTCTCAATTTCCTTTGTATCCTAGCCCTAATTATTCATTTACTAGGGCTAAAGACAAAGAAAAGTGAAAATCAACCTAGGTTGAAACATTTTAACCTGAATATAACTTTGTCTTGACCTGTATAACATGTACATGACATTGCTACAAAATTAAATCAAAGAGGAAGAATTCCTAAAAAAATAGAGAACTCATTATGTTAATGTGAAGGAAAGAACTATTGATTTTTAATACAAAAAGTCACTTAAGACATGTAAATAAAGGAGAGCATGTATTAAGTTTAAACAACTTTCATAGAATCATATATTTACTTTCCTTGTATCTACATTTACATTTATAATACACTGAAAAAGATAACATTCAAATAATCTCCAATATATTACTTTGCCTGAACAAAACAGGAAGATCCCACCTCCAACATCTAAACCTACATGTTAATGATTAACGTGTTCCAAACATACTTTTATTTCAATGCATACCTACAAATATCACCAAATGCAAATTTTAACATTTCAACCAAATATTAACTAAATTAAATTCATAAAATAAAACAATACACGGTTATCAGGAGTTTTCTGCCAAGTACATATACAAACTGTGAAACCTGTATTTAACCTTGACTGATTGATGTCCATACATTTCCTTAAAGAATTAGTTAAGAGAATTTGACAAAAGATCAAAATATTTTCCTTTTGGCAATCATCTTATCATTATAATTCTTAAAACCTATTCTCTTGATAAAGAACTGAAACTGTCAGGAGAAACTGATGTTGGTCACTTTTGGGCCTTAGAGGATAAAGGGGACACTCATGAAAACTTCACTGGTGTCCGCTTAATACAGGCTTGTTTTACACAAGAAAGAGAAAAAAACAGTTAAAACAAAGTAAGCCATTTGCCTGCTTGATAAACGTTTCACTGTAACTGTTACAGTCAAACCTCGTTAATGTGGACCACACAGAGACAGAGCAAGGTGTCTGCATAACAGTTTGTCCATATTATGAAGGTACAGTAGCTGGATTGTCAAAAGTCTAGTGTCTATGGAACCAAGAGAAATGTGTGTAATTGAGAGGTGTCCGTATTATGGAGAAAGGGATTGCATGAGGTCTGAAAGGAACATGTATATATTTTCCAAATTGGTGGCTCAGTGGCTCTTATCATCATCATCATTTTTATTAGCCTTTTTTTTACAGCAAATTTTACAGGATACAGCAGGTTGTTAGGCGAGGAGACCTCAAGAAACCACCAGGCTTATATAGAGAGGCCACCTCGACATCGCAATATTATAAGAAATAAGGGCTGCGAATAATAATAATAATAATAATAATAATAATAATAATAATAGTAATAATTTATATAGCGCTTTTCAGCTACCCTTTCATAGCGCTTTACAATAATCAGGTTAACGTAGAACCTAAAAACTAAAAAATATAATAAAATACCGAGATAAATTAGTTAGAAAGCTTAAAATATATATATATATATATATATATATATATTATACAAAAAAAGAAAGTTAAAATCTTAGATCTAAAAATACTAAAATAAAATTACAGATAATAAAAGGAATAAAAAAACGTGTATTAAAAATAAAATTAAAAACCATAGGCTTCTTTAAAAAGATAAGTCTTCCAATGTCTTTTAAAAATGGCGATTGATGGAGATTTACGAATGCTAAGAGGCAAGCTATTCCATTGCCTTGGCGCAGCAATGCTGAACGCCCGATCTCCATAAGTCTTTAGTTTAGCCAGTGGCACAGTGAGAAGTTCTTGCCCACTGGAGCGTAAAGACCGAGAGGACTTACGATGGCTCAGCAGAGTAGAGGGTGTAAGAGGGTGTTTTGCCATTGAGTGCTTTATAGACTAATAACAGGGGCTTAAAAATAATACGTGAATGTACGGGGAGCCAGTGTAGCTTGAACATTATTGGGGTAATCGAATCATACTTCCTTGTTAACGTGACAATGCGAGGTGCCGTATTCTGAACACGCTGTAATCTACAAACTAAGTATTTTGGAAAACAATATAGAAGTGAGTTACAGTAGTCAAGCTTAGAACTAACAAAAGCATGGATCAGAATTTGAGCAGAGTCCTGGGTGAGATATTTGTGGATCTTTGATTTACTCCTGAGATGATAATTTGCCTCACTACATATCTTTTTTACATGTTGTTCCATGCAAAAGCAATTGTCCATGATGAATCCTAGGTTACGTACAGACAAATTAGGAGCAATGAACTCATCATCAACCCGAACATATTCAAGATTTGGTCTATTTCGAAATTTGGAGCTAATGACGACAAGTTCAGTTTTGTCTTGATTGAGTTTCAATAGGTTTTTGCACATCCAAAGGTCGATTTCTTCAACACAGCGCTCAACACGCAACTTTGCCTCATCAAGATCAGCACAACAATCGGTATTGAAGGAAATACATAGTTGCGTGTCATCAGCGTACAGATGGTATAGTGAGTCATACTTCTTGATGATATCAGCAATCAGCGCAGTATAGAAAAAGTACAGCAGTGGGCCCAGTACAGACCCCTGAGGCACACCACGCAACAACGGTCGCCTTGATGACATGCCCCCTTCTACATTAACAAACTGTTGGCGGGAGGTTAAGTAGGACTTAAACCAGGCCAATGCAGTTCCCTTCACCCCAAAACGGTTCGAGAGTCGAGATATTAGTATTGCATGATGCACAGTGTCAAATGCTGCTGAAAGGTCTAATAAAAGTAATATGACCGACTTTTTTTGATCCAAGGAACACAAGATGTCATTATGTACTCTAAGTAGTGCTGTTTCAGTTGAGTTAAATTCTTTGTATGCTGACTGAAACGTCTCGTCAAGATGGTTGGTCATAACATGTTTATTCAGTTGAACTGCAACAGACTTTTCAATCAGCTTAGAAATGAAAATTAAATTCGAGATTGGCCGAACGTTTGTGAACCGCTTGAAGTCAGCAGTTGGTTTCTTTAATGCAGGTGATAGAGAAGCAATCTTTAGGGCATCAGGCATAAAACCAGTTGTCAATGACAAATTAACCATTCTGGTAATAGTAGGTAGGAGTACAGGGAAGCAATCCTTAAATAGTGATGCCAGCAGAGGATTAAGACAACAGGACTTGCTTAAGGGCTTATAAGCAAATTCCTTGACGTCTTCTTGACTGACCTCATGAAAGTTATTTAATTCAGCAGCGTTGGTAAACAATTCATTATCATCCGCTAGCGATAGATCTCTGTTTCTTGCCAGGGCAGTGTGAATCTTTTCAACTTTGGCAGTTAAAAAGTCAGCAAATGAATCAGCAAGTAAAGCATTGTTAAGAGAAGGTGGATATCGCGTTTCATGAGATTTCTTCATAAGCTTGTTAACAGTTCTAAACAGCACTCTTTGATCTGAGGAATGCTCATTAATTAATGATGTATAACAAGTAGATTTCAGTGAACTAATCAACTCGTTGACAACGCAACACTGATACTGGTACGCTTCCCTGTCACTCTGTAGGCGTGTCTTCCGCCATTTTGTCTCTAAGCGACGTCTTTTCTGTTTTTCAGTAGCAACTATTGGCGAACACGATGGTGCAAAAGGTCTTATTGTCACCAAACGCTTTTTAGCGGGGGCGTATTGATCCAACAGCAATCGAAGACCATTATCATATTGTGCAACTGCACTGTCCAAGTCAATGGGTTCTTCTTCAACTAAAGAAGAATTACGAACATCCTCGCGAAAGGAGTCAATATCCAGGGAGCGCAATTTTCGAGTGCTGATAACTTTCTTCCTGAACTGAGGTTTTTTGAGAGATAAGTTACAGAATACTGCAAGATGATCAGAGATCATCGGGTCATGGAGCTTAACATTTCTTACAAGTTCCTCATTTAATCTTGTTATTAGCAGATCTAGGGTGTGGCCACTTGCATGAGTAGCAGAAAGGACATGCTGTTTGAGATCAAAGGTTTCAAGAATTTCAGTGAAGTGCCTAGTAAGGGCGTTGTTAGAATTCTCCATATGAAAGTTTAGATCCCCAGCAATCATTAGGCTAGCTAAGGGCTCAGATAAAACATGTTCTAGCAGTCTAGAGAATTCCTCAAAAAACAGAGCACACGACGTGTTGTTACGCGGCCGATAAACGATTAGAATTCTAACGCTCTGACAATTTCGGCGACGAACATCCATGAATTCAAACGTTTCAAAGGAATCTGTGACTGAGGTGTTAACATCAACACTATCTTTGAATAAGACACCAACTCCTCCTCCTCTGCCTTGTGATCTGGGGACATGTAAGAATCTGTATCCAGTAGGGCATAGGGTTCCCACATCAATGTCATCAATGTTTCCAGGTCTTAGCCAAGAAGGGCTCTTCATGGTAAGGGCTCTTCAGTCAGGACCGGCTGGTTGCGGAGGGACTTGAATGATAAGGTCATTTTACATGTACATGTATTTCACTTGTGAGCTTCTGACCAACTTGAAAGAATGATTTTGAAAAAATTGCCTCGTATTCAGTACTTAAGATATACATGCAACCTTTGTTTTCTTCTTTAACTGAAAAACAACCCCCCTCCCATTTTTCTTCCAAGCTCAAACTTTGGCTTTTAATTTATACCTTTTCATTTCTTCAACAAATACAAATCTGTCATAAAACACAACACAACACACGGATCAATCACGTAAAACCTCCTGCTTTGTTCTGTATCATATTTCTACATGTAATAATGAAAGATTCCAGTATTACATAAAATTCTGACAACATGTTTAAAAATTTTATACATAAATTATAATTATATATAATTATCTCATCGGATCTGACTACTATTGGGATTTTGTTACAAGTGAAATCGTTCGAGGAGACTTTGGTCCTACTGCAGTCAATAGCAAATTTGGTTGGTTATTGTCAGGGCCAACAGAATCCGTTATCAATCAAGAAACAACCGTGACAAACCTCACTGTAGCCGGAAATAGCAACTGCTTGTTTGATTACA
This sequence comes from Porites rus, assembly GCA_964035705.1. Lineage (NCBI taxonomy): Eukaryota > Metazoa > Cnidaria > Anthozoa > Scleractinia > Poritidae > Porites > Porites rus. Next base: position 28,838,300 of record OZ037996.1, read on the forward strand.
CCCAAGATGACCTCGTTGATAATTTTAAAACAGTTATGGGAGACGGAGTCAATTGGAATCAAGGAAGTTTCAGAAATCATGGAGTCGCAGATCCGTTTTAATGGACAACGTTACGAAGTGCCGTTGCCTTGGCGTGATAATCATCCAGCAATATCGAGTGACTATGAACTATGTGTCAACCGCCCTAAATCACTGCAACGAAAATTGTTAAAGGAACCGGAACTGATTCGCGAATATAATCAAATTATTGAAGAGCAATTGAGCAAGGGAATCGTGGAAAAGGTCGCTGCAGAGGACAATGAGAAAGAAAACGTACACTACCTTTCACACCACGCCGTGATACGAAGAGACTGCGAGACAACCAAACTAAGAATTGTGTACGATGGTTCAGCCAAGCCCCCCGAACGTACTCACTCGTTGAACGATTGTCTTGAAACCGGGCCAAATTATACGGACCTCCAATTGCGGCTGGCAGTACCTCCGAAAACGCAATCAAAGTATTGGGCTCAATTTGGAACACTGATACCGACAAGTTTACGTTCGATTTGGTACATCTCTCGTAACACGCAAGTTTACTCCCGACTACGAAGCGATCGTTATTAAAGATCTCAGCCAAGATATTTGATCCTCTCGGACTGTTGAGCCCGTTTACTATCCAGTGGAAGGTCTTATTTCAAGAACTTTGTATTGAACGCACCGATTGGGACGACCAGTTAAAAGGTGATCACTTGAAGAAATGGAAAACACTCATTCTTGAGCTTCAAACGCTAAACAGTGTTTGTATACCAAGATGTTATTTCGACTACACGTCTGGAAATTTGAAAGCAGCTGAACTTCACTGTCTCAGTGACGCTTCAGAAAAGGCTTACGCTGAAGCATTTATGTCCGCTCCATTTATGAGGATGGACGCATTGATGTAAAATTGGTTGCATCGAAGACTAAAGTGGCACCATTGAAGAAACAAAGCATCTCTAGGCTTGAGCTACTTGGCGCTACGATTCTCGTACGTTTGGCTAAAACCGTACAGAACGCTTTGCCTCTGAAATTGGAAACCGTGTTCTGGGTCGACTCAATGACTGTTTTATGCTGGATAAGGAATCTCAAACCTTGGAAACAATACGTCATGAGCAGAGTGCAAGAAATTCGAGTGCGTACAACTCCTGATTCGTGGAGGTTCTGTCCAGGCAACCAGAACCCAGCCGATATTCCGTCACGTGGCATGTCCGCAAATGAATTAGTCTCCGAGAAAAGGTGGTGGAACGGCCCTGAATTTCTGTGCAAGGATGAAAAGGAATGGCCACAGGAGAACAATAGCCAATCGGATAACAAAAATGCCTGGAAAGAAATCATCCAGAATCCTGCTACTATACACGCCTTGATCAGCAGTACACAAGTGACGAAAATTGGCGTGCACCAAATAATAGACGTCAATCGTTATAGCAGCTGGAAGAAACTACTACGAGTTACTGTCCACGTTCTGTCATTTATCAGAAGATCAAGGAAAGACAAAGGTCTCGAATTATGTGCGGAAGAAGTTCGATCTGCAGAAGAACTTTGGATTAAGTCCATACAGAACCAATCCTTTCCGGACGAAATATGCCACTTGGTGACGACAAGAAAATTACCCGAGCCACCTCTCGTGCGACAGTTCAACCTCTAGATGACAGTGGCCTTATGCGGTGTAGAGGAAGAATTCAAAACAGTCTACTAAATCAAGAAGCCAAAACTCCAATTTTGTTGCCCTCAAAGCATCATGGTGTTGAGTTGATCATCAAGGACACACAATCGAGTGTTACACAATGGTGTAAACACAACTTTGACGGCGATGAGGGAGCGATTCTGGATAATACAAGGACGACAAACCGTTAAGAAGATTGTGAGAAGATGTGTAAGATGCAGAAAGGTAGAAGGAAAACACTTCTCACTGCCGCAACAACCCGACCTACCGGAAGAACGCCT
>OZ037996.1:28845258-28890258 GCA_964035705.1 Porites rus
ATCAGCTTAAACATCTCAGTGGTTTCCTTTTTTTTCCCATTCTTTCTCGACCACCTTCTCTAATACTGTGTACTCCCTTTTGAAACAAAACATTGATAGTGATTTAACCAATTTCCGTCGAGAGGTACGTATACAATGTAGTTGTTGCTTTTATTCTGAAAGCTACCTGATCAGTTTAATGTTGTATCAAGCGTTCCCTCTCTGGGTGTTGTTTTAGTCTTGTCAAAACAAAATAACCGAGGAACAGTGTCTCATAGGGGCGTGGTATGCTTCTTCTTGCCTCTTCCTTTCCTCCAACTGTCCCCCACCCACTCCTCTTCAGGTCTACGTTTTGTCTGCGCATCAAATGAAGAGAGTCCTTTAGCAACGACGACTGGAAGGACAAAAAAATTATTTCCGCAGTTGAAATTTACAGTCATTTCATAAACAATCCTAGAATAAAAGATATCAAAAAATACAAAATGTCTGAAGAATGATTCTGAAGACTTCTTGTATTCCATATGTAGAAATAAGGAAGATTTGCACTCTTTCTAGGACTTAGTGTTAAGTCACGACTTATAGACATCTCTTTATCTATTTAATTGGTCCAGCTTTTCCAGTTAAATAAATAGGCTTAAGGTGGCTCGATAGGGTTTTTCAGGGTCAATACCTCCCAAGTTTGAACGTAAACTACGTCGCCATTAACAAAGATTTGGGAACATTATTACCACAGCTATATTAGATAAAGACGAAAATTTGTTATGATCAGGGTTACGACGACATCGCAGTTGTCATCATAGCAACGAAATAACGCCAGTACAATTTTACTTGCAGCCGTATTCCTCGGCGTTGGGAACTGTTCTTTCAAAATCGTTTACGGGAGCTTCTTCCTCCAATAACCGCCTCCATGTTCGTGAAGTTTCAGCGAAATCTGTAAGAGCGTTATCTAGACCTTTAGGATGAGGTTTTTATGGTTAGAAACGGTAAAAACTGAACAATCTCGATGTTCGGCCATTATTTGTAGAAAACGTAGCGCTTTTAAAAAGCATCTTCGCCTCATTGAAGTTTGAATCTCTCTTATCTCTGCACGACCATGACGTGAAGCTGATCTGACTTCTTTTAGAAGACGTGAACAGGTGATGACCAATTTGTCTTCTCTTTCCGAGCTTGGCTGAAGTGCCCAATAATTCTACTCCAGCGAAATTCCCCTACGTTTGACGTTTAGTTTGACCGAATTGGATTAATTTGAAAAAAAGAAAAAAAAAAACCGTTCTCGTTTTCGCTGCTGTCGCTGCTAAATCTCCTTAATGAATAATTCATATAAACAAAATAAATTCGCGGCGAGGTACAAGTTTTATTTAAGACTATAAGAATGTGTTCTTAGTCCTATTACATGGCACGTTACACAAAAAACTAACTACATTAAAACAAATAATTCGTTTCACCGTTAACACATGGCTAGAAAAGTTTGATTAAGTTAGACTGCTTTCGGGCACTTGAGCAGCATACTGAAAACACACTGATGCATATCCTATCAATTGTTGATCGGTGAACAAGAAGACGGCATTTCAACCGCGGTTTTTCCTTTGACACCGTATTTGAAATTGGACCATTTGTACACGTTCCCCATTCCAAAGGAGCAAGATTTAGAAAAACCAATGATAGCTTTTTTCGGCAAGACATAGGTCCACACATTAACGTTATCCATGGTTCCTCGGAAGCTTTGCGTTTTGGCGAAGCCGCTGCCGACATTATCTTGTTCTTGTCCAAGAACCAGAGATCCCCCAGCCTTGATGGTGTAGCCCTTCATAAAGTCTGTCTCTTGTTTTTCTATCGCTCCATCTTTGAAGAACTGATAGGTGCCATTTTGTTGTCCCAGGTCACGCAGATAGCATGCCATTTACCATCGTTTGCTGATACTCCCATCGTCCTGTTGGCAAAAAGAGGAATCAGTGTTGGATCATACAGCGGATCACCCCTTGTCAGGGGATACAAGTTGGTCTAGAATTCTGCAATCTTAGACAAAAATGTTAAGAAAAATTGACGTTGTCATGTCTAGTTTCAAGATAAAGCCCTTGAAAGCACTGGCAACTGCAAAATACTCCCTCCTTCCTCCCCCCAAAAAAGCAATTGTAAATTATAGATCATTTCTGACCGCGAATGAACAACATTGTCCAGGGTGGGGGTAGGGTTGGGGTCACTGTGGCACAAAATCCGCAGGATGGATTGGGGTTGTGTGGATAAGAAAGTGCACAATTATTAACAATTTGTTTGTCCAAGATTTTGGGTTCCACGCCGTGGATTCCAGATTCCAGGCACTCGATTCCTAATTTTATGTCAGTGGAACTTGGATTCCAGACTCGAATCGCTAGTTGAATTCCGGATTCCTTGAGTTGTATTCCGGATTCCAAAGCCCAGGAAACTTCCCTGATTTCAGTTCCAAAAGCAAAAATTTCCCGGTATCCTGATCCGAATTCCCTTAAGGGGGCATAACGGTTGGATTTTAAAGAAAAATTGAAAATTTCACCAGTTTTTTTAATTCCTCTTAAATGATACCAGAATCCGTTTAGTTTTAGATTGTACATGTAGTTTAGACTTAATTATTCGCGCGCCGCTAAAAATCAGCCGCTTTGAAGGGCTGGTAAATTGTTTGGGTTTGGTTGCTATGGCAACCACAAGTAGTTCAGTCGCTTTGGCACGTTTTATTTTTCCAAAATTGTACAAAAACTCATTCCAGGTGATCATGAGACCCAAGAGTCCAGCCCCAGATTCTCTGAGTCGGAATTTCCAATACTTTGAAGCCCGGTTACAAAGCACTTAGTCTTCACAGATCTAGCGTGAGCGTCCATCTTGCTTACTTGTGTTCTAGTTAGTAAATCATGCCAAAAGTTGGGAGAACACAGTCTGTTTTAAGGAATAGTGCGTCAAAAAGAAAGAAAGGTTTTAGGGGAACCCAGAAACGGGGGGAAGCGCAGAAGAGAAGGAAAGAAACGCGAGCTGTAGAAGTGACCTTTGTTGGTGAAGACGACGTTGTCAGCGAGCAAATTCCGCCCCCCGCAGAATCTGCTTCCAAACGGAAAATACAGCCAAATGACGATGGAAGCTCCTCGAATGAAACTGCTGAAGATGATCTGGCCTCTGCCGAAGGATACAGACTTGTTTCAATGGACAGTCTTCTTAAATTTGTGAAGAGAATTTACGCACAAACTCCTATGTCATGTAGGTAAGAGTTATGTGAGTTTAAATTATAAGATCTATGAACTAAGATATAAAAGCTGTTTTTCTGGATCAATGCTGGGCCAAAATTACTACAGCTATATCTCTTTATTAATAAAAGCTTTGATTGTCTTTATTCATCTACTACATACAAATGTTGGAGAGTTCCACGTTTCTCCTCGCTCATCGCCGCTGAGGGACGTTTCGCGAGGAGGAAGGTCTGCGACTCAGCGACAGAAATGTTTACTTAGTTATGCCGTTCAAGGAGAGGATAACGAACTGCTTTTGATTAACTACGATAACTTAAAGCTGCTGATTGGTGGTGAAAAGAAGTCAGTTATATTCAGTTAATGGTGTATTTCTTTGGAAAAACTCGAAAACAAAGAAAAAAATTATAGAAAAACCGAAAAATCCGGATTCTTCAGTATGATAACAATATGGCGGGAACTATAAAACTCCTTGAATTTCCCGCGTATTAAAAGGAGGGCTGCTTGCCTGGACTTACTCTTAAGTTTCAGATTTTCGATTTTATCCAGTGAATCCAGCCAGAGTGTGGATTTTTTAAGGTCATACCGTTTTAGATCAAAAGAGGTTTACTCCCGAATAAGCGCCGTACCTAATTGAATAGGGTTCCTTCCGTAGGGCATTTGAGGGCTAGAATCCTCCCCCCCCAAAATATTGTTATCATTACAGTATATAAGTAACTATATAGGAGAAATCATGCAGACGCGACGAGGTCAGTGCACATATTGTAACATTTCTAAAAAATTGTCTCAAAATGCACCAGACTGCATCTCAGCGCAATATCCTTTCAAAAAATATCCGGGGGAGCATGCCCCGGACCCCCCTAGGTATCTCAAACTTCCCCAAACGATAAATCCTAGATAGAACCCTGAATGATCATGACCGAGCGTGAAGTCAAGATGGCTGAATGTTGACCAAGCTTTTTGGGGGCGTTGTTATGTTACAAGACAAAATCAAGGCCAATATCCAGCCATATCGACCGAACAATCCTTGTCGATAAAGGATCTATTATATCAAGACCAACGCGAGAAATCCCGAAATCACTGAGATAGCCAAAAAACTATATTCATTCAAAGTATTTCTTCCTCGCTAAATGGCTCAAATACAATGGATAATTTTTTATAATCAGCCAGCGTTTAAGAGATTTGGAAGATGTTTGCGATATCGGGTACTGATGTCACCAATAGTGCAGGCACGAGGTTGTTTTAGCTCAGCTGTTTTGGTAAAGCGGATTATTCGGTATGGCACACTAACTTTCGTTTTTCACTAACAGGACTATAGGGATATGGGCAAATGATGGCAAATGGCATGTTATCTGCGTGACATGGAACAACGACGAGGGCACTTATCAGTTCTTCAAAGATGGAGTAATGGAAAAACAAGAGACAGACTTTGTGAAGGGCTACACCATCAAGGCTGGGGGATCTTTGGTTCTGGGGCAGGAACAGGATGAAGCCGGCTGCGATTTCGACGAAGACCTGAGCTTTGTAGGAAACTTGGCTAGGGTTAATGTGTGGTTCTATGTCCTGCCAAAAGACGCTATCATTGCTTTTTCTGAATCTTGCTCCAGTAACCTTGGAATCAGAGGAGACGTCTACAAATGGTCCGATTTTATCTACGGAGTTAAAGGATGTGCCGCGTTTGAAATTCCCTCTTCTTGTGTTTGAGCTTGCTTGATAAAAATCAAGGAAAGTAATCGTTTGTTTTCAGTTTACTACGCTAGTCTCTGAAAACAATCGATCTCAATTTTAGCTTCTGTAGGCAAGAAAATCTCTAGATTTCAATTCACTTTAATGGTTAATTAATTTTCTAGGTTTGTGCAACTTGTAATGCAATTAGACTAAGAACAATGACGTTATCTTAAATAAAACTTGTGGCTTCACCGCGAAAACATGTTGTTAAGTTTGTTGTAATTATCATTGACAGCGAAAAGAAACGAAAAACCGAGGGGAGAACGAGCAGAGGAAGAGAAGAGTCTTTTTTCATCTTACTCCTTACTACGCTTCCTCGGGAGTCTGTAGTTCAAAGGCAGAACGCGGCATTTATACAGCGTTTTCATTCACGTGACCAGCATCTATGCAAATATATTGGAACAAAAGAAAGCATTTACATAAGGAAAGAGTTCAACTCCCACAGGATAAGTTTGGGATACCAATATGGCCACCGTGACGTCATCTGAAAACGCCCAAAAGAGTGTTTTCACTTGACGTTATGTCCGCCATACTCTGTGGTGTCCCATGACAATGAAACGGTGGGTGGGATATTGGTGTTGCAAATCCCGTTCGTTCTTTTGTTCCTAGAAAATTTGCATAGTTGCTGGGCACGTGTGTGAAAAGGCTCTATAGAGTGTTTTCACTCACGTGGCCATCATCTATGCAAATTTATTGGAACAAAAGGAAGCGTTTGCATAAGAAAAGAGTTCAACTCCCAGAGGATTGTTTTGGGACACCTATATGGCCGCCGTGACGTCATGTGAAAACAGTCTATTGAATAATGCAGCCGTCACAGAAGCCTCCCTAAAATTAGCACCTAGAATAGGTCTATCATCTGCTTGTCCCTTTAAAAGACGGGAACATCTCTAAGACCTACACTGCTACAGTATCGGACCGTGTTAGAGAGAATTCACTCCTAATCTTGTCCCGGTAAAAGTTTTAAGGCGGAATCCACCAAGAAATTGAGTAATTTAGGCCATATTGCACCTTTATTTACACTTTTCAAGGGCTATTGATATAATTAGTCATCTTTAATAGTCGTCCTCATCTTTCCTCATTAGCAGACGACTTAAATCATAGAATCCGTGGCCGTATATATGAACTAAATGCAAAAGTTGAAAGATCTGATTAAGTTGAGCAATTTGTGCAATTTTCAGCTCTTTGCAAGCAATATTGAAGGGTATATCGGGCATCAAAAACTGCGAAATTGCTGTGTGGCCAAAAACTTAATGAGCCATACTTTCGAAGTAAAATTTCCACTTTTTTGAAGAGAATTTGGATCAGTTTAGTTTTCTGGGCAACCGAGCTCGATACGAGTTTATCGAGCTCGATATGTCAACCGTCCTCGCTTTGTCGATACCGAGCTCGAGGCCTCTCACTTTTCCGGGGGGACAAAGTAAAAATGGTTATCGAGCTCGTTGACTTATCGAGCTCGGTGACTTATCGAGCTCGGTTTTTCAAGAGAAGAAAAAAAAAGAAAAAATGGAAATTAAAGCAATAATAACCACATGGAGTACAAAATCTAAAACGCTTTCTCGTTCTCAATTCGTTACGGACAAAAAACATTGTGTGACTGGTCGATTAATGTTGTTTTGGTATTTAAAAAAATATTGACAAAAAAACATTCTTTTTTACCCTTTCTTCTTTGATATATTTGACGCGAGACTATCGTCCGTTAACGGCGCGTAAATTGAACGATTTAGTTTTAAAACGCAGACCTCTCACCAGCCTTGTTTTCCATGCAAGAATCGTATTGATTTGAAAAATTTTAAGAGCCTTGTTTTTCCCTCTTGAATCTTTTGACTCCGTAGGTACGCAATCAGCGATTCAATGCATCAAAGAAAATATACATTTTTTTGTCTCCTTTTTATTTGTAATGAATTTTTCTTGATTTTATGCGAACAAACAAACTGCACCTTCCATGATATAAGATGATGTAAACTAATAACCTTCTAATACAGTTACAATAAAGAGGAAAACGACAATCATAAACACATTAATTCTTCAAGATGAGAAACGTTACTAGCAAACTTAGGAATAAGATAAAGAGTTTATGCTTAAAATTATTTAATCTAGATGAAAAAATAATAGAAGGAGATACACACGTTATTCGCTTAAGATCAGTGTCAAGGCAATTAAAAAGAGTGGCAGCAGAGTAAGCAAATGTGCGCTTTCCGGAATTAGACCTAGGGTATGGAACTTGAAGATTAAAAGCACAAGCTCTGGTGCGCAGACCAGTTGAGTTTATGTTAAAGACAAAGAGGAGCATCAGGATTATTAAGAATAGTGAATAAAAGTACAAGTTCTCTTAGTTTCATAAGGTCGAAAATAGGCAGCCATTTGAGTTTGGAAAATAAGCTTACAGATGGTTGAGAGAAGTCGGTATCAAGGAGTAATCTAGCTGCACGTTTTTGAAGGAGAGGAAGACGAGACAATAAATAATTGAAACAATTACCCCATGCACTCGAACAATAAATAAAGCGATTATGAATACAAGAGTTGAAGAAACATAGAGCACAGTGATGATTGAGAAACGGTTTGATCCTTCTTAAGAGAGACAGTCTACTGTTTACAATTGAACATCTATTTTCAATGTGTTTCTCCCATGTAAGAAGGCAATCAGGAGAAACACCAAGTAGTTTAGCATGCTGAACCTGTTCAATTAACTTCCCATTAATCATTACATCAAGAGAATGATCATTCAGGCGATGAAATTTCTGTTGAGTCGTAATCAAGACTTACTTTTAGACGTGTTGAGGGCCATGTCGTTTAAATTAGCCCATGCAAACACGCCAGTGTTTAAAGTCCGGACAGCATCTAGAGCCTTAGCATATATCGGGGTGAATAATTTTCATAGCGCGTTTTTGCAGTCTTTCTAGGTCTTCGCTCAGATAACCAGAATGGAGAGAATGCATGTGATGTAAAATAGAAGTAGCTCTCTTCTAGCAACATGTGATTTCTTAAACTGTCTTAGAAAATATAATCTTGATGAGACCTTTCAAACTAGTTCTGACACATGGACATTCCACTTTCAATCACTGCTTTTATAACATTAAGTCCCAAGAATTTCACACTCTTCACAGTCTCTAGGGTCTGATGGTTAACACAGATAGGGTCAAATTCTGGTTCGTTCCTTGCGAAGCTAATCCTGAGCTCTTTGCATTTCCTTTCGTTTAACGAGTATTTAAGCTTTTCGTGGGTGCACTTTAAGACTCTTTTATCTAGTATGTTTCTGCTTAGTTTCCATTGATCGTTAACGAATAAATAAGCAAATTTGCTTTCTCAGTTTTAGAGAAAGAATTTTCTATCAAACTAGACGATTGCACTTCGAGCAACTCTTACGCATCTTTCGTTGCATCCATAACTCGATATACGCACGCTAAGCGTGAACAACTGAATTCTTAATTTTCCTTTATTCTTAGCGAAAAAACAAACTCCATCTTGCATGAATCTAGAGGGGCTATCACGGGTTACTGCTTTATATTCATTTACGAACAATGTCTGTTCACTACGACTTCTTGAGAAGACCTGGCAGCAGTTGTTTTTGTGAGTAATAAATTTATGTCGATCTTCTTGCGGTGTAATTTGTCTTGTTATTGCAAGAGTAATTTTCCTGCTTCAGTCGGATTGTTCAGAGATAACAAAAGTGCATAACTTTTCGCTTGTGAGCTTACTTTATAATTAACTTGTTTTGTAAAGGATAAACAAACGTTAAAAAACGGAAGACACTTTATACGAATTGGATATTTCCCGACACAGACCAATTTGTGGTCTTTTTCCAGCTGAATGTCAGTCTTTACTGTTCCCTGTTATCAGAGGTCTCTCACGACGAGGCAAAAATGAGAGAAAGGGGAGAGACTCCCCTTTCTTTCATTTTTGCCTCGTCGTGAGAGACCTCTGCTAGCAGGGAATCTTTACGGCAGACTTTTCAACGATTCAGGCTCTAATTATTTGCGAAACATCTTCACCCCTTTGGCTGTTGGTTTGAGTGGAGAAGCTAAATTCCAAAAATGCTAGAACGTTTTTCATCATTGTCGTCGAATTTGGGTATTTTGTACTTAGGAAAAAGAGACGAGGAAACACAGCTAAACAGGTCATCATGATTAAAAATCTTCATTTACCCAAGGGCGTGCGTAAATAAAGATTTGATAGGACTTATATAGGGCAAGCACGCGCGCTATGTTAAAATGCCTTTTGTCAATATTTTTTTAAAATACAAAATATATTTTTTAAGACTCGCCGCCAAAACAACTTTAATCGACCAGCCACACAATGTTTTTTGTCCGTAAGGAATTGAGAACGAGAAGGCATTTTAGATTTTGTACCCCATGTGGTCATTATTGCTTTAATTTCCAATTTTTTCTCTTTTTTTCTTCTCTTGAAAAACCGAGCTCGATAAGTCACCGAGCTCGATAAGTCATCGAGCTCGATAACTATTTTTACTTTGTCCCCCCGGAAAAGTGAGAGGCCTCGAGCTCGGTATCGACAAAGCGAGGACGGTTGACATATCGAGCTCGATAAACTCGTATCGAGCTCGGTTGCCCAGAAAACTAAACTGATCCGAGAATTTCTGTAAAACCTTTCGGTGCATTGGGCTCAAATTTTCAGAGATAACAGAAACTGTTATACCCTTTCAATATTCAGAGTTTTTATTTTATTAGCGTCATCAGATAGTGATAAACGTATGTTAATGAGGCAAAAAGTGTAAACAAAGATTCGCCTATAACACCAAAGACAATTGCTTATGGGAGCCCGAGAAAATAATTTCCAAATCTCACAAGAATTGAGCAAACACGAGTAAATCGTCATGCGTAAGATTTCATTTTGTGAAATTTGAAGCTTTTGAAGTTTTCTCGAGCTCCCATAAGAACCTTTTCGTTGGAGTTGTTTCATATAACTTATTACTTTTAAAGCCCTTGAAAAGTGTAAAAAGGGTGCAATAATTAATATGCTTGAAGTTATTCTGGTACAAGGTTTTTGTCCACTAAAAAAAAAAATTACTCAATTTTCTAATGGATTCCGTTTTAACCTCGTGTGAATTAACGCGCTCTTTACATCAGGAATTTGAAGCAAAATACAGAAGACTTTTAATGATAGCAATTCCTTTGTCCTGCGCAAAGGCAACGCGGAGGCCTCTTCAGTGTGCCCCTAGCACGCGAGGGATGATGGGAAAAGGGTTGAAGAGGAATTTGCCTTTTCTCTTCCCATCGTCCACTAGGCGCTGACTATTTTCGTTATTGATACCAGTGGAAATAGAGGAGAGATAGAGCAATTCTTTTCATTTTTACGACTCATTAATCACAAGTGAAACATTTAGCAGTCGTTCTTTGAACTAGAGGCGAATAGTCGCCGGGTCAAAACTAGGGTTAAATTGTTAACTACAGACTAAAGTACGGATTAGGTATAAAATGTAAACTTCTGCAGGACGGACTTAAGGTAAGGTAGCCTGTAGCCTGTGAATATAGTAATTACGTTGGAAATGAAAAAAATCCCACGTCTCCAAATCTCTGTCATAATTCATCACTGAATTTGTCCTGAAATAGAAATGAGAGTTTTATATACACTAACTAAATCGTTTAAATTGCGTTGATGTGAAGTTTTAAGATACATTTTTAATAATCAATTTGCCGTTACAGTTTTGAAATTTTCTGTTTATTTGCGTTTAAAGCACACAAACTATTTCTTCGTTTTAATAAATGGTTATTAGTTTGCCTACCCTTGCTACCAGGGAGGTATAAAGAGTAAATAAATAACTGTAATTTAACAGTTGCCAAGAAGCAAACTTTCCCAAGTAACAATCTTTCAATTAAATTTTCTGAAAGTTTCTTTTAGCACTTTCCTTACTATATTCAATCAACCATGCACAAGTTTAGAATCATAAACTGCTATTTTAATTGTTTAAAAACAGGTTGATTTAGTATGCATTGTTTCTTAGTCTAGAATAAGTGTCTCTAAATGTCGTATCTGAAAAAATGCCATCGTTTTACTATCAGTCATTCTTCTAAAAACTAGTGTCGCCTACTTTTGGTGCCATGTGATTTTAAAACATACGACACAATTCAGGGCGAATTAAGCTTGCATACTATTCTCTGCAAGTTTCAAAAGCTCCTCTTTGTGTGAATGTTAACTGTTGAGGTCGACATACATACATACATATATTTTAAACTCGGATTTAGAATAGCTCGAGAAAGCTTCTAGTATCTCCGAGTAGTATCTTTTCTTATAGAAGTGTTAATGATTATGACTGGCTGGTAAAAGGTGGTGTTATGGAAGCAGACACATGTCTCTCATTATATTCAGTCAACTCGGGTGCAGTTGGTTTTCTTTTTGTTCTCCAGTAACAATTAAAAAAGTGAATAATCATTAATTCAGGAACATCGAAACAGGTTGAACGATGTATCTTCTATTAAAAAAATGGAAGTGAAATTATTGTTTGATTTTCCTACAAAAATTTTCTACAGCCTTGAATGATTGACATATTTGCTGAAAGAGTTCAATATCACTATTATGTACAAACAGAGAAATGCTTCTTGTGTTACTAAGAAAATAACTCGAAGAGGGGTTCTTATCTGACTTTTGCTGTAAAATATCAGGTAAGAATTGTGAACATGCACACTTCAAATCTTTAGGAAACGTGATCACTGATATAAAACTATGATATATTGACCATTTTAAATTTCCAAACACGAGAGATGTATATAGAGAAGAAAATAACTTCCCCCCTTCCATCCACCACAGCCATGGATAACAGTTTCAAGGTGAATAAATCTATTTTCGGAAATTAGTTACCGGTTATCTCGAGAATTTTTTTTCTGAACCAGTTTGGCTTAAATTATCCACTAACTGTCTTTCATGATACGTCTCTGAGTACCAACTATAAATGTAAAAAATACCGATGATGGGAAATATTGAACATCAATAATGTGTATAGATTATTATTAAAATTTATCTAGGAAAAAGTGAAAAAAGAAATTGGCGTATTATCTGTTAAAACAGTGATCAAATGTGCCTAAAATTTAAACTGTTAATGTTTATAAGTATACCAGTATAAATATATCATGGCTAGTATAAAATTCTTGTTAAATATATTTTAATGTTAAGCTGTCGCTATTTTAAGTGGCCGTTTATGTAACGGCAATTGCATGTACATCAGCGTTCTCGCTTTAGTTTGAATTCAGATTGTCGGATTATTCGGTGAAATTCAAAATCCAAAAAGGAGTGCCGGTATCAGAAAATCAGGTGGAATTTGGTCTAGCAAAAGTGATCTTTAGAAAGAAGTTTGTTGCTTTCAGTTTTATGTTTTTCTTTCTCATTTTCCTCTAGTTTGTATGATGTGTATCCTAGTGAAGGCAACATTGTTTGTGTTAACAGTATCGCTGCGTGTTTTCCTCTTTGTGGAAAACTTTGTTCCTGAAGGTACATTATCTGTATACTACTTGGGTATAATTTAATATTTAATGTTCTTTAACGGAAACATTTTTTCAATCATACATTTACAATGCAATACAAAATAACTAAAAAGGTAAGAATAAAAAGACTCAAGCTATTTTAAATTTTAGGGTGTTTTAAAGATCTATTTAGGGTATCGTTTTGTGTTGTCATAAGTAGACCTCGGATCGCCGGCATCGTGGTGTGAAGGCTCCATAACTTTAGCACTTGTTCCTTGGAAAGACGACTAGCCTTAAGTTCAAACCTAGTTAAACTTAACCGTCGTTAGCTATCGTTCTACACTGTATTCAGAGAGTGTCAGAGCCTCTTCGCTGTTGATAACCGAGAATAGGGCGCTTAAGCAACCACTATACGACAACGAGAATGACAACGTCCAAAATAAAATTGGTTCTATTGAGCAAAAGAACAGCTAGCTCTGCACGCGCATCATGCTTTTTTAGTACACTTCTTTGACGTTTACCGGACAACTACAACGTGAAATAGGAGGCAATGAACATACGAAGACGAATTTTCCTTACTCGTTTTGAACCTGATGATGATTAAGTCTTAAGAATTCAAGTCCAGGAAAAATGGCCTACATTTGACAAACAGAGTGGGTCCGAATAGACGCGATTAAGTTTGAAAGGACACAAATTCATTCTTTTTTAAAGAACTGACGTTTTCACTGCCGTAGTCGTGGTTGTTCCTGTTGCTTAAGTTACCTACTAACTACAAAGTCAAATAAGTAGTCACAAAACAAATTTCATTAATGAGCCCGAACACTGAGATGACTTTTCGCCAAACCAGACTCGTTCCTTTTTTTGTGAAGGAAGTCGAATTCTGACAAGAACATCAGACGGTGAATATCTTCCTGGAAAGGTGGCTAATTCAGAAGGACTAAAATTTTTAGTCACACTGGACAACGGAGGTCAAATCGAGTGCAGCTATGAAGACAGGACTGTAGTTGTACCAGACTCCACTCCAGCGTGGATCACTTTAGGTGATCACGTGATTGCATTGTCACCATTGATGAATGAGAGCCAGCAATATCTTACTGGCTTTGTGACAAGGATTTTTTGTCCACATGAAAAGGAGTTGTATGAGGTTACTTTGGATAATAATCATCGTGGGAATTACACGCTTCCACATTTACGAAAGCTTCCATTTTGCCGATCAGTTCATGAAGGTATTTACTCAATGAGCTTATAGCTTGCGATCACGCCTTCCCTTAAAAAAAGAAAGCCTGATCGTACTTTGTGAGTTTACGGCTAGTAAACATTTCCTGAATTCCTAAGAACTAAGTCACCGAGGCTTCGGGCGACAAAAAGCAGAAAAAGCAGAAATTGTGTGAAATTGTTTCCTCAAGCCTCGAACTTGTTTTGTTGAATGTACTCACTGGAGGAGATTGCGAGAAAGTTTTATCAAATAACATTTTAACACTAAATATCAAGGATTGCAAACATGTTTCTGGTTTTTCCCAATTCTTAACCTTCATTTGTAAAACTACGATAAACTGACTGTAATTATTTGAAGGAAGATCATCGCAGATACGTTTGAGATGATCTTCCTTCAAATAATTCTTCACTCCGCAGTTCACATATATGATTTTTATATGTTCACAAACTGACTTTAGTTTAAAGATGAAGTGTCCGGATCCGTTATTGTGAAATTTATAAATAATAATTAATAATAGTTTGGGAGTAAAATGGAACGTCTTTTTAGGATCGATTTCAACATTTTTTCACCTAGAGTGTCGACAAAACTTGCGTTCATCTCTGTTTTGGTTTGTGAGCATTGTGGTAAAGGGAGAGCAAGTCAAAAATGTTACACACTTATTTTCCCGCTTGTCCTGTCACCAACTAAACTTCAGTGCGGATCTTTTCGACTCAAGCAGGCAAAGTGATTTAGTATGGCGTCCACACCAGAGAAAAAAGATACGTTTTCGAATGAAATTAAACCCCATGCCATCCGACGCAACTTTGCTGGCCATTAACTCCCAAAATTTTTGCATGTTACATGTCGCGTCCGTTTGCACACCCTGTTGCATGTTGTTGCGTGTTGTTGGGAGTTGTTGCGCAAAGTTTGAAACCATTCACACCTTTTAGCCAACAACTCCCAACATTTCTTTTGTTCTGTGATCCCAGAAGCGTAGGGCAGCAATGATAAATCCGTTTGCACAGCTCTACCAACATTGTTAGGGCCACGCAGGCGCATTATGCATGGCTTACAAAGTCTATGGGTTGTTTCCGTCCCACGATGCATACAATTCCCAACATCATTGGGAGTTTTTACGTTCGTTTGCATGTAGCTCAGTAGAAAATGACTGTTTACTTAAACTTTATCGACGAATTTACATCCATTTTCTTATTTTAGTCGGCGCCCGTGTTTTTGCTCGCTGGAAAGACAACCTTTACTACCGTGGTTTTGTGAAGAAACAAATTCACTATGGTGAGAAACTTTACATAGACGTGGAACTGGATCATTTAGGCCCCATTTCACACCAAGCCAGCGACGAAAGAGCCATTATCCTTGACATCATTCCTTCATACAGTCATGTGCATGCAACTCAGCGTGTAATTGGCCATTTTCCTCGGTATGCAAGCTACTTTCCAGGGGTGGTGGTGAGAAGGAATGAAGACTGCTGGCAGGGGGCTTATCAAGTGCAGTTTGACACCGGGGAAGAACGTCAACTAGATTTTAATGAAATTCGAATTCTTCCACCGTATGTTCAGTTAGTTTTCTAGAGTGAAACTTAACCGATATAATTTATTTCCTTGACGAGAGGCTTTAACAAAGCGGTGCACTATCTGTAACTACACCGTAATTTTTAGGGAGTTATTATAACTCCAAAAATGGAGTAAAAATTTTAGGTACAGGATAACCCCTTTTTTGGGGTTATTTTAACTCCTAATTTAACTCCGAATTTGGGGTCATTTTTACTCCTGAAAAAGAGTTCTTTTTACTCCCAGTCTTGGAGTTAAAATTACTCTGAAATGGGGTTACTTGTACTCCTTACAGGGGTTGTTTTTACTCTTTTTGGAGTTAATTTAACTCTGAAAGTGGAGTAAAAATTTTAGGTACAGGATAACTCCTTTTTTGGGGTTATTTTAACTCCTCAATATCTGGGGTCACTTTTACTCCAGAAAAAGAGTTCTTTAAACTCCTTTTTGGAGTTAAAATAACTCCACGAAAAATAACTCCACTGTAAGGAGTTAAATTAGCCCCACTAGAGGAGTTATTATAACTCCCTGAAAATCACAGTGTATAGTTTTCACTAAGTCTCTAATTGCCCCCAATACAACAAAAACAATCCAAATCAGTATTTTATTTCATCTGAAAAATACTGTACAGTGAAACATGCACGTGTCACTCATTATTATGTCAGGCTAGTGACACAGAGGAGAGGCACAGATAAGAACCAGAATTCTTCAGGCTAAGATTTTGAAAGAACCAGATGAAGTAGAAATGTTAAAACAGATCGCTATGGAGTTCTTAAAGTCCACTAATCATTCTAATGGCAAAAAAAGTTTCTATTGGCTTAAATTGCGGTCATTTAGACATAACAACATGCATATTTTGTACAAACATTTAAAACCACCAACATTCTTCCAAAAAGTCTTTTTTCCTTAAGAAAATAAGAACCTCGAATGTTTGAGAACCTAAACAGCTTAATTTCCAAGAAACAGAAAATTTATAAGAGCCTTTTGAGGCTAACTTCGAAAAGCACCTATTACTTAGTCCTTACTGTATACTACTAAATGTAAGAGCGGGGGGGGGGGGGGAGGGGGAGGAAGAGTTAGGGTTAGGGTTAAGGTTAAGGTTGGGGTTAGGGTTAGGTTAGGGTAAGGACTAGGGATAGGTTAGGGTTAGAAATCAGATTAGGTTGGGGGTTAGGGTTAGGAATAGGTTAGGGTTAGGGTTAGGTTAGGGTTAGAAATCAGATTAGGTTGGGGGTTAGGGTTAGGAATAGGTTAGGGTTAGGGTTAGGTTAGGGTTAGAAATCAGATTAGGTTGGGGGTTAGGGTTAGGAATAGGTTAGGGTTAGGTTGGAGGGTTAGGGTTAGACGAGCAGTCTCAACTGATTTCAATGGTCATAACAAATGAGTTGATCCACTGAGTTAAACGTTCGCCTTGTCAGGAAAAGGGTGTTACGTTAAGCTGGTTAGGGTGGATAGCTAAAGTTGAGCCAAGGCTTAGGGTTAAATAAGGATAAAGGTTACAAACAAGAAGTACGGTTTGTTGAGGGTTAACGTTTGAGGGACTTCTGGGCAGGATACCAAATAACGTTGCGTTACATATTAATTACATCGCCATACTGAGCGTAGGATTGAATTTCAAAAGACGGGTCAGGAGGTGAAAAATACAGAGATGTAGTTTCAATACAGGCGATTTTCGAAGACTAAACACTGGTCAAGCAAATAGTTTTAAATTAACGTTATCTTACAAGACGTTTCGCTTCGCTTTCTTCGTGTTTGACCACAGCAGAGCACAGATAATATAAACATTTCAGAGAGTAAATATTCCAGCTCCGAGGGGGCGAGTAAAACCAACGGCCACATCTAAAAGAAAAGGACAAAAGGAAAACCTTGTTTAAAGAAAATTCCTCAACACGTGTTTAAAAAGTAATATATCTCTTCTACATCATTTTCCCTTGATCAGTTTCATCCCGCAATGGTTTTATAATCGCCCGTACCGGTGCATAAAGCAGATTAAAAACGTTGTACCGAACATTCCGGACAATCAATCATAAACGGCGCTCGTCGTCGCGACGGTGCTATAGCGCGGGAACTTTAACATGCTTTGAGGAAAAATAGTTACTCTTCCGCGATCCGATCAGCATTTAGCTTGCAATGCCAACAATAAATTGAAAATGAACGACAATTCAGCCTGTGCAGTAGGACGGCGGCTCTTTTTGGACACAGTAAATTTCCAGAGTCGCTCGACACATGACCAAAAATCAACCTTCGCTATACGAAACCACAGACTTTGATTTCAACTACACTTTCACGACTTTGTAACATAACCTTTCCCGGCAAAAAGCCTGCTACTCACCGTTGTTGCTCGCTTATTCAAAGATCAGCACCTCCGTCGTAGAAACTGAAACACAACAACAGAACAGTCTCACTGTAATGGTCAAATATTAAACATGTTTTTAACCTTTCTCGCAGTGCATTCTGGGAGATCCGTGTTCAACTCGTGCGGGACACATTACATCCTGGCAATAACAAGACAATTTATAAGTCTCCAGCAAGGCAAAAATCACAGCTTAAAACTTCGTTGGCCCTCTTTTCTTATGTCCAAACTAACCAATTTGCCCCTTATTGCCTGCTGGAGACTTCTTCACGGTGTGCAGAGCTGGGCAGAGACGTTATACACCATCCACCGGATGGTCTCTCGGATTGTGCCCGAAGCTCGGTTCTTTGAGCAACGAGCGCCCATTTAAGCCTTCCTGGACTTAATGATGTCCCAGGCACTTTGCAAACCGTGGAAATAGAATTTCTTGCCAAACTCGGCTCATATTAGTCCCCGTTTCGCACACGCTCCGATCAAAACCTCTCCACTCACCAAGAGAGCCGTTGAAAGGAGAAAGATACCGCGCAAACTCGAACCTTTCAAAACTAGAACCGGTTCCCCTCGGACAAAAAAAAACCGGAAGTCCTTTCTAACGCGAGTGAAAAGAAAACAAGAAATAAAATAAATAATAAACTTACTTCTGTTGACTTCCACGCTGCTCCTCCCTGGTTTTCTTAATGAAAAATATCTATGATAAAAAATGACATTTCATAAAATTAATTTACATATATAATATACACCGTAATTTTTAGGGAGTTATTATAACTCCAAAAATGGAGTAAAAATTTTAGGTACAGGATAACCCCTTTTTTGGGGTTATTTTAACTCCTAATTTAACTCCGAATTTGGGGTCATTTTTACTCCTGAAAAAGAGTTCTTTTTACTCCCAGTCTTGGAGTTAAAATTACTCTGAAATGGGGTTACTTGTACTCCTTACAGGGGTTGTTTTTACTCTTTTTGGAGTTAATTTAACTCTGAAAGTGGAGTAAAAATTTTAGGTACAGGATAACTCCTTTTTTGGGGTTATTTTAACTCCTCAATATCTGGGGTCACTTTTACTCCAGAAAAAGAGTTCTTTAAACTCCTTTTTGGAGTTAAAATAACTCCACGAAAAATAACTCCACTGTAAGGAGTTAAATTAGCCCCACTAGAGGAGTTATTATAACTCCCTGAAAATCACAGTGTAGATGGCTTGGAAATTGTTGGTCACAGTTATCTGCTCTTTTACAATGGAAACTAAGCATGTAGGGATTTTAACCTAATAACCTTCTTTGCTTAACTTTGACCGTGGCTCAACTTTAATAAGACTAAATTCAGCTCTGAATTAACAGAACCCGCACCTCCTCGGATGACGGATGACATTTCAGACTATCGGTTGCATGTGCTTTAGTGCTGAATTTGTTTTTTGTCAACTTTATAACCTGACATCAAAAATATAAGATTAAAACCTACAACGTAGTCTGTCTAAAAGCTCGAACAATATTAGTTGTAGATAATAACAATAAAAAATGAAAATACTCCTGTCACATGACTACCAGCAATATTACCAATGCAGGGCTTTATTGGATTTGACCACAGAGATTTGAAAACCGCTTTCAGTAGTCCACTTATGCTGTGTTTTCCATTTCTGTATTCTTCCAACGGGCCTAAAGGCTTCGTCTGCACTTGTCAATACTTCTAGCGGCGGTGGATTCATTTCAACTTACTTTCTGAAAACAAGCCTGATGCACCGGGAGGTTACTTGGCTTATCGTTAAGGAAGCTTTCCAAATACCTATGCTTCCTTTGAACTGGGATATTTTTTCTGCTTTTTCTAAAGCAGCCAAAAAATACTGTGATCTAAGTTGATGTTAGGAACGAAAAAATATTTTTAACCAAACAAGAGAGCTTAACACTCCAAAGAGTCATAAAAGCTTTCCTGAAAACTTTTCCCACCAAAATGAAGCCTACTAAATGCCCAGCAAAGGAAAAAAACGACACAAGAAAAGCGAAAAAAGAGGGGAGAAGCATGCGCATGCCCGAACTTCTCAAGCCAAGATATTTTGTATCTGGATCAGAAGGCCTTCAAGTGTACGACCGGTAAATGGCTTTA
The DNA here is from genome assembly GCA_964035705.1 of Porites rus. Lineage (NCBI taxonomy): Eukaryota > Metazoa > Cnidaria > Anthozoa > Scleractinia > Poritidae > Porites > Porites rus. The sequence continues at coordinate 28,864,782 of OZ037996.1, forward strand.
TGGTAAATTCTTGCTCTTTACAGCCCGACAGTAACCAGAAAACCGCTCGACTAGCTTTAAAAGCGTTTTTCGGCAACATTTCCGGGAGCGAATAGGTTAATTACAAGCAATTAGTTGAAAGCAATAGCTTTGAAAGCAAAAGCTGAAACTTCAATCTGCCGTATAATGTCGGCATTCGTTGCTTGGTGGCACTTTTGATAATCAATGGTAATAGACCAATTTTCGATACATTAAAATTCATACTTGGCTCGGAGGCTTCGAGTAAAACAAAAGAAATGTACTAAATTTAGTACTCATTGCTAACCCTAAAGATGATTTACAGTATCATATATAATGTCAACTTTATTTGTATCTATTCCCTCTAACTCCTCTTTGGATTTAAGCCTAGGTTCCATCAAACTATGTGCTATCTTAATTTTAAACACCACATATTTACCCAAAAGAATGGTGCCTCTGAAAATGCCCCTAACCCTTTCAGCTATCATGCAGCGCTCGCCGATTTTAAATACAGTGGAAGCTCTCGTGAGCACACACCCTCGGAAGACGGTCCCCAATAGGTTTCTTCAATCCCGTAATCCCGACCCGCAATTTCGTTCGATCCCTCAATCCCGAGGGTTATTTTTGGCATCCCACCTCCCGCACATACGTACAATCCCGAATCTCGCCCTGATTTTGCTTTTAAATCCCGTACCCCGAGCTTGAAATAAGGGAAATCCCAGATTCCGAAAAACCTGGGGTACAGGTGCAGAGTTTGTATGGGAGTAGAGAAAAACGGGGTTCTGTGAAGGCAGCATAGTAGAACCGTCCACTCACGCGAGTGTCCGTTAGGAAAGCTGCCATTGTATTATTACTTTTTTTGTGAATGCTGATGTGCCTCCAGTTTAGAATTGAAAATAGCCTGATTTCTGTTACGTTTTACATTTCTTTCGCTGTTTTGTCATCATTTTAGAAAAAAAAAAAAAAACAAGAAATCCTGAACAATCATATATTAGTCTCTGTAACTGTCATTTGTCTTTATAGTTCTCTACCTCTCCTTTGTTGTTTCGTTTTCTTCCTCTCTTCAATTCATTAGTTTCGTTTGGGGAATCTTGAGACTTCTTTGAAGGATAAGAAGTGCGATGTACATCATTTGCGTCGTAAGTTACATAGACAGCAACAAGAGAGTAAAATATTTCGAAATCCATTTCGGATATCTTTGTTGAACGCCACATATAAGCAAGGATTTATCGCTGAGGCCGTGTGGCTAAGAAACAGGCCAATTGCACCGATACTAAATCCAGATTGCGGAATCCCACATAAATACTCATCAGCCTGGAAAAAGTAAAGGAAAAGCGAGATGTGTAGTGGAAGCCAACATAGCGCAAAGACCATAACCACAACGATAAGCATCGTGAGAATTTTTTTGCGTGCTCCCAACTCCGCTGCTCTTCTTGAACGGTTGTTTAGAGGTACCGGCCGAATCCAGGCCTTGTAAACAACGATGGAGTAAAAGACACAGATGATTAATAATGGTACGGCATAAAGTAGGACGAATGTAATCACTGTGTAGGCTTTCGCAGCTGTTTCCTGGTCAAACAAAGGCGTCCAGTCTTCATAGCAGTAAACAATTCCATCTATTTCTTGGGTAGTCATGGCGTAGAGTAACGGAGACACTGAGAGAAAGGATGCTAGCCAAATAGCCAGTATAACAAATTTCACAGCTTTCATCGTGATGATCTTTTTGAATGGAAATTTTACCAGACAGAAACGCTCAAATGCGATCACTGTCAGTGTTAATATGGAACAGGAGACTGTCGAGTCCGATATAAAACTTGCGAACTTGCAGAGTACTGTTCCTGGTATCCCATCGAACCAATAATACTGACCCGTTATCTGCCTTATAAGTCGTCCAGGAATATTACAGACCGTAACCAGTATATCTGCGACGGCCATGTTTATAATGAGGCGGTATGTAATGGTGTTGAGTCGATTATTTTGTTTCACTGCACATATCAGCAGAGTGTTGCCGATAATAGATACGGGGATAATAACTGAATAGCCAACAACGTTGACAACTCTTTCAGCGGCGCTTTCTACTTCAATTTCACAAGAATCGTTGACAATTACATTTGGCGCAGTCGGAGCCAGACTTGTGTTGTTCATTGTTCAAATAAGTTAAATCAAACAAGTACAAAAATAATACACTACTCGCACAAACAAACCAACATGGCAAACTGATCGAGATCTGATCAATGTTGCAAAGCAAACGGGGCAACACGATTGTGTTTAAACTGAAGTAATCTGATATCACTTCGACAGTCGTAGCTTACTACCTACAAAAAATGTGTAGGTGTTCTTCATATCTTGAAAGTGTTTCAAGTTCTGTTGAAGGAAAAATTGGACTGCCAATGTTTGCGCATTGAAAACACGGACACTTATAGTGACGCCTGCTTTTTGAGGTGATTAAAAAAAGCAATTAAAAACAACAGGGTATCATCAAAATTGTTTCAATCCACTTAATCTTTAATTCGTTTCCAGTTATTGTTTGACCTTACTCAGTATTGGTCCAAACGTTTTTTTGCTTCGTTAAAAGGTGGCAAGCCAATTACCACCAAACCTTTGGTGTTAGAATTTCTTTTCAAATGAATAGACTCGAGATAGACGCCCAGACACGAAGACGGTTGCTAATGATTCATTCAAAGATCTCATGTTCCTTTTTTTATGCTCTTGATATATATACATAAAAAAATAAATAAATAAAAATAAAAAAACTAAGGCTCTATACTTCTGTACACGATTGTTCGTGTTTTTCTCGATTACCGCCAATTATACTCCAGTAAGGATACACTGGTTTAGACAGTCGCGAAATTTTTCCGTGCGGACGTGTGTAAAACATTTTGCGGGTAACCAAAATAGGACGTATGTCTGTATGAACGGCTAGCGTAAACGTAAAAGCTGAGAGAGGTTCAACTTGTACCTCTACGCGCTACCTTTCATACAATGCCTCTTTTCTATTTATGCGCGTAAGCAAGTAAAAATTATGCGGTAGTGGAAATCCATCTTAAGTTGTTTTTCTTTTCGTTCACTCATCATCTGATGCTAAAATCCTTTTCCATTGATAGCTAATTTACTCAGTCGTTATACCAGTGGCCGGTTGTTTTTTTTAAAACTTATTTTTAATTACAAATATACAATTACTGAACAACAATGCCTTGAATAATTTTCACTTAGTTACAACAGGTGTAACACCTTTTGTTTCTTGTTTCCTAAGAAACTTAAAGGTTACTATCAACTATGGACAAATCCGGAGTCCGATAAGAGATATTCAAAATTTGATACACAAATGAAAATTACAGAGAAAACGCTAAAAAGAAAATTAGAATAAGCTAGGCATTATTTCGTCTAAATACAAAAAAAAAACAAAACATAAAAATGGGGATTGCAAAAAGGCAACCAAATGTAGAGGGGAATCGGATATTTTCTTTTCGGTGGCTCGTGGCTTGTTTAGGAGCCCCTGAGGGTTCAAGTAAATAGTAGCATGCTTTTTAAGCGATCCGATCTTTTTGTATATATTAAATTTCCATCTTTTGGCTGTATAGCGTGAATTTGAAGTTTCGCCGGATTTGTCTCATTTTCAGGAAATTAAATAAGGTGAACCAAACTTGAATAATTAAATATCCAACCATATCTGAATACTAACAAAAAAAATGAAAATATAACATGCAGATCTAACAAGTCTCGTGCTTTCTTTACAGGAATTGTAAATTCATCCATATAGATAATAATAATAATAATAATAATAATAATAATAAAGTAATAATAATAATAATAATAATAATAATAATAATATTGAAAAAATAGAGAAGACTGGGACTATTTTTATATCAACAGTCTTTGATGTCGATGGCAAAACAACAGATATTCGGCGAGACACATCTAAGATATTTTGATGTCGATGGCAAAACAACAGATGTTCGGCGAGACACATCTAAGATATCGGACCCATATACCTCTATATGACTTTCATAAACGGTTTTTTCTCCAACTAGGGATTTTTGTTTGCCAAAAATTTGTGGATTGTTCTTGAAGTCTGAAGAAAAGAAAGACAATATGATGGAGTTTTTTGTTGCCCTAAATGCACCGAATCAGTACTGAATACACTTGAATAAATCAGCTCGCTGAGAACGTTTACTTTTAAAAATCTTTAATAAGCCTAATTCAAACAATTACGTGGTTATTCCTCTGAAAGCAAATTTTTGCCAATGAAAAGCTTAAGACTACATTTCGCACAGCTTTTCTAAAGTCCCGGCTTCTTATGCAATATATAAAGGGATTAAAAGCTGAGTTGCTGAATTCTGCTAAGGCAACCCAGAACCAGTAACCGTTTATTTTCATTTTCCTACAAGAATCAGTACTGAAGAATTGCAAAAGGGATATGACTAGACTTGGAGTCCAGCAAATTAGAAATACACCCACAACTATTCCGATAGTTAAAGCTGCTTTACGGTTCTTAAGTTGCACTAAAGTCTCGTCTGGGTTTAACGTTGCGTTGACTGCTATTCGTCTGATTTGAATGCGAACCGCCTTCAATATGTAAAAATAACAAAGGGAAATAATTACGATCGGTAACATTACAGTGATGGTTGATGCGGCAGTCCAGTAGAGAGGTAATTTAAATGGATCGGTTATGACCAGTCTTAAACACGCGAAAACAACAGAGAAAAACCAGATGGAAACGATGACAGCTCTGACGCGAGACCACGTCAAGATCTCGATATAACGAATATTGGTTACTGCTACATAGCGATCCACACTAACAGCACACAAGCTGAACGTAGTCGCCACGATGGTCTGCATTGTAAGGAATTCAATTGTAGTGGAAAGCTGATTATCACTTTTCCAGACGTTCAGAAGACTCTTGGAAACCCACAAAGGATTCATAAACAAACCGACTGTTAAGGTGGCAAATCCAAGAGAAGCAATAAACGCATTTGAAACTGTTCTTAGACTTGGTACTTGGTAAATGGCTGCTAAAATGAGTGCGTTTCCAACACATGATGTTAATCCAAGAATTGTGTTGAAGGTTGCTAACACTACAATTTCTGTGTTTGTGAGTGCTCCAGAACAGGCATTTATAGCTGTTGAATTCATCCCTTGCCAGCTTCCACTTGGAAAAGTTAGCAAAAACAGGTTTTCATGTGTTAATTGACAAACTGCAGTGCATATGGTTGAATTTAAGCAAGTGCGACTTAAAGCTTTTTTCCATAATTAAATAGCAAGAGCGAAAAGCTGTCTTCCATAATTAATGCCATCGAAGCAACTTGAAGATTTATTAATTTTCGTTTTTTATTTGGACTCCAGAAGTAAATATATTTGGTGCTATTTACTCCTATCGTGTTACGGGTACATCAGCACAATTATTACGTGTAGGATTATAACAAAAAGAGGAAAATGAAATGTGCATATATTTTAGGGAGCTTTAGTTTTTGTTTTTATTATAGCCAAGAAAACATAGATCCGTGTTCTTTCCTTCTTGTCCACCTCATAATCTTAGACAAGAAAGCGCTGCTTTGACAGTAAGTTTTCAAAATCACACTTGTTTGACACTCACCACTAGAAGATTTCAATATTGGGGTCGCTAAATGACTGCATCTCAAATAATTTGTCCAGCTGCCCGTTCTCAAAAGATATAAACCCATAATTACTTTAAACAAAGATGAGAAGGTGACTAAGCGTTTGGAACTCTTTTCTCTATTACATCATAATAAAGTTCAGGTTACTTTCGTTGGTAGAATTAACGGTGACGCTAGTTGATGGAGATAAAAAGAGCAAAACAAGAAAAAAGAAATAAACAAAACGAAACTGAATAACTGATGAAAAATTCGAAGCCTATGACTTGTAAATGAACTTAAATAAAAAAACTAACCCCCGGCTATCCCGAACTAATCTTCGATGGGAGTTTCAAATAATTGTGCTCACTATCTGTCTTCTCATTGGCTAAGAGACTACAGCTATTTTTGGAAATCAGCGCAACCTGCCGATTAGTTATTTGTCTCCTAGCAGAGACTAATCAGAAGGTTGAGCACGCGCACGCAATGCGACATCGCGATAGCCCGACGCAACGCTTCGCAGGTCTCGTTTTTATCAAAACGTAAGCGCGATTCATTTAATTCATCCTAGATATTTTGAGAACGGACCTCTGAAGCTAAGGTACTGTACAGTAAGTAAGGAACATGACTGATAAATAAACAACACCCTCTAAAGGAAAGTTCTTCGGAACGACTTCGCTGTTGCCTAGTGTTGCCTAGTGCACAAACCTCTCGCAAAGTTGTCTATGCAAATGTTTTATGTTTGGCTTGAATTGGTGCGATATCAATAAAAGAGTCGTAAACCAGAGACTAGAAACCAGGTTAGAGCGTCTTATAAAACTAATAAGTAAAACCCAACTAGTGGTCTATTATCAATGCTGCGTTCTGATTGGTTAGCAACTACAAGGCTATACCATAGAGTTCCGATAGTAGCGACCCTCGTTACTTTCAGAATTAGCAGCCTTTGGGGGTAGCTACTTTCGGGGGATCGTTACTTTCGGGGAACAAAAATCGTTTACAAATAGAGCTGGCCCGAGCTTTTTTTCCGATGGTATCGATGGTTTACCGGAATACCGCATGTGTGAATCAGCCGATATAGAGGAGATCGAGTTCTTTACTGACTCAGAGGTGGAAAGCTAAACTGCTTCGATTGTCCTGCATGACGCAACGCTGCGTTTTAGTCTGTACCCCGTACCGGTATCTCAGTGTCATTTAATTGGATGAAACACGTTCGTGTTAATCGACGAAAGCTATATAGAGTTTTGAATTTCAATTTGAAGAAACGTTCCTGTTGTTAATACGAAATTATGCCGGTTTACGGTAGTTCTTACATTGCTACATCAGTGAACTGATGTCAAGAACGAATGGGGGCATTGTTGTAAACTAAAGTGCCTTATCGTGAACAATTTGTGACACTGCACGAACATATTATTGTACATTAAAATTTTGACTATTCATTGACAAATTAAAGGTATACGGTATACAAAACTTGGTCTCGCTACTTTCTTGGGGGGGGCTACTTTCGGCCGGGGGGGGGGTCGCTTCTTTGGGGGGCCGCTACTTTCGGGATTTAATAGCGGCTACAAAAAAATTGACGTTAATTTCGTGGGGTCGCTACTTTCGAGGGGTCGTTACTATCGGAACTTTACGGTATGTTATAGCCCCCTAGTAGAGAAAACGGCGAGCTTTTTGGCGGCAAAAAAGGCTTAAAGTCTAGCTTTTAACTAGCTTAAAATTTTTTATTCTCGATATTTTTGACCAACTAGTCGGATTTTACTAAAACAATTATTCCTCTCGCCCTCATGGCCTCTGAGTCAATAGCCCATTCGGCCTTCGACCTCATGGGCTATTGACTCGGAGCCCATTCGGGCTCGAGAAATAATTGTTAAATACCCCTTTTAGGGGGATGTCGTGTCTTTGAGGTCCGTTGACTGTATTTCGTCACTTTTGTTAAATTGCTGTGCTGAGTATTACAGAGCACTTTGTCGGCGAACAGTGTTGAGCCTTTGTAACCATCCTAGAGTGTGGGGAACCAATGATGTTCAAACGTCACTCTTGTGTACAGGGAATGAATTATTATTGCCGGGGTCACACTCGACAGTACCTAGAAACCACAATAAAGCAACAAACATAACGTCACTCTCACTGTACATTCAAGACATCTGTTTCAGATGCACTCAAACTGCTAATCAAGCTCTGTGGACCCACAGTCTTATTTAGCTTTTCTGGGAGTCATTTCGCCCAACGTAAGGGAATCCAAGACAGTCTTGGTTTCTGGATTCCACGCCATGGAATCCGGAATCTATGGCGCGGAATCCAGAATCCAAAATTGCTGGATTCCAGAATTCACCGCAAAAATTTCCACGGTTCCGGAAACCGGATTCCATGCGTGGAGCCAGTTATTTGAGCACAATTTGGACAAACATCTTTATTTAAAAAGAACTACTTAAACTGGCTAAGAAACTCATTTTACTCCCTTGGTCATGTTATCCCTTGACTGAACTGATTTTGTCCCAATTCAGACGGGTGAGTTCCTGTATTTTGTTCACCAAAGGGACCTTAAATTCGGAAAAACAATGTTTTGGAATTTACAGTGCACATCCACGTGTTGTTGAGTTTGAGCGTTATGTCATCATTGTACATCTGATTTGTAATGTAACGCCCGGGGGGGGGGGGGGTTACTCCCTAAATTGGGCTATATAGGTATGTGCGGCCCCAAAGGGTAGGGTTTTTCAGCCGTTTTGGTCATAAATTGGGTATAGAATTTGGCTATTTTGCCGCGATTTTGGTCATAAATAGAGTAACGATTTTTGCACTGTAGTCTTAACTTTGCAGTATTATAACCTACCTAATAAAAGCAGATAAACATTGCCTTTAACATTGGTCTGAACTAGGGAAATAATTATAAGGCAGGTCTGAAACAGGGTATTGATTTAAGGGTCAGGTCATAAATAGGGTTAAATAGGGTATCAAATTTTTGGTTAGGTCATAAATAGGGTAGGGAAAATCGCAGATTTTGGTCATAAATAGGGTAAGGGTTTTGGGAAGCGGGCCGCACACCCCTACCCAATTTTTCTGCGAGTACCCCCCCCCCCCCGGGATGTAACGATTTCGCGTCTTGCATTTACTTTTGTACTGTCTCTATTTAAATATTCACCAGCTTAACATATATTTAAAGATTGTCCACCTTTGTAATAATCATTTTTTTCAGACGTCTGTGAATTTGGTTTTTGTTTGACCGACATTGTTATTCTCTTACCTCTAATGCCATTAGGATCTTCTTTGATACCGACGTGACAGATACACTTAACACTGGAGCTGTTTTCTAGTTTCATGCAAGATGCCTGTATATTACACTTGGAGTTATGATCTCTGTCTCTTTCGTCCATGTTCCCTCCTGGATTTTCAAATAATTTTCAGTCAATAAAAATTTAAGGCATACACGATTAGATGATAATAACCCTAGTAGGAATTACTTGTGGCATTCAAATAATGCTTAAAGATGTGATTTATATCTTTATCTGGCCATATCATTAGATTAGTAGGAAGAGACGCTAGAAAAATATGACTGTCATTTGTATGTCTATGATATTGTAAGACTTATGTATTCCGCTTTGTTTCGGAATAATTTAATATACGTTTTTCATTTGCCCAAGGGCTCGAGTTAAAGACACGATCCAGCTTTCACGTTCAAAGCATGGATTCCTGGTTTTAGTTTTCATTTGCTACGGAGACTAATAGTCTACCTAGAGTAAAAATAAAACCCGATCAAAGGCATAAAAAACCTAGACGAAGGTTTGGATTTTCCCTGCCAAAGTGTATATTTTGTTACCTCGTCAAGCTGAGGGGCTTAAAATCCATGCCCGGACGTTACGAAACTCGGTTGCATTAATTGTAGAGTTATTTTCTATGTTACACAGCCGCAAGATTTCATTGAAACCCAAGATCATATGAGTCTACGAAGAAAAAATATTGAAATCAATCATTTATGAGAGAAAAATATTTTTCTGAGTGTTTAATTTTTCGCATAGGGGCAGCTGGGAATTACAGACGGAAAAAATTCGCTCAGTCATTTTAAATTTGTCGATTATTTTTAAATTAGGCTGTGGTGATAAGGCCGAATTGCCCGTCACTAAGGTTTTCAAAACACTGAATAGTTTTAACCTAATTCCCAAACATCTATATTCCTTGTCTACCGTTAGGAGCAAATCTGAACATAAGGCAAATTCAGATCGGAGACGGAATGTCGGTCATTTAGTCATCTGAAAACTGCTTTAATGACTGTTGGTCATTAGACACTTGGTTTGAATTACGCCTATAAATTCCAATGTTCGAAAATGAAGGTACCAAGCTTTGATCTGATTTCAGCGACTCTAAAGGTTAACAGTCGCAAATTTTGAAAACATGCAAGAATTAAGCATATGTCATAACAATAACATACCATCACATTCGCCTCGAATAACTGGAGCTGCAGTGCGGAGTAATACAAGAATTGTAATGACCAAAAGCAAGTCGATCATGTTTCTTGCTGTAGCGTTACTTGTTAAACGTTTTAGAAAAGCTTTGTGGTTTGATGTCTCCATTTGGACAAGTGTTATTACGATTCGATTTGATTCACTTCTGTACCGTGTACACATATGCTTTCTAGGAAAGGGGTCAGTGGACCGTGTTTTTCCGGGAATTATGCGGTCTGAGGATATGATTAATTGCGGTTTCTGTGGAATATTTACATGACGTAAGATACATACCTTAAGTTATTAGCAAATTCGTTTCCAAGGCCTTGTCCTCTCTGGTAATGAGGCGAACAAAGATCATGGTCATCAAGATATATTCGACAACTTTTTATGGTTCTCTGGATATGAAGTTTTGCAACCATTTTGAGAAAAACTGCTGTTCAAAGTGTTCAAAAATTTCATTAGTCAAAGCGGAAGAAGGATGCAGAGGAAGAAGCGGATGAAAACAAGGATTGAAAGTGGATAGAAGAAACTGAAGAGAAGAATAAGAAGGAGGAGAAGGGAGAAAGGGATTTGTCATCTTTCCTGTGATCGATGGTGATCTTAAACATCGGATCGTGTCAAGGGAACGTCTTTTTCTCACTTGGTGTCTTAAGACTGATCTTACACCTTTCTTCTGAGAGCGTATTTTGACTATTTTATGGCGGTCACGAGATTCCCTGCTTCGAACCAGTAGAGCCGATCGAGTTCTCATATTGTAGTGCTCAGGCCTGAAGCTTTGATTATCTCGTTTTTTCGTTCTCCGTGAAAGCAACGTTAAGTGTTTTCAGGACTGAGCCTATTTTAATTTGTTAATTTTATAAGGCCATTTGCACGATGACGTCATTTTACTACTACGACCAGAATCCTTCAGGGTTTTGCTGTCTTGTGCAAATTAGGGCGTTTGTTAACCTCGCTGGGATTTCCAATCAATTTTTTAAAAATGAAAGAAAAAAGAAAAAGATCCTGGTCGTAGTCATTAAATGTCACCATGGTGCAAAAGCAAATAACTGAGATATAGTGGGTCTCTATTATTTTAATAAAATTTCTTCAATTTCAACTTCAACTTTATTTATTAAAAATGGTATAACAATAGACTGGCCCACAAAATAGCAATTGCAAATCCATGCGACCCAGTTAAAAGAAAAAAAAAATGTAAGGAAAGAAAATTTTTAAAGTTACAATAATTCTTAATTCTATCGCATCATAGTTTTATTTTAATTGCCATTACATTTAAGGAAAACGAAAAAGGAATTGACTGAGAATTGGAAAGCATATAATTTTATACAATATGAATTTACTTAACTGTTAACCCAACTTCTTTAATTATCAATGGCTTCTCATTATAGTCATTATCTTTTTTTAAGATATCGGAATACAATCCGTGAAGAACTTCATAAATTCCTTTTTAGGAAGATCTCTAATATGACGAGGTATCTCATTCCAAAGTTTTACGCCAAAACAAGAGAAGGAGTTTTTGTGTATTTCCAGCTTTGAACTTTTAACGTGAAAATTACTAGAAGTACGTGATCGTGTGTTGTATGAATGAATTGTTGAAATTTTCAAATAATAAAATGTAATCATCCCTAGATAGGTTAAATTTGGGACCTAGATTAGCAAAGGAAAAACCCAAGTAAAAAGAAGACCAACAAAGAAAAAGGCAGATGAAAAGATATACAAATGGTGCTAAACGTTATTGAATGACCTGATAAGCTAAGCACAAAAAGAAAAGGGAATTGCAAGTCAGCCTACCTCTGAAGAAAAATTCACATACTTTACGTTCAGTGATCATTCATCTTTCCAAGTTAATAGGCCATTTTCACGATGACGACATTTAACTACAACTACCAGAATTCATTTCGCTTTCGTTTTCTTATTAAAATTTGTCAATCCTGCAGAGGTTTAAAAAACAATTATTCCCCAATACCCCATGAGGCCGAAGGCCGAATGGGCTATTGACACAGAGGCCATGAGGGCGAGAGGAATAATTGTTTTAGTAAAATCCAACTAGTTGGTCAAAAATATCGAGAATAAAAAAAAAATTAGCTAGTTAAAGTTAGACTTTAATCCTTTTTTGCCGCCAAAAAGCGCGCGCTTTTCGCTACTAATATGCTATAACATATATCCTAGTCTGTGGCTTGTGAGATGGGGAAAAGCATCCATAATAGACCACTAGCTGGATTTTACTGAAAAATAATAGCCTTAATTTGCACAAGAAAACAACAAACTGAAGGAGTCTGGTAGTTGTAGTAATTTATTCTCACTGCATACTCATTACCTCATCGCGAAATATCAAGTTATGAGAAAGTATACGACTGATGAGGCAATAGGCATGCAACGAGGAAACTTTAAAAAACGCAGAACTTGTTAACCGCCACCAGGGGAGGAGGGAGGGTCGCGAAAGGCGAAAGAGTTCGCGGAGAACCGAGCCTTTAGATGGCCACGATTTGAATGAAACCGCCGAATTTATACCAGCGGAGCGCAAATCATTATGATCACTACAGACGTGTACCAACAAGGGAGAATGCAAACCAGGGTTCCTAAAACCAGGGGTTCTTACAACCATGGGTCTTACAACCAAGGGTCCTACAACCAGGGATTCTTACAAACAAGGGTCTTACGTCCAGGTCTTCTTACATCCGGGGGTTCTTACAAGCAGGGGTCTTACAACTAGGGGTCTTACAACTAGAGGTCTTACAACCAGGGGTCTTACAGCCAGGAGTTCTTACAACCAGGAGTGTTACATCTAGGGGTTCTTACAACCAGGGGTTGTCTTACAAGCAGGGGTCTTACAAGCAGGGGTCTTACAACTAGGGGTCTTACAACTAGGGGTCTTACAGCCAGGAGTTCTTACAACCAGGAGTCTTACATCTAGGGGTTCTTACAACCAGGGGTTGTCTAACAACCAGGGGTCTTACAACCAAGAGTTCTTACAACCAGGGGTTCTTACAAGCAGGGGTCTTACAAGCAGGGGTTCTTACATCCAGGGGTCTTACAACCAGGGGTTCCTACAACCAGGGGTCTTACATCCAGGGGTTTTTACAACCAGGAGTCTTTACAACCAGGGGTCCTACATCCAGGAGTTCTTACAACCAGGGGTTCTTATAACCAGGAGTCTTACAACCAGGGGTCATACATCCAGGGGTATTTACAACCAGGAGTCTTACAGCCAGGGGTTCATACAACCAGGGGTCTTACAATTACGGGTCTTGCAACCAGGAGTTCTTACAACCAAGGGTCTTACAATTACGGGTCTTGCAACCAGGGGGTCTTACAACCAAGGGTCTTACATCCAGGGGTGTTAGATTTTCGAACCAGAGGTTTTGCAAGCAGGGGTTTTTACAAGCAGGCGTCTTACATCCAGGTCTTCTTACAAGTAGGGCTTCTTACATAAAGAGGTCTTACAACCACAGGTTCTTACAGCCAAGGGTCTTACACCCGGGGGTTCTTACAACCGGGGGTTCTTATAACCAGGGGTCTTACAAAGAGGGGTTCCTAGAACCAGGGGTTTTACAACCAAGGGTTCTTACAACCAGGGGTCTTGCATCCAGGGGTCTTACAACCAGGGATTCTTACAACCAGGGGTCTTACAAACCAGGGGTTCTTACAACCAAGGGTCTTACATTTAGGGGTTTTTACAACTAGGGGTCTTACAACCAGGGGTCTCACATCCAGGTCTTCTTACATCCGGGGGTTCTTACAACCAGGGGTCTTACATCTAGGGTTTCTTACAACTAGGGGTCTTACAACCAGGGGTTCTTACAACTTGGGGTCTCACATCCAGGTCTTCTTACATCCGGGGAATCTTACAACCAGGGTTCTTACAAGAATGGGTCTTACAAGCAAGGGTTCTTTCAACCAGGGGTCTTACAACCAGAGGTTCTTAGAACCAGGAATCCTACAAACAGGGGTTCCTCCAAGCAGGGGTCTCATAACCAGGGGTTCTTAGAACCAGGAGTCCTACAACCAGGGACTTTTACAACCAGGGGTTCTTACTAAGCAGGAGTCTGAGATCTTCTAACCAGGGGTCTTTCAACTAGGTGTTCTTACAACCAGGGGTCTTACAATCCGGGGTTCTCACAACCAGGGGTCTTACATCCTGGGGTTCTTACAACCATTGATTCGTACAACCAGGGTTCTTAGATCTTCGAACCAGAGGTTTTACAACCAGGGGAACCAGGGGTTCTTATAAGCAGTGGTTCTTACAAGCAGGGGTCCTACAACCAGGGTTTCTTACAACCAGGGGTTTTTACATACAGGGGTCTTACAACTACGTGTTCTTGCAGCCAAGGGTCTTACATCCGTGAGTTCTTACAACCAGGGATGTTACATTTAGGGGTTCTGACATCCGGGAGTCTTACGACCAAGCATTCCTGCGTCCAAGGGTTCCTAGGACCAGGGGTTTTTACCGCCGAGGGTCTTTCATTTAATAGTTGTTAAAACCAAGGGTTCTAACAGCCAGAGGTCTTACAAATAGGGAGCTTACTATCAGCAACATCGACAAGAAAGTCTCCTCCATCTTTAGCGGACAGATTGGTCGCACTCTTGAGATCAATAAGTACTCACGCTCATATACCGTTAATTAATCTAGGAAAGTATTAATTAAATGAAGATCTTTAACCCGACAGGCTACCTTTAAGAGATCTACCAGTTGTAAGAGTCGTCTTTTGTTATGTTCAGTATTCGTTATATATGAGAAAAAGTAGCCGAAAAAGTAGTATAGACATCACTGATGAAAAAAAATAATTAATAGTTTGAATGTTATTACTTAAGTCAACTTACACTTTTTAAACTTGTAGTTAGACTGCCCTAGAAAAATCCTTCTCTCCTCTAAGGAGGAGCTTAACGGACGATCATTTGCCCGCGGGTCGTAATCGTTTTCGGAGTCGCTAGGCCGTGACACTCGCTGGACGATCCCTAGGTCAATCAGTTAAGGGACGTTAGTTAATCATGAAAGTAATGTTGTGCTAAAAAATAAGGCTCTGAATGCGTTGATGATACGACGAGTCAATAACTTCGGGATTTACTGTTTGATTTAAAATATCTTAGAATGGACATGCTGATAGTAGCGGCAGTTCGCGTCAATTGTGATGTTTTATTTCTTGATTAAAAGGGCTTCGAATGAAGCTTATTTTTCTACATAAACTATTCTTCTTATTTATAATTTCTGTATTAGCATTGAAGCGGTTCGCAGAAGATAAACACTAAACAAACGAACGCTTATCGCACTGTTCATGCCACTTTAATCACTCCTGCAGTATTTTATGAACCCTGGGTGCCAGAGACTTTTCTGGCGCTTTTTCTGGCTTCGGTACTTTTCGCTTTGGCCTTCGGCCCACACCGAAGATTTCCGCGCCACGCAAGGAAAAACCTGTGGTACCCATAGACAACACGTAACCAATGCTGAATGCACCGCCGCCGTTTTGGGCTTGTTTACGCGTTCCGTCCCCACACGGGGAAGCCCAAATAACGTCTGTGTCAGGACTCTCCCGTGAGTATTTATTCTTCTCCGTCTGCATCCATCACTTTTTCATGGGCTCGCTAGAGAACCGACAGACATGAAGGCTCCTGTTTGTGTGGGAAGCTATGGTTACAAGAGACTTCATGCGTAGCCTGCGTAGCAGGCGCTTGAAAGTAATATGGGCTCAACAAAGAACGGTGCGCGCCAGAGAGACACGCCCCGATCTTTCTTGCACCATTTTACCTGCTACGCAAACTTTTTGATAGACGGGGGAAGGGGGGGGGGGGGGGAAACGATTTTCATGGCTTCTCAGGCGGATGCACCATCTCGTCTTGCACGTCTTCGTCGTGCCCATGTTGTAAACTGCTTTCTATAAGGTTTATACACATCTTCGTAAGGGGTTGTCCACAGTCTGCGTCTCACACTGACCGTTTTTCAAATCGCATTATTGTTTACTTCAAATAGTACTTGATCATTAAAGGTTTTTAAGACTGTCTGAAGACATGTCAAATTTTCTATAAAAATCTTCCAAATAGGTAGTTTTAAGACAAACTACTTCAGTAAAAATTGATAAAAAAAAGATAATCTGAGGCTATTTTGCGATAAAGTAAGCAATAGACCTCTTGAGGTGGTACGTTTTTTTTCCAACAGAGGTCCCAGGGGAACTTGACCCTTCGTCTCTTCATAAATTATGCGTACACATGCACGTGAACAAGACGAAATTTGAAAGACACGGTTCTTTAGAGTATTGTTACATGACTTGTGTTGGGAAAACGAAACATACAAACTAAAGAGGTCTGCTTCGTATCTTCTGCTAATTTAACAAATTTCCAAGATGGCGGACCCTGCCATTCATGATGGTCTCGCAGGGACAAGGGCTCAAAATGCATTGTGGTCCAAACAAAACACTGCGATTACAAGTAGAAAACACAAAAACAATTGATTTTTTCGAGATAACTGGATTCCAAACATAAAAGATTTTCAATTAACAAATTATTGGGAATGGGATTTATTTAAGGTTTCCATAGCAACGGTTGCGAAAGCTGGGGACATAAACATGAAAACTGTTTAAAATATGACAAAATAGTAATTTGAGGTACATTTTAGAAAGATTCTATCAACTTTGAGCGAGTATTTCGTGATTTCTATCAGAGTCTATATCTCACTTTTATTTACAAAGCGAAATGTATCCTCACACTCCCCCTCCCCCCGTAAAAAACTTGCCTTATCTCCCTTATGCACCAGTTTCCGTCCTGGTAACAAGTGGATTTAGGAACTTCAGACCTTCAGCCTATTATTTTGATACCAATTTCACTAGGATTTATAGGGGCTGCTAAGAAAATCCATTTTTAGGCCCCTTTTGATAATTGGCTTATTCACCCCCCTTATCGGGAGAAATGATCGCACATTTTCGCATTATTTTGGCGTACTATTCCAGAATAATAATAACATAGCATTAGATTTGATAGCTATTAGCTATATAAGCTAATTGGGGACACTATGAAGTAAAAAGATAGATATGTACAGCCATAAACTAAAACAATAAGAGTTAAAAATTGATACATACAAAGCAAGAAAGATTTAAGAGCTACATTGGATGCATTTCGACCCACATTTCTCTTAACGAATGAATACTCTGTGAAAGCTGCATGAAAATAACTACCTTGACAAAAATTATTCCTACCTTGAAAATAAAATATAGTTGTCTTGCATACAAAATAATTTATTGCTCTGGTATTCTTTCTCAGCCTGCCGGTGACGTTAATTTTATCAGTCACTTAAAAATAATTTCCCAGAAACACCCATACTTTCCTTTCGATAATCTTGCTTTTTTGTTAAATACCGCGTGACTCTATTTGGTGATCCATACCACTGATCACACCCATAAAAAAATATATTTATAAAATAAGGGTCACTGCACACTGACGTCAGAGGATATTATTAACTGGACTCCCTGTCTTGCGAAAATTCCTTTCACTTTCGACTTCCTTGGCTTGCATCTATCTGAAGAAGAGGATCTGTAACTTGCTGTCTCAGTGGCTTTCTTCAAGTGAAGTTAAAAAGGGTGAGTATTGTATTGAGTACCGTCGTGATTCTATAGTCAACAGTATGATCAATCAAAAACCGTTTTATTCTGCATATTTAGCGAGCCGATTATTTTAATAACGAGAGCAAGCTTCAGTTGAGTGGTCTATGGAAAGGTCTAAATAGGTTCAATCGGGGCTTCGCAGAAGCTCTGATTTTCAATTTGAAAGACACCACTGTGAAACAGAGAGCCAAGCTGGACCTAACGTAATTTCCATTGCGCCCATTGAAGTGACGGAAAACCTTCTCGACTTTGTCATCTTTTCGCACTCCGCTAGAATAACTTTATGACGTTTGTTATGAAGGCCACTAAGGCCTGTTTCAAACGTCGTGCTACTGCCGCGCTAAGCTGGCTCGACTGTAGCTCGATCGACTGCAGCACGACACTAGCTCGACTTGGTTTCCGACGTCGAATCTAATTCAATCGAATAGGCCGGCTGTTGCCGAAAACACAACACAAAAATAAAGAAACGGTTTAGCAAACTTTTAAATGTATTCTGATGTATTTGTAATTTATGAATTGAGTTCGGCACGGTGGTAGCACGACGTTTAAAACCAAGTCGAGCTACTGCCATGGAGCACGGCAAGGCTCGCCGTGTTACACGGCAATAGCACGACTTGGTTTCAAACGTAGCGCTACTGCTTTGCTAAAGTCGAATTTAATTCGATCAATTGGGTTCGGCCCGGCAGTAGCACGACTTTTGAAACGGGCCTTAGATTGCCAGTATAAAATTGATTAGTGCCAATTAAATCACGTGGAAATTAGCTAGGGAGAAGACCTCCCTTAAATTACGCTGCTAGAGACAGATAATGCATCATTGGGTGTTATATTAAAATGCTGAGCCAGTTTATTTTTACTTAGAGTAGTGTCTGCGATACATTCCCGGTTCATTTAATACGCGTTCATGTAGGAGAAGGCGTGACTAGGCCCTTTTGATAGTTAGCTCTGCTGTAATCATTTCGGCGCAAGAGGTGCCTTTGACATTTAAGAACTAGCCATATTATTCACTAACTTACTGACAAAAAAAAAAAAAAAAAAAAATTCATGGACATTTACGTTTTCGTATCTGTTTGTGTTACGGCTTGACTCTTTTTAGTGATCCGCACTTAAGTTAACTTCTTATGTAAGTGATATACTGATCATCAAATTTCCTTTCAGGGAAATATTGGTTTTCTTTTCGACTTCCTTTGGCCTAAGTAGATGTTCTTTACCTCAACGTCTTAGAACCTTTTTCAAGTAAAGTTGAAAAGGGTAACTAGGGTAAGTATTGCATTTGCTAGTTGAGTACCTTCGTGTTTCTATTATATTGGCAACAGTACAATCACTGAACTTTGTACAGCTCGGAGTTAAGTTGAATCAACATTTCCGAAAGGGTGGCATTTCTCGCGTGATTTTAAAAATGTCGTGTGTCAACCGTGTCAGCAAGAAAAACAAAATTTAAATATTATTGTTTTTCTTATGTCATCTTAATGATTTTAAAGGTACACGTATCATAGGGCGCGTTTGTGCTGGATCTAAATCTGGTCTATATGCGGAAATTAATATATATCTAAAAGAAAATTGACCGCAAATTCTTTAAAAGGCGGATTTGGCTAAAGAGAATTTGCTTCTGTGAAATGTGTTTCAAGTATACAATATAGGAGGATCGAGACACAAAATCCGGTTTTGGATTCGGAAGTCCGAGAAATATGGATTTCCACAGAAATCTCAATCCTGATCCCCAACTGAACGCACCATAAAAACGATATTAAATTGCCTATGTAAATGAACTCATGAGAAATCAGAGCCGTGACAACAAGAATTTATGTGACTCCGTTAGCCTGGATTTCATCCGATTACTTCGAGTCGTTATTTCTCCCTCAGTAACGTCTGAATCGACCTGCCGTTAATGCCGTCCAGTGACGTCACTCACTACCCGAAAACCGGCCGGTAGTGATTTTGATTGGTTGATTGTCTAAACATTCGGGGATTGTCGCTTGATATTCAGCGGATTACATCCCTTCAAGAGCCATGATCCCTGGCATTCCTTCGTGTAGTTCAAACATTTCGATAAGCTTAATCTTTACCTTAAACAGCAAAATTGCCCTTGTCTTCGAAACTGAAATGCTAAATTGAACGAATGAAGAATCATTGCGGACAGTCAGTAGGTTTTTCATTTGTGGTTTCGGCGGCCGGTGGTGTTGTTTGCGCGAAGTTTTCTGCAAGTTTTTTTGCATGAATTAAAGCAAAGGTCAAGGAGTAGTGACGTCACTGGGCGGCATTAACGGCCGGGCGATTCAGACGTTACTGAGGGAGTAATAACGACTCGAAGTAATCGGATGAAATTCAGGTTATGGCTCCGTCAGTTTGAAGCGTGCCGTGCCCATCACATGCCATGCCCTCAGGCAACTGTGAAGTCAATAGCCTCCCATTAACTGCTGCATATAAGCCCAGGGCTCACACATCTTCGGAGGGAATTTTAGGAGGTTTTTTAAACGGGGGAGGGGGGGGGGGGCTATATCCAAGGGGGCTCATGACCGGAATGAAAAAAGCGCTTCAAACCCCGGGGTGTACTCCCTTACTAGAGACTAATAGGGATGTGCCGCTGGATGGGGTCGCATTTTCACGACTGCGGTGATTATAATGGGGTCGCATTTTCAATATATTTAGTAGAATGGGGTCGCAAATTTTCGGATTTTTGGGGTAAGTAGGGATTCAAAATGGGAAGATTCTCGGTTAAAAAATCAGAAAGTTTTTGTTTATTAAATTTAACAATAAGCTCGTATTGACCGCATTACATTCCGCCGCTTGAAACCACATTGATAGTACGGTGGCCCATATCTGCAAACACAACAAACAATTCTTGAAACACAACAACCACTTTTCCAAACACAACATAGTATTATCTGAACACAACAAACTATTATCGAAACACAGCACAGTATTATCGAAGCACAACACAATATTATCGAAACACAACACAGTATTATCGAAACACAACACAATAACATCAAAACACAGCAAAGTATTATCGAAACACAACACAATGTCATCGAAACACAACTCAGTGTTTGCAAAACACAACGCAAATCTCCCAAAACACGACACAATATTTGCGAAACACAACACAAAATTTTCCCTATTACGAAATACAGGATGTTACTATACAATGCATAAACCCATCATTGCTCAACCGCTGACACGCTTTGCAATTTCCCGCCATTTTTGTTCGCCATTTTGCTTGGAAAAATGTTTTGTGCGAGCTGTGGATCTGGTTTGAAATCTTTTTCAAAATTTTGCCCTTTTTGTGGACAAAAGGTAGAAAACGACTCTAGCGCAAGTGAAACAGATAAAGGTGCAACAAAATGCTTGAGCTTCAAAAACTATGCTGCAAAGAAAAGCGAAGAGAGGTCGACTCATTTTCGATCAAGTGGCTCCAAGAGAAGAGGGCAGAAGAAGAAAGAAGAAGATCCCTTCGCGTTAATTAATATTGGCGTGATGCGGTTTGTTGGCCCAGATGTGACAGCTCCGATCCGTGGCAAGACAATGCCCTTGAAAGTAAGAAAGGATTGTGGATATGCAGAAGTCTTTACAGAGGCCTTGGTGAAACGCCAAGCTCATGACCAGGCATTTGACTCGAAGACAAGCTGGAAACTGGTTTACCCAGATGGACAACTGGCCATGAATCTTCCAGGTCAGCAAGAAGAAGAATTCACGCTGCGAAACTACAAGGAAGATTTAGGTAAACCTTACAACAGAATTACTTTGTACCTGTGCCCAGAGGAACCGGAAGACGAGTTTATACTGGACAGTGAAACTGAGACGGAGCCTGATCATACTCAGGGTGTCAGGTAAGATATTAAGTCCCTCTCAGCTATTTATGCCCCTGGGTTCTTTGGATCCTAAGAACAAGAAGAGGAGGAAGAGGAAATTATACGAGAGGGGAAATTAAATTAGCTTTTATTTGGACACTTCACTCATTTTGGAACGTCAAAAGCTATATCCTTTTTCCATATATTTTTCAGAAGCTTAAGCTTACATTATTTCAGTTTAACATACTCTTATCTTCATCATGAATATTTAGTGGGATGTTATACTACATAATTACTATTAGGTGTGTTTATTGACAAAGTCTGACTTAACTTTCATTTAGAAAAATTTAAGAGTTTGGTTTACTGTAGTTGAACAATACAGAAGGAAAACCCCAAATTGTATATCTGAGGCCTTACAATCAATTTAAAAATACAGATTAATGAAATTTCGAATTTACTGTTTATCAGGAAAAAATTCCGATCAGAAGAGTGCAAAGCTACACCTGACCATCAACTTCCATTTCAGGAAAGGTAAGCATTAGGCTAAACAAGAAACTGACTTGCCTTATTCTACTATTGACCTGTGGTTTTAGAATAATTGATCATCTTTCGTTTAAAAGTGAACTGGATGTAAAACATCCACCACAGTTCAATTTGTAGTAATACTCACTGCCTTTGAATTCTTTTGTAGTGCATTTCCAAAAACACAAACATACCCTGCAACATCTGATGTTGATGTTGGTTTCAGTGGTGATGCAGATCATCTTACCACTCAACAAAGGTAACCATTACACTAAACACCAAAGTTCAACCTTAGGCAAAATTTGGCACTGCTGGAAACTGTCATTTCACTTCAGTTTTAGCCATGGTATTAAGATAGTTAATGTGATGTTTGAAACTGAATTAGCAGTAAAACATACACCACAAGATGGTACAAGAATTCACATAGCCTGTTATCTTTTTACAGTACAGGTAATGCCTCATCTGTTAGTGTTCTTCACACATATGCACATTCTGTAACATGTGATGATGGTCCTAGTTCCACCAGTGATGCAGATCTGCTTTATGCCTCCTTAATCCCTGGCACTTTGCTATACAGTAGTGATTCTGAAGGAGAAAATGTCCCTGTGGCAGTAGATGATCCTCAAGTGTTTCAAACAAAGACGAGCTGGTCATTACAAGAGATACTAGAACAACTAGCTCTTAAGATTAATGAAGATAAGATATCAAAATTTAACATAAGTCGTAGTTATCTTTGGGAAGGAGCTTTAAGGGGGCTTAGAAGAAAATCTTTTTCTCCAGATAACAAGGTTTCAGTTAAGTTTACTGACGATTCTGGAACTTCTGAGGGTGCAATTGACTTAGGGGGACCAAAAAGAGAATTTTTTACCCTGGTCATGGATTGGATTGTTAACTCACAGTTATTTTGTGGTCCAGAAAAAAGCAAATTTTTGTCATGCAATGCTAACTATTTGGGAAATGATTACTTTTCTTATGCTGGTGAGTTCATTGCAATGTCCATTGTTCATGGTGGTCCTGGACCAAGATGCTTTGGTCCTCCCTTGTATGATGCATTGACAAAAGGAGTTATACAAGCAAATGTCTGTCTTAAGGATGTTTATGATTTTGACCTCAGAAATTCTCTGCAGGCTCTAAAGAATACCACATCTGTTCAAGAGGCTCAAAAGCTAATCTCAGATCATAATCTAGAAACAGTCTTAGAGCTTGCAGGTACCCTCCAGATATTAAGAAAACAGGAAGACATTTTAAATCTTGTTGACAAGACTACTCATTGGTTTGTAATTGAGAGGGTCCATGCAGCATTTGAGCAATTTAAAGGAGGGCTATCCCAACTAGGTGTCCTTAAAGCTATGACAGAAAATTACGAGAAATTTAAAGAGGTTTTCTGTTATTCTGAAGTAACACTAACTGCAGAATTATTTGGCTGTCTTTTTTCTGTCCATTATAGTGAGACTGGTTCAAATAATCGCCAACTTGAAGGGCTAGTGTTGTCACGGTGGAATGATTTTTTACAAGATGTTGAAGAAAAAACAGTAGAATTGACTTTTAGAGATATTCTTTTTTTTGTCAGTGGAGTTAGGGAAGTTCCCCCAGGTGGTATAGAACTGCACATTGGCTTCCTTCATGCACCTGAGCAATGTGGTGAAAAATCCAAGTTCCCAAAAGCAAATGCATGTTCCTGCCAGTTGCTATTACCAGTGGTGCATGACACGTATGATGACTTTAAAGAAGATGTCACCTTTGCATTTACAAATACTAGGGGATATGGATATGCATAATGTTTTAAAACTCTTCCCCAGTCTTTTGAAATTAACCGAGGTCCTAATACTGTTCTTGTTCATGTTTAATTGAAAGGGTAAATGCAAATGAATAAGAATGTCACCTTTGCGTTACTTTATAAATACTAGGGGATAGTAAATGGTGTTTTAAAACACTTTCCTCAGTCTTTTGAAAACTAAGGTTGCAATATCGTTCTTGTTCATGTTTAAGTGAAGTAATTGGATATGAATAAAGTTTCACTTTACCATATTGTATCTCATTTCTAAATGTGAAAGAGTAGAGCATCTGTTGAGAAAGACAAATGCCCCATCAAAGTAATCACAAGTTGTACTTTTGTGTACAACCAATTTTCCAATCTTGGTTGCACTTAAGGTACTGAATAGGATGTATTACATTTCATCTGAAAAGTTGGTGAAAGTCATTTCAATTTGCTGCTTTACCCTAGTACCATTGGACTGTACTAAAATGTCCTAGGATGACCTATTGTGATACTTGCATTAAACGCTGGAAAAGTGTTAATGCCTCCCTCCAGTTTGTCGGACGGTGCAAATTTAAACTCTCCAGTGCATAATTAAAATACTCCAGAAAAATGTTTTCTTCTTCATCTATTGTACAGTACACAGCCATATCATCAAGTTGTTGTTCTGTAATGGGACATCTGAAATCCTCAAACCCGCTGTTCTCTGGAAGGTAGAAAAGCTCATCAGGCCTACCAGGGACTGTATCGTGACGTGATTTTCGAATGTAATGGGTGTTCCAGTGATCCCTTACATGATCTAGGTCCGCCTGCAAGATATCTTTAAAACAGAACCACAAACAGGACATACTTAATTCACTTGGATTATCAACAATATTTGTTTCAACTAAGTCTTTAAAAAAATTAATCCACCACGTTGATCTGTCATGCCGATAAAATGACCACCATCCTTCTATGCGCTGGTTTGCTGGGGACGATCCGTACCTATGTGCATTTAATCCAGCTTGGTCGTCGTTACCATCCCCCCGAAAATAACACTGCATGGCCGCCATGGTCACATTTTCAGTCCCACAGTCTGTTCGAAGAACTCTTGGGCAACCTCTGTTTGATTTAACACAATCGTAAAACAATGAAGCTACCTGGCATGGGTCATTATTCGAGGGGCAAATTTTCAACCACATGACTCGACGACTGAAACCGTCCACCGCACCATGAATAGGAAAGCCGTATGGCTTTAACTTATCGTAACCGTCAACGTGCCAAGCAAAATTCGGGCCTGGGTTAGTGTACGACCTTCTCCTTAGAGCATGAGCCTTTCGCAAGGCTGTTCCTTCAGGGTCAACTTGTTGTAAAATCCCTTCCACCTTTCTTCTTGGTGCCTGTATTCCATAATCCAAACGAAGGGTGTGCCACATAGCTCGATAACCCCTCATGCAGCCTGGCCCGTCCAATTCTTGTTGAATGGCCTGGTAAATTTCGGCATCGTCACTGTTTGAATTCCTTCTTCTTAATCCGTACTCGCGAAGTCTATTGTGCAACGTACGCATAGACATTTCTGTTGCACGGTACTTTTCTAAAAAGAGTAATATAACCGAGTAATCAAACCCACGCTGAAAATAATAACGAATGAGAACCTCCTCTTTGTTCACGGCTGCTCCACATCTAGAGCAGTATTGGTAAGTTTCCTCGAGCTCTTCTGAGCAGTTCAAGCACTTAAAAAACACATCCATTCTCGCGACAGATCGCCACATGCGAAGATAGCAAACAAAATGGCGGGGAATGATTCAGGCGCATAACATGT
>OZ037996.1:28895258-29022758 GCA_964035705.1 Porites rus
CACAACACCAGCATGTGAGAATGTGTGGACAACCACATCGCCTTAATTCCACCTCGTTCAAGTTTTGAAATAATGGCCATTGTTCTGGAAATGAATTATAAACGACTAGTTTTAAGTTAAAAAAAAGAAAAGAAAATTGTGGTCTGCTGTTTACTTCCTGCATAAGACGTGGACATTTGAAGCCGTAGTCGTGCAACAACGGCCAGGGACAAAAAAACGTGATGCACGTGCAAATTAAGTTGTTGTTTTGCTAATTTAAACCTATTGTTTTTCGGGTCTCTTTTGTCGCTATCGTATTTGCTTAAGCTCCCTACTGTTTGAAGGCTCTCCAACAACCTCTGTTTTAAGACTTGTCCAACGTTTAGAAATAGTCTCACTGACAGAAAGACGTTCCAAACTCGTCTCAGGGACATACGTGAGTGGCCGCTAAACCCCTACAAGGACCTATAGCAAGTCATTATAAAACTCCCATATTACCTTTCGGTCTTCGCATGAGGGCTTTTTGCTTTTCTTCCGACAACGTTTTTTGAAATAGCTGTATGCGGTAGTGACAAGCGCGTTTGAACAGATACTTGCAGGGCGGATAAAGGTTGGGCGGTGAAACGAGCGCGTCCGAACAAAAAGGTGTGATGCAGTGGACTGGGACTCTGCTTAGACTTATTTTCGACTTCGGTCAGGGCTTGCGATGTGGTTTGTACATTAGACACTGCCGCTGTCACTGAATTATGGCGGCTTGAGTTGTTTTCTTGCACTTCTTCCTCGTTCCTTTGTGCTGGTACGCTGTCTCCGAGGGGCAAATGTTGCTATTTTTTGCTGGAGGTTTAGTTGGAGTAGGCAAACATCTCTTTCATTACTTCCATGACTCTACCACTGAATTACATTTTCGTTCTACTACTCGCCAATATCGATGTTATTCCAAAACAAAAACAACTAAGTACTGTCTAAAACACAAAGGAAAATCTCATCCATGTCATCCATGGCAAACTAAAAGACAGCAGATCGTGTTTCATAACAAGATGACGTGTATTTTATAAATGCGTGCAGCTTGTGCAAGGTGAAATTATGCTTATTTCAATCGCCATCATCCTTCTTTTTAATATTGAAAAAAAAAAACATCTTATACGTCTTTCTGGTTCTTCGAAACTTCAAAATTAGTTTCCCCTCAGTTTTTGCTGTTTACCTTGTTTTGTTTTAGAGAGAAAAACGGAGAAAAAACCTTACAACTAACCTCAATAAATTTTGTTTACATGCGGTTGCTGGATTTGCGACGCATTGCGTGAATCGCCATGAAGCGTTCCCGGGCCGGGGGGGGGGGGGTACTTTAGAAATTTCTGGGTGGGGATGTGCCGCTGGGACCCTGGAACCCTTAACCTATACCAGAGCTAGTTCAGCTGAATTTTGCTACCCTATACTAGAGTAAACTCCCCAAATCCCCCTATCCTAGAGTAGCTGTTTCCCTTGTCTAGATAAAATCTTCAACCAACTGATCAGTTTCCTGAAAAATGATACCCTAATCTAGACCCAAACGCTCTGATTTATATACCCTATCCTAGATAACCTGCGTGGCAGGCGTTTTAAAGGGATGGGAAAGGGAGTTTTAGGCGCGAGAGAAACGCGAGGGGGCGCGCGAGGAGGGAGGGAAGAAAACGCCTGCCAGGAGACCATTGTTTTTCTCGTTTTTAACATCGACTAGGCGAATGTTAAAATCCTGATTGGTTAGTCTTCAAAACAAGTCAATCACAGCCTTAATATCTTTATCTGATTGGTTGAAATCAACATCACGCTACTGAGTAACTTAATCGATCTTTCAGCAATCATTATATGTTGTTAGTGAAGCGTGATGAGATTTTTGTAGGGAATTCATCGTTAGAATTAGAAACTGGAGACATCAATTTCAGCTTCAAAGGAGAATAGAGGAAAGCAGTTAAACGTACCGTTCAAAGGAAAAGAGCTGTCAGCTAGATGAGTTTTACTGACAGCTGGTTTTAAGAAGTCTCATCTCCCAACGGCTTGTTTTTACTCACTAGAAGAAAGAGAGGAAAAATCATGCGGTCTTCGTGCTTGTTATCTGCTGTTTGACCTCAAATGCCTACCGCTCAGGCTACGCTTTATCAACGACCAGATCATTGAAGACGAAGCGATATATAATCCTTAACGGTTTTTGGTTGGAGGACTTCTTGCTGGTTATAGACGTTATAAAGCCGCCAGGAACTTACTTAAATAAGTGTTTGCAGCTTTCTTGTAGATCTTCGAAGTTCAGCAATTCTTTCCCCGCTACCATCGTTCTTTTGTATGCTCTGCTGGATCCAATTCGAGAGTCAGCAAAGTGTTTTTAATTTTTCTCGGACAAACATTTTATGCAAGTTGCGAAGAGCCGCAACATTTCTTATTAAATGGTTTTCCAGCCCGCTTCCTTCAGCGACAACTTGAGTAGATCTAGATTTATGCTGGATTTTATGTAACTCGGCACGCGTCGTTGATTCCTTCAATGGACGACAGCACTTGAATTTTTTTTTATAGTACCTTTACTTTAGATTTCTTGGTTTAGGAAAACAAAAGAAAAACAGTGCGAGAAATGCAACTAGAATACATGCATCGCGGCCAGACTTATTTGACAGCTAGTAATTCACAGTTGCGTTATTTTTGTCATTTTTTTAATTAGTAGGCGGGATGGCGAAAACAATGGCTTCCTTGCAGGCGTTCCCCTCCTCCCTCCTCCCTCGCGCGTGGTCTCGTGCCCTAATTCCCTTGCCTTCCCTTTCGAACGCCTGCCACGCAGGCTATATCCTAGAGTACACTGCCTGAAAACCATACCCTTCACAGCGGCACATACCTATATAGCCCATATATGGCAGTACCCCCCCAACCTCGTCCCCAGGGCTTTTACACATTTTTTGAGGGAAAAGCCCTGAGGACGAGGTCCCCCCCGGGCGCGTTGTACTCGAGAAACAAAGTTTGAAGCAGTACAACGCCACTATATCAAAATATATCAATCCAATTTTCTGTTATGTTATATAAAATTTATCCCCCTTTAACATATGTAAAAAGTGAGGTTAAGAAATGTTAAGCTTTTGCAAACGAAACGGCGAAAGACGATTACCGTAAATCCTCTAGCCCCCCTCTCAAATAAGCCCTCCCTCTCTAATAAGCCCCCCTTTTCAGAGGAGGAACGTTAATAACCCCCCCCCCCTCCCCCTACCCCAATCCTTATTCTTCAAAAAAAAAAGAATTAACGATTAACGTGGACTGATCAGTTATGGTTTATTCATAAAAATTACCGAAGAACATGAGGCCGAAAGCACATTTTTGAAGAATAAGAATTTTGTTTTTGTTACTTTTAGGCTCCCACAAGTGATCTGAATTAAATACTTTTGACAGTGACTTTAATTGTACAACGCGTAAGTCTACTCTGTCTCATACCACGGTATTTTTGCTACAGGTGATGCGTTTCGCTAAATTAAATAAGCCCTCCCTCTCTTTTAAGCCCCCCCTCTCTATTAAGCCCCCCTCAAAAGTGCTTGAAAAAAATAAGCCCCCCGGGGGGCTTAATAGAGGATTTACGGTGGGTGATATTTAGTGGAAGGAGGAGGTATTCAACACTTTCAAATTAAACTTTTTGGCATTATACGACCAACAAGTTTGACTTACAGGCACACAAACACAAACATATGAAACCGTTTATTGATATTGTTATCAAAAAATTTATCTATTCAACATTGTAGCCTGAAATTACAGAAAGAAAATAGGATTTCCGGTTTGCAAAAAGGAAAATTTCGCCGGCCTTCAAGCGCACCGGAAGTGCGGAAAGAGAGCTCGTGCTAGTCCTACTCCGCATCACACATTAATGAAGAGCGGAGCGCTCGTTTGACAGCCCAACCTTTATCCGCCCTGGATACTTGCTTACATTTATCCGTTTCGGGACACGTGACCTCAAAGATATTAGAGACCTTTAGTATTAGGTTTTTCATTGAAAACTGTCAACCGCTAACCTGAGAATGTCACGAGACCCCGGTCTTGCGTTGCCTAGTCCTTAGTCTCACTATTCCGAGCGGCCAAAGCGTTTCGGGTCACGTGGTCCAAGCGAACATGTTCGCCTCGGATACGTCACCGAAATTAATTGACCCAGAGAGACTGGGAAAACGCCGTACATGGACTAGGCAAGGTCTGCGGCCGGTCGAGTTTGCAGTTTGCTGTTCACGTTTGAACGGCAGGAAGGGCATCCAGCGGTAAGTGTCTTACGGCAAGGGTTTTTCCACTAAAAATTGTACAGCCTCACGATTAAAGGCACGAAGTGCTTTCTTTTTCCGTCTGCGATGTGCTTGTTTGATTTTTGAACTTGAATAAGTGAATTATCTCTGTTTTTTGGGCTATAAAAGTGATGTACTTTAACTTGACAAAAAACAACGTGGCGGCATTAAACAATGAACGCCTTGCAAAAATTTGAAATCCCGGCAACGTGAAACTGCAAACGCGAAACTGCAAACTGCAGATTGCGGTTTCCCATGAAAAACCTAATACTAAAGGTCTTTAATCATAGCCAAACTCACATGCTTGCAGTCTTCGATCCAACAAAATGTTGAAAAAATTATAGTATTCCATCTCGTCAAACATCGTGAGCAAATAACCTAAAGAAACAGATTGGGCGTCAGGGTAGAAATTCAAACAAATAGTTATTTGCCCACTTACAAGGTCGTCATCAGTACATTTCAAGAAGAATGCAACATCACATTTGCCTAATCAAAATCGTACCGAGTGATCCCCAATGAACACAATCATAGGTTATTGCTCAGCCGTCATCTGTACTTTTGCATTGTGAGCTATTAAACAGCTCTCAGTTGTGGGGAATCTTGCGATTGCTGTCAACCCAATGATTTTCCCGAAAAAATCCCTTTAAAAAACACTCACAGTTGCTTGGATTTAACATATAATTTTTTCCTCTCACAATCACAACGTACTCGGTTTACATCCCAAACTCAACTACTCTGGAATCTTAGAACAATGATGTGAAGAAATCTATTTGCACGTGTACTGATGAAAATCTACTTTTGCTTCATCGGTTAATTGTTCCTTAAAGCGACTGATTTGGCAGATATGCTGAATAATTAGATGTTTGTTTTAGGCTAAATTAACTTTAAAAGGTTTCTTATCTTTGAAGAATGACATCAAAAACTAATTACGACACAATAGTACTCTCTTTCTTACAACATTCAAACAAGTTCATTTATAGAGAACATTCATTGCACTTCCCACCAATTTTTAAGATCACAACTGTTTAATTATCCGCTTTCAATTTCCCCAGCCAGGCCACTTGCAGCCCTCGGCAACCTATTTTATTTTTAATGGAAAGCTAATATTAGGTCTATTTTTCAAAAGGTCCCAATTCTCAATTATGGCCCTTTCAAAGGAATATACCAATGAAGAACTGAACTACTTCAGAATTTGTAAAGTTACTACCGATATACTAGCTGAGGGCCTGAGAGTAATTTTCAAACAAGAGTGGGACAATCAATACAAATCATCACTCTTGGGAGAATGGAAAGATGATCCTCAGAATGGAACAGACTTTTGCAGCATGGAGTCTCCAGCAAGCAAAAGAGGGAATGGTCGTCTCTTGGCAACCATGAAAAACGGGGATAGAGGGGAATGGGACTGTACAATGCTATTTTACGCCATTCTTTTTTCCGACTGTGTTGGGAAAGGCATCAATGCAGCAGTCAGGACAAATGTGGACGATCTTAGAGAATTTAGAAATGAAGAATTTGCTCACATAACACAAGGTAATCTCTCTGACAAAGATTTTCAGATTGCCATTAGCAAAGTTCACATTGCTTTTCAAGCGCTTGGTCTACCTACTGCTCAAATTCAGGATATAAAAAATCAGAGAACTTTTCCCACGGACGAGTTGCGAAAGATTCAGAAACAGGTTGACGACCTCAAACGGGACCTCCAAAAAACAGAGAATAAGAAAACAGTTCTTGAACATCAGCTCCAGAAAGAAGCACCTTCATTCTGCATTCTTCCACCTAAACCTTCTCACGAAGTTGGAGGTCGTGATCGTGAGGTAGCTAAGATAACCCAACAGCTGAGAGATCTGAAAGAGGCTAATGATAACAAGTTAAGTTATCTTTACATCTCAGGAAATCCTGGAAGTGGCAAATCGCAGCTAGCTGGCCTCGTAGCTCAGAATTTCTTTGATGAAGTCAAAAAAATACCGGATGCTTCTTCATTTGTGATGACCTTAGATGCAGCAAGCCTAGATTCACTTTTGGACTCATATGCCTCCTTTGCTCGTCAACTTAAGTGCCCGGAACACTTGGTCATGGAAGTTTTGACCTCCAAGGATTGGAAGGTTGAAGAGAAAATCACCCATCTTAAGATGATTGTTGCCGGGAAAATCAACCTGTACACGTCGTGGCTAATAGTGGTTGACAACGTCACTAGCGTGCCTTCTATCTTTGATTTTCTGCCAAAGTCTGGACACAACGCATGGGAAAAGGGTCAGTTGTTGATTACAACACAGGATATACAGTCTATTCCCTCAACAAACTCTTTTAGTTGTCACATATCAGTAAGCAAAGGTATGGAGCCCGAAGATGCCTTTTTCTTGCTGTCGAAGCTTTCAGACATCGCCGACAGCGAACTTGAAGAAAACGTTGCAGAAAAACTGGACTATCAGCCCCTTGCTTTAGCAAGTGCGGCTATCTTTGTTAAAGAGATTCGTCAAGCCGGAGTTTCGGAAAAGTTTGGTTGGAGTGAATTTTTGAAGAAATTAGACGAGGGTAAAAGAAGCACTACCGAGGATAATCTTGCTAATACCAACCCAATTTACCCAAGCACTATGACTAAAGCAATAACGTTAGCAGTCGAATCACAGATTATGTCAGACAGAGTTGTTAAACAACTATTCAATTTCCTTTGTCTGTGCGCACCGCAACCATTAAACCTGAGCTTAGCAATCAATTACATTAGGAAAGTAGATGCAACAGACAATGAACTTATTTGCTTGAGAATTAGAAGGTGCTCACTGCTGATTTTTGAAGAGGACGAGGCTGGCTGCCGCATTCGAGTACATCAGGTTGTGCACGATGCTATAAAAAATTTAATAAATGCGTATGGAGAGAGTCCAAAGCCAGAGGTCGTCAATGGGGCTGTTGCAACATTAAACCAATTCATAATCGAAATTTCACCAGAGAATAGGACACTGGATTCGATGCACCTTGTGCCGCATTTAAGAGCCTTAGCTGATCATGTGTTTTTGAAAGGAAGGGTATCTCAAGTTTATGATGAAAGCATCTTAAAAACATTTGAAAACTTTGGTCTGACTTGTCAAGAGCACTGTGAATTTAACGCTGCAAAAAGGTACTTTAAACTGTTAGCGGGTGTCCAGCTTAAAGAACTTGGAGCTGAGCATGTTGATGTCGCAAAGACGTACAATAACCTAGGTGTAATTCACCAAGATCTAGGTGACTTTGAGCAAGCCAAAGAGTATCATGAACGTGCTTTAGCGATCAGACTTGAGAAGCTCGGCGCCAAACATGTTGATGTTGCAACGACCTACAATAACCTAGGTCTAATTCACCAAGATCTAGGTGACTTTGAGCAAGCCAAGGAGTATCATGAACGTGCTTTAGCGATCAGACTTGAGAAGCTCGGCGCCAAACATGTTGCTGTTTCAACGACGTACAATAACCTAGGTCTAATTCACCGTAAGCTAGGTGACTTTGAGCAAGCCAAGGAGTATTATGAACGTGATTTAGCCATTAGCCTTGAGAAGCTCGGCGCCAAACATGTTGATGTTGCAACTACGTACAATAACCTAGGTCTAATTCACCAAGATCTAGGTGACTTTGAGCAAGCCAAGGAGTATCATGAACGTGCTTTAGCGATCGGACTTGAGAAGCTCGGCGCCAAACATGTTGATGTTGCAACGACGTACAATAACCTAGGTCTAATTCACCAAGATCTAGGTGACTTTGAGCAAGCCAAGGAGTATCATGAACGTGCTTTAGCGATCGGACTTGAGAAGCTCGGCGCCAAACATGTTGATGTTGCAACTACGTACAATAACCTAGGTCTAATTCACCAAGATCTAGGTGACTTTGAGCAAGCCAAGGAGTATCATGAACGTGCTTTAGCGATCAGACTTGAGAAGCTCGGCGCCAAACATGTTGATGTTGCAACGACGTACAATAACCTAGGTGCAATTCACCAAGATCTAGGTGACTTTGAGCAAGCCAAGGAGTATCATGAACGTGCTTTAGCGATCAGACTTGAGAAGCTCGGCGCCAAACATGTTGATGTTGCAACGACGTACAATAACCTAGGTCTAATTCACCAAGATCTAGGTGACTTTGAGCAAGCCAAGGAGTATCATCAACTTGCTTCAGGCATAAAACTTGAGAAGCTCGGCGCCAAACATGTTGCTGTTGCAACGACCTACAATAACCTAGGTCTAATTCACCAAGATCTAGGTGACTTTGAGCAAGCCAAGGAGTATCATGAACGTGCTTTAGCGATCGGACTTGAGAAGCTCGGCGCCAAACATGTTGCTGTTTCAACGACGTACAATAACCTACAATCAGGGACAAAAGTAGTTGACACACTTGTTTAAAACGGGTGCTTTTTACAAACATTTAATTCATTTATTATTTCATTCCTTTTAAACGCCGTAAATCCCCCGATCCCCCGAATCAATGTTGTCTGAAGTTAAAAAAAGACTTGAGGGTCCAAAATTCAACATTGATTTTGGGGGGAAGGGGTTGGGATAGACAGGGGAAGGGGATAAGTATGTCTACTATGCAAAAAGGGGCCATTTTACGGAAGTGTGTCAACACTTTTGTCCCTCATTGTCTGAATGCAAAATTGTGCTACTGCACACAAGTTGAGCCGTGTATAACACTGATTTTAACTGAAATTAAAGGAATCAATGACATAATTATGTTATTGGTGGTGGGGGTGACATAGACTTATGCGCGACCGAATTATAGGGCCAATTCGAATTACGCGATGACGTAATAAAAGGGCTGCGATATCCAGAATTAACGTCGATATGGTTTACAAGCTAAAAACTGACGCTGAAACTCGCGCCTATGTACAACTTTTGATGAATTTCAAGGGGGTGCGTACTGAAAATATTTTTAATAAAGTGGATATTTCTCGTTCTTCACTTTATCCTATTGTTAAGGCCAAAACAATCACGGATAGGGTAAGGATTGACACGTAGTGGGGATAGTCACTGGCAGGCCACGGAAATGTGGAGCGTTAGTGAGGAGCGGCCGTCACTGCGTTCAATATCGAAACTACGGAAAAGTGAAGGTAAATTCATGGCCAATTCAATAAAAAACTAAGGATAGCGTAGCAAACATTGCAAGTGTACACCAAAACAATTACTTTCAATCCCACCTCGTGACACCCTGTGTGACATGATAACGCAACGCAAATAGCGTGACATAAGCGCATATGTCTGGGTATTTCGACTGCATTTCTCAAGCGAAACCCTGTGTTTTTGAGTATTGTCGGCAGAGAAAATGAAAAGAGAGCTTTGAAACGTGAACTGGTATTTGACTCTCAAAGAAAACGACAGCTCAAACTGAGGAAAACACTGCTTCCTTCGTGTTACAACGGTTAACCACGTTTCGGCAAACGGAAAGTAACATTAGTCTGTTATGACCTCTTAATGTCGATATGTATTCTCGTGGTTAACCGTTGAAACTCCTTATTTGCACCACATCGCTGGAATTTTTCTCGCCAAGAATACGTATTGCGAAGCACTTTCTACATAGCAGAATCTTCTTTTGCCTTTTGTGAGGAATTAGCGCATAAAAAAGGAAAATTTTCCAGCGCACGGCCGTCATCGATCACGTGTTATCCCGCTTTGCTTGTCATCAGGTGAACTTCTGGGCCAAAGTAATTGCTGTTTTGGCGATGATACAAACTGGTGTGTCTATTTTGAAAACAATTTCTTTGGCATTATGTGATTTACGAGCTGGGAAATGAAATAGTTGTCCGTCCAACATCAATAAACAATCATGCCACTTTGTAATCATTACAAAAGTACATTCCTAACCTCAACGCCTACCTACGCTAAAGGTTTGGATCAGTTAGGTTAGTAAAGGTCTCCAAAAAAAAAACCACATCTATATATAGGGCACAGCACAAACGGCTGGCCCATCATTTATGAGGTTCATAACCTGTATATTGTTCACGTCCTTTCACTAATGGCAAAGGTCAATGTCAAAAATATTGCATGTCCGCTCTGTTACTCTGTACTTCATTCGCTTAAGTTAACCATTTACCAGAACAATTTTCAGTGTACCTTAATGTTTCCATCCTTTTTCCACTATTGATAATACTTGTGACAACATTACATCCGCAGCAACGGCATTGATCACAACACAAATCATTTCGTCTCGACCTGACAGGGTATCAGGAACGCGCGCGGGGGTACAAGATTAACTAATGGCATACGCTTCGTACATTTTACTCTACGTATACTACAAATCAGGACGAAACTCTATAAATTGATGTTTAAAAACAAACGATTTGGCCCATAAAGTAACGTCATCGCACAAAAATTCAGCAGCGTCAAAAATCTAGCCGGAAAACACAGATACATATTTCAGACAATCAGGGACAAAAGTAGTTGACACACTTGTTTAAAACGGGTGCTTTTTACAAACATTTAATTCATTTATTATTTCATTCCTTTTAAACGCCGTAAATCCCCCGATCCCCCGAATCAATGTTGTCTGAAGTTAAAAAAAGACTTGAGGGTCCAAAATTCAACATTGATTTTGGGGGGAAGGGGTTGGGATAGACAGGGGAAGGGGATAAGTATGTCTACTATGCAAAAAGGGGCCATTTTACGGAAGTGTGTCAACACTTTTGTCCCTCATTGTCTGAATGCAAAATTGTGCTACTGCACACAAGTTGAGCCGTGTATAACACTGATTTTAACTGAAATTAAAGGAATCAATGACATAATTATGTTATTGGTGGTGGGGGTGACATAGACTTATGCGCGACCGAATTATAGGGCCAATTCGAATTACGCGATGACGTAATAAAAGGGCTGCGATATCCAGAATTAACGTCGATATGGTTTACAAGCTAAAAACTGACGCTGAAACTCGCGCCTATGTACAACTTTTGATGAATTTCAAGGGGGTGCGTACTGAAAATATTTTTAATAAAGTGGATATTTCTCGTTCTTCACTTTATCCTATTGTTAAGGCCAAAACAATCACGGATAGGGTAAGGATTGACACGTAGTGGGGATAGTCACTGGCAGGCCACGGAAATGTGGAGCGTTAGTGAGGAGCGGCCGTCACTGCGTTCAATATCGAAACTACGGAAAAGTGAAGGTAAATTCATGGCCAATTCAATAAAAAACTAAGGATAGCGTAGCAAACATTGCAAGTGTACACCAAAACAATTACTTTCAATCCCACCTCGTGACACCCTGTGTGACATGATAACGCAACGCAAATAGCGTGACATAAGCGCATATGTCTGGGTATTTCGACTGCATTTCTCAAGCGAAACCCTGTGTTTTTGAGTATTGTCGGCAGAGAAAATGAAAAGAGAGCTTTGAAACGTGAACTGGTATTTGACTCTCAAAGAAAACGACAGCTCAAACTGAGGAAAACACTGCTTCCTTCGTGTTACAACGGTTAACCACGTTTCGGCAAACGGAAAGTAACATTAGTCTGTTATGACCTCTTAATGTCGATATGTATTCTCGTGGTTAACCGTTGAAACTCCTTATTTGCACCACATCGCTGGAATTTTTCTCGCCAAGAATACGTATTGCGAAGCACTTTCTACATAGCAGAATCTTCTTTTGCCTTTTGTGAGGAATTAGCGCATAAAAAAGGAAAATTTTCCAGCGCACGGCCGTCATCGATCACGTGTTATCCCGCTTTGCTTGTCATCAGGTGAACTTCTGGGCCAAAGTAATTGCTGTTTTGGCGATGATACAAACTGGTGTGTCTATTTTGAAAACAATTTCTTTGGCATTATGTGATTTACGAGCTGGGAAATGAAATAGTTGTCCGTCCAACATCAATAAACAATCATGCCACTTTGTAATCATTACAAAAGTACATTCCTAACCTCAACGCCTACCTACGCTAAAGGTTTGGATCAGTTAGGTTAGTAAAGGTCTCCAAAAAAAAAACCACATCTATATATAGGGCACAGCACAAACGGCTGGCCCATCATTTATGAGGTTCATAACCTGTATATTGTTCACGTCCTTTCACTAATGGCAAAGGTCAATGTCAAAAATATTGCATGTCCGCTCTGTTACTCTGTACTTCATTCGCTTAAGTTAACCATTTACCAGAACAATTTTCAGTGTACCTTAATGTTTCCATCCTTTTTCCACTATTGATAATACTTGTGACAACATTACATCCGCAGCAACGGCATTGATCACAACACAAATCATTTCGTCTCGACCTGACAGGGTATCAGGAACGCGCGCGGGGGTACAAGATTAACTAATGGCATACGCTTCGTACATTTTACTCTACGTATACTACAAATCAGGACGAAACTCTATAAATTGATGTTTAAAAACAAACGATTTGGCCCATAAAGTAACGTCATCGCACAAAAATTCAGCAGCGTCAAAAATCTAGCCGGAAAACACAGATACATATTTCAGACAATCAGGGACAAAAGTAGTTGACACACTTGTTTAAAACGGGTGCTTTTTACAAACATTTAATTCATTTATTATTTCATTCCTTTTAAACGCCGTAAATCCCCCGATCCCCCGAATCAATGTTGTCTGAAGTTAAAAAAAGACTTGAGGGTCCAAAATTCAACATTGATTTTGGGGGGAAGGGGTTGGGATAGACAGGGGAAGGGGATAAGTATGTCTACTATGCAAAAAGGGGCCATTTTACGGAAGTGTGTCAACACTTTTGTCCCTCATTGTCTGAATGCAAAATTGTGCTACTGCACACAAGTTGAGCCGTGTATAACACTGATTTTAACTGAAATTAAAGGAATCAATGACATAATTATGTTATTGGTGGTGGGGGTGACATAGACTTATGCGCGACCGAATTATAGGGCCAATTCGAATTACGCGATGACGTAATAAAAGGGCTGCGATATCCAGAATTAACGTCGATATGGTTTACAAGCTAAAAACTGACGCTGAAACTCGCGCCTATGTACAACTTTTGATGAATTTCAAGGGGGTGCGTACTGAAAATATTTTTAATAAAGTGGATATTTCTCGTTCTTCACTTTATCCTATTGTTAAGGCCAAAACAATCACGGATAGGGTAAGGATTGACACGTAGTGGGGATAGTCACTGGCAGGCCACGGAAATGTGGAGCGTTAGTGAGGAGCGGCCGTCACTGCGTTCAATATCGAAACTACGGAAAAGTGAAGGTAAATTCATGGCCAATTCAATAAAAAACTAAGGATAGCGTAGCAAACATTGCAAGTGTACACCAAAACAATTACTTTCAATCCCACCTCGTGACACCCTGTGTGACATGATAACGCAACGCAAATAGCGTGACATAAGCGCATATGTCTGGGTATTTCGACTGCATTTCTCAAGCGAAACCCTGTGTTTTTGAGTATTGTCGGCAGAGAAAATGAAAAGAGAGCTTTGAAACGTGAACTGGTATTTGACTCTCAAAGAAAACGACAGCTCAAACTGAGGAAAACACTGCTTCCTTCGTGTTACAACGGTTAACCACGTTTCGGCAAACGGAAAGTAACATTAGTCTGTTATGACCTCTTAATGTCGATATGTATTCTCGTGGTTAACCGTTGAAACTCCTTATTTGCACCACATCGCTGGAATTTTTCTCGCCAAGAATACGTATTGCGAAGCACTTTCTACATAGCAGAATCTTCTTTTGCCTTTTGTGAGGAATTAGCGCATAAAAAAGGAAAATTTTCCAGCGCACGGCCGTCATCGATCACGTGTTATCCCGCTTTGCTTGTCATCAGGTGAACTTCTGGGCCAAAGTAATTGCTGTTTTGGCGATGATACAAACTGGTGTGTCTATTTTGAAAACAATTTCTTTGGCATTATGTGATTTACGAGCTGGGAAATGAAATAGTTGTCCGTCCAACATCAATAAACAATCATGCCACTTTGTAATCATTACAAAAGTACATTCCTAACCTCAACGCCTACCTACGCTAAAGGTTTGGATCAGTTAGGTTAGTAAAGGTCTCCAAAAAAAAAACCACATCTATATATAGGGCACAGCACAAACGGCTGGCCCATCATTTATGAGGTTCATAACCTGTATATTGTTCACGTCCTTTCACTAATGGCAAAGGTCAATGTCAAAAATATTGCATGTCCGCTCTGTTACTCTGTACTTCATTCGCTTAAGTTAACCATTTACCAGAACAATTTTCAGTGTACCTTAATGTTTCCATCCTTTTTCCACTATTGATAATACTTGTGACAACATTACATCCGCAGCAACGGCATTGATCACAACACAAATCATTTCGTCTCGACCTGACAGGGTATCAGGAACGCGCGCGGGGGTACAAGATTAACTAATGGCATACGCTTCGTACATTTTACTCTACGTATACTACAAATCAGGACGAAACTCTATAAATTGATGTTTAAAAACAAACGATTTGGCCCATAAAGTAACGTCATCGCACAAAAATTCAGCAGCGTCAAAAATCTAGCCGGAAAACACAGATACATATTTCAGACAATCAGGGACAAAAGTAGTTGACACACTTGTTTAAAACGGGTGCTTTTTACAAACATTTAATTCATTTATTATTTCATTCCTTTTAAACGCCGTAAATCCCCCGATCCCCCGAATCAATGTTGTCTGAAGTTAAAAAAAGACTTGAGGGTCCAAAATTCAACATTGATTTTGGGGGGAAGGGGTTGGGATAGACAGGGGAAGGGGATAAGTATGTCTACTATGCAAAAAGGGGCCATTTTACGGAAGTGTGTCAACACTTTTGTCCCTCATTGTCTGAATGCAAAATTGTGCTACTGCACACAAGTTGAGCCGTGTATAACACTGATTTTAACTGAAATTAAAGGAATCAATGACATAATTATGTTATTGGTGGTGGGGGTGACATAGACTTATGCGCGACCGAATTATAGGGCCAATTCGAATTACGCGATGACGTAATAAAAGGGCTGCGATATCCAGAATTAACGTCGATATGGTTTACAAGCTAAAAACTGACGCTGAAACTCGCGCCTATGTACAACTTTTGATGAATTTCAAGGGGGTGCGTACTGAAAATATTTTTAATAAAGTGGATATTTCTCGTTCTTCACTTTATCCTATTGTTAAGGCCAAAACAATCACGGATAGGGTAAGGATTGACACGTAGTGGGGATAGTCACTGGCAGGCCACGGAAATGTGGAGCGTTAGTGAGGAGCGGCCGTCACTGCGTTCAATATCGAAACTACGGAAAAGTGAAGGTAAATTCATGGCCAATTCAATAAAAAACTAAGGATAGCGTAGCAAACATTGCAAGTGTACACCAAAACAATTACTTTCAATCCCACCTCGTGACACCCTGTGTGACATGATAACGCAACGCAAATAGCGTGACATAAGCGCATATGTCTGGGTATTTCGACTGCATTTCTCAAGCGAAACCCTGTGTTTTTGAGTATTGTCGGCAGAG
The DNA here is from genome assembly GCA_964035705.1 of Porites rus. NCBI lineage: Eukaryota > Metazoa > Cnidaria > Anthozoa > Scleractinia > Poritidae > Porites > Porites rus. Next base: position 28,910,927 of record OZ037996.1, read on the forward strand.
AAAATGAAAAGAGAGCTTTGAAACGTGAACTGGTATTTGACTCTCAAAGAAAACGACAGCTCAAACTGAGGAAAACACTGCTTCCTTCGTGTTACAACGGTTAACCACGTTTCGGCAAACGGAAAGTAACATTAGTCTGTTATGACCTCTTAATGTCGATATGTATTCTCGTGGTTAACCGTTGAAACTCCTTATTTGCACCACATCGCTGGAATTTTTCTCGCCAAGAATACGTATTGCGAAGCACTTTCTACATAGCAGAATCTTCTTTTGCCTTTTGTGAGGAATTAGCGCATAAAAAAGGAAAATTTTCCAGCGCACGGCCGTCATCGATCACGTGTTATCCCGCTTTGCTTGTCATCAGGTGAACTTCTGGGCCAAAGTAATTGCTGTTTTGGCGATGATACAAACTGGTGTGTCTATTTTGAAAACAATTTCTTTGGCATTATGTGATTTACGAGCTGGGAAATGAAATAGTTGTCCGTCCAACATCAATAAACAATCATGCCACTTTGTAATCATTACAAAAGTACATTCCTAACCTCAACGCCTACCTACGCTAAAGGTTTGGATCAGTTAGGTTAGTAAAGGTCTCCAAAAAAAAAACCACATCTATATATAGGGCACAGCACAAACGGCTGGCCCATCATTTATGAGGTTCATAACCTGTATATTGTTCACGTCCTTTCACTAATGGCAAAGGTCAATGTCAAAAATATTGCATGTCCGCTCTGTTACTCTGTACTTCATTCGCTTAAGTTAACCATTTACCAGAACAATTTTCAGTGTACCTTAATGTTTCCATCCTTTTTCCACTATTGATAATACTTGTGACAACATTACATCCGCAGCAACGGCATTGATCACAACACAAATCATTTCGTCTCGACCTGACAGGGTATCAGGAACGCGCGCGGGGGTACAAGATTAACTAATGGCATACGCTTCGTACATTTTACTCTACGTATACTACAAATCAGGACGAAACTCTATAAATTGATGTTTAAAAACAAACGATTTGGCCCATAAAGTAACGTCATCGCACAAAAATTCAGCAGCGTCAAAAATCTAGCCGGAAAACACAGATACATATTTCAGACAATCAGGGACAAAAGTAGTTGACACACTTGTTTAAAACGGGTGCTTTTTACAAACATTTAATTCATTTATTATTTCATTCCTTTTAAACGCCGTAAATCCCCCGATCCCCCGAATCAATGTTGTCTGAAGTTAAAAAAAGACTTGAGGGTCCAAAATTCAACATTGATTTTGGGGGGAAGGGGTTGGGATAGACAGGGGAAGGGGATAAGTATGTCTACTATGCAAAAAGGGGCCATTTTACGGAAGTGTGTCAACACTTTTGTCCCTCATTGTCTGAATGCAAAATTGTGCTACTGCACACAAGTTGAGCCGTGTATAACACTGATTTTAACTGAAATTAAAGGAATCAATGACATAATTATGTTATTGGTGGTGGGGGTGACATAGACTTATGCGCGACCGAATTATAGGGCCAATTCGAATTACGCGATGACGTAATAAAAGGGCTGCGATATCCAGAATTAACGTCGATATGGTTTACAAGCTAAAAACTGACGCTGAAACTCGCGCCTATGTACAACTTTTGATGAATTTCAAGGGGGTGCGTACTGAAAATATTTTTAATAAAGTGGATATTTCTCGTTCTTCACTTTATCCTATTGTTAAGGCCAAAACAATCACGGATAGGGTAAGGATTGACACGTAGTGGGGATAGTCACTGGCAGGCCACGGAAATGTGGAGCGTTAGTGAGGAGCGGCCGTCACTGCGTTCAATATCGAAACTACGGAAAAGTGAAGGTAAATTCATGGCCAATTCAATAAAAAACTAAGGATAGCGTAGCAAACATTGCAAGTGTACACCAAAACAATTACTTTCAATCCCACCTCGTGACACCCTGTGTGACATGATAACGCAACGCAAATAGCGTGACATAAGCGCATATGTCTGGGTATTTCGACTGCATTTCTCAAGCGAAACCCTGTGTTTTTGAGTATTGTCGGCAGAGAAAATGAAAAGAGAGCTTTGAAACGTGAACTGGTATTTGACTCTCAAAGAAAACGACAGCTCAAACTGAGGAAAACACTGCTTCCTTCGTGTTACAACGGTTAACCACGTTTCGGCAAACGGAAAGTAACATTAGTCTGTTATGACCTCTTAATGTCGATGTGTATTCTCGTGGTTAACCGTTGAAACTCCTTATTTGCACCACATCGCTGGAATTTTTCTCGCCAAGAATACGTATTGCGAAGCACTTTCTACATAGCAGAATCTTCTTTTGCCTTTTGTGAGGAATTAGCGCATAAAAAAGGAAAATTTTCCAGCGCACGGCCGTCATCGATCACGTGTTATCCCGCTTTGCTTGTCATCAGGTGAACTTCTGGGCCAAAGTAATTGCTGTTTTGGCGATGATACAAACTGGTGTGTCTATTTTGAAAACAATTTCTTTGGCATTATGTGATTTACGAGCTGGGAAATGAAATAGTTGTCCGTCCAACATCAATAAACAATCATGCCACTTTGTAATCATTACAAAAGTACATTCCTAACCTCAACGCCTACCTACGCTAAAGGTTTGGATCAGTTAGGTTAGTAAAGGTCTCCAAAAAAAAAACCACATCTATATATAGGGCACAGCACAAACGGCTGGCCCATCATTTATGAGGTTCATAACCTGTATATTGTTCACGTCCTTTCACTAATGGCAAAGGTCAATGTCAAAAATATTGCATGTCCGCTCTGTTACTCTGTACTTCATTCGCTTAAGTTAACCATTTACCAGAACAATTTTCAGTGTACCTTAATGTTTCCATCCTTTTTCCACTATTGATAATACTTGTGACAACATTACATCCGCAGCAACGGCATTGATCACAACACAAATCATTTCGTCTCGACCTGACAGGGTATCAGGAACGCGCGCGGGGGTACAAGATTAACTAATGGCATACGCTTCGTACATTTTACTCTACGTATACTACAAATCAGGACGAAACTCTATAAATTGATGTTTAAAAACAAACGATTTGGCCCATAAAGTAACGTCATCGCACAAAAATTCAGCAGCGTCAAAAATCTAGCCGGAAAACACAGATACATATTTCAGACAGTCTGAATGCAAAATTGTGCTACTGCACACAAGTTGAGCCGTGTATAACACTGATTTTAACTGAAATTAAAGGAATCAATGACATAATTATGTTATTGGTGGTGGGGGTGACATAGACTTATGCGCGACCGAATTATAGGGCCAATTCGAATTACGCGATGACGTAATAAAAGGGCTGCGATATCCAGAATTAACGTCGATATGGTTTACAAGCTAAAAACTGACGCTGAAACTCGCGCCTATGTACAACTTTTGATGAATTTCAAGGGGGTGCGTACTGAAAATATTTTTAATAAAGTGGATATTTCTCGTTCTTCACTTTATCCTATTGTTAAGGCCAAAACAATCACGGATAGGGTAAGGATTGACACGTAGTGGGGATAGTCACTGGCAGGCCACGGAAATGTGGAGCGTTAGTGAGGAGCGGCCGTCACTGCGTTCAATATCGAAACTACGGAAAAGTGAAGGTAAATTCATGGCCAATTCAATAAAAAACTAAGGATAGCGTAGCAAACATTGCAAGTGTACACCAAAACAATTACTTTCAATCCCACCTCGTGACACCCTGTGTGACATGATAACGCAACGCAAATAGCGTGACATAAGCGCATATGTCTGGGTATTTCGACTGCATTTCTCAAGCGAAACCCTGTGTTTTTGAGTATTGTCGGCAGAGAAAATGAAAAGAGAGCTTTGAAACGTGAACTGGTATTTGACTCTCAAAGAAAACGACAGCTCAAACTGAGGAAAACACTGCTTCCTTCGTGTTACAACGGTTAACCACGTTTCGGCAAACGGAAAGTAACATTAGTCTGTTATGACCTCTTAATGTCGATATGTATTCTCGTGGTTAACCGTTGAAACTCCTTATTTGCACCACATCGCTGGAATTTTTCTCGCCAAGAATACGTATTGCGAAGCACTTTCTACATAGCAGAATCTTCTTTTGCCTTTTGTGAGGAATTAGCGCATAAAAAAGGAAAATTTTCCAGCGCACGGCCGTCATCGATCACGTGTTATCCCGCTTTGCTTGTCATCAGGTGAACTTCTGGGCCAAAGTAATTGCTGTTTTGGCGATGATACAAACTGGTGTGTCTATTTTGAAAACAATTTCTTTGGCATTATGTGATTTACGAGCTGGGAAATGAAATAGTTGTCCGTCCAACATCAATAAACAATCATGCCACTTTGTAATCATTACAAAAGTACATTCCTAACCTCAACGCCTACCTACGCTAAAGGTTTGGATCAGTTAGGTTAGTAAAGGTCTCCAAAAAAAAAACCACATCTATATATAGGGCACAGCACAAACGGCTGGCCCATCATTTATGAGGTTCATAACCTGTATATTGTTCACGTCCTTTCACTAATGGCAAAGGTCAATGTCAAAAATATTGCATGTCCGCTCTGTTACTCTGTACTTCATTCGCTTAAGTTAACCATTTACCAGAACAATTTTCAGTGTACCTTAATGTTTCCATCCTTTTTCCACTATTGATAATACTTGTGACAACATTACATCCGCAGCAACGGCATTGATCACAACACAAATCATTTCGTCTCGACCTGACAGGGTATCAGGAACGCGCGCGGGGGTACAAGATTAACTAATGGCATACGCTTCGTACATTTTACTCTACGTATACTACAAATCAGGACGAAACTCTATAAATTGATGTTTAAAAACAAACGATTTGGCCCATAAAGTAACGTCATCGCACAAAAATTCAGCAGCGTCAAAAATCTAGCCGGAAAACACAGATACATATTTCAGACAATCAGGGACAAAAGTAGTTGACACACTTGTTTAAAACGGGTGCTTTTTACAAACATTTAATTCATTTATTATTTCATTCCTTTTAAACGCCGTAAATCCCCCGATCCCCCGAATCAATGTTGTCTGAAGTTAAAAAAAGACTTGAGGGTCCAAAATTCAACATTGATTTTGGGGGGAAGGGGTTGGGATAGACAGGGGAAGGGGATAAGTATGTCTACTATGCAAAAAGGGGCCATTTTACGGAAGTGTGTCAACACTTTTGTCCCTCATTGTCTGAATGCAAAATTGTGCTACTGCACACAAGTTGAGCCGTGTATAACACTGATTTTAACTGAAATTAAAGGAATCAATGACATAATTATGTTATTGGTGGTGGGGGTGACATAGACTTATGCGCGACCGAATTATAGGGCCAATTCGAATTACGCGATGACGTAATAAAAGGGCTGCGATATCCAGAATTAACGTCGATATGGTTTACAAGCTAAAAACTGACGCTGAAACTCGCGCCTATGTACAACTTTTGATGAATTTCAAGGGGGTGCGTACTGAAAATATTTTTAATAAAGTGGATATTTCTCGTTCTTCACTTTATCCTATTGTTAAGGCCAAAACAATCACGGATAGGGTAAGGATTGACACGTAGTGGGGATAGTCACTGGCAGGCCACGGAAATGTGGAGCGTTAGTGAGGAGCGGCCGTCACTGCGTTCAATATCGAAACTACGGAAAAGTGAAGGTAAATTCATGGCCAATTCAATAAAAAACTAAGGATAGCGTAGCAAACATTGCAAGTGTACACCAAAACAATTACTTTCAATCCCACCTCGTGACACCCTGTGTGACATGATAACGCAACGCAAATAGCGTGACATAAGCGCATATGTCTGGGTATTTCGACTGCATTTCTCAAGCGAAACCCTGTGTTTTTGAGTATTGTCGGCAGAGAAAATGAAAAGAGAGCTTTGAAACGTGAACTGGTATTTGACTCTCAAAGAAAACGACAGCTCAAACTGAGGAAAACACTGCTTCCTTCGTGTTACAACGGTTAACCACGTTTCGGCAAACGGAAAGTAACATTAGTCTGTTATGACCTCTTAATGTCGATATGTATTCTCGTGGTTAACCGTTGAAACTCCTTATTTGCACCACATCGCTGGAATTTTTCTCGCCAAGAATACGTATTGCGAAGCACTTTCTACATAGCAGAATCTTCTTTTGCCTTTTGTGAGGAATTAGCGCATAAAAAAGGAAAATTTTCCAGCGCACGGCCGTCATCGATCACGTGTTATCCCGCTTTGCTTGTCATCAGGTGAACTTCTGGGCCAAAGTAATTGCTGTTTTGGCGATGATACAAACTGGTGTGTCTATTTTGAAAACAATTTCTTTGGCATTATGTGATTTACGAGCTGGGAAATGAAATAGTTGTCCGTCCAACATCAATAAACAATCATGCCACTTTGTAATCATTACAAAAGTACATTCCTAACCTCAACGCCTACCTACGCTAAAGGTTTGGATCAGTTAGGTTAGTAAAGGTCTCCAAAAAAAAAACCACATCTATATATAGGGCACAGCACAAACGGCTGGCCCATCATTTATGAGGTTCATAACCTGTATATTGTTCACGTCCTTTCACTAATGGCAAAGGTCAATGTCAAAAATATTGCATGTCCGCTCTGTTACTCTGTACTTCATTCGCTTAAGTTAACCATTTACCAGAACAATTTTCAGTGTACCTTAATGTTTCCATCCTTTTTCCACTATTGATAATACTTGTGACAACATTACATCCGCAGCAACGGCATTGATCACAACACAAATCATTTCGTCTCGACCTGACAGGGTATCAGGAACGCGCGCGGGGGTACAAGATTAACTAATGGCATACGCTTCGTACATTTTACTCTACGTATACTACAAATCAGGACGAAACTCTATAAATTGATGTTTAAAAACAAACGATTTGGCCCATAAAGTAACGTCATCGCACAAAAATTCAGCAGCGTCAAAAATCTAGCCGGAAAACACAGATACATATTTCAGACAATCAGGGACAAAAGTAGTTGACACACTTGTTTAAAACGGGTGCTTTTTACAAACATTTAATTCATTTATTATTTCATTCCTTTTAAACGCCGTAAATCCCCCGATCCCCCGAATCAATGTTGTCTGAAGTTAAAAAAAGACTTGAGGGTCCAAAATTCAACATTGATTTTGGGGGGAAGGGGTTGGGATAGACAGGGGAAGGGGATAAGTATGTCTACTATGCAAAAAGGGGCCATTTTACGGAAGTGTGTCAACACTTTTGTCCCTCATTGTAGGTCTAATTCACCAAGATCTAGGTGACTTTGAGCAAGCCAAGGAGTATCATCAACTTGCTTTAGGCATTAAACTTGAGAAGCTCGGCGCCAAACATGTTGCTGTTGCAACGACCTACAATAACCTAGGTCTAATTCACCAAGATCTAGGTGACTTTGAGCAAGCCAAGGAGTATCATGAACGTGCTTTAGCGATCAGACTTGAGAAGCTCGGCGCCAAACATGTTGCTGTTGCAACGACGTACAATAACCTAGGTGCAATTCACCAAGATCTAGGTGACTTTGAGCAAGCCAAGGAGTATCATGAACGTGCTTTAGCGATCAGACTTGAGAAGCTCGGCGCCAAACATATTGATGTTGCAAAGACATACAATAACCTACAATATTAGACAAAAACGTTGAAACACTTTGGAAAATTCTGCTCCCTTTTGTTTTCCCCCTCCTTTTTGCAATGTTGTTGTAGCCACCCAACTTTGCAATAACATCTCAACATTGCAGGGGAAAAGGGACGTGCATAGGTGTTTCAAGGATTTTTGGCGAGGATTGTAGGTGTAATTCACCGTAAGCTAGGTGACTTTGAGCAAGCCAAGGAGTACTATCAACGTGCTTTAGCGATCAGCCTTGAGAAGCTCGGCACCAAACATGTTGATGTTGCAACGACGTACAATAACCTAGGTGTAGTTCACCGTAAGCTAGGTGACTTTGAGCAAGCCAAGGAGTATCATGAACGTGGTTTAGCGATCAGACTTGAGAAGCTCTGCGCCAAACATGTTGATGTTGCAACAACGTACAATAACCTAGGTCTAATTCACCAAGATCTAGGTGACTTTGAAGAAGCCAAAGGGTGTTTTGAGCGTGCTTCAACCATTCACGTTAAGAAGCACAGTACCAAAAATGTGGATGTTTAAACGAAGAATAAAACTAGTAACTAGTAACTAAAACTAGTAACCCAAGGCGAGTACTTTTAGATCTCTAGAAACGTATTCTTACTATATGCGGCGCTTTAAAATTTGTATCTGTTCGGTCATCCTAGGGCATCTTGAGTGTTTTCGAAATTAAAGAGCCGTCTTCACTATTATTTTCCCGAAGATTTTTATGCAATTCAAAGTTTTACCAAGTAAGAATTTTTCTGATTGCATTCCATCGCATTTTTGAATATCCAAATTTCTTAGGTTTCCTTTGTCTAGGCGAAAGATTCATTAACTTTAGAAAATCTTAGGGAATTTATGAGATAAGCTTCGAAAATAGTACATGAAAGGAACGGTCATCTAGAAATTTTTAGCCTTCCTCAACCCACAGAAAATTCCAGGCAATTTTTGTTTCTCCGAACAGATATTTTACAAAAAACAGTCGTTGGGGTGCCGCTGAAAATTTTACATCTGTTAATTATTGTGTAATGTAGCGTTTTGTAGGGTTTATTTGGGAAATAAGAATTAGAAACAATTTCGCCTTATCTTAGCTTTTCGTGTAGCAAAGAATTAAAATAAACTTACTTTTGCTTTATTTTGTGTTCCTGTGTCGTTTTGAAGTGTTTTGGGCTGGTTTTAGCTATCCTGCCTTAAGGCTTTTTAATCACAATGATTGACCTCATTATGAAGGTCAAGACAGGATAGCAAAACCAACCCAAACCGACGATATTTTTCTTCATTTTTTACCCATTTAAACCCTATAAAACGCTATGCAACGCAATTCTGAGTATTAGCAGCTGTAAAATTTTAAAACATGTGCTCACACATTGAGTTTTTGATGCCTGTGCAGCGGTAGCAACAACCAACTAAGCGGTTGAAACGGTCCGAATAGAGCAAGACCAAAACGGTCGTAAACATTTTGGGGAAAAAAAAACTGTGTAATGTTTAGCGCTCCTTCTGGTTGTGAAGAAAAATAATAACTTACATTTCCAAAAGTTCTACGCACCTATCCCCCCTATTATCCTTCACATTTAAACAACAAGTGATGCAGCACGGTGGCATGTCGCTAGCGCGCACTTTCAAGCAATGTTATGGAGACAAGCCCACAAAACGAACCCCACCCTCCCACTTCCAAAAACCATTCTGATGATGGAAAGCTGGTGCCTAAGCTAATGACTCTTGCCCCTAGCCTGTACCCAAAAGCTATTCCGAGATGATTATCTGTGGCTGCAAATCAGGATGTTCAACAAATAGGTGCAGCTGCCGGAATGTGAGACTGCCGTGTACAGGAGCATGAAAATGCAGAAGCACTGAAGATCCGCTCAATTGCACAAATGATGTTGATGGACATTTCATTGCAAACCAAGGACAGTAAATGGTACAGTTCAGAAAAAAAAGCGTTTAGCTTCTCTAAGTAATTTTCCATTCTTGTTTTGTAATTGTCTATGAACTAATAGCGTTTTTTTTATTTTCGTCCTGTAAGACGAGGATGTCTAATGTTTACAATATCAAATTAGGTCTTAAATCTGTTTCAGAACCTGACATCAGACGCATCTAAAATGGCTGCTATCAATCGAATGTCTTAACCTTCCTTCTTAGTTATAAGTACAGCACGTATCGAGAATGGTTAGGGCGTGAAAGTTAAAAGTATTTTAAAGAAAATGTTAATTTTTGTTTATTATTTCAAGGATTTTGCAAACATTCAGAAATTCAATAATTGCAAATGGAAGTAAGATGTCTGCAATATAGATCGCAAACGTACTGTAAATATCTTAGGAAATGACCGAAAAAATAAATTTCTATAGCTGCTGTAACTATCTTAGCAAATTGTTAGATTGCTAATTTTGCTTCTTTCTTGACTGTGCCGTTAAATTTGTCTTAATACTGAATAGCCTATAACCTCGTTTTCAATGGTCAGGTGACCAGAAAAATCACGTGATTTTCAGATGGTTTCTGCGAGGTACTGTAAGTAATACGTTGTATCAGTCACCTGTTGATCTGAACGAATTTTAACCGTTTGAGATTACTCTGCATCCTCATACAACATGCAGCCTCGTTTTCATGTCAATGTATTAATGCTACCCTTAACGGCTTATTTCAAGGTCTAAATGGTCGAACCAAGCTTGGTAAACAAAATTTTCGTGTTCAGCACATGATTTAGCACAGAAGTTCTCTTTTGCGAAAGTTACCGCACGAATCACCACGTGAGTTAGTTCTTCAAAGTGAGGCAAAACGTAAGCAAGCGCCTCAAAGCGAGGCAAATGTGTGTCGATGACGACGACAAATGCAATCTCGAAAAAACCTCCCTTATTAATTGCACAGGACTCCCAATAATGCACAAAACACCCAAAACAAATTAGGGGTTGCGTACCTCGAACGCAATGAAGAGTAGAACGACGAGTGAGTGTATGGGAAATTCGACTGTAGTTGACGATGGAGTTCCTGCATCATCAGCTTTTGAAGTTCTTCCATAGCTGTCACATGCATTCCCCGCGAAAACACTTGGAAACTAACAGCTCAATTACAATAATCTACGGTATGACGTACCTCCAAATTCCGCATTTTTTTCACTCGTCTTTCTACTCTTGGTTCTCTTTCTCTTGAGAAAAAATAATGCGATCTTCCTGCAAGTTTTGATTACAATCAGACTTGACATTCCTTATAGCAGCTGTGACCTGATTTCTATGTGATCGATAAGAATCCCAGTCCTCGTCTCTCCCAGATTTCTTTGCTTTTCTTAAGTAGAAATCTCTAGTTTTCATAAAGTTAGAAGTCGCAGAGGTCATCCATGGATTTTGGTATCCAAGTTCCTTTTTAGTAAGCAATGGTGCGTGCCGATCACAGATATCAAGAAAAGTGCTTTTGAAGCCGTTCCATGCAGAATTTACATCGGAACTTTTTAATACCGAATCCCACGAGGCCATCTTGAGGTCTTTATTAAAAGCTTCTTTCTTGTACTTTGTGTAACTGCTGCATTTAATAGTTCGTCCTTGGAACCTTAATGAGTCCATTTTCTGCATAACGTGATCACTTATACCCAGTTGGATAACATTCGTTAGTGAAATATTGGGTGGGTGTGTCGAAAAAATGACGTCAATCAAAGTGCTGGTGCTTTTAGCGATTCCAGTGGGTTCATTGATTAACTGTGACATGCCAAAACCTTTTTTTAAATGTCCTTTAACCTTCTCGAGACTCCATCGGTCCTTTGTCTAGGTACAAAATCTGCATTCAGGTTACCAACCAGCAAAATTTCTTTATTTTCAGCTGTTGCTAAGCTAAGGCTGTCCTCTAATCTAGTGTTGAAGTCTGCACTGATAAATTGCGAGCCAACCGGCGGACGAAACAGAGTGCTAAATGAAATATTTGTAGACTTTGTGATGAGAATCTCCAACCAAATCCCCTCAACAGATTTTAATCCCAAATCATAGTGTCTAGATACCGACAAACAATCGCGAACCTAAACAGCAACACAGCCTCTCCTCGTGTGAGCTTGTCGATCCAAACAGTAGATGGTATAGCCTTGTGTGCCAATTTGATCAACAGATACTTGTGGCGATAGATGAGTTTCGGTGACGGAAAACAATGTTCTTATACCGTTGTAACAGCAGCCGAATCTCGTCAAGTTTGGGAAGAAGGGAGCACACATTTAAATGAAGAAATTTCAAGCCACGTCGTCTCGATATCTCTGATAGATTCGGGATGTCCTGATACGTACTTGAATTTGCCATTTCCACGGAAGCCGAAGAAAGAGTTGAATAATTGGCGCAGGATAAAGACTTCTCAAACTGAGGGCCAATGCAATTTAGATGAAAGTACCTCACTGAAGCCACTCTCTGATTGGCTTATTCAATATATAGTATATCTTTTAATTTAAGCAAAACGGCTAAAAGTCAATATATACTATATCGCTTTTTCATATAATTAACCAGTCGAGTTATATCCTAAGTTCGTTTTCGTCAGTAACATTTTATTTGAACAAGTGCGGATATAAGAACAATAAAAAGAGAAATAAATGGAAATAAATTTTGTAAAGAAAAACGACAGGCGTAGTATTACGTAAGAATGGAATTAGCAGTGTAACAGGAGTGATAATATGGGTGGTATAACAACAATAATCTGTGTGGTGTGTCACGTGTAGCAATTATGTAGTAAGTGAAGCCAAGAGACTATAAAGGGGACAGAGAGGCCATCCCCCATATACACCCTATTCCATAGGTAATTCGTCTTGAGTTATTTTTAGAATCGGGATAAAGTTACCTCGCGCGAGGCGTGGATGTTTCGTGGAGGTTTCGCATGACCAAACGCAGTGCAAAACATGTCGGGCGAGAGGCAATGAAAGCGTAAAAAGATCGAGAGCATTCCTGAATATTGAAGCGAAATGAGTCGGCGCTCACCTGGGAAAAAGGAATCGCTGGAATCTTTGACAACCCGTGAAATCAGTTTAACTCGAACTTGTCGTAACCTCAGTGCTTCAATAAAATGATAAATTTCGCCGGTCTATTGAAACCGGTCGTTTGTACAATTTAGGGAGTTTAAGATCCAACGACGCGGACGACAACTAGAACATCAAAAAAACAATAGGTTTAATTAGCAAAAAAACAACTTCGCACGTGCAACACACTTTTTTGTTCATTTCTTTCCCGTTTTTGCACGACTACGACGTGAAAATGCCTAATTTCGCGTTTTATGGAGGACGTAAATAAGCAACAACGAAATTTTATTTCTCTTTCTGAGCTTGAACATGGTCCCTTGAAATTCAGCTTTAGGAGGGTTCGCCTACAGTTGACAAAGTAGGTGGGTAGGAATAATCGCTATAAAGACTGAAAAAAATAAACATCAAACCAGAAATTGCTCTCTTCAAACTGTAAATTATAAATGATCCTGAGAGAATATTCAGTGTGTTAAGGATTTCCCTGCTCTACTGTTAGCTCTATACAAGAGAGGAAGGGCGATTCTTTTTTAATTTCGGTTTCGCTGACACAGCTTTCGCAGAAATCTCGCTGTAGTCGTTTTCGTCGACAAAAGGAATAGCAAAATCGCTCTCCGCGTCTTCCCCCATTTTGTTCTGCGTCATTTCGTGAAGGACGCGTGGCTCTCAGCGTGGGTCATCCACGCGGAACACATTCGCGCTATGTGATTGGCTGTTGTCTAATCCCCCTTGAGATCTGTGGTGTTAAAAATAACTCGAGACGAATTACCTATGGAATAGGGTGTATATGGGGGATAGCCTCTCTGTCCCCTTTATAGTCTCTTGGTGAAGCTTATGTATCACACGTAACGAGTGTAGAACAGAGCAAGTAAAGGAAGCGTGTGAGCAAGCTTATCAATTTATGTAGCACGTAGCAACTGTAGCAGATGTAGCAAGCGTCGTAAATATAGCAAGTAGCAAGTGTAGCAAGCGTAGCAAGCATAGCAACTGTAGCAACCGTAGGACATCTAGTAATCTTAGTAATTACAATGTAGTAAGTGTTGCACATGTAGTAAGAGTAGTGAGCGTAGAAAGTGTACCAAGCGTAGCAAGTGTAGCAAGCGAAACTACTGTAGCAAACGTAGCAAGCGTAGCAAGTGTAGCAAGCTCACCACGTGTAGCAAGCGTATCAAGCGTAGCAAGCGTAGCAACTGTAGCAAGTGTAGCAAGTTTAGCAAGTTTAGCAAGCGTAGTAAATGTAGCAAATATAGCAAGTGTAGCAAGCGTAGGAAGTAAAGCAAGGGTAGCAAGCATAGCAAGCGTAGCAAGCGTAGCAATTGTCGCAAGCGTAGCAAGCGTAGCAAGCGTAGCAAGCATAGTAAAGGTAGCAAGTGTAGCAAGTGTAGCAAGCGTAGCAATTGTCGCAAGCGTAGCAAGCGTAGCAAGCGTAGCAAGCGTAGCAAGCATAGCAAAGGTAGCAAGTGTAGCAAGCGTAGCAATTGTAGCAAGTGTAGCAAGCGTAGCAAGTGTAGCAAGTTTAGCAAGTGTAGCAAGCGTAGCAACGGTAGCAGTGTAGCAAGCGCAGCGAGTGTAGCAAGTGTAGCAAGTTCAGGGCGGAAAAACGTAATGAGCATGCGTGAACTTTTTTGCCCAGATCCCCAGGCCGGGTTTGAAAAAATGGCGGGATTTCAAATATTTTATCGCCTAAAAATAAAATGTTTCCACTCATAAGCTGGAAAGACCAGGCAATTTGTCTTCAAAAGTTGCAAGCTGTGGTTATAACCTTGTCGTTACTTAATTTTCTCGAAGAATACCTCATAGTAAAACGGACTTTAACGACATTAATTTCTTTGCGTTGTACTGGAAATGTGCGTGCGTAGGTCCGATTTTTTTCAAGATGCATTCACAAAATGTGTTCATATAAGGAAGTTCCTGGATATATAAGGTCCGGAGCTCCACTGTGGACACAAAAACAACATATCTTTGGACAGTGATTTGCCCGAAAAAAATAACGCTTGCCCACAATGTGTTTGAAGTCACTGAACTTTGTCGCACTCGAGCTGATATTTTAAAACCCTCGCTCGATCGGACACTCGTAGTTTCGCAGATCACTAAAATATAAACGAAATCCTCAATTTAGAAGTTATTGCGATCAGCCGATCAGAGAAGAAAATACAGAAAATTGCACTTAAGGGTTTGTTTTGCTTGCCTCAGTCAAATCCAGCTGCAGAAATTGTTTACGGGAAAAGAGTCAATTGTTTTGAAGTCACTGCCGGCAGTTATCGTTCTCTACTTCACAGCGAGTGAAAAGGACAATTTGCGTACAGAAAGTTATTCTGATAAGGAACAGAAACTTTCATAGTGCACTGGAAAACAAACTATGTAATGAAAAATGAAAAAAACTCTGACTATTATTACTTGAGCAACAGAAAAAATGATCTTAGGTAAGCTTGCTGGCCTTCTATTTCCGAGAAAGTTTAATAAGCGCACAAGTTTGTTCACTCTGATGCGTTATAACAGCAATATGGTTCTTTGACTGAACACAAAGATAAAGCTGGTTCTGCAAAGGTAATAAATCTGGGCATGTAAAAAAAGTAACCGTAACTACTAATAACAGAATACAAGCGGGTTTTAATTCAACCCGGCGAAATCAACTCATAAAGTAATCGGATGCACAATCAGAAAAATACTCGCCTCTTTAGAAATGTTCAAAACCTTTTATTCCACCTCAGACTGACGGAATGATCCGTTTTTCCTTTAACATTGGTTGTTCTGAATCCAAAGTAATTTTCAAGCGACGAAAAAAAAGCAAACATGTCAAATAAAAATGGTTTACAGGGAGCAAACGTTCGCACCTCGTGCTTTTCACTCAGAACTCCAGCAACAAACAAACACAGTCAACAAAAGCAGTCAACACACACAGAAAAGCCCGCCTTGAGCCTGCGATAAGGGATGCGCAGAAGCTTGCGCAGAACGTTTTTCCGCCCTGAATGTAGCAAGCGTAGCAAGCGTATCAAGTGTAACAAGTGTAGCAAGTGTAGCAAGCGTAGCAAACGTAGCAAGCATAGCAAAGGTAGCAAGCGTAGTAAATGTAGCGAATATAGCAAGTGTAGCAAGCGTAGGAAGTAAAGCAAGGGTAGCAAGCATAGCAAGCGTAGCAAGCGTAGCAAGTGTCGCAAGCGTAGCAAGCGTAGCAAGCGTAGCAAGCATAGCAAAGGTAGCAAGTGTAGCAAGTGTAGCAAGCGTAGCAATTGTAGCAAGCGTAGCAAGCGTAGCAAGCATAGCAAAGGTAGCAAGTGTAGCAAGCGTAGCAAACGTGGCAAGCATAGCAAGGGTAGCAAGTGTAGCAAGTTTAGCAAGTGTAGCAAGCGTAGCAACGGTAGCAGTGTAGCAAGCGCAGCGAGTGTAGCAAGTGTAGCAAGCGTAGCAAGCGTATCAAGTGTAACAAGTGTAGCAAGTGTAGCAAGCGTAGCAAACGTAGCAAGCATAGCAAAGGTAGCAAGTGTAGCAAGTTTAGCAAGTGTAGCAAGCGTAGCAACGGTAGCAGTGTAGCAAGCGCAGCAAGTGTAGCAAGTGTAGCAAGCGTAGCAAGCGTAGCAAGCATAGCAAGCGTAGCAGACGTAACAAGCATAGCAAGCGTAGCAACCGTAGCAAACGTAGCAAGTGTAGCAAGTGTAGCAAGCGTAGCAACCGTAGCAAACGTAGCAAGTGTAGCAAGTGTAGCAAGCGTAGCAGCCGTAGCAAACGTAGCAAGTGTAGCAAGCGTAGCAAGCGTAGCAAGCATAGCAAGCGTAGCAACCGTAGCAAGTGTAGCAAGGGTAACAAACATAGCAAGTGTAGCAAGTGTAGCAAG
This sequence comes from Porites rus, assembly GCA_964035705.1. Taxonomy (NCBI): domain Eukaryota; kingdom Metazoa; phylum Cnidaria; class Anthozoa; order Scleractinia; family Poritidae; genus Porites; species Porites rus. Next base: position 28,927,342 of record OZ037996.1, read on the forward strand.
CGTAGCAAGCATAGCAAGCGTAGCAACCGTAGCAAGTGTAGCAAGCGTAGCAAGCGTAGCAAGCGTAGCAAGGGTAACAAACATAGCAAGTGTAGCAAGTGTAGCAAGCGTAGCAAGCATAGCAAGCGTAGCAACCGTAGCAAGTGTAGCAAGCGTAGCAAGCGTAGCAAGGGTAACAAACGTAACAAGCGTAGCAAGTGTAGCAAGCGTAGCAAGGGTAGCAATCGTAGCAAGTGTAGCACGTGTAGCCAGTGTAGCAACGGTATCAACGTAGCAAGCGTAGCAAGCGTAGCAAGTGTAGCAAGTGCAGCAACTGTCGCAAGCATAGCACGCGTAACAAGCGTAGCAAGTGTAGCCCGTGTAGCACATGTAGCAAGCGTAGCAAGTGTACCACATGTGGCAAGTGTAAGCCACAAGTTAGTAAAGAATTGAAACACCCCGACTAAGGCGGTTCGCAATAAATGGAATAAATTTCATGTATTATAAAGATATATCTTCAGTCTTCCTTCTAGCCAGTTCACAGACCCGCGGGAAATTTATCTACCTCTAGAGTAGGTGGTCGGGTTGTGGAAGTGGGAAAATAGACCGCTCTCCGCGCTTGTTAAATTTGTCAAAAAAAAAATAAGGAAAACGTCTGTGCACAGCTTAACCAACCCTCTTGCAGCGGTAAGTTCTCCATCGCTGGTGAAAGAAAAGTTTGTTACGCCGTTAGATGTAAAATTGACGCAGAATGTAATATAAACGCGAAATGTAATAACTTTTGAATGAAACGTACAGTAACCCGAATTATAACATCTTTTAAGGCAATACTGATATAACAAATGTTTCACGTGCGGAAATGTAACTGACTTTTTTACCGCAAAATATAACAAATGTTTAACGAAGACGAAGTTGCCATTCTAATTCGCAGGCTAACCATATCAAAGTGTTTAGTTGCAATAATTATTAAACTGAAATATTTCACTGTTTCTCTATACACAGTATGTGGATACTTCATTTACCAGTAAAAATTACCTTTAAAGATGGGTAGAGGGAAAACTATTTATTACCCCCCTTCATTCTCTTCCTTTATAATGTGCTATTCTTGCTCTTCGACTTAATGAATTTCTTGTGCTCATATTATGGTTATCGTCAACTGGGCGCGTTTAGAATTTTGAAGAAACCACTTTGAGGAACGCGGATAATAAACAGCCTACTGTTGTCGGGAGAAAGAAATCCCATCGCCTATCGTGGCTCGCTTCGCTCGCTCGGTTTTATGATTACTTTTTGAATCCGTAGAAAAAGGACACTTATATCTGGTTTTAGGCACCCAATATTCAAAGAACGTGTGTGTGGGAAGCAATGGTTACAAGAGACTTCATGCGTAGCCTTAGTAGCAGGGGCTTGAAAGTAATATGGGCTGAACGTAGAACGGGGCGCGCGAGGGAGATACGCCCCGATATTTTTTGCACTATATTACCTGTCACGCAAGCTTTGTGATAGAGAGCTGGAAACGATTTTCATGGCCTCTCAGGCAGGTTCTCCCCCTCTTCTCGCGTGTCTTCCTCTTGCCCATACTGTTAACTGCTTTTTATAAGGTTTATACATCTTCGTAAGGGGGTTTTGGACGGCTTTTTTCGGAGGGGCTTGATCCGAGGGGCTTATGACCGGAATAGTAACAGCGCTTCGAAACAAGCTACTTTGACTGGTTTTTATTAAGCTTCAAAACGTCATTATTAAGCGAATTCATTTCAATACATAAAATTGAAAGCTAGAGGGGGCTTGTATCTGGGGGCGAGGGGGGCTTAAAATCGGATGTATTCTTAACTAATAGTTCAGCTGAGTTGGAACGAGATGATCATGATGGAACAGATAATTAACTCTGGTGAAAATTCAAGTGTTACAGACGATAACCCACCCAGCGCTTAAAAGCTAGCCTTAGTAAAGGAAATTAGGGATGGACCACACCGTGCAAAGCACTGAAATCTTTAAACCTCGATGGGATTCGAACCCATGACGTTCGGATTATTTCTATCGTTGCTCTCCCCCTACGAGGCCTGACAGGACTAATGTAGTCGCGGGGAGTAAAAACGTTTATCGCGGAGAGGAACGAGCGGCCTATCCCTCGTTTCTCGGGAACTATGTTTCTGGGTGTTCTTCTAGATGACAACGTAACCTGGAAATCTCATATATCTTTAGTAGTCACTAAAATATCTAAACCTATAGGCATCATTCGTAAATCTAGGTTTTTTCTCTCTGCTCACTCTCTCCGTACCTTGTATAATTCAATAATCCTCCCATATATATATATTATTGCAGTCTAGCTTGGGATGTACCTTTAAATCTATTCTTAAAAGGCTGATGGGGATTTTTACATAAGCGCTTACTAAAAACAGTAATCAAATCTAGGTTCGACGCCCATACTGACCCGATCTTCAATGAGCAAAAGTTATTGAAATGTCAAGATATCAGGGGCTTTCAGCATTGAATACACTTTTCAGACTATCCAGAGCACTTTTAGATATCTGTTCGGTCATCCTAGGGGAACTTGGGTCTTTTCGAAATTACAAGGGCTACAGTATTATTTCCCCGAAAATTTTGGGTCATGAAAATGATCATTTTACGAAAGTGAGAATTTTTCTGATTTCTCTCTGCATCACATATTTTAATCTAAGTATTTTAGGTTCCTTTTTTTACGAAAAATAGCCTAACCTGGGGACTGAAATGTGAAACATTAAACTTCAGAAAATCATAGGGAATTAATTAGATAAGCTTCGAAAATTGTGCATGAACCAGGGGCACCCAACGAGAATGTAGTTCAAAACCACTTAAACATAGCATTGTTAAACATGTTTTAGTATTTAAACGGTGGATATGGACGTATTTTTATCCCCTATAAATTTTTCATCTGTTCGGATTTCCTAGCTGAAAGTCTAGTGATCGGAAAATTATAGGGATCAAAACTTACCTGTTCGAAAATTTCAGCCAGAAAAAAGGCTCCCGAAAATTCTAGGTGACCTTTTTAGGGTAAAAATCCGTTGAAATTGGGCAATTTTACCATTTTTTAGATGTTCGAAAATCCTAGGAGAGGCAGGCAAGCAAGAAATTTTACAACAAATGTTCCGAAAATTCTAGATCTCAAATCGTCTTCCGAACAGATATTTTTCCGAAAATTGTCGTTGGGTGCCCCTGATGAATGGAACGGTCATCTAGAAATTTTAAGCCCTTCTCAAGCAATAGAAAATTCTAGGCCATATTAGCTTCTCCGAAGAGATATTTTGCGGAAAACAGTCGTTGGGTGCCCCTGATATCCACTTGTTTCAATTAGGCCTAATTATGTTATCAGTTAAGAATACTACACTTCCTTCAATATTCAATAACATTTTCTACTGAACAAAATTATAATACCAGTATGTGCTCAATCTTTTCGTCTCTTGCCGCTATGCAGAACCAGTACAGGGCGGTTTTTCATTTTCTTTCCAAAGTTTTACAACTCTCTGAATGCTAAGATAACTAAATCTTCCTCCCATGCAACTTTTTGCTGGTTCATATTGTCATATAACACTCGCTTTTTTTCAGTCTCTGGAAACCTGATTCTTTATAAACCCCGTGGTTTCTTTCCGGCAGGTTTCCTCGCCATCTGCTTCCTTTTAATAACTTTCTTTTTAATTCAACTTTATTGTAATGATGTGTGATATGGCGAATAAATATGAATGAATGAATGAATGTATGAATCAATGAATGAATGAATGTGAAAAGTATATATATATTTGTTATATTTCATTGCACAAAGTTTAAAGGCGGCTTCTCGCTAATTTTAAGTAAAAAAAAGATCTACCTTTTTTAATCGAGAGAACGACGCGGGGCCTATTTACACGAAGGTGGGGGACCCCAGGTAGGTGAGGTAACCCGCTTAGGTGGGGTAACCCGCGTGTCCATATAATAGGGAGCTTTAGCAACGACGACGGCGACGGCAAAGAGGACGTCAAAAAGCAATAGGTGTATTACGCAAAACAACAACTTTGCACGCTTTTTTGTACATTTCTTTACCGTCCTTGCACGACTACGACGTGAAAATGCCTAATTGCAAGTTTTATGGAGGAAGTAAACAAGCGACGACGAATCTCTTTTTCCCTCTCTAAACGTGAGTGCGGTACTCAAGAAGTCAAATCTAGGGAAATTCGCCTACACCGTTGCTATTTTCAGCAAATTGGAATAAACGCGACAAAGATTGAAAAAACGGGAATTCATTTAAAAACTGACGTTTTCGCTGCAGTTGCCGTCGTCTATGCTAAAGCTCCCTAATCTCTCTTTTTAATTTGATCATGTTTACGTGATAGGTGGAGTGACCCACCAAATGTTACCTCACCTAACTTGGTCCCCCACCTGATGTAAACAGGCCTTTAAAGAGGGTTAAAAGTTTTCCTCTTTCCCGCCATTCGCCATTTTAGAAACGAGAAGGGATCGAACTGGAGCCGAATGGGAATCTTTCTGAGAGAACTACTGGGCATGCGCTGGTCAGCTATTGGCCAATTTGTCGCTAGTAACAGTCCCAGAAGTCCTTGCGAAAGTAAACTCGGCCCAGTTTCCTCGTTTCTGAAGTGGTGAATTGTTTTTTCTCTTCCGTTCACACTTTTTTCTTTTTAGTTTTTGAACAACATGTAAGTAGAGACTAGTTCGAAACTAGTGCCGAAACTGGGCCAAATTTGGGATACTGGGTACCATTATTCAAGTGCCTTGCAAATGTTCGATCCCAAGATTGCTGGGTGCGAGAGCAGCAACAACAACGCTTTTAATATGCCACCTATGAGTTAAACCTGTCTTGCAACAAATCACATTGCTGCAGGTTGCGAAAGTTGTCGTAGAAATTAGTGAGTAGTTCTACAGCTTTATGCAACCTGAAAAAACTTGACTTGTTGCAAGATAGATTTGATTCGTGAATGGTAAGACGCCCAAAACAAGTTGCACGTTTTTGTTGCCAGTTTCATCGTAGCTTGAATAGATTTACAGGTCATGCTAGCGCTTTGCCAATCATTTGCCTGTGTCTCGCCTCGTAGGGAGTGTGAATGAAGATGGGGGGGGGGGGGGGGGGGGAGGGGCTCGATTCCAGTTCAGGAGCAAACTGAGTAAGACCGGGACAAATCCACTGTTTTCCTCTTGAAAGCGTGTGACGCCTCATATTCCTTTCACCGTAACCAACACCACTTGTCTATGGATCACAGGTCATAAACTTTCAAAAAAAATTGGTTTTCAATATTCTGCTCTAGTATAATATATATTAATTTTTATTTCATCTTATCATCTTATAAACTCGTCACAATTTTCATTGGATATCTACAATCCTTGCGAAGTAACATATTAATATTTAAAATAAGTTACGAAGATAAAATGATAAAACATTATGGTTCATAGAGACATGACTCCGAAAAACATGCAGTAGTTAAAACTTTTGTGGAAACGCATTTTTTTGACATTTCCAAGAAGTTACCCAAGTTGTTTCATGCTCTGTCCATAAGTAAATCATTGCTGGCTGCCTGATTTGATTTATAGCCAGTCATATAAGTTCATATAAAGAGGGTATCATGCTTAGAAATGAAACTTGTAAACGTTCAGTTAGTTTCTGGGTAAAACGTGTTAACAAGTCACACATTCCTTTTAAAATTCCCAGTGCTTTACATCACATAGCCTGGGAAAATGGCCGACATTTCGCGATGCAACCACTGTTTTGCCCGCGACATCGAAATTTCTTCGCTCGTTTCTCAGAGGTCATGTCGCGGGGGAACCATTGGTGGCATTGCAAAAATGTCGGCTGTTTTCTTAGGCTTTACATCACCGTGCAAAAGGAATATCTGTTTAACCATAGACAAAAATTCCATAAAAAGGCTATCATACTACAGCTTCCAATAGTCACATTTTTGTTGCTAGATGCTATACACTGTAATGGTGATAAAATAAATTGTAAACAGAGACTTGCTAACACACTATTGGAGCTTCTTTACATGAACTCGGATGACTAACATAACGCCTTACATTGGACAATTTTCGTTTTAAAATTAGTAGCGAGAAGAAAATTTCGTCTATTTCTGCAGTTGTTAAATTAAAACAAGATCAATAAAAAATCACAGTGATTCTTTAACAATGCTTCAACAAACTTAAGATAAACCATAACTACAAAAGCTATGACTTATTTATGTCATAAAACACTCTAAAAATGTTTCCTTTGACTAAAATACCACATATTATCTTTGATTTTATAAATTAATATTAAATAAAATCTGCCTAAAGATACAATAAACAATGAGCATCAATTCAATATTGCAATTATAGTGAAAATAATACTTGGCATAAAACCCCATAACATTAGCAAGAAATTTCGTAGCCCTATTGATAACATTTTAGGGAATTTCTTGATAAATTTTTATGGGAGTTCACAATACTCTTTTACTCCCAACACAGCCCTAAATAAAAAATCAAGGACAACATTCGAATATTTGAAAGAATAGAATGACCCTTAAAAAGTGCTATTTTTTCTTTCAAAAGGTTCGAAGGTGAAAACAAAGTATAAATCAGTTTAAACAGTTCACACCAAACACTTTTCGGAATAACCAAATTTAAAAATTAACTTCTAAATGTCCAAATAGAGAATAGAAGTGATGACGTCACAAATACTGCAAAATTTGTGAAATTATGGGATTGGTTGGCATATCCAGAAAGAACAAGATGAAAAATTTTCACTCACCAAAAATCAGACTGTTGGGGCAAGCTGGTGAGATCAGATATAAGCAACATTATGCAAGGCAAGTATAGATGAATTTGTATGGCGTTATCAGGTGCTTATATCTAGTCACCAATTAGCACTGACAGGCTGATTTTTGGCATTTAGGGTTTTTTTGCGTCTTATTCTTTCTGAATATGCTAACCAATACCACAATTTCACAAATTTGAATTTGATGTCACGCTTCTCTATTGAGCTACAGTGTATAATTGTGAGGAAACTAAGAACCAGAATAATAAAGGCAGTGTTCCAGGTTGAATGACTTTGTTGTCATTTTCACACTTGAAATAGAAAAACTGTCTCAAAATCCATCTAACTAAACAGATAAACAGACAGACAAGGTCAGATGGATTATTTGATGTCTAAAATGAACACTGCTCTGAAATCAGATTAAGACAGGCTGAAAATCCCTTCAGAGATGGATAATCAATCTGCAGTCTGAAAACAGCCAAGGCTGTGCCAAATGTAAAGAACTACATGCATACTGTAAATAGAGAAAAAAAGCCCAGGGTAACCGTGAGGGTAAAAAAGATGAATGAGTTTGTGGTATAGCATGTTTCATGACTTTCATGTGGAATGGCATAGTTAGATGTGCAGCTGTATGCTCAATGAAATATAATAAGAAATCAGCAAATTAATAGGTACATATTGTAAATATTTCTTCGAGACATTTATTATATTCTGCATACTTTCACCATCGGGCAAGTCGTGCCACATGCCATTACCCCAACTAATGCTGCTATTTGCCCTCACCATTGGGCTACCGGGTAATCTTACATTTGTAGTTCTCACACAAAAAATTAATAATTTTATGCTAGGCACACTGATGTTGTGTTGGTGGGGGAGTGAAATACAGTTTGGTGTGATACCATTTAAAATCTTCGGTGAAAGTTTGAATCCAAATAATTGTGTGAAATATATTAACATTGAGATAAATAATATTATTTACATGTATATTGATAACATTTTTGAGAATCAAGCAATATAATTTAACACAAAGAGTTTGCAGTCAATTCAGGACTGTCATTGGCACTTTGATTTTGAACAAAAAAAGCTCGGCCATTTCAGAGGCCATTCATACTCATTTGGAACTTTGCCAGATACCTTTTCCTCAAAGAACCAAAACAGAGGAAACCAGACCCTTGTTCTTTTACTGTCGATGCACTTTAATGCACGTGTGTTAGCCAGAGTGTGATAATATAAAAACAAACGAGAGGAAATGTAGAAAGCGATCACCACATCAATTGAATAGTGTTCATGAGCAGCCAAAATAAAGAATATTCCAAACATGTTTAGAACCCAGCAACATGTGTGTAGGTAGTACATACGGGAGGGCGTGTCTGAAAACCAAAATGTACGTAAAAACAACTTACTACTGCCGTATATTCCAAAATAAGAGAAAGTACAGAAACATATTTGTTACAGGTCAAAAGTATATTCAGGTTCAAATCTTTTATTAACCTACATGTAGATGTACTCCTAGGTTGATTCTCAATTCCCAATGTCCCCTAGCCCTAATCCACAAATAATAGGGATAGGAGAAAAAGCAAATAGAGAATTCAACCTAGGTTAAAAAACTTTAACCTGAAACAGATACATATGTAACAAAATAATTCAGTTTGTCTCAACAAAATTACATTGATCAGTGATGGGAAAACACAAAAAATAAGGATAATAAAGATCAAGTTAGACTAATTAAAAAATGGTATATTCCATTCTTTCCTAAATTTGGTAGACAATTGAGAGAAGTGGCACAGTTTTCCAGATTTTTGAACCAGGAAAATTAAAAGACGTTTTAAACCTAAATTGGAGGATAATCTTGGTCTAAAAAAAATTCAGTTTACTAGCAAATCTTGTATTTTTGTGCATACTGGATGCTGTAGTCAGGACATCAAGCAAGATATCCTGGAATGCTATCAGTTTCATTCCTTATCCTACAGCTGTATGTACATGTATAAGGCAGCATGTTTCTAGCTTATATAATAAATTTATTGTCTACAATTCAAGAACTGCTAAGAGGTTGTAATAAGGACCAGTACTCTCTCTAGGATGTGCAAAGAAGATGCTTCGGAGACATTTGTCCTGCTTATATTAATACAAAGACAATCTAGACTAGTATTGCTGGCACAGCCCCAGGCAATAAGAATAATATAGTTTCAAGCTATCTGGGCGAAAATGTACCTTTAATGACCATGCATGCATGGATTAATACAATAAAAAGCATTACTTACATTCTGTGATAAAGAAGTTTAAGAGAGTAATGGAAACCGTGTGGCCACTAAACATGTAGTCCCCACAAGTCCGCACACCATTCACTGACAGTCCAAACCCAAACAAGATCTCAAATGCCCTTGCTATCTTTGCCCAAGTATCTCCATACAACTAGAAGAACAAAAATAAGCAATGAAAAGATTGTTATCTTGTCATGCCAATGCAACTGATATTATTTGACCTCTCAGAAATTCTATTTCTACATGTAAAATTAATCAAATTGTGATCAATTAAATTGATTAATCTTAAAGCAACATGCAAACTCAAAGGTAAAAAATTTAACCAATGATTACGTATTTTAATTCCAACAATCATAATTGCCATGAAACAAAACAAACAAAGTAGGTCAAAATGTAGAACTTGCCACCTACAGATGTCAGGGTCTTTAAAACCCCCTGAAGAAAACCAACGCTTCCTGAGAGGTCTGTTATGGTGATTAACAGAAGCAAAAAATGTAAATGTTACAGTTTTTGACTCTTGATCAAGCTGACTTTACATGTTGCTGAAAAGCGCAGTAAGTGACATCCCTGGGACGCAAAAAAGGTGCTCATAACTCGTGATTGTTGCTGCTTAAGAGAATAGTTCTCTTATATGTATCAGGCCACTAAAGGTAAGGGCTAAACAGCTGCTTATGGGAGTTTACCAAGCTATAACTAAACATTAGGAATGGAAAAAACTGTTTGTTAGTGTTTGGCTATACTGTTGTTCTGACAACATCGTAATTTATAGACCAGTTTATAGTCACAGGTATAAATTCAAGTGGTCTTTTCAAGTGTACATGTATAACTGGATGTGTATTTGAAAAACAAACAAACCGAACTAACATAGAAACTGATATAAAGTACACGTAATTGTGTTGAACAGTGATTTCAAGGTGATTTATTAAAATACAACATTCAAAGGATTAATTTCAACCAGTTTTTGTTCACAGGTAGTTTCATATCGTTTTTCAGAGGTGTTTCTTAAGCAATTTTCTCAAACTTTGATCATAGCTTTTTTCACAGGGTTTTTCACAGGCTTATTTAGTCACAGGTTTTTTCAAAGGGTTCTAAATTTTGAAATTTTATCACAATTAAGGCTGTGCAAAATTCACAGGTTTTTTCACAGGATGTTTTCTTGTCACAGGGTATTTCACATAATATTATTTTTCACAGCATTTTCACAGGTTTTCATCCAATAGGGGAATGAGATTTCATTTTGGGTGTTTAAAGACTTTAAAGAAAAGATAGAACTTGTTAACCCTTATAAGAATATCTGCAGCCGCCTATTGTGATTCAAAAATACAGAGTTCGTATGGGAGTTGAAATGGGGTTTTGTGAAGGTGGCAGTAAGTATAGCTGTCCACTTATGAAGAGTGTCTGTTACATTTTGTAAGAGAGCTTTCATTGTACAGTCGAACCTTGATTATAGGGACCTCGATTATCTGGACTTGTTTCCCTGGTCCCTTTTTTTTTCATGAACATTAATAAGATGTGATCTTCACAAACTGAAACGATTCAAAGTTTATTTATCCTTCCAAACGTGTTTCAATCACTGTTTTGATCTGTTTCGAACATGAACACTTGAAACGGTAACTTACATACAGACTGTACATAAATGCAAGTAGGAGCAAATTCATAATATTAATTATATTTTGTTTTCTTTTATTCCCTATGTTTACGTTATTGTCTCATTAATATTCACATTAAAATTTTTCTATTATAAGGACTCTTGCTTATCCTGACAATTTAATCAAGTCCCAATGACTCCAGATAATCGAGGTTCAACTGTATTACCAGAATGTTTACCCAAAAATGATGATCTATTAACTATGAAACATTTTATACTTCTGTGTGTATGCAATCAAATGTGTGTACAACGGTCACCCTTGGGAAATGGCAAGGTGACTGTTACATACAGGGGGACTGCTATATATACAGGTCAACTTTGCAGAAAATATAAGGCAACTGAAAATTTTGGGAAGTCGTTCGGTGACAGTATTATACAGGGTGACTAAACACCATATACAGGGCCATTATACACAGGTTTGACTCTGTATTGTTATTAGTCAAAATTAAATTTAGATTAAAAACTTTCAACCTAGGTTGATTCTCAATTTCCTTTGTCTCCTAGCCCTAATTATTCATTAATTACTAGGGCTCAGAGACAAAGGAAATTGAAAATCAACCTAGGTTGAAACATTTTAACCTGAATATAACTTTGTCTTGACCTGTATAACATGTACATGACATCGCTGCAAAATTCAATCAAAGAGGAAGAATTCCTCAAAAAATAGAGAACTCATTATGTTAAGGTGAAGGAAAGAACTACTGATATTTAATACAAAAAGTCACTTAAGACATGTAAATAAAGGAGAGCACGTATTCAGTTGAAACAATTTTCTTAGAATCATATATTTACTTTCCGTGTATCTACATTTACATTTATAATACACTGAAAAAGAATATCATTCAAATAATCTCAAATATATTACTTTGCCTGAACAAAACAGGAAGATCCCACCTACAACATCTAAACCTACATGTTAATGATTAATGTGTTCCAAATTAAACATACATTGATTTCAATGCATACATACAAATATCACCAAATGCAAATTTTAACATTTCAACCAAATATTAACTAAATTAAATTCATAAAATAAAACAATACACGGTTATCAGGAGTTTTCTCACTATATTACATGTACAAACAGTGAAACCCGTATTTAACCCTGACTGATTGATGTCCATACATTTCCTTAAAGAATTAGTTAAGAGAATTTGACAAAAGATCAAAATATTTTCCATTTGGCAGTCATTTTATCAATAATTCTTAAAACCTATTCTCTTGATAAAGAACTGAATTAATTTTGCCAGGAGAAATTGATGTCGGTCACTTTTGGGACTTAGAGTATAAAGGGGACACTCATGAAAACCTCACTGGCGTCCGCTTGATATGACAGTTACAACAAAGTGAGCCATTTGCCTGCTTGATACACGTTTCACTGTAACTGTTACAGTCAAACCTCGTTAATGTGGACCACAAAGAGACAGAGCAAAGTGTCTGCATCACAGTGTGTCTATATTATAAAGATTGTAAAAAGTCTAGTGTCTATGGAACCAAGAGAACTGTGTGTAATTGAGAGGTGTCCGTATTATGAAGAAAGGGATTGCATGAGGTCTGAAAGGAACAGTATATACTTTCCAAATTGGTGGCTCAGTGGCTCTTATCATCATCATCATTTTTATTAGCCTTTTTTTACAGCAAATTGTACAGGATACAGCAGGTTGTTAGGCAAGGAGACCTCAAGAAACCACTAGGCTTATAAAGAGAGGCCACCTCGACATCGTAATATTATAAGAAATAAGGGCTGCGAAGAAGGGCTCTTCATGGTAAGGGTTCTTCAGTCAGGACCGGCTAGTTGCGGAGGGACTTGAATGATAAGGTCATTTTACATGTACATGTATTTCACTTGTGAGCTGCTGACCAACTTGAAAGAATGATTTTCAAAAATTGCCTTGTATTCAGCACTTAAGATATAACCTTTCTTTTCTTCTTTAACTGCAAAACACCCCCTCACCCCCTTCCAAGGTCAAACTTTGGCTTTTAATTTATACCTTTTAATTTCTTCAACAAATAAAAATCTGTCATAAAACACAATACACGGATCAATCACCTAAAACCTCCTAATTTGTTGTATATTATATTTGTACATGTAATAATGCAAGATTACAGTATAACATAAAAGCCTCTGATAACATGTTTAAAAATTTTATACGTAAATTATAATTATTTATCATTAACTGGATAACAGCTGCTCACCTTTCCAGAGCATTCTAGATGGATTCCAGGAACACTGAGAGAAGTAACGAACATCGTCACACAACGAAGAAGGAAGACTGTACCACACAAAGCAGCCATACGACGAACTACAATGATCCTGTGTTTATGGAGGAACAATGTAATACCTAAAACGACTCCCAAAATAAGGGCTGTGACTTCACACATCTTAAAGGCCCAAGGTATCAGGGGCACATTGTCCAAAACTATATCAGGCAATGGAGGGTATTTCTTCATGTCTGGAACACGATCATGAACAAAAACCATCACAAAGGAAGTGACGAAAAAAACCGTAAATGCGTAGAGGAGGCTGATCAAAGTCCGACCTGTTTCGGACAGGTCCGACAAAGGATGAACCGAGTCTATACTGTCCTCTAAATCAGAATCCTCGCCTATTTGCCATGATCCCGAATATCTTGCTCTCCTTTGAAAGCTATCAATCTCATCCACATTCTCGCGTTTAACAAACCCATTAGGCAATCTGGAAATGGGACGGTTGTATGGCTGTTGAAGAGCATCTATTTCAAGCCAAAGACGTTTGATATCTCCCAGAATTTTCAATTGCAGAGGAGGACTTCTAAGGTCATCTTGGTTGATAGCGAGTAGAGCTTTACCGTCTATCTTATGTTCATAACGAAACACATCTGCATAATCCGTGAAACCGTTTCGTTGTAGCCACAATCCTACATGTTCACAAGTCCACTTTCGCACATCCTTTAACTGCCCCATATTGTTTCTGTTTCTGCGAACATTTTTTTGTCATCACAGATCATGTGTTCGACTTAGTGACCACGCTCTATTCGGAAATGACATTAGTCACCAGTCTATTTTAAACATCTTTATTTTGCACAAATCGCCATATTTCCGAGTAAAGGTCGACCCTTTCTTCCTAGCGGCGCTGATTTCTATCCATTAATTCCGTCAAAACTATGGTGGATTACAGTAAATGGGATCATATTGAAGTAAGTTTTTATTTTACCGATATTATTACATGTATTTTAAAATCCACCTTTGACAAATTCTGTGCTGAATTGGATGTGAAAAATACGACTCAGATTGACCATGTTCCTTATGAAATTGAAGTATGCACCATTGCCCTCAGCATACAGTTGATTAGCCATTACACAAGTACAAACATAAATTTTCAAATTTCTTTTGATAGCATATATACTAACTTCCCCTAGACAATAAAATTTCTCTAAAATATTGTTTTAGTTTAGTGAAATAATTATTTAAGCTTAATCTTCCTAATGCAATTGTAAGCATGAGCTTTATCATCCATGAGATTCTCTCTGGGTATTTGCAGACGTTGCTTTCATTGTGGTTGCCCATCAAAAGTGTGGTTCTAAAAAATATCCAAACCCCTGGAGGGAATTTCACTGAAGACCCCCTTAGGTACCGATCGCTTATTATGCCCGTGAGGGGGAGGTACTTTTGTTGTGAGGGGGAGGTACTTTTGTTGTCAGCAACAAAATGTTACCCGTATAAAGGTTGACCAAGGAACCTATCAGTTATTTCTCCTACCAGGAATGTAGTGTGCATGTACACACATACGCTTATGCATACAGTACCCTGGGTACCAGAGGTTTTTCTTGCGTGTGGTGGGAATTTTCAGTGTTGGCTGAAGGCTGACACATTTTCGGCCACAAGTGGCGAAGTGGCAAGAAAAAACCTCTGGTATAGAGGGGTGCTATTTACCGTCCCTGTTGACCTTGGAACTTTTTTATTGAGTTACCAAGTCTCTAACTGCAATCATGTGGACCGGCACGTGAAGAAATGTCCAAAGACTCACATTATCCTTAGAAAAACAAGCTTGAGTTTAAAATTCAAAGCATGACTGAGTCACATCACAGTTCTCCATAGTTGATGTAACTTCAGTTTAAGTTGCAATTCATTCTTTTAGGTTTGGATCTGAAAATCACTATCCGTGAGAATTTAACATCCTGCTAAAAATGCTATTGAATGAGCTGGGCCCAACGTGACAAAACATTTCAGGAAACTGTCACATTCACGGACAAAAAGAAAATTGCCTATAATAATTCAGATCATGAAAGGTTTGAACCCAGGAGTCATTTCAAAAGTAGGTTGAGTTTGATCGTTTGGGTGAACGTAGCCCTGAATATGACTGTTGTTGTTGACAGTGACTGATGTTTCGACAACCTGTGAGGTAGTCATCTTCAGAGTCAAAGTGAGTTGTATCACGTCAGTTAATGGTATTATACTCTGGTTATTGATCTGATTGGTCAATTATGTCGCGATGTTATTGGTCGTCTGTCATGTTATTGGCTATGAACACTTGTAACCAGTAAATATTGATGCGTTTCGATCCGTCTGTTGTCACAGTTAAACAGTCATCTATCGTTAGTCAAATTGTTAGTTCTCCAGTCGTTCTCTCATAGTTAGTTTTGCTTGATCTTGTCAATAAGTTTTTTGTACGGTGCTGGTAACTGTTGGCTACGATTTGACGGTGGCATTTGTTCTAAGTTAGTAAACCAGCTTTCTAAAGTAAGACATTGATAGTAGTCCGCAGAATACATTATACATGTCGCAGAGTCCCAGTCAATTTGATGTTTTGTCTTTAAGGTGATTCCTTAGTAAAAGAACCTAACATAGATTGTAGATGAAACTTGGTACACTGATGTAACAAGTCAAGATAATGATAAAAACGTAATAAAAAGTGGGGGTCACCATGCTCGTTTTGACGTCACAATGCTGAGAAATACGGCTATTTTGGATCCTTTGTCACTGAACCATGCACAGCCCATTTTTTCGATGATGCATGTGGTATCGCACAGAATTTGAATTTTTTGTATTGTTTATCCACTTACATACCAGAAAAATACCTTTTAATGTTCCTGTTTTTATTTTACGCTCCAAAGTAGAATTGAATTGGACACGCGCTGTTTCGACCCATGATAGCTCAATCCGTACAATTTAGTAAAATTGGCAAAAAACTGAACATAGATTTGTGCCAATTTTTTTCTCATCGAAAGGAAGCAATGTTTTCATTAAAATCATGAAATAAAAAATGGGGGTCACTGCACTCGTTTTTGTGGTAGAGCTGCAGAAAGTGCGCACCAAAATTAATGCATTTTCTCCGATATTTGAGAGAGGACTGGGGCGAGTTTCAAAATAGAATGTATGTGAAAGCGGGAAGAAAGTATTAAAAAATCCGTTTTTACAGAATTTAAATCGAGATGTCACATTTAGGACACAATGTGATAAAGACAGCGTTTAAATGAAAAACAAAGTGAGTAAGCACAAGTTAAACATCCACTATCGAGGTTCTCCGTGAGGAAGTCGAACTCAGCAACAAGCGTACTGCTTCCGTTATGCACATTCCCAACACATTGAGTCTCACCTCGGCAAGAAACAACCGCAAGCAAAAATTCCAATAGCGTTTCTCTTCAGTCAACTTCACTTTAATAATGTCACTTCACATGCTCTTTTTTACGGCGGCCATCTTGTTATGCACAAAAAGAGATGCGCAGTGCAAAACCAGGGAATCACCTTAAATGGTGCTCAGCAATGTGATTGTTGACGTCACCATTCCTCGTTGCTCGTTTGTGTTCGTTCAGTCGCGTACTTAGGTTATAGTAATGCAGATCGTGGAGGCTCTTTGGAGAATTAAACAACCTAAAACCGTTATTTTAATAGCGGCAATGAAGAGCTTAACATTTCAAAAGAGGTCAAAGAAAATGCTCTTGCATCAGAGGGCAAATCATGCTGACTAGAAACAATAACCACAGAAAATCAATATGCCTGTCATGACCTCTCAGTATGAAATAAGCGGCAAAAATCAAATTTGCTCAGTCAAAACATTTTCCTCCAGAGGTCCCAGAGCGTAATCTACTCATCAGATGAAAAAAAAACATTCATTGGACCAAGCAGCATTTTGGCATGAGGTAAAAGCTGTGTGTTGCTTACTGACCCCCTTTTTGTATTAAAAATTGTTGGAAAAGTTTAATGTGATAAAAGCTTAATTCTGTTGAATAAAATTAAATACCCCACTTGTTTGCTCATCGCTTAACTTGTCTACACTGTCCAACCGTTCTGGTACATTGCTTATGCGTTCTTTCCATGCTCTTTCAAAATTTTCCAAAGCCATCATCACAACACTTCTTGCAGGTACACTTCAGTCACGTCAACAGTACAGTTGGAAATATTCTTTCACTTGCTAGTCTATTCTTGTCAACCAATTGTAGCATCTGTTAGATTAAAAGTCCCTCACGTGTCGTTAGGAGCCAATCAGCCGTCGTGTCCAAAATCTGCACCAGCTGATTTAACTGTGCTAATGATTGGATCGGCGCTATCGAAGCAATAGCGCTCTGCTCCAGAAGTCTTTTTTTGCGTGGGTCACTATAAGAGCTTGACAGAAACCGGAAACCGTGAGAGAAAAGTCTTTGGCACCCAGGGTATGCATATAGCTGAAATCTGGAAAAATACATTTTTTTTTATTATTTCCTGAAATCATCGTTATCATTAAATCAGGATAAATATTTCGCATTATATTGGTGTTTTTGTGTTAGAATTTCCTTTATCCTTTTACTGATTAAGTGGAGTGGAGTTGATCCGAACGTGAAGCCACAGACCTTGTTTGAGACTTTTGACCTAGCCAGCTCCAATTCTATCCCGGAGTATATGTAGCTTTCATAACTTTGTTGACTTATCCTGTACTGTCAACGTGCACCGCTGAGCTTAGCTTCTGCGGTAGGAAGAGACTGCAAACTTCTTAATTTATGAAAGACTATGACAGACGAGAGATTGAGTTCTCTTGCAGTTCTGAATTGATATTGATGGCATTCAGTAACAGAGTTTGCCTGTCTGAAGGGTACACTCTCGCCCTTTGCTTGTAACCTCCTGAATTTCATCACTGTTTTACCCTTTCTTGCCATAAACACTGTACCTTACCAATAACACTAGAAATGGGTAAAAAAAAAATACTTCATTTTCCTTCGTCTTTATTTACTGAAAAGGTCCTGCAGAAAACGCAGGATATGGCATATCTGAGACCCTAAATTAAAAGATTTCTGGGAGAGTATGCCACCAGACTCCCTCAGGTGTGGGGTGCCTTTGGCGTGCTAACTTTTCCCCTGCATGCACCTTCAAAATCTCGCACTAGGCTGCCGACTACCGGTATCTTTTATCTTATGAGATCAATGCCCACGGATGGAAGAAGAGACTTGGTCTAGAAGGGGTTGGGGCGGGGGTACAATTTTCATATGTAATTATTATTGTTAATGTTTTTTTTTTTGGGGGGGGGGGGGTAAGTTGTAATGCAAACACTTTTCTGAACCCCCTCCCCCCCAAGGACAATCAACGATGGGTCCCTTACCTCCCTGGATTTTCATTTTTGTAGGGAACTCATGTCCCCCCAACCATAATTTCCGCACTTGTGTACATGTGACAAAGACCCTCTCCCCCCAACTCTTCTGGAAAACTTCATTTTCACAATAAAAGGTTATTTAGGTAAAAGGACAAGGCCATTTGCAGTTGGTACACAATGGTTCCCATTTATTGATAATGAGTGATCTCGCAGCATCAGAACACACTGTGCTACCTACAGTACAAAGTAACCAAATTTGTTCCCTTTAAATGAAAGAGATTACGTTAAGTTGTGTCTGTGAATTTACCTTAATTTGCAAGCGTACGATTTGTTTTCCCTAAAGTGACCGAAATCCACTATCTCTTAACAACATTGGTCAATGCATCATCAAAAGAATAGGTTATGAGTATTTTTTAGCATTAATAAAGTGATCACCACGGATTTCTCTCAGCTAATTCTTTAAGGAAATATATGGACATCAGTGTGGAACATTTGCTTGCGGATACTGGGGCTTAAAAAGTGTTAAATTTAAAATGTACTTTTAAGGGGATTATTATTGCAAATCTTAAGTGGTCATCCTCGTGAATTTTGCTGTAGGTCAGTGATGATGAAGATGACACCCACCCCAATATTGATACACCCAGTCTGTTTAGATGGCGACATCAAGCGAGAGTGGAAAGAATGGAGGAAGCAAAGAAAGAAAGAGAATCAATGGATACAAAGATTTCCCAGTAAGCCAGTTAAAATAGGACAATTTTTAATGATAAGATTGTCAATAAAGAGGAATCCACAGAGGCTGGTGGGGCCGAGAACTGTTGACAGGTGCAGGTTTAGTGCTAATTACCTTAACCTTTCACAAAGGTCCTTATGAGGCTACAACCCCACCAGAAATGGTTTCTCCAGGCTGGATGCTATGCTATGAAGGGAGAGAAACCACTGCAAGTAACTGTTTGCTTTTCCATTGAGCATGTATACATCAAAACATCAAATCACATCACTTTCTTTTGATTCCCAGGAAACATTAGAAACTTTAGGATCCAACAACATGACAGCAACGAGAAGATCAAAATAACAATTTGTTTAACAAAGCAAAACTACAACTTGCGCTTGCATCATTCATTTTTGTACATTTCCTTGCTTTTTGCCAACTAGGTCGTGAAAATGCCTAATTTTGGGTTTTATGGAGAACGTGAACAAGCGACGATGAATTAAACAGTTTCTTTTTCTGAACTTGGATATGGTCCCTAGGCCGGAACTCAAATCCCGTTGGGTCTGCCTATATTTGACAAAGTGGTTAGAAATAATTGCAATAAAGACTGAAAGGGTGCAAATTCTGAGCAGGCTCGCATTAAGGCAGCGGTTATAAGCATAAGCAAATGCGTGAGAGTCTTAACTTGTTTAATTAAAACTTATTTTTAAACAGGATTTACCTTGTCAAAGTTAATATATTCATCCCTGGCGCTGGATGGTGGCTTGATAAAAGAAGCTTGCAAATAGTTGCTTGCAGTGATTTCTCTCACTTTGTAGAGTAGCACCCGGCCTCGCTGGCCAGCAATGTTTTGTTTTGTGTTTAACTTAATTGCCTAAATTTCATTTCTCATTTTCTTAGCTCTCTCTCAAACACCAGCTGTAAGAAATAAGTACACTGTCTAAGACATCAATGCTCCTGTGCTGTTCTAAAACATTTAGATCTGTTGCCAATTATGGTCCTAAAGGGTACATAGTACAATTATGACCATTGAAAAAGCATTACAAGGGAGTTTTTTCTTTTTACCAGATACAAAAAAGCAAAATTTAAATAACAATACCACTTGCGATAATTAATTCTGGAACATTTCCCTCTCTGTTGTGTTTTTTCTGTTTGGTTTCTTGTTATGGTTGCACTTCAGATTTAAAATGTTAACTGGTGTAGTCAGAAGATAATATGTTGATATTATTGTATGATGTGTTTTGGTCTGTATGAAGTTTCTCAAGTTTATGTCCGCATGACTGTAATTAAATTGATTCAAAACTATGTACAACAAAGGTAATGAACAGTTGCATAATATGGTGTGATCTTTTGACATGTTTCATGTGTTTTTTAATTTTTTTTCTAGAAATAAAAAGAAACTTGATCAAGTGAGACAGCAACTTAAGGATGTGAAAGTAACAGATGATAAAGCAGAGCAACTGAAACAACAGTTGACTGATTTAGAGAAAAAGGTTAGGACTAGGACATAGCAACTTTGAATTAATTATATTATAATTATTATTATTAACAGCCTTATTTGCTTAATAAAGAAAGTTGTCAATAAATTACTATAATATTATGTACTAAGGAAGCATTTTAAGTACAGAATTTTTGTTATAGCAAATATCAGTTTTTTTACATTGAGGAAACAGCAAACTGATCAACATTGTGACAAAACAATACAGTCTGTTAAACCTCCATAAAGCGGCCACCCTCAGGGTACCAGTAAATGGCAGCCAGAGGAGGTTGGCCACTCAATAGAGGTTTGTCATAAATTAGCATTATGTTCAGCAAAAACATCACTTAAATTTTGAAGCAAACACGTGACAGGAGCAGCATTACTGGTCCATGATTGGTCGTCACCTTCTGTCTTGGACTGTATTTTTCTTCATCATTATTCTTGATATAAAGCTAAACTTAGTGTATCAAGGGCTTGATGGGCGCTTTGTATAGGCAGACACTTAAAAGCCGTTTAAGTTCTTATTGTGACCATTGTGACTTTGATTACTGCCTGTTTAATAGAGAGTGGCAGCTTAATTGTTGGCTGCTAAAGGGAGGTTCAACTTACCGTAATAATTATTATCGTGATCTGCCTTTGAATAAATAACCCTTTTGGCTCCTTCACAAAAGTAGAAATTGTCCTTGGCTGGTTTCTATATATTTCTGTCACATACACACATGTGTAGGTGTAACTACAATGTACATACTTTTGAAAAACAAACTGGAGAAATTGTAACATTATGGTGTTTAGCAATATTAATTTTTTTCTTTATAGCAAAAACAACTTAAAAAGGAAGATGAAGAGTTAACCAAGAAGGAAAAGGTAAGTAATTGCCAATGAACTATTTATTCTTTACCGATATTCTGTCACACTTTGTACTTCCTAGTGTGTCTGTGAAGTATAGTTCTAATAGATCATTTTCACCTGACCTCACAACGTGTACCAAAACAATAAAACCCTGGCAGCCATGTTTTTGTTTGGTCCACCAAAAAACTCCTGGGAGGGTTGAACTCTTTTCTCTTGCAAAAACTTTCTCTTGTTCCAAGAAATTTACATACATGTAGCAGCAGACAAAGTGTGTGAAAATGATGTTCCATTTCAGTAATTGTATGAGTAATGATAATGACCACAGGAGGGGTGGAAGTGAGCTTCTGAACATCATGTCCTTTAACAACTCTGAAGTGGTATAAAACAAAAACTGGTTCTGAAGAACTCCATTACACCATTCTTGAGCAAAAAAAAGCAACAACAATTTAATGCATGAAATCAGCTACTTAGTACAGCCCTTATCACTGTAAACTTGCTTGGTCTGTACAGTACATGTTATACCATGGGTGACAAATTACTTCTTCATTTTGGCACAAAATTTCAGCATTTTATATATCATTTCACCTGTGAATTTACAATGTTGCTATGGTGACTTTTCCTACAGTACCAAAATGACATCCAGGTTATTCTTTAAATCCACTTGACACCATTTGATTACACATACTTATCGCATGGGCTAGAGTTCAATTAAGGGTTACATTAATTGGTAAGAACATTTCAAAACAGTTCTATATTCATGTCAAAATCAGTGTGATTGTTGTTTAAGACCAGTTGGCTTGCCAGAATGCTGCACCAGTATCACAGATGTTACGGTTTGAATTTTGGTGCAGTAAGCCTGAGTTTTTACAGGCTTTCTTTTCACAATTGCTTGAGTTGTGTTTTAAACTGTGATGATCTTCTCACCATTCCTTTTGAAGTTTACTTAATCAACTGTATATTTACTGTCCTAGATACATCTCTCATATTTTTTAAATTTTTTGCAAATTATACTGTCATCATTGGCTTTATGATTAATTTTCTTTTCCATGTGTATGTTTGTTACAGAAAGCTCCAAAGAATGTTGATACACTAAGTCATGCAGGATTTACCAGAACAGTAAGTATACAATCCAGTTTTTTTTAATCCAATAAACAACAATGTGCTAGTGATCAGACCATTAAGGACAAAAAAATTACAGTGTTTGAATTCGTCAATTGGCCAGTTTTGAGTTAGACTGCGAGCTGTCTCTCTTTTTCTTCAGTCACGCGCGTGGTCATCTGCTTGTCTTGGGCGTTTTGTGGGACGGACCAAGAAAAAAGAGAGACTGCTCGTAGTCTAGCTTTGGGTTAAATGATTATGTATCAACATTTTAGACGTGGCTCTAAGGCTGCAGGAAATAAGGCAAAAGAAACGAAGAATTTATCCCTGAATTTCAATGTGATTTCTTTGGTTTATTCACCTCAGCCAGAGAGCCAAGCATGAATTTGGACAGTTCAAAGTTAGGCCTATGGAAACCTTCTGAGTCTGGGATACAATAGATTTTTCAGTTTTTCAATCTCATTTTCCACTGCTGCCTGTACAAGGAAGGAAAATGTACATGTAAATCATTTTGCACATGTACCTTATGTAAACAACTCATTTTTACATTTTTGTTATACTTCAGATAATAAATGCACCAAAGAAGAATCCAGATGATAGTTTGACCGAAGATGAGAAAGCTGAAAGATCTGTACGTCACATTTTTTCATTTTTGTAAATGGAGGCCTTAGTTAAGGCCTGGCAACTAGCTGGATTTTTTTCTTTTGCTATCTCAAGTTTAACTTTTCAGTAACACTTGTTGATAGTCCATGGGTTTGCCTTCTACTAATTGGAATTCTTAACTTTGTTATCCGTTTTTTAAAAAAATTACTTGATTTATTTGTTTCACGTTATTGCTAATGCCTCTTTCTTAGTTGTTTTGCTGTAAATGTTGACCCCTTCACGGTCGTGAGGGTATCCTGGGTAATCAGGACAAGATGGCGGATAAGTCAAAAGTTTGTATGGCAATTCAAAGTCAACTGATTCTTCCTAATTGAACATATTTATCACTTCCTCTTTGCAAACTTTAACCAATGAACTAAAAGAAACTAAACACTAAATGTGGAGAGCACAGTAATCATTTGTCACTTTTTAGAAAAATAATATGACTTCTTCCATATATTAATTAATGTGTAATTTTTGTGTTGTTGGATAACAGAAAAAAAAATGGGTGGAAAACTCAGGTTTTCTAAACAGTAACAAAGGACTGCTATGCACTCCAGATTTAGTGTGTAGTTTCTTTAAGTTTTAATTTATTAGTTACAATTTTCATTCATTCTTTGTATTTCCATACAAACTTTTGATTTTTCCCCCCATACAACTGTAAAGGAGTCTATTGCTGAGGGTAGACAGAGCTCAAAAGTATCATTGTTAAAACATAACAGAATGCACCTTGCGCTGAAATTATCCAGAAAAAGAAATTTCCATTTCACCTTTAATTACCTTATCGTGCATCATTTTCCGTATTTTAACTGTTTTTTTTTTGTTTTTTTCTTTTTATAGCAAGCCTTCATGGACAAATACAAAAAAGAAATTGAACACTTTGGAATGCTGCAGGATTACAATGATAGTGAAGATTATTTGCGTAAGAATCCTCACTTGGCTTGCGAGGACACTGCAAACTATCTTGCATTGTGGTGTATCAGCTTGGAAGTACAAGAGGTGATTTAATTCAGTTAATCGACTATAGTGCTGCTAGTGCAATGATTTCAATAAAAGTCGGTTACCGGCGGTTTGCCGCCGCCTATCATGCCTCTTAATTACCGCCTTCTATTCAGTTTGTATTTCTAAGATTTCTAGAACTAAATTAAATAAGTAAATAAAGAAAAAAAGAAACGAAAAACAACGTCAAAAACCACGACTGAAATTTTCGAATCTTGAAATGCATGCTACAACATCTTCCATGACCATGGCCAGGTAAAGTAGCTAATAGTTCAGTTAAAACAAGGATTGTTAGGTTTGTATCAGTTAAGAGATTTTCTTCTCAAACGAGAAATCTCGTGTTTCAAGGATCATAGTTGGCCGCCATGTTGGTATACAAAAATGAATAGCAACTGATGCTCGATTTAAAACAGTGCTTCAAAGCCGTTACTGCTGCATTGGATATTTAATGTCATCGACATAGCGAAAGAAGTTTTCTAAGTGCATCTTTAATAAATCTAAAACATTATTAGCTTCTTCAAAAACTGTGTCCATTGGTTAATAAAAGTAATCATAAACAACACTCTTTTTGGTTCCCAGAATGCTGGAAATTGCATTTCGGAGCTTCTAAATTTCAACTTTTTCAGGGGGAGCATGCCCCTAGACCCCTCTAGTGAAAAGCCTTACGGCCCCTTTTGTTGTCACAGCCGCCTGATCTACCTCCAGCAGCCGCTTGTAAAAAAACTTATTGAAACCCCTGCTAGTGTGTTCTCTAATCATTCTGTTAGTTTAGGTAACTTTTCGGTGCCTTGTAGAAAGACTGAAATAATTCTGATGAATGACCAATCTCAAAACGCATTTTTATTTACCAATTTGAATTAGAAAGTGGCAAACACATGTAGTTATCAAATGGACAAATTTTACTGAGAATTTGAACTTTCGTAGAATCGATACCCGCCTTTTCAATGAAACCAAGAAAGAGGCTAGAAGTCGAAGTGAAATGTGAAACCTAGAGGACTCAAACAACAACTACAACACAACAACAAAATGATTTTACTTTCCGTATATCACCAATAGGACACTTTTCATACTGGAACAAAGGAAATCTAGAGCTGGGTAAGATATACCCATCTTGAACGATCAACAAATATGGAAATCAAGTCTTTATCTTGCCCACTTGCTGAACCAGCCATACATGTATAATAAATCATCTGATTATACCGGTTTTATCACTTACAACAGAAACATTCCCTTATGGAGCGAGTAGCTCACCAGACAATCATTATGCAGTATATACTGGAGCTGGCCAAGTCATTAGATGCTGCTCCGCAAGCCACTGTACACTCATTCTTTACCAAGTAAGTATATTTTTGGCATTTTTTCCCCCAGCCTACATTAGTTACCGTATTTTATTAGCTATATCATTACAAAGCATGCGTTGACAGATGTCACATATGAACCTATGCTAGCAAATGGCTTAGTAGCCTTACCAGAAGTATCTCCGTATCATCATACAGTACTCTTTCATCGTTGCTGATCCAAGCAGTATGTAGGTCGTGTGTCACAAAAGAATCTATATAGTAAATGGCTTAGAAGCCTTACCATAATTGTGTCCCCATCTTTGTAAAGTACTCTTTAATCACTGTTGATCCTAGCACTATGCAGAACATGTGTCACATATATGGTATCATGAACCTATTAAATGGCTTGGTAGCCTTTAATACCATCATCGTCTCCGCCTCATTATACATTACTAGCAGTATGCAGGGTGTGTGCCACATATGAACCCATATACTGATGGCATGGTTCATCTCGAATTCTTCCATGCCATAGCTATAATCCTGAGTTTATTGTAAAATGAAACCGGTGAGTTTTCATGGTAACTAAACCTGGATTAAAAAAGGCAAGTTAGTATAGTCGACAACCAGGCCCATAGATTAGAGGTTAACACATAGTGTGTATTTACGTTTGACCTTGTTATCTTTCTAAGGATGAAAAAAGCAAAAACTGACTTCAAAGAGTACATGGAGGCCTTTGATGACGAACTCAAGTCGTTTTTAGTGAGAGTCAAAGAAAGAGCTGAGGCCAGGATTGAGAGAGCTATGAAGGAAGCTGAAGAGGTGTGACTCAAAAACAGGAAGAATACACAAAATAAAGTCGATTCAAAAACGCATTTTCTAATTCATGAAGAAAAAACAAAAGAAACGAATGTTTAATGAGTGTCTTTATATCTGATAGGGACACGGCTAAACTTTACGTCCAATTTTTTAGACCAAAATAACACCAGTTCTAAACATTAATGCAAGAATGAGTTCATCGATATCAGAGATTTTGAAGCCGCTCAAAAAACTCGCAATCATGTATTTTCAGGTGTAAAAACTCTCGGCTTCGCCTCGAGTTTTTAAACCTGATAATACACTCCTGAACCCAGTTGTTCGAAGTCCGATTAGCGCTAACCCGGGGTTTAATTTTAATTCGGGTTTCTTTTTCTTTAGTTCAAAAGCATTTCAGAGCATTCGATTAACAAATTATATGCAAAGAGAAATAAAAACAGAATGTTATTTTTAAGCTTTCATAATGATCTGAATTAAAATTTCGCACTAACCCTGGGTTGTCTTAACCCAGCTTTGAACAACCCGGCCCTGCTCGTTTTTTAAACAGTACTTAAACTTTATTCAGAAGCGTCCACCCGTGGGAAGGGACAACTGGCAGCTTAAGCCTTTAAGTCACGAGAGTGGTCATGACCAACATCAGTTTTCTCCTAACAATTTCAGTACATAATCTAGAGTAAAGGTTTTGAGAATTATCTTTAAACACAAAAAAATTCTCTCCAAAATTCTGCCATTTGGCAGGAGGCAGATCACTGTTTTACTAGAGTCTGTTTTCCATCTTGCTTGTGCCTTTTGAGTTGGCATTTTTTGTCGTTTAGTTTTTCCAAAACTTGTTCTCATTGTAAACTGTTCTTGTCAGTCGTTATCCTGCTCTTTCCTGTGAGTTCCACCGCGGTCTGACGTCTATAGCGTTTTTTGTTTCATTTACCATTTTAGTGAAACATCATTTATGGCAATAACAAGAATTAGTTTACGTAACTATCTTGACACTATTCTGGAGGTAATAAGCTTCTATTTCGTTGAAAATACTTTGCGAACAAGTACAATTATGTTGCAAAATAGCGTCGTCAGTATAGTCAATTTCAGTTTTCCAACACTCAGAACGGTTAAGAAAACTTTCAAGAAGTTTAGTAAATTAATAGTTAACAGCGTATTGGCCTTTCACTAATTGGAGATCGAAAGTAACAACCTTCGCTTTAAAATATTTTGCTAAGCTTTTGCAAATAATATTTTTCTTGTTTAACCGCGTGAAACTGTGATCTCAGCCACCTTTTAATACAATGTACGTTGTTATGTTTTATTTTTGCAGGAGGATCGTCAAAAGAGACTGGGACCTGGAGGCCTGGATCCTGTGGAGGTTTTTGAATCATTACCACTGGTGAGTATGTTGTCGAGTGTCTCAACAGACCGCGCGTATTCTTGCCTGGGTGACCGTAGGCTCGATTTCTGCCGCTCTCGGGTCCTACCAAACAGCGTCGGGCTGTTCATCGAGCCTAGAGTGACTGAGACAGCATAAGGCTAATTATTGCGGGCGGATGACAGTTCCCTCACTCTGTAGGAGATAGAGCACACCGACGGAAACGAGGTCCCCTGATGTTTTCGAAAAGTAGACTGGGTTACGGCCACTCTAACTGACAAGGAAGGATGACGGAGACAATACCAACGGCTCAACGCACTGCCCAATAATTTGATATTCTTAAGTGATGTAAGCAATTCTCTACCATATAATGTCCCTAAAAACGTCATAAAAAAGCTTCAATCGGTACAGAATGCGGCTGCCAGACTGATTACACGCTCTTGGAAGTGTGATCACATCCCTCCCATCCTCTTCGATCTTCACCGGCTACTTGTTTCTGAACGAATTTAATTCAAGATTTTACTACTTACCTTCAAGTCTTTGCATCAGCAATCCCCAACGTACATTCAAGACCTAATCACCCCTACTTATCGTCTAGATCGCTTCGGTCATCTTTTACGCTCAGTCTGAATCCTGTTAGCTTTGACCTTAAGACCTATGGATCTAGAGCATTCGCTGTCTCCGCCCCCGAACTTTGTAACAAACTACCTGACGACATACGATCATGCGAGAATCTAAGTCTTTTTAGGCAAAAACTTAAAACCTACCTTTTTAAAAACTATTATTTTGGTCATTAGGAAGATTTATTTCATTTTATATGTGTTTTATTTAAATTTAAAATTTATTTTAATCAATATTTACTTTTAATTCTAATTTTTTCACTTTGCTAAGCGTCCAGATCATTACTGGATAGGCGCAATAAAAATATTATTATTATTATTATTGTTAAGATGTTCATAAATACCCCAATTAATGGTCCGACCGGAGTTTTAACCCGGGCTTCCCACTCGGCAGACCGGCACTCTTCTTTCTGACCTATCGGGGCGGCCGAAGTTTTTTTTTTTTTATAAACGATAGTTCAACCCTAGCCCTGTTATTTGCAAGAATGTATAAAATAAGGCACTTTTTTTTTCTTTGATGATGGTTTCATTTATCTTCATGAAGTCTGCGTTGACTCAGCAGAAATAGTATGAGAAAAAATACAATGCTCACAGGCTACTTGTAGTCACTGGCGAAAGACCTTGACAACCATACAAGGCCACCGGATGTTAACATTAACATTGACGCAAAATGTAACAACCTATGACGCAAAGTGTAACATTAACGCGAGATGTAACAACTATGGACCCAAAATGTAACAACTTTTTAACGCAAAATGTGACAAGTTTTTGATGCAAAATAAAACAATATTTTTTAACGCAAAATGTAACAACGGAAAATTTAACAACCTTAAAATTACTGACAAACTTGGACATAAGCCTTATTGTTAAAGTATGTATTGTGTGGTGGAAGCAAAACTCTATAGTTATATGTTTACGTGACGAGATCGTTTCCCTTCTCAATTAGACTGGTGACTGGACTGATAACTCCAGGTAACTGGATTGCCACTTGAATATGTTTCTAGCCTTGGGTTTCAGCTGGTGGATTGAGGATTATCTTTGTCGGCCAAACAGGCTGCAGATTTATTTTGCTGATTGCGGTGATTGGCTTCGCGATAGTAAAAAAGTTAAACGTGCTTCACAATACCATATGCTTTTCACACCATGTACCTTTCATGTATTTCCGATGTTACATCTTCTAGCACTTTTTTTTTAGGTGCCAACCGATATTCTTTGATCGCTGTAGACTCCTTTACAAGAGAAAATTCAGCTTCTAGTTTTTAGCTGACTCTCTGACGAGTTCATGTACCATAATTATTTGGTCATCATTGAGCAGGTTTATGGCTGGAGCTGATAACCCTTCTCCGTTGAGCCGAGTCCCGACCAAAATGCAGGAAATCCATACATGACCTTAGTCCAGTTTTTAGTAATTGCCATTTAATATCGAAACTATCTCAATAAATATTCTATTTACTTTACCACCACACAATTTTGACAACTGAGGGTTTATTCCAAGTTTCTAAGTTATTTCAAGGCTGATGCATTTTACGTTGTCACATTTCGCGTTAAAAATATTGTTTCATTTTGCTACAAAAACTTGTTACATTTCGCGTCGATAAGTTGTTACATTTTTTGTTAGAATTTGTTACATTTTGCGTGAATGTTACACTTTGCGTCAAAAGTTGTTACATTTGGCGTTAATGTTACACTTTGCGTCAAAAGTTGTTACATTTTGCGTTAATGTCTCATTGTGCGTCATTTTGCGGCATAACAACCGGATACCGCATGCGTGATGAGATTATGATAGTTGATAGATAAATACTTATCCAGAAGAATGTTAATTTCCAAAACCAACTTTTTTTTCCAGGAGCTTCAAAAGTGCTTTGAGGAAAAAGATATTCCGATGTTGCAACAAGTTCTCGGTAAAATGCCGGAAGAGGAAGCCAGAGGGTATTTGAAAAAATGCATCGACTCCGGCCTGTGGATTCCTAATGCACAGGACGCCCAAGCGAATGCCGAAGCTGAAGAAGGTGATGCGGATGATGAAGGAGAAGAAGAACAGTATGAGGCGGTTAGAGAAGAGGCGGAACCGGAGAAATAAGTCAAGTTGAGCTTGGAGCTTAAATCCGATTGAAAGTGCTTTGCATGTATTGGTCAACTAAATCACATAAGCATAGTCGAATTAAACTCTTCCGGATAATCTCGAGTGCAAGTTTTAAAAGGAAAGATTTAGCTGTGTTCAGCAGTTAGTGGTCTTAAACAGGTTTTAATTTCAATATTCTGCTAGACTGCTCGACCAGTTTGCATTGTTCACAGTGTTGCGGCAGATTGCAAAAGGCTTTGGCGGGCTCACGCGAATCTGTGATTCTATGCAAGGTGCGGCTCGGTTCGGATCAACATTGCTACGATCGAAGACGATATAAAGAAAAATGACTTCTGTAAGCTCCGGATCTGGCTTCGGGGCTGTAAAAGTTTACACGTGTTTTACCTCACCATTAAGGTAACCTTGTTTTGGCAAAGAATAGCAATCTGCTCTTAAAAGTAGATTTGAAATTTTTATAATATCTGTACGAGGTAAAGCTCATGTACCTATAAAAGGGAGATTTACGATTATCTTTGAAAGTCTCTCGGATCAATAAAATTATTGCTTGTCTACGTCTTCACCTTTCATGTCATTTATCGAAAGTCTGATATAATGACCCCTTATTTAAAGAACGAAATCTATTCAGTGCCCCAGTTGTAACGTACCCATTATAACCAATAATATTCTCCGTCCAAGGCATCTCGTTATTTCAGTTCTCCAGTGTACCACCTTACTGGTACTTAATTCCGCGATTTTGACGAGACAGTATTTCGCGGGGTTCTATTTTTGCGATTTTAGCAGGCAAATATGAAAAAAGGGCATTAAAATTCGCGCGATTTAAGCGATCTAAACTCTTTTTTTCAAAGTCGGAATCGTTAAAAAGTTTTACGATCGCGAAAAACGCGAAATAAAAGACCCTCGAAATCAAGTACTAATAAGGTATATCAAACATGATACGCAGTGTGTTAGCCAAGATCCAACAGCGAGAAGTACTTTATCAAACACGAGATGGAGTGTTTCATCTGATTTCAAAAACGCGAAAGAAAAGTTATCTATCAAACTCGAAACGCAGTGTTTCATGCCATGTCTGTGTCCCATTGAGGGGCACAAATATGGCTGCCGGAAACCAACAGAATTATCTGTCTTTGAGTTTTCCTACAAATTCGTGAATTCATCGTTTGAGGAACTCATATAGATTAAAGTAACATTCATTCCTAGACAAGGAATGTTTAGATAGAAAAATCTCACGAAATCGGCAACGTTTATAACCCACAATTTTTTTTTCACGCAAAAGCCTTGAAATTTGAAGCCTCCTCTATTGCAAAACGAAGTACCCTTTCAATCCGAAAATTGGTTTAAATAAAGGTGTTTAGGTGCTGTAATGCCTTATGAAGGTAGAAACTCAGAAGAATCGATAATTCATTAGTTTGAATTTTGGTGACGTCATGTGAAAACCGAGAATAATCGGAGCGCTGCGGGCTACTCTCGGAAATTTTAGTGTGTCGATAGGGGCGGGCGTGGGGTGGGGGAATGGGTCTGGTGCTTACATAGCAGAAGCATATACTTCTGTACATAGTCATTAGCCGGTGGATGTGAAAAATTACTGTGAAAGCAAGCGCCATCTCCCTTCTCCTAAAGTTAACCCTTTACTACAACAATTTAAATGTGGAGACCAATAGTTGAACTACAAAAGTAAAAATCCAAGTAATGATGAAATACGCGTTTTATTTTCATTAATTAATTTACATGGTCTTATTATTTTTTACATTTTTATACAATTTAACCATTTCATTTAGAGCGGTATTCTTTAAATTTCCCTTAGCCTAGAATGTTCTTACCCCCAAGAAATCATCCAAGCATGCGCAAAGAGGATCAAGGGGTAAACTCTCTTGTCTAAGTTTATCTGAACGTTGCCTCTAAGTACCCTTCACAGCTTTTGCATTTTTTTAATCGCTAGCATTAACGGAGGAGAAGAAACATTGTACAGCGATTCTCATGTCACCAGGGACTAGTCCTTGACGAAGGTGGAGGGGGTGGGGTCCTTAGGAAAGGTTGGATAGAGGTGTGCCGAAGAGGCCTTCAAATCCTGAAATCGAGTCCAGAAAAACACTCTTCAAGATGTTAAACAATGAATTTGCACACCGCTATGGGATTGTCCCCCGGGAGACTGGTCTCCTGGTAGCTTTTAGCCTGTTCCAGACTCCCCTAAATATTAGTGGAGACGTTAGCCTGCGACAGCATCCGGTTTTTTCGGCTCTAGTTTCTAGTTTCACCCGCCAAGAAAAAACAGAGGAAGAGAAGCGACGACCGAAAATACTTCTGCAGTTCGCAGGCTATAGAGACCTCTGACAAGAACTTTTTTGTTTCTTGTTGTCTTTGCCTTGGTTGTTGTTGTTGCTGTTTTTGTTTTCTCACGCTCTCTTTTTCTGTTTGCCTCTCTAATGGAAAGCCTGGAAAAGGCTCGATTTTTCCTAAAAACAACTTATTTCCCTTTTTGTGTCTCTATACATGTTCAAGGCATAAATAAGGCACTTATAATGCTTCGCACTCGAGATTTCTCTTTGGGTAAGACCAATTTAAAACTTACAAGTCTTCTGTATAATTCTTACCCCATGTAAGGAAATTCAGGACTGTGTTGGATTCTGGATTGCACGCCGTGGATTCCGAATTCTCAGGAACTGGATTCCAGTCTTTGTCAGTGGAACTTGGATTCTGGATTCCAATCTTTAGAAGGATTGCGGATTCCTTGAGCTGTATTCCGGACCCCAAAGCCCAGAATTCCGGTTTCTACAAGCAAATTCTCCCAGATTCTGGATTCCACAAGCAAAAATTTCTTGGATTCCGGAATCCGGAATCCCTTACATAAGGCGAATAGGCTGATTTAGCAACAGAACAGGAACGTCAGTTGACGACGGCGCGCGCACATCAAACAAACAGCTTAACCAATGGCAGAGGGGTAAAGTGGGCACCGGAAGTCGTGTTTAGTCCTTTCCGCGCGCTTTCCCGTCGTCAACTGACGTTCGCGTCCTGTTGCTAAATCAGCCCAATAATTCGATTAGATCATCTCAAATGGTCACAAACACTATTTGCACAAAAAAATCGACTTAACATGAGCTTAGCTTTGCCCAGATTACATCTATCACTTAAATTCATTTACCGATATTTCAATATCGCTCTTAAAAGCTCTTAAAATTACTGAATCGATCAATTTTCCTGCACAGTTTCACAGCGAATATACACCGACGTATCACGACCACTTTTTCTCTTTAAGTAAGTAACTTACTCAAACACAAAAGTAGTGACTTCATAGCATCCTTTTTCTTGTTTAACCTCACTTGAATACGGAAGTCATGAATAGAAAATGAGGTTCTGACAGTAGGCTCAGCGTTACTGAATCCTCCAGTGCTAAGCTATATCAAGCATGGTCATGTTTCGATAATAACGAACCATGGTCAATAAAGTAGTAGTGACCTCTTGAAGAAGAATTTTCAAATTAACGGATAGGGCATCGATACTCTTTCCCTACTAAAAGTTAACGCGACGTGACCTTTCTTACTCTAACTGTGCGCGATCTCCTAAAGTATTACCATTCAAATGAAAGCTTTTTTTGAAAGTGCTATTTTCATCTTCGGATTTACAAAAAGGAATTTTGAAACCTTGTAATTTTTTTTCACTCTGGCCAACATTGGGATAAAAAGATATGCATTTGGGCAAAACAACGTACCTCAAACAAATTGTCAAAAGCAATTTCCAATTTCTCTTATGTCGATTACAAACTTAACTTAATTATTTCGGAGCTTCTAGAATGCTACATGTTACATGACGTAGTAACGGTTAAAGCTAAATTTTAAACAGCATCCATCGTTCGCGATCATGACGATTGAACATAGTGATCCTAGATCAAGAAGAAAACGGCGTTCAGCGAAGTGTGCGCTTCAGTCTGTAGCTTCACCTTCGGGCAGCGCAGAGGTATTGGCCATTATTCATACAGTCGTTATAAAACCTGCCAAAAACAAAACACAAAACAAGAGGTTAAGAAGGCGGGACCTTGGATTGTTACTACTACGGTACAGTTATGATAAGCACTCCCACTGTTTGCAATCTGCTAAACAAAACGAGCATAAAATGTTATTATCTTCTATTGAGGTTTCTCTTCTTCATGTTTATCGCCTCCAGGAGAGTACAAAGTTGTTTGTAACAACTTTTTTAGCTGACGAGCCGCTTTCGTGCGTCTTCTATCCTTCCCATGACTTCCTATGCTCACTGATTACCGCGTGGAAGAGAAAGAGCAAAACATTTAGCAGTCTGGGAACTAAATGAACATTCACTGACCCCGTGAATGGGGTAAACTCCCAGTAGAAACTGTTAATGGAAATTCTGTTGAATAAACGTCTGCTGCCTTATATTAAATAGTTTCAACATAGCTTTCTTTTTTACTAATCTTAACTATTTAATTATTTAAGTGACGTTCAAACGGATATATTGCCGACAATTCAACATGTAGAAATTAGATGAAAATTTATTGTTTCACCTTATCGTTTATTTGTTAT
The DNA here is from genome assembly GCA_964035705.1 of Porites rus. Classification (NCBI taxonomy): domain Eukaryota; kingdom Metazoa; phylum Cnidaria; class Anthozoa; order Scleractinia; family Poritidae; genus Porites; species Porites rus. The sequence continues at coordinate 28,961,971 of OZ037996.1, forward strand.
CTGCCATCGATAGCTTTCATTTTACTTTTGATTAACTTTTAACACATATAAATTAACGTCTTTCAAATACCCCTTTTTACTGCTGTACAATCAATTGACCCCCAGGGTTGCCGCTTAGTAAGAAGATAGTAAATTCCTTGACTACAAAACGATTTTAACGGATCATACGGTTTCGCAGGCATTGGATAGTCTTCTCTTAATTTTAACTTGTTTAAAACGCTTTCACAGAATCTAGATCTTTTTCTGTCTCTAAGTATCAGAATAGTCACAACTGTAGATCATTTATTCGACGCAAAGTCACGTCTTTACGAAACCCAGTGTGAACTTAAAATTAAAATTCTTTAATTGTTCACTGACTTTTGCAAGAAATACCATTTTCCCTGACTATTGCAAAAAATGTCTCTACTATTCCGGTCGTAAAACAAATTTGGCCCTCCTTGAATTTTTCTATGAAAGTGGCAGCCCTAAATTCTATTTTTTATCTCACTTTGTTTTTTAGAATGTTTATTCTTAGTAAGCTAATTTACTTATAACCTAATCACTGTATCATTTACAGCTTGTTTATTGCTATAAAATTAGTTTAGACTCTTTCACTTAACTGATTCTGGAAGATGTTCGCCTTTTGTACAAAGCTATACACAACGGGACGTAAAGTAAGTCAGTAATTAAACATTCTACATCTTTAGTTTGATTTCCTAGACATCAACTTCTACTTTATTTAGTTATGAAAAATTTAAGTGCTATTAAAATCCAGTTTAGGTTTATATTTCAGAGCAGTTTATTCTTTTGATCATTTAACATGCTTTGCCACAAAAAGCTAAACTTGAGGTTAGAATGTTGACATGAAATACGACTTGAATGTCTATTTATTTTAAACAAGGCTGAGTAAGCGAGATAAAAGAATTTAAGTTAAGTTAAGATAAAAACAGTGGATAGTGTGTTTCGCGCGCACTGATTGGCTACTTAAAGTCGGGATATCCAGTGCTATTCACTGATTCACCTCTAGCTCCTCCGAGCTAGCGACGCCTCGCGTAAGTTACGAGCAAATGGGTTTCCCGGTATGGTACCGTAAAAAACAAAAAAAATTCACATTGACAAATAATCTGACAAGCTGTCCCCGAAATACACGAAGAAGGTGACGAAATTCGCTTTGGAAACTTTAACAGGTAACGCTCAAAACCGTTGAAAAAGTTTTTTTGTTTACAAATGCAAATTAAGCCACCTCCACTTCAGTGAAAAATTATTTCATATCCGAATCTGCAAGAATCATAGTTATTAGAGGAGACTGTTTATGAAAGGCGGCAAACATCAAAGATAAAACAACGGTGTTGCAGTTTATGTTGAAAGCTCCCTGACCGTGTACAATTTTCTTTTGGCAAATTATGATGGAAAAAATTAATGAGACGTTTAGACGTTTTTAAATGATAGGAACGCTATTGAACGTTGGTCCACAAAAAGATACAACAAAGGAGGGACTGGGTGACGGACTTCACTATACCATTGTACTCTATTAATTAGGAAAAAATGAAGGGCTGTGTCAAGAGGTACGTTTAGGTATTAGAAAATTCTCCCTTAAAAACTGTTTGCATTACTTTGGTTTATTTGTTTCGCAATAGTTACGTCTACAAACCTTTTGCTGCAAGAATGGAATCAAAGAGCCTGTCTTCTTCTTGTTCTCTAAAAAAGTCAAGACAAAGTATTAAGAACAAAAATTCAAAGAAGACAGACGATAAGGGCATAGTCCCTGTCTTGTCAAGCACGTTGCACCTGCACGAGAAACATTACCTCTTTCTTTCTTCCTCCAGCAATTCCACTAATTGATTTCTCTGTTCCACGATATCCACTAACTGTTTCGTCTTTTGTTGTACGATTCTGTTGTCTTGCTTTGATGGATCTGAAACAAAGAAACAGATCGGCTCAAATCATTTACATTATCCAGCTAGCACAATAATTAATTAAAATAATTTGGGCACATTTCTTCCTGCAACTAGAATCATAAGAAATGAGACAGGGCGACTATTAACATCAGTTCAACTTACGTTCTTTCATCAAAAGCTCTCTTATTTCCCCCTCCAGTCTTCCTTGTTGATCTTCAAGCTGAATAGAGTTGGCACTGCAATTTAAAAGCAAGTACATGGTTACGGTTGAGGCTGGTCAAATATTCAAGTTTTTGTGTTTGAATGAAAGTTGCTTTCCTAGTCCTAGGCCTCATTATTCCGCGTGGCCAAAGCCTTTCAGGTCATGTGGTCCAAGCAAAGATGTGTGTTTTCCCGCCCGTTCGCCTCGAATACGTCACCGAAGTGAATTATCGAGAGGGACTGGGAAAACGTCGTACAGAGACTAGGCAAGTTGCCTGATCTTCCTCAGATGGCAATCGCCCAATGTAAGGGAATCCAACACAGTACTGGATTCTGGATTCCACAGTGTAGATTCCGGATTCAAAGTATACCTTGTCAGTGAAAGTAGAATTTCAGATTTCACTCTTTAGTGGGATTCCAGATTCCTTGGGCTGAATCCTATATTCCAAAGCCGAGGACTCCGGATTCCGAAATCCGGTCACCACTTTACATGGAGCGATGGAATTACCGACGTTCTGTATTTCCCCTCATTAAAGAGGCAAATAGGAGCAAACAAAATACCGTAAAATTCCGAAAATAAGCCCCTCCAAATATAAGCCCCCCAAAATCGTAACGCAAAAAACCATCCGTTGAATCGCCCCTCCAAATGTAAGCCCCCGCCCCGGGGGCTTGTACTTGGAAATGCCCTCAAATACAAAGTAAAAAAAACCGGTAAATTTCCTTCCAACTATAAGGTTAGCCAAATCGATTTTGAAACGCAAATTTCCCTCCTTAGATAAGCCCCTCCAAACATAAGCCCCTCTAAAACTAAGACCCTCAAAAAGGGCCTTTGAAAAATATAAGCCCCGGGGCTTATTTTCGTAATTTTACGATAAATTTAGATGTAAATAATACATATAGCTTGCTCAAAAAAGAGTCGGGTACTTACTGGATTACCAATTCTGATTCATATCGTATGAGCGCATTTTTCCGGTTTACAAGTTTGAACCACTGTAACATTAATTGCTGCTCTTCTGCTCCAGTGTCTGTAAATAGAAACCAAATTAAGGGCACATCAATACTACCATGCAGCGGTTGTATATTTCAGCCTGATTGCTGTCGTTAAACAAATTAGTAGCAACAAAACAGTATCCTTTCTGAAACAGAGTGCATAAAACAGCTAGAGGTCGAAACAAAATAGTAACGAAATCAGTAGCGGGAAAGACGGCAAAGTATTGACTGACTGAGTGAATGACTAGCTGACTGATTGATTAATTTTTGAATTGATTGATTGAAAGATCACCTGACAACCGGACTAACTGTTTTCGTAATGGAATGATTGATTTATCGATGGATTGATCGACTGATTAGTTGACACTGGCATTGATAATTTGACTTGTTGACTCACTTGTTAATAAACTTAATGATAGATCAACGGTTAGCTGACTGACTGATTGACTGCTTACAAGTCTAAACGACAGGTTGACGGCCTGTTTCCTTAACGGACTGACTGACTGACTGATCGATCAATTGACTGCTTTGTTGACTGAGAGAGTGAAGGTACTCACCGCCTCCACTACGCAGAGCTTTTTCAACAACGACTCCCTCTCGCTCCAAATCTGCTTGTTTGACAGCCGTTTCTTCCAGTTCTCGCTGGATGGACTGTGCCATGCGCAGTCGCTTGGATTCGCGTTGTTTCATGGCGCTGCGAATCTTTGCTTGTTCGCGTTTTTTCAGTTTATCGTCTGGCGATTCCGTATTTCGTCTTGGCTGGAAAAACCACATTAAAGACAGTTATTACTTATTTCCTCGCGAAAATATCATTAAGGAATCGATATAATATTTAATATACATGGGCCAAATTCTCTGCCAGAACCACCATGAAGCAGCAACACCAATCATATAGTATTAGACAAGCCGCTCACAAACTGAGATATCGGAGACCTGTGGAGGCGGGACCCAAGAAACTACAATCATGGACAAAAGTCTTGGGACACTTTTGCATTTCTGGGGTGTTTTCCAATTCACACTGGCCCAGCCCCTCCTTCACCCACAAACAACGTTGGACGCGCGTATCCAGAGTGTTTTTTTCCGAGTTTCAACGTTGTATAGGGTGGGGGAGGGAGAACTGCAAGAGAATTTCGAAAAGGATGCACTGTTTTATGAGGGAATCCAGAAATGACCAAAAAATATGAATATTACATTGCTGCCTCAAGGACTTTTCTCCGTGATTGTAGTTTCAGATAGGACAAACATCAAGCATATATGCTTGGAACTAGAATATCACTGAATGAATTATTTGAACTGGATGGGGTAGAGTGGGGTCGGTGCTGCATCGTATTGCACTATAGGAATGTATCGGCTTACTGGCTAATACCAGGTTGCGCAAGACACTGGCTCAAAATTGGTCCCCAAAAATCGCACAGTGCAGTTTGACACAATACCGACACAGCCTCTCCCTCCATTCTTTCCCTTTTTTCTTTTAGTTCTTTTTTTTTCTAGAATCACTGAAAACTGTCTCTACTCTCGACATCAAATGTACCCCTCCTGTTATGACAATAAACCTCACCTTGCCAAATCGCCTGGCGTTTGACCGTTGTAGCTTGGGACTGTTCTCATCTAAAAGATCGTCTTCGCTTGATTCTGAAAACAACTCTTCTTCTTCCTGCTTCCGAATCGCTTCTATGGAGAATTAAATACAACCGTTAACTAAAAAGATAGTTTTACCAACAAAATGACAACGAGAGGATCGAACATAACTGCCTACAGAAAAATATAACTCATGGAGATATTAGCTTTTACAGCTGCTCTGTAATTCCGAAGTTGAAATAAAGGTGACGTTATGTTATGTTACGCTATGTTAGTTTATGTTATACTATGCTGCGTGACGTTACGTTATGTTACGTTATATTATATTAAGTTATGTTACGTTATGGGTTGTTATACCTTTACAGCCTGTTTCACCTTGACTATAATAAAAACGAAAACTTGTTGCTAAAGAGACATGAGTATCAAAAGCCGACTAGCCGGAAGGTTTTCATTCGTCTCTTACTCATACTCCCAATATCCATTTTGTGCCATACGATATTTTTTATCGGGAAAACCTTCCATGAAAGAAGACATTTTGGGCAGTCATAACATGGTCTTATGGACAAGACTTCTCTAGTTGATAAAGTTGAAATGATGACAAAAAATAGTTTGAACGGTTAGTAAATTCTTAACGGAGAGGCATTATCCCTTTAGATTGCATAACAATTAATACATCATATTTGCCACATACCTTTCTCTGGCGTGCTTAATCCATCGTTTAAGTCCAGGACAACAAATCCCATATCTTCAGCTTCTTTGTCCGTCTTCTTATCCTGCTTTTTACCCTTCCCAAAGTGGAAACCTTTTCTACCCTTCTGTCTTTGCTGGACAATCTTCGTTGTTTCCTTGGTAGAGTGAAATGGTTCCTCCGCAGGAACTCTGGGTAAAGAGCGCCGCTGCGCGCTGGGACTGTCCGCGGGCGCAGCTTGTTCCTCTCTTGCATTCTTGTCAGATGGCTCACTCTTAACGGCAGAGACATTTTTCCTCTCCTCTTTTTCTTCCCTTTTATCTTTCACGGGTAGAGGTCGGAAGTCATTGGCGATCAAATTTGTCAACCTGGCTTTTCGAGCTGCGACTAAGGAACGTCCGGGAACTTTTCCCGGTTTGTAATAAGACGGTGACGTAGGAGAGGTTGGTGAAGTTGAGGGTCTGGGTGGGGAGGTTGGTTCATTAGCAGTTGCTATAGAAACCGTCTTGGGCCTAGTCTTTCCTTGGTCAGCGGCTTTATTCCCCGTAGAGGAAGGATTGTCATCCTCGAGTGAAATGTCAACCATCTTAACATGCATGTGCTGTTGTCCCCTGGTAATTTGACTGATTCCTTCCAAAGCGTCCTGTGTCTCTTTGTCCTCAGGATTGAAGTAAGTCGATAACGGCGGATACATGGCTCTCCGCGACTTTGCTTTCCTCCTCTCCAATGTCCCAAGCTTTTGAACCATTCCTTCCTGTGCGTCTTGCTTTTTCAACCACGATTTGCCAGCAGCTGCAGTCTTGACTGCGTCAATGACGAGTTTTCGCTCTTCCTCTCTTTTCTTCTTCCTTTCATCAGCAAGCGGCTCCTCCATGTTGATATCCACAGTCACTTCTTTGACTGGTGTCCCTGTGGAGGAGCCAGGAGTGGAAGGCCGCTCAAACTCGACCGCTTTGCGAGTTCCATTCCGGGAGGGAATTTGCAGAGGACGTCCATCTCTCTTTGCGCCTCTGTCATCCACTAGTCCGTCACTAAATGTGTAGCCTACCCCTTTATCTCGCACCGTTTTATCAGACTTTCGCACAGAGGCTATGCTTGATCGTCTCAACGGACGCGCTTCTAGGCGTTTATATTTTCCGAAAGAATTGGATCGCTCGTGTTTTACTCGCGACCCATCATTGTCCTCCCGGCCCAATATTTCTTGATCGTCATGGAAGCCATTTATTTTAGCATTGTCGCACTCTGGTTTTGGCTCAAAACTGACAGCTTCCCTGTCATTAGGTTGAAAGGTTACCTCAACATTCTTAAACAAGGTATTAGGTGCGGCCGATTTAGATTTCGTAAGTCTTGGTCTTCCTTTTCCCGGTACCTGACCTTCATCTGCAAAGAAAAACATGAAATGAAAAAGTAAATAAACGTCAAGTAGAAACTTCCTAATAGCGGTAGAAGATGATGAAGAGGATGGTTTAGGTTCTTCATCAGTTTGCATATATGCTGCGTACATAACTGTGTTCTTCTACACGTAAGGGTCTCCATCCGCGCTTGCTCTAGCCCCACCAGCGTATGAGAATATTATTTTTAGTGCTCTCAATTTCTGTATAGATTCTATTTTGTAAGAAAGATAACCTGATAGCTACAGAGTGTTTTCACTCACGTGGCCAGCATCGAGGCAAATTTATTGGAACAGAAGAAAGAGTTTGCATAAGAAAAGAGTTCAACTCCCAGAGGATTGGTTTGGGACACCAACATGGCCGCCGATTCATTTTTTTGGGACACCAACATGGCTGCCGTGACGTCATATGAAAACACTCTATACACACAGCCGTGACTTTACCTAAACATACCTACAGGCTCCTCCTGCATCGTATACAGCAATTGATCATAATGCAAGTGGCATAGGAAGTGGCCTTTTTCGCCGGGTGATGTTGGAGGTATATAGGAGTAGGAACCAAGCCTCAGAGTACAGCCACAGTTCTCGCACAGGAAACATTCGCGATGGAAGAAATGTCCCTCAGCAGATAATCTCTCCATCAGGTAAACACGCCGTTTACAGAAGAAACACATTTCACTGGAGTCCCTTACTGAAGGGACATTGCTCTAAAAAAAAACAAAATAATAAAGAAATTAAAAGGGCGCTTTGCTCCCAAACACAACATCGGCGCAATTGGCCATCTTCTCAGCGAGCAGGGAACTGGTACGACTTCTCACTGCAAAGGATCCAGGGATCGTTTGGAGGGACAGCCGAAACATGGCGGACAGCAGAGACCACACTAGCAGTTGCATGTTACTCCTTCGATCCTTATCATTACATGTATTTTATGTCAAGTACAGTTATTTGAAACATCTACTCTAGTAATAATTGTGGAAATGTCTCACTATGAGTCCTCATTTTCCAAGATGTCAATCCAAGATTTATCTCTACAGAGAAGGATGTTGTGGGACAATTCCTCGGCAAAAGTAATAACTTAACAATGATACACAACGGCTATAGAAATTAACGTAGGTTGATCGCGAAAGACCTCGTAGAAATGCAGTCTGATACCCAAAAGCGGAAGTGAAACAGTGTTCTTAATCAATATTTTATGCTGCACAAATTTAGTCTTTGTTATCTAAAACGAACGAAATCAGAGCTGCCTTACGGATTTTTATGGGTTCTGGAAAAACAAATTTCATTCAAAGGACATATATTCCTTCTCTTCCTAAATAAAATAAAGTAATTATAAGTAATCTAAGATGGTGGTGATGGGAAGGGGGAAAATGCCCTTTCTCTCTTGCCTTCCCATCACTCCCCGGTCGCGCTCCGCGGTCGTTCCCATGATCTCTTTCTCGCACTTCTCACTGGTCTCCAGCTCTCGCGCTTCTCACTCGTCTCCAGCACCGTGCTTCCCAATAAGCCTTGGGAAAGCCTGTGGAGTATGCACTAATATAAATACTTTCAAACTGGTAATAACTAAAGGTTAGGGAGTACGGGTGACAACAATCGAAGGTCCAACCGCTTTTGCTCCAATGCTGTGCTTTGCGTCAGTTTCGCAAAACACGAGTGATCAAATTACGAGGGGTAGAAGGTCGAGACGCTCGTGATCAAATTGCGTTCTATACATTCCATTCATTCTTAGTGGGAGTCCAAATGATTGTGGCTACATACATGCGAAGCATGCGTAATAACAACCTGAAGATTAGGATTGCGGACTCTCTTGTCGCCTTACCTTGTTACCTCCGCCAGGTCCGAAGACTTGCTCCGCTAAAGCACTGATGCGGTTACTAGCTTTACCAGTGGTGACAGCTGGGCCCTGGGACGAGACTTTGCATGGTGGTGACGTATCCATAGGAACCACATTCTCTTCATTTTCCTGCACGCAAACAAGTGGTCAAGAAGTTGATTTGGTATCCGGACACTCGCCATCAAACCATCTCGTCACCATCGAAATCAACACCAAGAAATATATATCTTAATACTTATCGAAAGGAGAAGTCTCTGAAAGAATTCTTTCACTTTAAATTCCCAATAAAATTCAAGGAAGTAAGGTTTAGTGACAATATTAATCAAGAGTTGCAGAGTTATTATGTCGTGGCGAGTGGACTTCTTGGTGGCGATTTCGTTGGTGGTGAGATAGTTCGCTGGCGAGATGACCGTAAAACGATGATTTTAACAAAAGAAAACATAATTATGCAGTATTAAAACACACTTAAAATCGAAACGACCACCTTAAATTATCGAAAAATACAAACGGAAAACGAAATGCCAAATGGAGCAAGGATGGAAAGAAGTGGAGTAGATTCAAAGGGAACGCAAATGTCGCGATGACAAGTTTGCCAGTGTCAAAGTGATGGCATGCAAATATGATTTACAATAGTTGACAATAAACTTTGACAAAACAAATCTGCCAAAACTACTGCCACCGAGTCTGCGACTTACAGCGTCTATAATATATGTATTGTTTACTAAAACAACCGTCAATAATGTAGTACCTTGATTCGCGCTTTTAATTTTCGGGTGTCTTATTTTAGCATAAAAATTGGTAAAAGTAAAGTACTTACCTTGGATACTGCAGGCCTTTTTCTTTTTGGAACTATGTCAAGAGCTTCTTCGCTTCGTCTTTTCTCCTGCAATAAGGAATGTTTCTTCAACATCAGAAAACATAACAATCTCAAGAGTCAAACTAAATGCCCGTATAGATTAGATCGTGAAAGAGGAAACAACAATTTAGCGAAAGAAGTACCTTTCTCATTTTGATTAATTTCGTGTAAAAAGATACTGATAAATCCCTTTAAAATAAAAACTGTCGAATTATATTTATTGTTCATGCAAAAAAAGAATTTTTTTCCGGTATAAGACGTAATTTTTTTTCAACGATGCTGCACTAAACTACGGTGCGTTGTTATTTTAAGATTAAAAAGCGTTATCAAGTATTGACCAACCTTGTGAGTACGACGAGAGACTCTCGTTAACACTGATAGCTTGGAAAGTGGAGATTTGGCTCTAAACTCATGCTGCTCGGGAGCCAATTTCTTCCCTTCCGCGGCAACTGTTGGTTAATCAGTTGGGTATACTTGATTAAGAATAGTTGTAGTTCAATTCCGTCAGTAATTATTCGTTGTTTCGTAAACAGTATGCTGGATTTCCGGCGCAAATTGAACGACTTTCATGTTACTTAAGCCCTTATGTAGCTAAGGAATCAAACATATTCGTCCAACATCGTGTTGGAAGAGCATGCTTTACCATTTAACCGCTTCGTTCAAAATTTCATTTAAACGGCTTTCAAACATTTTCATCCAACAGATTGCATCACAAACCAATAATTGATCGTTTAGCCACCCATCCATGTTGTGTACTGTCAACTCTCTCCAAGACGGACACCTTTGGGACCGGCACTGAGTGTCCGTCTGAGAGAGGTGTCCGTCTTATAGAGAGTCAAATAAAAGGAGTAAAGAAAGGCAGGGACCAACTCTAAGTGTCCGTTTTACAGAGGTGCCCGTCTTATATAGGTGTCCGTTAAGAGAGAGTCCACTGTATCACTCACTCACTCATGCCCATGAATGCCATAAGGCATGTAGGGCAGCGACAAAGGATCGCAACTCCTGTCTGGCCCAGAACATACAACAGTGACGATCAATGTTGTGTATGGCAAATACAATGTTGGACGAAAATGTTTGATTGTTTAGCCGCGGCCTAATGAATCTACTATGAAGACAAATTTTATACGGACAAGAGTTTATCGGGTAGTCAATCCAAAACACATTCAAGTGCAACTGTTCTAATACTTCGTGTATTCCAATTCAATCATCAATCAACCGCACGGTTGCACAAAAATCGCATGCAAGAGTACAATCTGCTTAGTAACAAGTATGCTCGATTACAGACCGTATTGGACGACAATTTGTTACTCATGAATCAAAACTGAAAAAAATGAATTTAATAAGGACAAGATTGTGAATACAGCTACTGTAATGGAGGCGGGGGGGAGGGGAGGAAGCGGTAATAACCCGCGTTGCAGACGTTTCCTTTTCCCTTAAGCCAAGCGACACACGCAAGAAAAGAAGCAAAGAAAACAATCGGGCCCTCGCCGTTCCCACCGCTCCTAATTGTTAGCTCCTTTTTCGCCCTTGTCCGTGCACGTTTTTAGCCCTTGCCCTCGCGTGTTTTTCGCTCTTGCCCTAGCGTGTTTTTCACCCTTGCCCCACTGTGCTTGGCTTAAAGGAGATGAAAATGACTGCAATGCTTAAGAGGTACTTGCTGTTTATATTTTAACGGTAGACCTGAACTGAAGAATGTTTGGGAGTCAAAGAAACGCCAGAAAGCGTCAAATTAGCTGAGATACGACCCACGAAAATAATAATAATAGTGAATGACTATTCTACCTGGCGTCTCATTCTTAAAGACTTCATGGTATTGAGACACATAACTGACTATCATGAGTGTATCAGGGACATCTTTCATGACCATCTCACTGGCAGACATTTGAGGAGGAATGCCAAGATGCTCTTCAGCAACATCAAATGCCTGAACGAAATTAAAAGCACAATAATTCTTTACTACACGCATACGCTACGATTCGAAACATATACCTTTGCCCAACTGCTTATCGTTTGCCTTACAATAGTCACTAAGATTTTAAAGTGGACATTTTGGACGCGTCCTGTATTGAGTCGGAAGGGCGCCCTGAATTTGACAGCAATGCAACCTTTTTTCAGTATACTTTTAAACACGATTGTTTCTGGTATGACTAAATGAATAAAGATTTTTCATGTGCCTTTATAATTGTGAACAAAAAAAAAGAAAGAACCAAAGAAAAACTTAGTATTATGTTCAACTGCAACAACAAGTCGAAAAATAAATAAGCGCCACAGCGTTTTTCAAGTAAATACCGTTCTGCATCAGCAAACGGTATTGACTGCCTGCGTTACAATTTAAAGTGACCAGTCAACACCTGATGAAAACTAGCAGTAAGGGTTCAAACGTTGTGATCAACAAAAATAGAATATTGTTAGACAAACATCTTTCATTAACTTTTAACTTACAGTTTGACAAGATAGTGACTAGATTAGTAGGCATGTAGACTGGTCTTACCAATTGCAGGTTTGTCAAATGATCTTTAGGTGATAGAGATGCATAATCACTGAAAACAGAACGAATAATTATGTCAAAATATCTCTTCACGAAGGCCACCTCATCCCTTCCTTGACAAAACAGTTATGGTTACCCGAGAGGCAGGACTAAAGGGAGTCAACAACCCCCCGTTTCTCTCGTTCAATTGCTTGAATATGTCATAACGCTGCCTGACAAAAATCCCATAGTGCTAAGGGTCTATAGCTATTGCATCGTGGTCTCTTGCAAAGGAAGTTCTCACAAATCCTGACCATGAAAAAAACTTTACAAATAATCTAAGAAAACTACCAGGGGCTTTGAAAAATCCTTTAAATAAGCCCAAGGTTAAGACATGAAAAGCCACTTACATGAGGTCAGGCCTGTATCGATGAATGATGGCGCAGAAACCAAGTCCACTCCGCCATGATGTTGACATGTCATTAATCTTCACATTCTTGTACTTTCTTGTTTGTTCTTGACACCATTTTAGAAGCATCCGAGCATTAACTAAAAGGAAAAGATTTAAAACGATGACAGTCTATTAAACTGTCCATCACTTTTGAGAATGAATGATTCTTAGAATGTTTTTAAATATTATCAGGCTCTAGAACGCCCTAGGTAACCCAAAATCTAATGTCAAATTATCCCTTTGTTTGACAAGCAAACAGAAGGCAATCTGGCTGTCGATCAGTCACTTGCAGCTTTTACTAGAAGTCACTAAAATTAACAATCGCAAAAACTTAAATTCCAGCTTGTCTTTTAGGCAACTCCCATTTTGCTTTCCCAGAGTCACTCCTTGCTCGTGTTAGTTAACAATTTTTCTTAGAGGATGAATTTTCTTCCTGGACCCTTGCCCAGTGGGCAAATAACATTTTAAGCCCCAATAGGCCATTTCCGAGTTCCCCCAGGCCTCTGTTTCAAAACGAGGGTAGGTGCTCAGCCTTTGATATGGAAATCATTTTTCATTCTCATGCAAATAAAACTCATTTTCACAAGGAAGGTTGTGCACCTAGCCTTATTTTGAAAGTGGATTACTGGACTACTGGAAGGGACATTTTTAGTCCGAGCCCTGCATCCTTTCTTCTCTTACCTCCTCCTTCAACAGAACTGACATCCCTACTAGTGTCCATGGGTTCTGGTCCATCATCTTGGTCTATAGGACCCGGTTTATTGTCAAACAGATGCTTTACTCTGTTCTGAGAGACACTTGACTTGTTCAAATTAGGGTACCGTGTGGCAGGGTTGATACTAAACTCTTCATAATTCTTGGAAATGTTTTCAGGAGTTGTCTGAGCAAGGAGCCGAAAAATACTATCTCTTTCAGCAAGAAGATCCAATGGTTCTTGCCCCTGTCCCCAGCCTTTCATTATCCATGCGGCATCAAAGCATCCCAAGAAACCTCTGGCACAGCCTGATCCTGTCGGCCAGAAGGGCTAAAAAAGGAACAAGTCAATTTAGAGATCTTTACAACAGAAGACATGGAGTGTGGCCAAGCAGTTTATAGAGTGCAGGACTTGTAATTCGGAAGCTCAAGGGCAAGTCCCGCTCTGACTGCCAGCTGAATTTGTTCCTGGCAGTCCCGAGTTCAAATCCTCGGCCACGCTTGTAAACTGGCCAACTAGTTCGCCTCATACAAGTTGAGATTTTTAACCACGTTATGTTTCATTTTAATTTATTTGACTGTTTCATTATCTCTGAAAATTCCCATGAGGGAAGAGGATAGTAAAACATTATTATTAATAGAGCGGGTTTCATTTGAGTGTCGAAAAGTAATTGGTTTTGCACTTTCTACACGATGCGATTGGCTTAAAAGATTCGTGCCACCTTTTCATCCAATCAGAAGTAAAACCAAAGCCAATTGTGACGCGCTCGCATGCATTTTCCCGCGCTTTGCGTCAGCCACATGTAATTACTTCGAGTTTTGATTGGTTCAATGTATTATCTGTATCCTATGTGATTGGCCAGAGTAATTACTTTGGTTTTGGTTTTACGACACTCAAACGAAAACCACTCTATACAACTTAAAGCACACTTTAAAATCAGTGAAACCCATACCTCCAGTAAACTGTCTCCCACAACTGTTGCAAGTAGGCGTCGTCCTCTTCTTTCATAGATTTTTGCAGCATGTTCTGAGTGGTACAGGGATGTAAAATCAAACATAGCAACATCCTCTTTGTGGTAGTGATTCAAAGCAAAGTCAAGATTTGGAAGCTGATTGTTCGTCGAGAAGTTGGCAGCTTCTCTGGCGTAGGCTAACAGCTTATCATGATTGACATTGTTTGTTTGAAGAAGGTCATAAGCATCTTGGAAATCCTGTCAATGGAAATTTTATACAGAAAAAAAAACAAGTTAAATGTGGCTAAATGAATTAATTTGGGCTAAGTTAAACTCGATACTGTGCTTGCCAGCTACAGATGTCTCTCTTGTTGGTGATTTGCAGGGGAACCCTAATCACAGCCCTCTCAGGCACCTCCCTCCCCAACCCTTATCTCTGTGGATGAGTTTACCAAGGCTAAAATGCAATACAATTTTAAGAAACGATAAACTTGAATCAGTATGGGTCCAACAGTCACATGATTTGCATGGTGGCCTGATCTATGCACCAGCTAAAAGAACACCCTACCTTTGTCAAGGAAACTACTGTAAATCTCCCATTTAACCCCCAGGGGGCTTACTTATTTCAAACACATTTGAAGGAAGCGCTCAATTAATAATAGAAACAGGGGGCTTATTTGAGAGGAGGGGCTTATTTAATTTAGCAAAGACGATGGTATCAGTTCTCCACAAACAAGTAGAATGCAAGGTGTAAAAGTTCAAATCAAGAGGTTGGAGGTCTTGCAGCCAAGAACTAGAAACAAATCTGAACTTCCAGCTAGTGAATAAACCATCCTGGATGAGCCCACAAGAAGCGTTACTGTTGTGATTGATTAATACAGTATATCATTTATTAGTGAAGATTAATAAGAGGGAGGGTAGAGTGGGTTTGTTAACTTTCTTCCCCTGAAAAGGGAGGGATTATTAATTAATAAACATGTATTAAACCCTCTTGAAGTTTGAATTGATGTGGATAAAAGAAGGCAATGGTATAGTCTTCAATGTGGATCTAGAAAGACTAGAAAGACTTCACGAGACATCAGTGCGAATACACAATATGTGAAAATACTTGTAGTCATATACTGTTGTTACTTTATTGCATTTTACATATACCAGTAAATAATACCATTCTTGAATATTCAATTAATAATTGGTTGTTTGCAGTATGTATTCATTGACTTTTGCAACGAGAGCTAAAATTTTTCATTGCTTGTTAAAAGTTCTCATAACATGTGGATATCTTAATGTGCAAGGTAAGTAAACCGCACCTTTTTCAGTACTCCTTTCTGAAGTAAGCTCTTTTTCTTGGCACACATAACAAAGTAATGTGTCTCATCTTTGTAATAAACAATGTTCTCTAGATCAATACCAGTGTTATCTTTCAAGTCCTGAAAAAACTGCTGATTGAAGATGAATGCCACTCCACTAATTTCCTCGACTCTTGCCTCTTCTTTTGTGTTTCTGTTCTGAAAGTTCACAGTAATACCAATAGCAAGTTTACCACGGAATTCTTTCCCTTTGAAGCCTTTCAATGCTGCTCGCCTACCATCTGCTCCCACAATTATGTCAAAATCAAATTTGTTGAGGGTATGAGAGGGTGGATCAAAGGATCCTCTCCATCCATGTGCTGTAATATAAAACAAATCAAAACCAAAAAAGGATTAATTAACAGGGTGCAAAGAAAGTCAGTTTTACGGCTTGCCATTCAGGCAAGCTGTGGCCAGCATTTACTAGCCCAAAATTCATTTCAACTAGCCCTAAAAATGTTTTGATAAGCAGGATTAATTACACAGTTCTTCTGTAATTTAAACTCCTCAAAAACTTCACTTGCCCATCAGGCAAGTTAAGAACAGAATTCACCAGCCCCATTGCAAAATGCACTCGTCCCGGGCTATCAGACACTACTTTCTTTGCACACTGACTAAACAATAACTGTAAAAGGCAAGCAACCACTCCTTTAGAAGGAGCTGTATGTAAGCTCCCCTGTAATCTACATGAGAAGACCTGATCATAGTCCAGAGTACAAACAACAAGCTGTGCTCTAGCAGGACCCGGTCGCCCAAAAACTTTTGAAACTTCTCTTTAAATTACACATTATTCTATTAAAAATCACATGCATAAAATGCCATGAAGCTTATTATTTGGTCTGTGGATTAGTAGTTAACATGATATTCTGTTAGGTTTAAATAGATTTTTAAAATAAATAATCTTATGTAAAGTCATGGCTAATGGGACCTGTCATTGAAGCCTTGCTCTGTCCTTGTCATTTGTTTTTGTGGTTGTTGTTATTGTTGTTTCCCATTTTACTCTAATTTTAAAACTTCATGCTAGTGTGACAACAATGTTGTAAAATGAAAGCCAACATGTATAAAATTCTTACCATCTGTAGGTTCCACTAGCTTTATAAACCCACACTTTGGATAAACTTGCACGCCAAGAATAAGAGACACCTTGAGAAGAATCAGCTGAAGTCTACGGATACCTGAAATCATGACAATAATGTTTTAAGGTATTGATTTTAGGAGATTATATCCTGGCCCCAGTCCCATCAATGTGTTGTAGAAGAGAGTCCTATATACCTGGTGCCAACTCTTGTCATGTCCCAACCCAGGGAGGGGGGGGAGGGGTACTTCCCTATGGGCTACATAGACATGTGCTGCTGTGAAGGGTTTGTTTTTTAAGACATTTAGTTGACTAGGATAGGATATAGAAATCAGAGAGTTGGGGTTTTCCAAAAAACTGCTAAAGATTTTAGTCTACACTAGCGAAAATGGGAATTGACAGACAAAAAATGAAATCTGGAAATAAAAATTTTCCCACAATTCAGTTTTATGACAAAGAAAGCGTTCACGTCAAAAGTTTGTGGAAAAAAGCACCTCTACGATAGGGAGGATTTTTGAGAGTTACAGTGTAAGTCTAGTATAGGGTAGCAAAATTCAGCTGACTTAGCTACAATCATGGACAACGTCTTGGGGCACTTTTGCATTTCTGGGGCATTTTCCAATTCACATAGGCCCATTACCTCTCCCCTCACCCCACAAACAATGTTGGATGCATGTATCCAGAATTCTTTTCGAGTTTCAACTTTGCATAAGGTGGGGGGAGGGGAAACTGCAAGAAAATTTCAAAAAGGATTAACTGTTTTATGAGGGAACCCAGAAATGACAAAAAAATATGAATATTGCATTACTGTCCCAAGGACTTTTGTCCATGATTGTAGGTCCCGAATAGATTTAGTGTTCTAGGGTCGCTGCAGCACATTTCCACCTAAAAAGTCCTGAAGTAACACCCACAAGGACCCCAACAACTCACAGCATAGGTCTCACACCTACTGCTGAAATCCTGAGGCTGATATTTGGGTTGAGGTTTTTTGGTGGTTCTCCCCCTTGCTCCAGGAGGTTTTTATGTACAGTAAGTTTCTGCTAAAGGTTATGCAGTGCTGCCAACCTCTTATATTAACAGCCACTTACCACTGGGCTTTGATAGATTGTGCTCACAAGAGAAAGATAATATGCTACTAGTAACTTGTTCGTATATTTCTAAAATTATGCCAATAATTATCCTAGTTTTTGTAAATCATGATCATTTTAGTAGAAAATGCAGAAATTATGCTCTTTCTTTTTACTTTAAATTTGATAAAAACACCTCAATAACTATGGAGAAAAAACAAATGGCAATTACAAATAACTTTATTTATATCTACATGTAAAAAGTGCATAATTTATTGTCTGTTAACTATAAAAACTCAAAAAAATAACAACTCGCACGCTGACATGATCTTGGGTAACCGAGCATGTTATGTGCACATGTTGAGTCTTGTGGAAAGAGTCCTGTGTCACTTTTTGTGGGACGTAAGTCCCATGAATGTGAATATAAACACCCTAAAAGTTGGTTTCTTAAATTTGCCTGCAACACTTATCTCAGGTCAAAAAAGTTGGTTGCATGATTAATAAAAAGACAATTTTGGGCAACAAAACAAAAGTTAAAATATGCTTAGCAGTGCTTTTTTCGGAAAATAGGTGAAAACTATACTGCCTCAAAAAGACCATTTATGCAAAAAATTATGCTGTATATCCTACTTGCTGCTACCCTGAGGGTGGCCACCCTCATAATAAATGGCAGTTCAAATGTATTGTGGTGTAAAGGCATTACAAAGTCTTCATCTGAATGAAATGAATAATTGTGACTGGAAAGGCAAAACAGACACTAACAGAAAACCATTCAAATGGGAAAAATGCACAGATAATGAACGGCTAATGAATGGTCTACAAAGTGTTCAAACGGTTTGACTAACCATTCAAACGGAGGAATAAATTTTTCAAATGGATTGGCGAACCTTTCCAACGGATGAATAAAATTGTCAAACGGATTTGTTAAAAACACTGATAAACTGTCTACGAAATAATCATTCCAAACAAAACTGGTGATGTTTATCTGTTATTTTAGTTGAAGTAATTATAAAAATTCTCGTGATTGAAAAACAAAAGAGTATTTTGATTTCTGCCTCATCACTGGGTGACATGACAGCTTTTGGTCTAGTTCACTCCCGAAAAAAAAAATCTCTGCTCATTGATTGGAAAACAAATGATGCTATTTATTCATTACAACAACTATAAGTTATAAAATCATTTTCATAAAAAATTGTTCAAACAGGTGTCTTGACCATTCAAAAGGATGTCGCAATTATCCTTTGAACGGAAGCTTTTTTTTACAAATGGATAGGTAAACCATTCGAACAGATGCTAATTTTTTTAAAGGGATATGCAAACCATTCAAATGGTTGATCAATCACTCCGAATGGCTTTTTTAAAGAGTTTGAATGGATAACAAACACTCATCCTCTTGAAATAGATAACTGTACAAAAACTAGTGTCCGATTTGCTTTTCATGGTGACAATTGTGTTAACACCAGCAACTAAGAATCTAGTAAGGAATGCTATTAACATCTAATATAACAAAAGACAACACTTAATTTAGTGATAGACTTCAAGAACAAAGGAATTCTGTTAACTCTAGCAAGTGTTGGTACAATAATGATTTTCAACCCCAACCCACCAGACTCAACCTGTTTTATAAACGCAGGGTTGTCAGAAAGTTTTGAAGTAGAAGGCTAAGTTGTCAAAGTAAGCGGCAAATACAGGGATATTTTATTTAAAAAACGCCATCCATAAAGAAATGCCAAGCAGAGTAGCCGGCCGATACTAACCAAGTTCACGGTGATTTTTGCCGCCAGCCGGCTACTTTTAACAACCTAGTAAAAGTCTATGTTAAAGGTCAAAATTAAATTCACATTAAAATTCTCTCAATTGTTTGGTCTCTTAGCTCTAATTATTCATGGATTAGGGTAAGGACACAAAGGAAAATGAAAACCAACCTAGGTTACAAAAATTTAACCTGAATTTGACCTGACAACATCTACATTTTTAAGACATTTCTGAAGACACTCTTATTGGATTCTCAGAACAATAGCATCTTGAAATTCATTCGACTTTGTTAAATACCATAATCAAAAATGAAAATGAAGGTAAGGTTAAGTGCCACAAATTTAATATTCATTATATAAGGTATTCAGTCTATTTTAAGCACCTTCAACTAAATAAACACTAGAAAACACTAAAGATGAAAAAGACATGTGCAAATTTATTTTTAAAAAAAGATAAGGGCTGTCCTGTTGGTTAAATATTGTTCAGCATACTTATATTCTTTTCAAAACTGACGCGAATTAATAATTAATATTTGTGTAATTGCATGTCTCAACAGTAAAAAATCGAATTGACTTACTGTAGACTAGAAGAAAAGGAGAATTGACTAAATTATTCCAAGAAATAAGTATAGATTGAATAGGATGAGCTGAAGAGATGAAGATGTAAGTTTTACGTGATATTCACAGGCTAAAGTACAAAGAGAAATGTTCAATTTCTTCTCGTGAGAGAGTTCGGCACATATCACATGAACCAAATACAAATTCAGGCGCGTATCAAAATGAAAACCACCCGTTGAATTTAATCCCCTGATAACCAGAAAACACACAAATAAACAGTGTGATACAATATTGTCGCCCTTTATTCATTCGATTGCAAAAAAATGCAGGAAACTCCAGTAAGCAGTTTAAGAGGATTGATGATTTCCGCGAGCGCCGACCATAATTAACGTTATAATGAACTCAAGTTATGCAATATAAAGAGAACCCGATTTTTCTTATATTTTTGGCAAAGCAAATGCTCTGACGAAATGATAGAAAATATTGTATTTCGAATCTTAAAAAACCTAGAAGAGATTAGAATTTTTCAAGGTAGTATCAAGTGTGTAAGCTGGATTTCTACCAGATAAGCTTCCGACTTCAGAGAAAATTTAAATCTGACATAGCATTTTAAACATGAGGATTCAAAGGGAAATTCATTCAAAGTTGTCATTGGTAAAAATAAACTTCCTTACGACCAGCGTGGCAACTATAAAATCATCGCATTTTGGCCAAAATTAATGTAGGTTCTTGACGACTAAGAGAGTCTTGTTTTACAAATAGGAACATTATGAACCGAGACGAGTGGTGATCGATTTCGTCTGCACAAGCAACTAGAACATTTCCGGAAGTGCAGGCGCAAATATAGACCAAGGAAAAAATAAAATACTTACTTATATGATCAATGGCTCCAGCACAGAACTGTCCAAAGAATTTCTTGGCTCCCAAGTTTTTAAGGTCGACGATTAAAAACGGCCAAAGGTGCAGGACATTGTTGCGAGAGAATCGATCTCGCTTTTCTATGACAACAACATATGCACCCAGAAGAGCGGCTTCAATGGCGACGCGCAAACCGCACGGTCCAGCTCCAATAACTAAGACTTTGTTCTTAACACAAGGCTTGTTTTTGTAGTCCTTGTGTTCGGCTCTTTTGTCCAATTTCGTCCACAGCGATTTACACTTCCAAGAAGTTAATTTGGACTTCAGAGAAGCATACAATGTCTTGTGATTTCGAGGGTTAA
Organism: Porites rus; assembly: GCA_964035705.1. Lineage (NCBI taxonomy): Eukaryota > Metazoa > Cnidaria > Anthozoa > Scleractinia > Poritidae > Porites > Porites rus. The sequence goes on from OZ037996.1 coordinate 28,982,966, forward strand.
CATCAACACTCTGACAGAGTTTTCGAAAGACATCCAGCGTTTCAGCAAGATCACAGGATTGAAGAAAGGCATCGAATAACTCATCGGGTGTTAACGTACAAATTTCTTCCTTGAAAAAACCGTCTTCTTCATCCATGACAGAATCAAACGTTGACTTCTCCAAGATTACAAATATTTACGGGCCGTTTGGCATTGGAGGAGTGGTTCGCTTTGAAGCTAGCTTGTCAACACTGTAATTTCCATGCATTATCAAGCTTTGTCGCTACAACGATGGCTTCTTCCAGGGCTTTTCAATTAATTAATCCAATTGAATCATTTCACAGAGGATTTACGTGTATCCTTGTAAAACCAAGGGAAACTTTATGCAATCGCTTTAGTCAAATACACTTTCTTGAAACAAATACGAGCTTGTCAGCGGTCGCTTTGTTGACTGTGTTTCCCATCCCCTCAAATCTCCCCCCACCAGGATGCCCACGGTCTTTGTTTCTCGGTCATCACCGGAAGTTGACGAAGATGCTATTTTTCGAAGGACAACATAGGGCAAATAGCGTGGAAACGTGATTGCCTTTAATCATATCCTAAGTATAATGTTTGCTCCTGTTTCAGATAGACAACCCGGCAGTGGGAGCTTACAGAAAAATAAGATGCATATTTAACCCTTGGTTATCGCTATTATAAATATTGTCTTCACAAGATCCACTTCCGGTTACATTCCTCGGATTTCAGCTGTCTGTAGTTGCTTTTTTTTTCGAACCAAAAAGTTTTTAGGCGCTTAAATAAGTCAAAAGACTTCAAAAAAATAAAACAAACAAACTACAATTGTTGTAACGTACATTAGAACACGTTAGAAGGGTGATATTTCTTTAAATTTTGAAACACTGAAGTTTGAAAAACTTCAGGAGTCCATATCGACTAGCAAAATACATGTGCAATTGTTTACCGAAATATAAGGAAAGTTTCTTAACTGTAAACATTGACAGTTTCTTCTTAAATTAAAACTCTTGTGGTTTGGAAGTATATAAATACCAATTGCAGTTAAACCAATTGTTGCTATTATTATTCATTCAAAATATTTCGCCGTTTCCGATTGACTCAAATCCTCCTGCTTATTCTTTGTAACTCTGACCAAATTTGGAAGATTCGAGCAATACACCATCGATTCGATAGTATATTTGCTTGGAAACGAGGTTGATCGATGATATATTTGCCTGAAAATGAGGCTGCTTGGGCGATAGTGGACTAAAAAATGGCGTTCACGGCAGTCCGAAGACGAAATACCTGAATTTCTCACTAAAACTGAACGCCAATAAATGCAAGAATAGGCAGAAAGTATTTCTGTGTCTGCAAGAAAAACATCTGTTTATGTCCTGAAACCGTACCGAGAAATAGTTTCGAAGAAGATCTATGCAGAGGTAAGCTTGTTAAGAACTTAGAAATATTATGAATAAATTATGGCGTTTCGCTTTCCAACTGTCCGCAGTATCAATCCTGATCTCGGAGCCGGCTCTCACCCACCTCAGCCGATAACATTGTCCTCAATTTGCACAATTCTTCACATCATACTCAGCCTCATTCAAAAATTGTTAAAATAACATAAATAGTAAAGGCTATCCCCAGAAGAAGGGACGAGAAACCAAAAAATCTAGGGACGAACTTCAGTTGTTTGGTAGAGCTGGCACGATTCGCTACTTTCACATTGGCCAGCTAGGATACTAATGGGCGTAGTTACCTGCAAAAGCCTTCGTAATTCACCATTTTCACATAGACCATAATATTGTTTACTAAAAAAATTTCTTATAACCTTTGTCTTTGATTTCTCTTGGGGCAACTATTATACCCGGGAGGAATTGGAAACAACGGCTACGCAAAATTTTGGGGGGTAAACAAGGTGCATTATGGTCTATGTCAGGAAATGGTGAATCACTGCTTGGAGAACATAGCGTGCGAACAGCAGACGCATTTCCAGTCGTAGCTTCTCTCCCTCCGAAAATAGCGACGCTATTTTTCGGAGGGAGAAAAAAGACGACCGGAAATGCGTCTGCTGTTCGCAGGCTAGGAGAACACGTTCCTAATAAAAGAACAAGAGAAATGATAGCCTTTTTCACCATAAGGATAAAAATCGGAAATTTAATCAAGTTAACTCCGTAAAAACGATTTGGGAGACGGGGCAGGGTTAATTTGGAAAATTGTGGTTACCACAGTACAGAAAATTTTCTAGCTTTGCACCTCAACTACTTGTTTACACCCCAAATTCTGCAAAGACATTGTCTGGAGAAATTTAAATCAATTTTCTTGCAAATTTATTTTGGGGTTTGGGGGGGCATGGTGTATTGCGAGCCATAGACCTTGTTCACGATATAGTTCGGGTTTCGACAAGTTTTACCATTCATTATTGCTTGCTGTGAGGGCTTCTAGGGTCGCTACTGCAACCAAAAAAGTAACAATTAACATTATGGATTCTTCACGATCGGCAGATTTTATCACTTTGGTATTCCTTGGGAAACTACGTGACACCGCTTTTATTTTAGTGCAAAGACGGCTGGTATCCTAAATGAGGTCTATTCCCCACTTGAAAATCGATAAGGGGACAAAATGTGTCGCGCAATTGTTTCCGGGATCGTTACCAGCGAAACGCCGGTCAGCAATTGGCCATGTTTTCCTCTATCCCTAGTAATAGTCCCAGAAGTCTTACCGAAAGTAGAGAAACATTGTGACGTCAGTTGGCAGTTCGACTTCAAAATTATGCAGAATTTAATCAATTTTACCAAACTGGCGCGTGTAAGACAAGTAAGGACGCGTATCCGGGTATCTTTGAATCCGCAAATTGTTCTTTGCAGATTCACAAATTTCCACGTCCACATGTATCCGTATTCAAATCGAGTTTGCTTGTCCACAAGTATCCGACACTTACCCGGATCATCCGGATCTTATCCAGATGATCCAGATTTACTCTTGTACCCAGGACTCCTCTAGGAATATTGGCAACAGAGCATGCGTCATAAAGTGCGCAAAATATGCATAGAATGAGGGCGGAATGAGCCCAAAAATCAAAGAAAAATGCAAAGAACAAGGTTGACGTCTTGGCGGGTAAGAAAGAGGTTGCCATCTCGAATACAGTAGTATTCATGTTAAAGAACTGGACTCGATCTTGCTAAAAATGTGAAACGGCAAACTGATCCTTACGGCAAGGTGATGAAGAAGTAAACAAAAGAATAAAACAAAAAAATATTTATGTTTAAAAAAATTGCCCAATATTTCGGTTACTGAAAACAAACCTTCTTCAGGGGCTAAAAGAAAAATGGAAATAAAACTAAAAGTTCGCCACAAATAAGAATTTGAAAAAGTGTCAATAAAAACAATGGATCTTGTTACGTCACCGGAAAAAAAATTTCCGGACTTAGCGTCCACACGATTCTGGATTCAGAGCGTATTCAAGAATTTTCACTCAGGAGAGCGGATTTAAAAAAATTGCGGATTTCTATGCCGGATTCACCCGATACGTTGCTTGCATAACAGACGCTTCATGAGCCAAGCGAGGTGAACGGAGCATTTTGCGCGAGGCGCGAGACCAGGAGAGAAGAAAAGCTTTATTTTTCTCCTGCCCTCGTCTGACTCGCGCTCCGTGCAAAATCCCGCGTTCGCCTCGCTTGGCTCATAAAGCGCCTGTTATGCAGGCTACCGGATACGTGTGTAGACAGAAGCTGTATCCGGAAAGAAAATGTTGCGCATTCAAAAATATCCGGATACTTGTGGACGGGACCTAAGACATAACTGTGACATTTCTAGACTTAATTTAATTATGGGAATCTGACGCCACTATTATTTTAAAACTCTTTATCTCAAACCAGAAAGAATATCAACAACTACCTGCTTATAGCTTTTGTTTTAAATTAAAGACTCTAATAGAGAATTATTTCAGCCCAAGCCTGCTGTTTTCAGTTACTCAAAGATTTATCTTTCAGGTAAACAAAGATGACTCTAGAATAAAATCTTTCTACAAAATGTATTTTTACAACAAATTTTGCTAACGTGTTCCGATCCCATTTTGTATGCCACGCTTATATGCTGGATGCACCAAATGATAATGAATGTGTTTAAGCGGGCAAAAATAACAGAAAAAAAAACAAAACGAGCATAAGATTTAAGTGAACCATATTCATTTACAGAGAAAAATAAAGTGACTCCTAGTGTTACACGAATAGGAATAATTGAAAAGCTTTTTGAGGACAATGAAAAATCCAGAGAGGCCAAATTAAGCCCGACATTACGATTTCTTCAATTAAAATCTTAAGAGTGGATTTTGCGCAAGTTTCATGCGTTTGAAATTCGGTCACAACTTCTCCTTTTCGTCATGAAAGAAAAATGGACTTCACAACTTTCATCAAATGATATTTAAATAATAATTTCATTTGAGAAATCGCCAAATATGTTCCATTACATTTTGCATATCAACAGAAGATGTTAGCATTAATTTTTGTTACTAATTGTGTACTTTCACGTCAGCTTTGTTTTGCTACTAGCATGATCGTTAATTAATAGGCTAGGGTTAGACCAACTGATGTTTTGCTGATAAAAAATGTAAAATGACTATTTTATCGGTAGCGTATCATTCTATGGCTGAGGTAAAATACACGCGAATAGTTCAATTAGGTTTTTATCGAGCATTTAATCAATACTTCAAAGCGTAAGTTTCGGCTACATTTCAATGATTTTAGGCGCGCATATATCAAGTAAATAAGTTAATATCAGACCCGTCCTTTGGCCCCAAAAATGAACAAAGTAAAGTTTATGTTTTGCCACTAGACAATCCTAACTTTCAGTAATTACTTTGGTAAATCTGCAAGCAGGTGCGTACAGTTCTTGTGACTGAGGAGTCAGACTGACAAACGTCTTTACACCCACGCCCGCGAGGGGTATTTATTAGAAGATTTCATCAGCAATTGTAAAGTCTGTGTTAGGAGTTCCAACTTGTTGCTGCCCTTGTTTTGGCAGACGAAAAAAACAACCGATAGGCAAGGTTAAGACTGTTGGTTGTCCGAAAAAAGAGTCTTATTTGGAACAGATGTTGGATAGATTCAATTGTCTAGATGAAATGAATTGCCCTTGGTCAGGTTCACCTGCAAAGAGCCCAAGGTATTATTAAAGATTGTTTTTCCTTACTTCCTTCCAACATCTCTTTGAATAATAAGAAATTAACGCAACATCAGGGCAAAATCATCGTTCGATATACTGGATAATTCTTCTGATAAAAAAGTTTCATCAGCCATGACATTTTGTTATTTCATGTAAAAAATGCATCATTAAACTAAGAGGCTTTAACGCTGTGATGATTCTATGTCTAAGCTTTTTAAAGCTGTTTTATGCTGGATATATACAGTGTCATTGATAAAAAAAAAATGATTATTTCAAATCGGAGCTTAATTAATAATGGCACTTTTTGATCACCACTCATATATCAGCAATGATCTGTCAGGCTATTTTTAAAATAACTTTATGTTACTAATTCTATAAATTATTTTAGAACAACTACTTCAGATACATGAGATGTATAGTCTAGGCGTTATATCCGATCCTTTTTCTAAGGTGTCAAATCTGCGAAATTTCCATAACATCAAAAGTTTGGGGAACAGCGATTTGTATCCTAACCAAAGGGGTATATTCAAAAGTAATTTTACTTATTCTTAGATTTCAATCACTTCTACTTTTACATTGTACGAGGAAAGATGTATAACTTCATTAAAGTGAAACACGCTTGCCTCTGATGTGATATCTTTATCTAAAAAAATGCTCCGTAGATAGACCTTGTCACGGTTTTCGACGCCATCTTGACGAGTAGGCAAACGTGTGAGAAAATACAGTATTTGTATGAAAATCTATTGTCGAATAATTTCGATAAAACGGCCGTTCTGAAAAAAATTTTAATTGTAAACTAAAGCTACAAAGCAAAGGATTGACCTAAAAAAATTTGGGGGCGTACCTGTGCTAGATTTCTCCAGAGGCTTGCTTTAGATTTTCCATATATTTGTCTGTAATTTTCCGGGGACTTTCTTACAGACAAATGTAAATGAAATTTAAAAAGTGGCTCTAGGTCTTCTGGTGCATGTAACGCCCTCAAATTTTTTCAGTAGAGTCCTTAGGAATGAAGCTTTAGGTTACAAGTCATATTTTTTTCAGAACAGCCATTTTACGGAAAATTATTCGAAATTAGATTCTCATACAAACACTGTAATTTCGCACGCGTTTGCCTACTCGTCAAGATGGCTTCGAAAACCGTGACAAGGTCTATTAATTTTTACTTTGGTCCTTATTAGAAACACTTTTTATTCTTTAGTCAAAACGTACCGCAGAAAGTCCCAAACTACAAGAAAAAGATGGGAATTTTCACTTGAACAAGGTACTTTTCTTACTAACATTCAGCTATATCAAAACTGTATTATGCAGACATGTCAATATTTATAACCGTTTATCAACATGTTTCCCTAAATGTTTAGCCTGCGAGAGCATCCGGTTTTTTCGGCTCAAGTTTCTAATGATGCCGAGAAAACCGGATGCTCTCGCAGGCTACTAAATGTTGAGCCTCTGTATCAGTATGGGTATTCAATTCCGTTGAAATCACGAAGTCGCGACGGTCGCCATTGTTGACTGAAGCGAGAGGATCTTACGGATTAAAACGACGATCGCATTGCTACTAGTATTTCAATCAAGTTTGACAACGTTAGTAGTGTAATGACGGCAAAGAAACCTTCCAGATAGTGCCATGCACTTTCAGGGTTTTTGTATTACTTATTTTCTCGTTTTTGCTGAGCACGCTAGTAGCGTTACAACACAAAAAATCTTTTGATATGTGACGATTTCGCCTGAAAAACCGACGATTTGATGGTAAACGCGCGACGAAGTTAACCACTCTAAAGCTCAATGTTGAAGCAAATATGTGGCGTATGGGTCTCGTCATGCTAACGGTTTCGAGGTGATGGTTTCCTTGATGCAAGGCCAACGCCATATAGCGTCTAAAGGCAGGTCTACGTCAGGGAAGCACTTTAAGTAGGTGAACATTATAACAGGTGGGATCTGGTATTAATATTACAAGTTGAGAGCAATTTTAACTTTGAACTGATAACGCACCAAAAAGCCAAAACAACAACCGAAAAGAGATTATAACATTAGGATTTGATTGATTTAACAAAAAAGACCACGTATGGTGTTATAAAACGAGTTTAGACCAGTTTGCAGTTTTGATAGTATGTTAAAATGTGAATCTCATTTGCAGGTGACGCTGATCACACTGATGAAAAACGGAATCCAGGCAGCAACAAAATAGATAATTTGGTTGTAATCACACTGAGACTTCTTGGTATATGTCACTGAATCTCTGAATCGTAGTAAATTATTTAAATAATAGACCCAGCGCGGTAGAGAAACGTACTGCTACAGCACTAATCATGAACAACACAAACAAATTGCTCGTCTGCACAGATTATATCACCTTGCAATAGGCCTTTTTTGAGTTGCCCAAGCCTCTGTTTGAAGGCGAGGCTAAGTGAAAAGCCGTTGATAAGAGAATGATTTTTATTCGTAACATATAAATAAAACTAAGCCTCGTTTTGAAAGTGAGAGTTATTTGAGTGTATGGCCTATTGCAACTTACTTTTGTTAGTTTTGTAAATTTAGCGTAGAGAATTTTGATGGATAAAAAACTGACTGGGGGAAGAAGGAACTTAGATTCAGGGGTATGTTCTTGGATATCTTTTTTCCTGAGTGGCACGTTTGAGAACCTAGCCTGCGAGAACAGCCCCCTCTTCTCGCTCCTCGCCGCTACGGGCGTTTAGCCAGGAGGGACGTCTGCGCCTCAGCGACAGAATTCCATACTGATGAAGAAAAATCTGTCCGGAATTTGGTCTGGAGCGCTCCTTGAGAACCGTATGGAGAATACGCCGCTTAAGCTTGTATGTTTGGTTTTCCCAATTGCTGGTTTTCAATGTCACGCCATTCAAATAGATTTAAAAAAATCAAAACCGTTCAATGAGGGTCTCAATGGGGTGGTGGCTTTTACGGTTATCGGCTAAAATTTTGGCTCTTTTACGCCTATCGGTTAATTTTTTTCTGTTACGGTTAGCAAAAAAGTTAAAAATTAATTTCTTTTGTTTCTAAGAGTTAAATATTAAATAACCTGAATTTTTTTTGTTTTTTAGCAAAATAAAGGTCCTTGGATCATCTCGGGATAAAGTGAGCTGTTCGTTTGAAAAATTTTAACATTTGATAGATCATACTTTTTATAAAGTATTCCACTTCTAACATTATTTTACCCATAGAAATGTCAATAGTCAATTTAAAAATATACTTTAATATGTGAAAATTCAAAAGCAGACACGCGAACGCCCAACTCAAGGCCGGGGCGCGACATTCATTATGACAGAAATGGCCGTTTTCACACTAGAGACGGATTATTCTTGAGAGACGGGTTATCAGTTTGATGATTCGCGTCCGATAGGTAATACGTCTTAATCTGAAAATGGGATAGTTTTAATTTTGAATGAACAATCCGCCTGACGTTATCCATCAATGTTGACGGACAGTTTGAAGATGGATTATCCGTTTCAGATAGCCTATATGTACAGCTGCCCCCTCCCCTCACAAAAAAAATCGGAGAAGGGGTGTCTGTGGGGGAGAAGGCGACTGTGCGCAGGCTAGTCCCAGACGGATAATCCATTTCTAGCTCTTTTGTGAAAACGGCCAATAACGAAGTTCCTGTGTCCAGTGTTTATAATGATAGCGAAGGACTGTACGGAACGACTGTCCGCCTTTACCTTGTCCGTAGGCCTCATTATTCCGCGCGGCTAATGCTTTTCGGGTCACGTGGTCCGAGCGAGTTCGCCACCGAAATGTCTTGACCGAGACTGCGTGGGAATTGAAGGCGCCGTACAGGGACTAGGCATGGCAATGTCTGCCATAGCGTCAGAGAAAAACAGGGAATTGTTGTTTATCGGCTACATATTTTACAAACACTGACATCTCTGCGTGTTGTTTCACTGGTGTTTCGAGGGTACGACCCCCTGAAAATCGCAAATATTACTCCCCAGCAAGAAGCCACACTTTAATTTTGCTATGGAAGAAAAGAGTTCCCGAGAGAGCGGCGGAAATGGAGCCTAGTATTGGTCAACACCTCAAAGGCACTTCGCCTGACAAGCGTACGGAGTCCGGCAGTAGCCGGAAAGTAAGTGAGTTTAACACATTTCTTAAAATTAACAAATCTCGGGAACAATTTCTTATAACAGTTAACTCTTTTTTACCCTATTTACGGCTAACGGTTAAAATTTTTTAATTTTTACGGCTATCGACTAAATTTTTGGCCGTTTCACGCCTATCAGTTAACCCCATTGAGACCCTCTTCAATAAAGTCCAGAATCTGGGAAATGAACGGAGGTACATATACAAAGACCCTCGCCAAGATTCAGGTCACAGGAATATTTCGTATACGAGATATCCGATCGAAGAAACGTTTTACCCAAACTTATAGAGATTTGTATGGAGACGCCATGCTGGTGCCCACCTAGATGAGCTCCAACATGGCGGACAGAAACCAACAGAATCATCTGTTACCGAGTTTTACAACAAAAGCGTGAATTTATTCTATGAGAGAGTCATAAACATTAAAGTAATACTTTTTCTAATATACGAACTGTTTAGATAGCAAAATTTCCTGAAATAGGTCATTTTTTTAACCTACATGACAGCTCTCTTGGCCGTCATGTAAATGCCGCCTCACGCAAAAGCTTAGAAATTCAAGCGTACTCTATCACAAAACCAAGAACCCTTTTGAAGCGAAAATTTGTATGAAAATTAGTTTTCAGCTGCTCTAATGCATCGTGAAAGTAAAATCTCGGTAGGATGGATAGTTTTTTAGTTTGAATTTTAGTGACGTCATGTGAAAACCAACAATAGAGGTCCCACGGAATAAGTCGAAATTTGGAAGAAACAGTTCCCTAGAGTATTATCAGAGTATTAGAGTATTGGGAAAGCAAAACATACAGGCTAAAGTGGTCTATTACTTCATCCTACCTGTTGTTCCTTTCCTTGTTCCTTTCCGATGGCGGATCAAAACAAAGTCTTTTTTAGGCGTGGAGATGCCGTAACCGAGGCGTCGGTGGTATATTGGTTAGCAGGCTGCCTTCCAGGGGTCGATTTCCGGCCGACGCATTGAAATTTATTTTCTTTACTTTTTGCTCGCGTCCTGTCAAGGTAATATCGTCATAAACACTAGCGAAGGAGAATACGAAACCGAACAGCCCTGAAACCGAACGACAAAACAACGTGACGGTCAGCCGGATCTTTAGTAAACCTGGATAAGAAAAATCTTCAAGAGTAAAGATAATTCACCATTTTAGTTTAGTTTTCTTTCTTTATTTTTTTCTACCACTCTCCTGTCCGTAAGGAGCAGTTTGCTATTAAAATTTGATTTAAAAGGTACTGAATTTAAAATCTATCTATCTTTGAGTTAACATTGCAGGGGCACCTAACGACAATTTTCGGAAAATATCTGTCCGGAAGACGATTTGAGATCTAAAATTTTCGAAACATTTTTTCCAAAATTTCTTGCTTGTCTACCTCTCCTAGGATTTTCGAACATCTAAAAAATGGTATAATTGCCCATTTTTAACGGATTCTTACCCTAAAAAGGTCACCTACAATTTTCGGTAGCCTTTTTTCTGGCTGAAATTTTCGAATAGGTAAGTTTTGATCTCTGTAATTTTCGAATCACTAGACCTTCAGCTAGGAAATCCGAACAGATGAAAAATTTTTAGGGAATAAAAATATGCCTATATCTACCGTTTTAATACTAAAATACGTTTAACAATGCTATGTTTAAGTGGTTTTGAACTTTATTCTCGTCGGGTACCCCTGACATTGCCCTGTTTTAAAACCTGGCCACTGATTTTTCATTTTTTTTTTGTCATTCTGGTCTGTGATATTTCACTATAACGATCAATTATATAAATCCCGGAATCTGTTCATAGCGAACCAGCGCATCAGGAAAGAGAGAGTGCAGGCTATAGTCAGGGAAACACCTGGTGGTTTTTAATCGAAATGGTTTTCATACCCGTTTGTATGGTCCCATGGTGTAATGGTTAGCACTCTGGACTCTGAATACAGCGATCCGGGTTCAAATCTCGGTGGGACCTACACAATTTTTTTATTTTTTTTGTTGTTACGTTCAACGCCGTTTTCCCTCGTCTCATAAATACACGAATACGGATGAAAAATCAAGCAAAGCATCATTTTTTTTAGCCGTTCCATGACTTATAAGACGACTCTATTTGACCATGGGCGGATGAAAGGTTTGTTTGGTCAAACGGCAGGGTCTGAACAATAAATAGCGTTGTATATCGAAATTTCTGTTCACTGCATTTTTGAAATGCTAATGTTGCGGTATAATTTTATCCTTGGTTTAAATTTTATTTTCTTTGTTTTTGGGTAGTTTGAAACAAAGGAAAATAAAATTTAAACCAAGGGTAAAATTAAACCACAACACTAATCCCAATCTGAAGCTTTACTGATCAATTATAATTTCGTCCCCAAGAAGCTAACAGCTACTCACTGCCCTTTCGTACCAAAACATATCGCAACGACCAGTTTGTCACCGTGTTGTGTAAAGACTTTGTACATCGGGGGGTGCGTCATTGTTCGCCTGTGATCGTTCACTTACTTTGCTTATCTTTGTAGCTAGAGTGCGAATACAGACGCCTCTCATTGCCCCCCCTGCCGTCGCAAATGTCCCCAGCTTCTAGGTTTGCACGCAAAAAAATACTATTTTGAATTCATATATTAAGGATTCGGTTCAGGGTTTCTTCAAAAAGCCCTACCCATTCCTCCATATTCCAGATTCAGAATTAAGGGAATAAACTCTAGCAAGAGTGATACTCACGCTGACGTTTAGGAAAGGTACGTTTTTAATTGAGTGTGGTGGGTCAATTACACGGTACCCAAAATTTGGGGTGCCATGCCAATTATTTTTGCGCGTGTACATGGGCTTTTAAGGACCCTTTTTTCTTCAAACTGGTCTGTAATATTTTACTCAGGATCGATTTAGGACAAGCAGAATAGAAGCTATAACCAGGAAAACACCGATGGTTTTCACTCTTTTCAATTTTAATTTAAATGGCTTTCTTAGCAGAGCTCACGCGCAGCGGAGCACCATGAGTAAAAACAATTGGTTATCTTTGCATCCAAGAAATTTTTGTTTTGACAAAATCGTCCGTACATTCCTATATCCACCTCTTCATGTAAGAGGATGTGAAATGACTCATTGTTGGGAGTTGCTGCGTAGGCCTTTTTCAAAGATACCATAATACTCTTTGTTGTCCCTCCAAAATTTTGCATAAGCATTGTTTTCAATTTCTGTCGCTTTTGCAAAATTCTGGAGGGACAAGCAAAACCTTGAAGTACACCCAAAAGGAGTCGAGTCTATAAACTTCTGGTTACTAATGCAGATGTGGCTGTACCACTAACTACAGGAAAATTGTCGGAGCCAAGTTCTTTAAACTAAAAAAAAATGGTTTTCTTTTACTTCAAAGGTCTTAGTAGCATTTTGATCTTCGTGGGAACTACTTTTCTTGATTCCAAAAAGCCGTCAGTAGCAGTGCGCGCGGTCCCATGGTGTAATGGTTAGCACTCTGGACTTTGAATCCAGCGATCCGAGTTCAAATCTCGGTGGGACCTATGAAATTTTTTATGTTGTTGTAGCCCTTTTTTCCGTCTCCCGTAAAGAATTCTATCAACAGTGGTATCGTCTGTAACTTATACTTTTTGTTTCTATATCAACTTGAACTTCCTTTTAAAGAAACATTTCTTTCTCAGTGATATTTTATTGCTTCTTCGTTTGCTTAGGTTTTATCTTTTAATTTTTAATTCCACTTTTTGATCACCAAAATAATTTTTTTTAACTGTTGCCTTTCTCAACCCTTTAAGGAATGTTAAGGCTCAATTGTCATAGTAGGAATACTCCTTTAATTAAATCCCTGAAACCCGTTAAGGTAAGATTAATGGCCAGTCTTGTTTAGTCTAACTGGAGTTCATCCGATCTAAACTTTCCTCAGGTTAATTAGAGTGAATTTGTATAACCCGTTTCTTATATGCTAATGAGGCGCACAATATTGTTTTGACCAGCTTTTGTGCTCACGGGCAATTCATGCAACTGCACTTTTTCAAATCTAATGATAGTTATGTGAACCAAGAATATTCTGTACGAGGCAAAAGTATTACTTTTGAATATACTTGCCTTTTTGCTGATTTTTGTGATCTCTTCAGTCACCACAGCGAGACGAAAATTGAGGCATCAGTTATTCGACAATTTTCAGTTAATGAGGAAAAATCCAGCTCTCATGAGCAGGTACTATTAAAGAATGATTAATGATAATTCTAGTTCGGCACTTCCACACTTCCCATACCTTATTTGCGCCCTCCAAAAAACTAAAATAACACGATTTACGCTAGAATCTTTCATTAAGGAGCGAGTAAAAAGGAAAAAAACGACAGTTAAAGAAAGCCAAAACTGCACGTAATATATTATATGAAATTTTAAAAAGAGTTGGCTAACGAGAACACAAAAGTTAATGCGTTGGTCGGGAATCGAACCTTTGTCAACTGCTTGGAAGGCAGCTATGCTCACCACTATACCACCGACGTTTCTACTTACTCCTCCTTCTCTATGAGATGTTCTGTTCTGTTCTTAGTTTTTTTTTTACCTTGGACGTATTGTTTGACTTGAAATGTCTCAGAAACGAACCACTCCCTATCCTATCTTCCTTTGATTGAGAACGCCACTTGAATGTGAACAAAAAACGGAGTATGTAATAGTCCAGTAACATCGGTTGAACCCTTTCAAACGGGAACAGCAGTTCAATAGTACAGATGTATTCTACTTCAAAAGCGATAAGTCTTAACTATGGAAATGAAATTATTGCAATGCTGTGTAATGTTCCCTGTTCTCAGGACGAGGACGAACACGAGAATGAGTCAGAGTTTCTCAATGCTAAGTAGTTGAGTGAGCGCGCATGAGCTAGCGTCATTTTGGTAGTAAAGGTGGTAGTGCTTTTAAAATGTTCGAATTTGGGACGTTGCTTTATCGATGTGCTAAAAGCAAGAAAGATATATTTAAAAAAGGCTCCTCCGTTTTCTCTTATTTGCCACACGAAAGGTCCCATGGTGTAATGGTTAGCATTCTGGACTCTGAATCCAGCGATCCGAGTTCAAATCTCGGTGGGACCTACAACAGTTTTTTTTGTAAACATTGAGCTGTTATTTTGCATTTTACGCAAAGTGAACGAAAACCTGACTTTGAAAAAAAAGCTTGTTACATAATTAGCTTAGGCAGCTGAGCGTCAAAGGCTGCATTTCACTAAGTACTAAGAGGGACAAAAGTCGTCGCGGCTAGCTGTAGCTGAAATCCGGCCGTTTGCAGGGCAACATCATGCGATCAATGCGACTTCTGCAAAAAGCATTTAGATCACACGACAACTGAAATGAAAGCAAAGATTGTCCTTTAGCGCAAATTTCTTTTTTTAGTGCATCAGTTAAATGGCATTTTGCCCATCAGTAACAGAAAACACTTTTATTTATTTCAAGAAAGTCGGACTACACTAGAAGCACCATACGCGGTCATCATATCATATCATATCATATCATATTATATTCTAGGTAAGATAAACTACATTTTAAAATTAACACATCGTCGAACAGAGTTCCTTAAAATTTCGATAAAAAACACAAACGCTTTAATAGGAAAGGAGCGAAGGGAGTACTATAGAATTCGGAAGTCCGGTCGTTTAAATGGCAAACCTTGCGAATAGTGCAAACAATATAAAACAATAAAAATCATGGGCCAGTTATTTAAACGTAGTTTAGCCAGTGTTTAACAAAACCGCGTTCTAAGCCATTCTCTATTTGCCCAACGGTTTTATCTAAACACCAGTTTGTTGTGAATAGTTTTGTGAAAGCATATAGAGTAGCCAAGAATAGTATTTTCTTCTTAAAATGACGCACTAAGGAAGAGATCTTGAGGTCCAAAGAATTGTTAAACCGCGGCTTAAGCTAGACTTCGTTTAAATAATCGACCCAATGTTTTTCTGTCTGTCCAAAAAATCTTTGTAGTATTTCAAATCCTGTATTATCCGTCAGTAATGGAGAACACTTTTCTTCATTTCAAGAAAGTCATCTTTGACAGTGATGAGTAGCAGTAGCAGCACTTCTTTGGGGGGGAACAGTAGAAATACCAGCGTGAGTGATCACAATATATTAGTTAGCACTCTGCGATCCGTGTTCAAATCTCGGTGAGAATTTATTATTTTATTTATGTTGTTGTACAGTTCTCACTGGATTGTAAGCGACGCATTGCTTTCATTTTTGTTGGCTTTTACCTAACTAAATTCTACTTGTAAATCACTTAAAACGGTAATTTTGAACAGTTGCCTTTACCAGCACTTTAAGGCAACGATTTGATTTAATTGCCATAAGATTACTCCTTTGACAAAATTCACCTGCTACCTGTTAAGGAAAGGGGTTGGGTGAACCCACCTGCATCCCACCATAACTCACCTAGTGGTTCTGATTGTTAGTCAGTTACAGCATTTTAAAAATAATAATAAATGACGAACGATTCCTGCTTGTCGCTTTTCACACGACATTTCGTATAGATTTAGTCACGTGAAGAAATCTTAGACAATCAGGACCCTGCATTTGTACGACAGGACGTAAAATATTATTCAATCCGGACACACCTAACAAGACAAACGCCTTTAATCAAGATACAGGCGAACTTTCTATTAAGGACACCTGTACGTACTGACACCTATTTGTCAATTGAGAACGGTCGGTAATTATATAAGCCGTGCCTTTTCTAAGGTCATCGAGGGTATTTTAAGGCAGCAGAACATCTCATAGAGGAGGAAGAGCAAGCCGAAGCGTCGGTGGTATAGTGGTGAGCATAGCTGCCTTCCAAGCAGTTGACCCGGGTTCGATTCCCGGCCAACGCATTAACTTTTGTGTTCTCGTTAGCCAACCCTTTTTAAAGTTTCATATAGTATATTACGTGCAGTTTTGGCTTTCTTTAACTGTCGTTTTTTTCCTTTTTTACTCGCTCCTTAATGAAAGATTCTATTTTAAATCGTGTTATTTTAGTTTTTTGGTGACTAGACAGAGAATTTCATGTGGTTACCAAAGCTGTGTATCTGTTCTTTTCCGGTGAAGCTGATTTTGGCTTGTAGGGCTCAGCCTCTACTATTCTACTATTTTGTTAAAGTCTCATGGAAAAAATTGCTGTAACCCTGCAATACTATTAGAAGCCAACGATTTCGAGCTCGTTTTTGAGTTCGATCAGTGCTTACTGCTCAAGTTTAGGATGATTACTGAGTGTTTATAACGTTGCTATGTAGCTCTGCTGGAAAAGACTTGAAGTAGTTTTCAAGCCATCTTAATTCTAGATATTTGTGATTTTTTGCAATTACGGTCATGCATTTTTTATTCCACTTCTTTTAGTAACGGATATGATCGTTAATAAAGGCTTCACCGTGAGAAAATGTCTAATTCTGTCGGTTTTTCCATACACGGTCCCATGGTGTAATGGTTAGCACTCTGGACTTTGAATCCAGCGATCCGAGTTCAAATCTCGGTGGGACCTTCACTGTAAAACAATTTTTTTATGTAGTAAACTGTTGGTTCTTAGTTTAGGCAAAGTAAACTAGATTGAAAAAATATATCCAAAGGCGTTCCACAAAAACTTCTTTTAAACGCAACGGAAATAAAAGAAATAATCAGAAAAGGGTAGCCGAGAGACTTGCCCACTTGCCAACTATATAGATACTTTTTTTTTCTATAAAAATAATACAAAATTTCAAAACAAAGGGTGTCTGCGGCCCCCTCGGTCCAATCATTATCCACCGTTGACTATAGAAGGCTTGACGCTAGTTTTCAAGTTTCAAAAGAGAAGACAAATTTGCCATTAACAGCTGACTTCCATAAAAAGCTAGAAATATCGAATTAGCCGAGGCAGAATACCAAATAAGCGTCAACATTTTAATTTTACTAAACACTAAGAGGGACTATTATGGTAACGAGCTGCAAAAGAGCTCTTGTTAGATGTAGCTGAAATCTGGCAGTTTACAGGGCAACTGCAAGTTTTGCAAGGGGCATAAAAATCATATAGCAGCTGAGGAAAAAAAACAGCAACAACAAAAACGGTTTGTTCGGTAGTCCAAATACCATTGTAGCATATTTTAGCTTATTTAATTAGAAACAGAGAATACTATTCAGAAACGTCGCTACAAGCATCATAGATGGTCCCATGGAGTAATGGTTAGCACTCTGGACTCTGAATCCAGCGATCCGAGTTCAAATCTCGGTGGGACCTATACCATCTTTTTTACAACATTTTATAGTGTAAAGTTACTCAGTATATTTTAAATGAAACCTTCAAACAGTTTTCCCGCGTGGAAGGAACTCTATGTTCACATTATACCGTGTAACGTTTCAAGTTGCCACGAAATGCTTTCCGGTATGGTCTTTTTTTTGTTTCGAGGCGGGCGTACATAGCAGAATTACAATGCGCATGCGCTGTCGCCCAATTTTTTTTAAACACACTTAACACGGACGCCAGACAACAGAACTGTACGACAACAAACTATACAATTACACTTTAACATGCCTCAGGATGGGTGCACAAGCACGCCAAAATCGCCGTGGTAATGAGATATTACAATTACATGGCAAGATAACTCACCAGGAAAAGTTAAGAGACGCGAGAGACACTAACAAACCTACTAAAATTGAAATTAAGTGTACCCACAAACAAGCAAAACCGACAGACAGACACAACCGTTCTTTTGTGTGAGAACAGAAGCCCTATCCGGTATGATTTTCGTTGCGGCGCAAAAGGTATCCGGTATGGTGTGAACTGAGCCTTAAATTCTGGAATCTGGTTTACAAGGAGAAACTTTGGTACTTCTACAAAAGGTCTTTTAAAAATAGAGCAAAAAACTGAAATAAACATGGTCTTTTTTTTAATTCCGAAAATCTTGGTGCTATTTTAAATGCTTCATTACTCGCTTTTTTCCATTTCAAGAAAGTCATTACTGACAGGGATTAAAGATCATGAAAGTAGCAGGAGCAGCATTAGGAACAGTAAAAGTAACAGATTGAGTGCTTGCATTACATTGGTTGGTACTATTTTCCGTTTCATGTCTGTATAGTTCTTACAAGATCATAGGCGACGCATTACCTGCATTTCATTTAACTCAATCTTTCTTTAAATTGTAAATAACTGAAAACCTGACTGAGATTTTGAAAGGCTGACGTTAGCAGCCTTTTAAGACAATGATTTGGTGTAATTTTCATAAGATTACTCTTTTGACAAAATTCCTGCTACCTGTTAAGGAAAGGGGTTTGGTGAATCATCCCAACATAATTCGCCTAGTGGTAATGTTCGTTATTCAGTGATAGAGTTAAAAAAACCCATTTTTTTCACACGAAATTTCGTCTAGGTTTGGTCACGTGGTCAGTCTGGACTCTGCATTTCACTGGTACGACAGGACGTAACATATTTAATGCTATGTCAACTAAGAAAACCCCTTTAACTTTTCTTAATCAGTTGGAACGCACCCAACAAACTACAAACACCTTTATAGCAAAGATCATGATACAGGCGAATTAGGCTTAATACGTACACCTATTTGCCAATGTGTGCGGTCGGTCAGCAAAACATCCCAGAACAGCAAGCTTGAATCCCCTTGCCTCACCTGATCGTAAATATAGGCGTCGGTGGTATAGTGGTGAGCATAGCTGCCTTCCAAGCAGTTGACCCGGGTTCGATTCCCGGCCGACGCAATAATTTTTGCACTCCCGTTAGCCAATCCTTTTAAAATCTTATTAACTTTATACTTGCCGTTTGGTTTTCTTTGGCATCGTTTGATTTACTTTTATTTTTGACTCTTTACTTGCGCCTTAATAAAAGATCGGTCTAGTTTAAATCGTGTTATTCTAATTTTGTTGATGACAATAGGCAGACTTCGAAGACGGGTTATGCATTCACTGCGTCTGTGATTTTCTGGTGTAGCTGATTTTGGCTCAGCTGCAGCTACTAGACTTTTTTAAACTGGGTATGGAAAAAAAAATCCAGTAATAAAATATAGAGACCAACGATTTCGAGCTCGTCTTTTGAAGCCGACCATTTGACTTTTGAGGGGAGGTATGGGTTTGGTTTGGGTTAGATTTTTTCGCCAAACCTTTAAAGAAGACTTTTTTCCCCGACATACAACGGTGTAAGATTTTTTGCAGCATTATAAAGCATGAGAGATATTTTTTTCAGTGCAGGAATTTTTCCCCAAGTATTTCCTTGGAAGATTTTTGTTTTCCTCGAAATCAGGTCTGCAGGACTCATTTTTTTCTTAAATCACCGATATCCCCCCTCGTAAGTCAAATGGTCGTCCCCTTTTTTATCAGCGCTTACTGTTCAAATTTAGGATAATTACTAAGTGTTTAATAAATGTTGCTATGTAGAATTGATGGGAAAAAAAGGTGGAAGTATTTTTCGAGCCACGTTAATTCTCAATGTTTATAATTTTTATGATTTTTGCAATCATCAAACTTCGCTTATTGTTTTGGTTTCATTTTTCGAAGACAATAATGCTTTGTTCTTGATCGTCTTAATTTGTTTCGGTACAGTTTTCGGAGACCATACCGATATTTTTCAATCGCCTTAAAACTGATTTTATCCTTGTCCGATCGCTGTAAAATTTTCACCGGTGAAAATAATGCCCGCTTAGTAGCCAATCAGAAGGCGCGTTCTATTGTAGCCTTATAATAATAATTTCTAACCATTAATATGTATCGCTATGTCGTGGCCCCATGGTGTAATGGTTAGCACTCTGGACTTTGAATCCAGCGATCCGAGTTCAAATCTCGGTGGGACCTCAGAGGTGTTTTTTTTTTGTTAATTTATTTTATTGTTAAGTCTAAAACCTTCGGCGTTACTTCCATGCATTGTTGGTAAACAAAACTCAAAACTTTAAATGGTAAAGTAATAAATTGAAATCATCGCTTTTGCTCCAAACAGCACGGAAAACCGCAAGAGTAAAAAGATATTTAATCTTTCAGTCAAATCGAGACTTTATATCCCATACGTTATAATTTTGAACGCCACATGCTGTGGTTGTGGTAACATTCACGCGAATGTTTCTTGGGAATGAAAAAGGATTAGATTTTAATTAGGTGGCTTAATCGAAGTACTTCTCATTGAAAATCGCCCGCGTGCGCTTAAGAATCAGTTAACTTGTGAATGGCTCGATGGAAATTGTTTAGTTAAGTATGGCTTGAACTAAAAAAAGTGGAAATGTTCTGGTTTTAATTACGTCTTTAACCCTTACTCTTTGAATTTAAAATCGATTTTCAGCCATTTTATTAGCCCGCGTTCCTGCGTTCCAAACACGAGCTCCAAACGTTTCGATGACATTGCTGAAGTAGATTTATATATGTCTGCGGGCTTATTAAGCAAAACGAAATCAAAGAAATCAAAAGCAAAAAGATTTTTAAGTTTCTTTTCACTCGAACTCGTTCGTATACAAGCACTACAGATTACTTTCTGCTGCAAAAATGTCTACACGGCCTATAAATTTAATATCTAGAATTCTATGTTAAGTACATCGCCTCTGACACATGTCCTAAAATTCAGATTGAAAATGTGCAACTGTCATTATTATTTCTTTTGGTGCCTTTATCTTTTGCGACATATTTTCCATTCGGACAAATAATCGCGGCCATGAGTTTAATTACTTTGGGATTGCGGTTGGTAAACTTGAAGGGGTCTTTAGATAAACATCTTTACACCTACACAAATGGTATTTATTTACTGAGTTTCATGACAGCTCTCGCAGTCGATCTTTTGATGCCGGTCAAGGCAAATGGCAGCAATTGTTAAGTCTGTGTTGGGAATTCCAACTTTCTGCTGCTGTCCCTGTTTTGGCCGAAGAAAAAAATCGCTTGTGGATATTCCGAAGAAAGAGACTTATCTGGGCAAGCTCGTGGATGGGTTGTGTTGTCAAGACGAAGAGAATGTTCCCGGAGCCCGCCGAAGGTATAATTCCAAATTTGTTTCTCCTCACCCCTTGTGAGCATTTTTTTGAATATTAGTCGTGATAACTTAACTAAAAGTCAGGATAGTATCATCGTCCATGCTCCGCCAAGCTTGACAATTTTTTGTATCTGACCTCCGGTGTTCTTGATAGTGCGCAATTTCCATGAATTAAATTCTATATTTGCTTAATGACAGTTTTGTTCGATGATTTTGTAATGGCATTTCCACCTTTTTTTCCCAAAGCAAATATAAAAAGTATAGTATTATCACAGGCCTCCTCAAAGTGATCCGTTTGAATTTACTTAGCTGCTCATAACCATGAGTGTTCGAAAGACTAAACTAATAAAACTGCAAACATAACAGGTTTTCATCAGATCATGTACTGCATTAGCGGAGTAAACTTCGTATTGTATTTTAAAAAATCAACAATAAGATATTTTAAAAATTATATATTTATAAATTTTTGCCAGAAACCTTTCAGAGGATCCGCTCAGAGACAGAGCTGATAAAACCAAATTGTTATGGGAATAATAAGTTGAAAATACGCGGTTCATTTTGAATATTAAAATGCTATCCCAATTTAATTTTAGATTGAGAATTCATGTTTAATTAATTAATCGATAAGAGCCTCCTCAATGAGGCCCTTTGCAAGATTTACTTAAAAAGCCGGGTATAACTTGTTCTTTTCAAGCGTGTTCATTTCTTTCTTCAGTCAAAATGGACCACAGAAAGACTGCAAGAACAAAAAGGCGGTAATTGATAAAACAAGGTATTTTTGTCGGATTTAACCACACTATATTAATCTTTAACTAGTTCTAAGAAAGGACTGAAAACACATATTTGACGAAATTTTTAGACAGTTTGTGAATGTCTTAATATTTGTACAGGTATTTTTTTTCCATACCCCTGGCCCCAGTGGTAAAAAAGGTGGATAACGCCATCCACCGGATAACTCAATATCCACTGGATAGCACAATTGGTTTCCCTAGTACTTATCCGTTGGATAGTGATTTATCCGGTGGATAGCGCTATCCAACTTTTGAACAACTGGAGCCTGGTATATAAATGTATAATTATTTATTGTTTGCATTAATCATTACCTTAATAGCAAAATAATTAACATGTGAATTTTGTTTCCTTTTCCTTTTCTTTGGTAATTGTAAATAGATTTTTAAAGACGGAATGTCACATTTCACAGGATTACATCTTACAAATGAAATTTTCAGAATTTTAACCTCTGTTTTCACAATTCTTGTTTGACTTTCATTTTCTCGGCTTCACATAAGAAATTTTCTTTGATTTTACTACAGATGACTTATTATATCTTTAGCCTTTGAAAAATGTAAAAAGGAATGCAATGTGTTTTAAATTACTCTGGTTCAAGGTTTTTGTCCACTTAAAATAAAAATTACTCAATATCCTGGTGGATTCCGATCTTATTTCATGCTGGAGTTATGTAAATCCGTTCTTTCTTTTCCTTCTTAATTGCATTTTAAAAAAACGCCAAGAGCTCAGGATATGAGCGCTATAGAGATAGAGCTATAAAAGAAAAATGGATTTATTATTATTATTTTTATTATTATTGCTATTACTATATATGTTGATATAAAAATAGAGAAGTCTGTAACCTTTCCTTCAAGCAAAAGCACTGCGCATGCTTGAGATTGTCCTGGGATAATTTAATCAGGATGTTCTGTCAATGTTTCTATTTTGCAGGTGATGCTGGGCACGTTGATGATAAACTTAATCTGTATAACCTTGATAAAGATTATGAAAGCTCAAAATACCGTAAACTATCTTACTTTCAGGCACAGTGAGAGTTCTTATACGTCAAAACTATACTGAGTACATAACTAATAAAGAGAGAGTGAGTTGGCCAATTTCCGCGAGTTATTTGTTTTTAAAAGCTATTTTGACAATTTTATCCTTCATAACCTCTTGTATCGTTCTAAACTGGGAAAACCAAGCTGTATCTGTACTATGTGTTAGGGGGGTTAACGGTGGTTTCGGGGAAGGGCTACAAAGGAGGTCGATCCCGGAGGATCAGTACTAAAACTAGCGACCTCCCCCCCCCCCCTCCCCACCCCAAACAATATCGAAAACTGAGCAAAGGCCGCTGAAAACGAATCCTTTATGGGTGCAAAATTGCCGGGAGAATGGAAGGATGAACCCAATTTAAGCCGAACGACAAATTGTCATTAAGAGCGGAATATATCGCACGCAACTTGGACGCTAGTGTTTTTCTACAGTGTCCCATGTTCTTCGCACCTTATACTGATCAACAAATTGTGTCCTTGTGCGATAAAAACTTCTTAAGCTTCCGATTTGATTCCTCTAAAAGCAATCACACTGCCTGGCACTGGCGGAGAAGACGTCTGAAGAGTACGTGCTTGATCCTGAGGCACAAAACCCGATTGATCTGATATGACGTGAATACTATAGCCCCGTTTATCAGGAGTTGGCAGTTTTCTTGTCAGCAATGTTAGATTTTTAAAACATGGTCACAGTGGCAGATTGTCCAGGAAGGGTGGTCAGCGCATAAACTGACAGGACAGCCCTTGACAAAAACTGTCTGGATCCGTCCATGTTCTAATTATGAAGAAAAGAAGGCAAAAATGATGTTCAGCAGAAAGAGTAAACTATGGCAAACTTATGTCAATTGTATCCATTGCGTTGAGATTTTTCGCGTCGCTTGATCACTGACTGTCCCGATTTAATTAGTTTTACAAAGCCATTAACTTAACACAGGCGTCGGTGGTATAGTGGTGAGCATAGCTGCCTTCCAAGCAGTTGACCCGGGTTCGATTCCCGGCCAACGCATTGATTTTTGCGCTCTTTCCTTTTTACTTTCTTGTTCACTCAACGGACAAAAAGTAGCAAGTAATGAATAATATTTACAAGTGGAGAATCAGCTAAGGAGAAATGCTTTCAATTTAGAGTTAAAAAGGGAGAAAGTCGCAGCCCTTTGTATATTGCGATTTAGTGAATTGAAAGCGTTTGGACCGTGTCTTATATTTGTTCATGCAGGAAATTTAAGTAGAAAGTATTGGAATTAAGGAATAATTTTATTTGCCGTAAAAAGAAATAAATTTTCAACTTGAAACAAATATATATCATAGAACTTCAATATTTGCAAATATCCTTATTACTCCTAATATAGGATCAGTGTGAGCATCGAATGGTTTCTTGGAAATAATTCGAATATATTTTTTTCCGAAGTATAACAATACGTTTCACGTTTGTTGGATAAGTCGATGCCCATTCTGAAACACAATATAAAAGATAAAGATGAACTAAGGTATAGTAAAGAGCACGTAAAGAAGTATCAGGAAGACAAAAGCTTTACTTATATATTATTCCAATTGATTTAGAAATTTTCCTTGTAACATTAGCGATATGATGTTTCCGTGTGAGGTTCTCATCAAGGATCACTTCCAAAAATATGGCATCCTTTACTCGCTCTAAGGCAAAATTACTTATTTCTAGCTTAATATTAATGTTTTACCTTTGTCTGCCTGGGATTGAAAACCATAAATTTGGATTGTTAATAATTTATTGACAACTTATTGACCTGGCACCAAGATGTCAGTTTCAAAGGTTCCTCATCCAAGGTCTTTTTAAGCAATATTACTTCATTATGAGTAAAGAATATGTTAATATCTTCAGCAAATAAAAAGAATTAAATCTAGTTCTAGAATCTTTGAGACATCTCAGAAAAAAGCCAAGGCCCTAAGATCGAGCATTAAGGAACACCCCACTTAACGATATGTAGAGATTAGGAGGTGCCGTTGAATTGAAGAAATTAATGCCTGTTACTCATTTTTGACAAGTTTTCATTCGATGTTTTGTGCGAAATCTTTATAAAGATCGGTAGATCCCGATCTCAGATCTAAATCTGCTATAAAGAAGTCGGTAGCGGTGAGACGTTCAACTTGGTAATTTTCTTTAACGCTAAATGAGTAAGGTCCCATGGTGTAATGGTTAGCACTCTGGACTCTGAATCCAGCGATCCGAGTTCAAATCTCGGTGGGACCTGCAACCTGTTTTCTTTTTTTCTATGCGTGCGAGGACGGCCTCCAAGTTATCTAAAAAGGCCCAAGGGTGAAAGGGACGGGAAGTCTCGTTCGAAC
This sequence comes from Porites rus, assembly GCA_964035705.1. Classification (NCBI taxonomy): domain Eukaryota; kingdom Metazoa; phylum Cnidaria; class Anthozoa; order Scleractinia; family Poritidae; genus Porites; species Porites rus. Next base: position 29,008,211 of record OZ037996.1, read on the forward strand.
ACTCTTATTTAAATCCTAAAGGAGAAAGTCTGATCTTGCTTTTCATATCACAATCCCCGGGATAGATTTTCTAAAAGTCCTTTATTTTTTTTCTGGTTGGTTATGCCATTTAAAGGACTTTTCTTACCTGTTTGGCGCGAAATTCACCTATCGAAAAATTCTACCGGTGACTTCATGACAATTGACCATTGAGATGACATTGAGTGATATTTCGCGCAGCTCCCGACATATCATACGTAAATCTTTTTTTCCCGCGTGAATTTCTAATAGGATTCAAATCCATTCAGGCGAAACAAGTCTACCACGAGACCTCGTCGTTCGCTCGTTCGCTGCGCGACCTCATGCATTGAAGCTCGCTTTACTCACATTTAAGAACTTATGAGAGGTCGAATTGTAGAAAGTCTATCCCCGGGACAATCAAATAGCTATAAATAGATTTGTATTGCGAGAACGGTGTTGAAGTTGAATGGTCTTTATCTTTTTCTTTACACACTTCCATAAGGTATACCTGTTAGGGAAAAAATAGCTGTTCTTCCCCACCACTCTAAGTGAGACTAAAAATGCAATTGTACACCCCTAAGCGAGTCGAAGAGCACCTCGTGACTGTCATATAAAAAAGCTCATAACCTCCACCCCATACTTGGGGAAACCAGGGTTATCTGAATCGCAAAGGATAATATATAAGCCAGACACAGAAAAAAAAGAAACAAACGGCAAAAGTTACATTTCAGAACGGGACAAAAATTTTAAATGTTCAGTTGGACTTGCAAAGACTTGTTAGAACATATATTTCTTTTCCTTTTTAAACTGTTTGCAGTATGTTCACTGGGTTGAGTGATACGACGCTGCGTTATATTCCAGGTCTGGAGATTTCTTTGATTTTTGTTTGCGAGCGTAAGGTCCCATGGTGTAATGGTTAGCACTCTGGACTTTGAATCCAGCGATCCGAGTTCAAATTTCGGTGGGACCTCAGGAGCTTTTTTATTGTTATATTTTATTTTTAATCTGAAATCTCGGCGTTACGCATATGCATTGTTGGAAAACAAAACTCAAAACGTTAAGTGGCAAAATAAATTGAAATCATCGCTTTTGCTCAAAACAGCACTGAAAACCGTAAGAGACGTAAGAGTAAAAAAATAGCTTATCTTTCCGTCAAATCTAAACTTTTTACCCCCTACGTGATCATTTTTAACGCCACATGCTGTGGTTGTGGTTATATTCACGCGATTTTCTATTGGAAATGAAAAAGGATTAGGTTTGAAAGAATTAGGTGGCTCAATCGAAGAACTTCTCGTTGAAAATCGCAAGCGTGTGCTTAAGAATCTGACTTAACTTGTGAATGGCTCGATCGAAATTGTTTAGTTAAGTATGGTTCGAACTTAGTAAAGTGGAAATCTTGTGGTCTACGGCGTTTAACACCCCTCACAACTCACTCTTTATATTTTTAATTGATGTCCGGCCATTTTATCAGCCCGCCATCCTGCGTTCCAAACACAAATATAATACCCAGAATTCTGCGTTAAGCGCATCACCTCCGACTCATATCGTAAAATTCAGATTAAAAATGAACAACTGTCATATTATTATTTCTTTTGGTGCCTTTATCTTTTGCGACATATTTTCTATTCGGGAATAATCGCGGCCATGCGTTTAATTACTTTGGAATTGCGGTTGGTAAACTTTAAGGGGTCTTAGATAAACATCTTTACACCTACAAGAGTGGTATTTATTTACTGAATTTCATCACAGCTCACGTACTCGATCTTTTGATTCCAGTCAAGGTAAGATATCAGCAATTGTCAAGACTGTGTTGGGAATTCCAACCTTGCTGCTGCTGTCCCTGTTTTTGCCGAAGAAAAAAATTGGATATTCCGAAGAAAGAGACTTATCTGGACAAGCTCGTGGAGGGGTTGTGTTGCCAAGACGAAGAGAATGTTTCCGGAGCCCGCCGAAGGTATGATTCAAACCTAGTTTCTCCTCACCCCTTGACAGCATAACAATTTATCTAAAGTCCGGAAATTATCATCGCCCATGCTCCGCAGACCTTGACAATTTTTTTGTATCTTACCTCCGGTGTTCTTGATAGTGCAAAATTTCTATGAAATAAATTTCACATTTACCCAAGGATAGTTTTATTCGATTATTTTGTTTTGGCATTTCCACCTTTTATCCCAAAGTAAATATAAAAAGTATAGCATTATTACACGCCTCCTCAAAGAGCTCCGTTTGAATTTAGCTGTTTTTTAACAGCTGCGCAAACAAATTCAAATTCAGTCTCAGAACGATGAGTGTTCGTTAGACTGACCTAGAAAAACTGCAAATATAACAGTTCATCAGATCATGTAAAGCATTTAGCGGAGTAAGCTTCGAACTGTTTTTAAAAAACAAATCAACACTAAGATATTTTAAAAACAGTGATATGTTTATAAGTTTATATGCCAGAAACCTTTGAGAGAGGATACCCTCGGAAACAGAGCTGATTAAAACAAATTGTTATGGGAATAATAAGATGAAAATACGCGGTTCATTTTGAATATTAAATTGTTATCCCAGTTTAATTTTAGATTTAGAATTAATCGATAAGAACATCAATGGAAGCGTAAAAAGATCGAGAGCATTCCTGAATATTGAAGCGAAATGAGTCGGCGCTCACCTGGGAAAAAGGAATCGCTGGACTCTTTGACAACCGAAGTTGTCGTAACCTCAGTGCTTTAATAAAATGAGAAATTTCGCCGGTCTATTGAAACCGGTCATTTGTACAATTTAGGGAGTTTAAGATCCAACGACGCGGACGACAACTAGAACTTCAAAAAAACAATAGGTTTAATCAGCAAAACAACAACTTCGCACGTGCAACACACTTTTTTGTTCATTTCTTTCCCGTTTTTGCACGACTACGACGTGAAAATGCCTAATTTCGCGTTTTATGGAGGACGTAAATAAGCAGCGACGAAATTTTATTTCTCTTTCTGAGCTTGAATATGGTCCCTTGAAATTCAGCTTTAGGAGGGTTCGCCTACAATTGACAAAGTAAGTGGGTAGGAATAATCGCTATAAAGACTGAAAAAAATAAACGTCAAACCAGAAATTGCTCTCTTCAAACTGTAAATTATAAATGATCCTGAGAGAATATTCAGTGTGTTAAGGATTTCCCTGCCCTACTGTTAGCTCTATACAAGAGAGGAAGGGCGATTCTTTTTTAATTTCGGTTTCGCTGACACAGCTTTCGCAGAAATCTCGCTGTAGTCGTTTTCGTCGACAAAAGGAATAGCAAAATCGCTCTCCGCGTCTTCCCCCATTTTGTTCTGCGTCATTTCGTGAAGGACGCGTGGCTCTCAGCGTGGGTCATCCACGCGGAACACATTCGCGCTATGTGATTGGCTGTTGTCTAATCCCCCTTGAGATCTGTGGTATTAAAAATAACTCGAGACGAATTACCTATGGAATAGGGTGTATATGGGGGATGCCCTCTCTGTCCCCTTTATAGTCTCGTGCTTAATACTTGTACAAGTTTTCTTTTTTGTTTTTTCAATACTCACGGTATATTAATGTATATTTAGTTTTTTTGCAGAAATTATTTCTTACTAGCAAAATAAATAGCATGTGAGTTTTTGTTTCCTTTTCCTTTTCTTTGTTAATTGTACATAGGTTTAATATTTTTAATTTCATGCTGGAGTTATGTAAATCATTTCTTCCTTTTCTCCTTTTCAATTACATTGTAAGGAAAGCGCCAAGAGCTCAGGATATTAAAATGGATTTATTATTATTATTATTATTGCTATTACTTTTATATTAATATAGACGTAGACAAGTCTGTAAGCTTTCCTTCAAGCAAGAGCACTGCGCATGCTTGAGAGTGTCCTGGGATAGTTTAATTAGGATGTTCTGTAAATGTTTCTATTTTGCAGGTGATACGGGGCACGTTGATGTTAAACTTAATCTGTATGACCTTGATCAAGATTCTGAAAGCCCAAAATGTCGTAAACTATCTAATTTTCTGTCACATTGAGAGTTCTTATATTTCAAAACTATACTGAGTACATAACTAATAAGGAGAGAGTGACTGGCCCAATTTCCGCGAGTAAGTTATTTTTTGACAATTTCATCCTTCATAACTTCTTGTACCGTCTAAACGGGGAAAACCAAGCTGTATCTGTACTATGTGTTGAGGGGGGGCGGGGGGAGGGGGGCTAACGATGGTTGCGGGGAAGGGCTACAAAGGAGGTCGCCTGGGATCAGTAGTAAAACTAGCGACCACCCCCTCCCCACTCCAAACAATATCGAAAAATTAGCAAAATGCTGCTGGAAACGAATCCTTTACGGGTGCAACATTGCCAGGGGTGGAGAGGACTGGAGGATGGAGGGATTACCCCAATTTAAGCCGAACGACAAATTGTCATTAAGAGCGCGGAGTCCCATGCAACTTGGAAGCTTGGGTTTTTTAACAGTGTCCCAAGTCTTTTTAACCTTACACTGATCCGCAGATTGTTTCCTTTTCCAATGTTTTCCGATTTGTTTCCTCCAAAGGCAATTAAACTGCATGGCACAGTTATGACCGGAGAAGATGTGTGAACGTACGTGTTTGATCCTGAGGCACAAAACCCCGAATGTTCTGACATGACATTAATACTACAGCCCCGTTTCTTAGTGGTTGGCAGTCTGGAAGATATAAGATATAATTTCCATGTTTTTTTCACCACTTTCATTTTTTTTGTCAGAAATGTTAGATTGTTATAACATAAGGAATGGTTCACAGTGACAGATTGGAGACCTAGCATCGCGGAAGGGTAGAAAGCACATAAGGTGACAGCCCTTGACAGAACTGTATGGATCCGGCCATGTTCCGACTATTTAGCGATTCCCAAAAAAAAACGGCATAACTGATGTTCAGCAGTATGTTTAACCAAACAGAAAGTGTAGACTATGGCAAACTTAAATTAATTGTATCCATTGTGTTAAAACTTTTCGCGTCGCTTGATGACTGACTGGCCCGGTTTAAGCAGTTTTACAAAGCGAATATCTCAACACAGGCGTCGGTGGTATAGTGGTGAGCATAGCTGCCTTCCAAGCAGTTGACCCGGGTTCGATTCCCGGCCGACGCATTAATTTTTTTGCTCTTCCCTTTTTACTTTCTTGTTCACTCAACGGACAAAAAGTAGCAAGAAATGAATAATATTTATAAGTGGAAATTCAGCTAAGGAGAAATTCTTTCAATCTAGATTTAAAAGGGGAGAAAGTCGCAGCCCTTTGTATATTGCGATTTAGTGAATTGAAAACGTTTGGACCCTGTCTTATATTTGTTCGTGCAGGAAATTTAGGCAGAATTTAGTTTAAGAATTAAGAAATGAAATTGATTTGCCATAAAAATAAACAGCATTTCCAACTTGAAACAAATATATATCATGGAATTTCAATATTTGCAAATATCCTTATTACTCCTAATATAGGATCAGTGTGTTGAGCATCAAATGGTTTCTTGGAGATAATTCGAATCGATTTTTTCTGAAGTATAACAATACATTTCACGTATGTGGGAATGAGTCGATGCCCATACTGAAACACAATATGCAAGATAAAGATAAACTACTAAGAGTACGTAAAGAAGTATCAGGAAGACAAAAGCTTTACTTATATATTAGTCCAATTGATTTAGAAATTTTTCTTGCAACATTAGCGATATCATGTTTCCATGTGAAGTTCTCATCAAGGATCACTCCCAAAAATATGGTATCCCTTACTCGTTCAATGTCACAATTACTTATTTCTAGCCTAATATCAAGTTTTCACCTTTTCTGCCTGGGATTGAAAACCATAATTTTGGATCGTGAAAAATTTATTGATAACTTATTGGCCTGGCACGAAGATGTGATCCGAGGTCTTTTCACGCGAGAATACTTCATCAGGAGAAATGAATATGTTTGTATCATCAGCAAATAAAAAGAATTTCATCTAAAATCTTTGAGACATCAGAGAAAAAGTCAGGGCCATAGGATCGAGCATTAAGGAACACCCTACTTTATTATATGCAGAGAAGAGGAGGTGTCGTTGAATTGAAGAAATTAATGCCTGTTACTCATTTTTTGCAAGTTTTCATTCGGTGTTTTGTACGAAATCTGTATAAACATCGGTAGACTCCGATCTGATCTCGGATCTACATATGCTATGCAGAAGCCGGTAGCGATAAGACGTTCAACTTGGTGATTTTCTTTGACGCTAAATGAGTAAGGTCCCATGGTGTAATGGTTAGCACTCTGGACTCTGAATCCAGCGATCCGAGTTCAAATCTCGGTGGGACCTGCAACCTATTTTCTTTTTTTCTATGCGTGCGAGGCGAGGTCCTCGAAGTTATCTAAACAGGCTTGAGGGTGAAAAGGGACGGGAATTCTCGTTCGAACACAAGTATTTAAACCCTAAAGGAGACTGGTAGCAAGTCTATCCCTGGGGCAATCAAATAGCTATAAAGTGATTTATGTTGCGAGAAAGGTGTTGAAGTTGAATGGCCTTTATCTTTTTCTTTACACACGTCCATAAGTAATACCTGTTAGGGAAATGAAAGCTCTTTGTCCCCACCACCCTAAGTGAGACTAAATATGCAATTTATGCCCCTAAGCGAGTCGAAGCTGAGCACCCCGTCACTGTCATGTAAAAAAAGACCCCAACCTCCATATTTTATTTTTAATCTGAAACCTTCGGCGTTATGTATTTACATTCGGCGGAGCTAAACGCAGTGGCAGTGGCAGAGAATGTAAATACTTTCCTATTGGTATGAACACACTTGAGCCGCCATGGCGTTAATTGACTCTATTGTTATTAGGTATATAAGGTTTTGACAGTTGTAATGTATTCATCTCAGCTCTCGAACTGTCAACTTTTTTTTTATAGCTTACTTTATTTATCTATTGATTGATTTTTTACCTTTAACCCCCAGAGGTTGTGCGACCGCATCGGTTGGGGAATACGTTCCCCATTTTTTCCCATTGGGTTTTTGGGTTTTCGTATCAGGCGGCGCACGTGAATAGTTTAGCCTGAGTGACTTTATTTAGGGATATTTGTATACCATTCTTTAGTTATGATGTTGAACTTTGTATGTTATTTGGACGGCATTAAAGGAACAGTATCCCGTTACTGCGCATGCACCAAACTTTGATTTTTGGACAGGATGTCGCGAAATCAAAAGATGCGAGGAGAGTAAGAGAACCTTGAAAAATCCGTTTGCATCGCGCTTGGCCGGGTTCAATACGACACTAAAACTCCTCACGATTACAGATCAATGATATATTGTTCCTGTTAAGTTTCGATTTGGGCAAAATCTGGATTTTTTGGCGTTACTTTTATTGACGTTGGCCGGAGGACCAAAAGATTGGAAGCACTTTGATGCCGATTGAAGGCTTATTTCTTCTGCTAGCTTCCATACAAGCTCAGATAATTGTGAAAGGAATACACAGAAATGAAACGGCAACAATAAAGACTGTAAGAAAGAAACCATTGAGACATTGATGTGACTGAGGAGATCTTGTGGAGGGGAGCTTCGTGAAGCAGAATGTTTTGCAACGACGCGTTAGTAAACTAACGGCCGACAAAATCAAACAAACAGGCGCTACATGTTTAGAAAAACTAGTGCCATGAAATCATAATATAATTTTTGACTAACCTTTCGGATGATTCATAGCGTTGAGATTGCATTTTTATCTATGTCTTTCAAACGTTTGAGGCTATAACGCGAGCAAATCAGGCAGATATTACTAGACTTGGAACAACTGACCTCTGACACGAGTGTCAAATTAGAAAATATGTTTTTAAAGCGGGCGGAACGAGATTTTCGGGTCGCGAGGCGGCCCAGCTAGCGACAAAATCGCGATAAGTCTTCGAACCGCAAGCCAAATTTTTATGTAAGACGAAAGACTTCTTTGAAAGTCTAAAATATTACTTGAGAATATAAACAACAAATCTCTGTCGGCGGTGCGGTCCGGAAGGAAATCTTGTCGAGTCAATATGACAGTTCTATTGTCTTTTGAAGAAAAACCAGATAACGCTCGCGCGTGCGCATAATCGGGACACTGTCCCTTTAAACACTCAGGCTCCATAGTTGGAGCTGCACACCCATTGCCGTTTCTTAGTCGTGAATGTAAATAGGAAACCTACATGCATTGTTGGAAAACAAGACTCAAAACGTTAAGTAGTAGAATAAATTCAGTGGCTGATCCAGACCTTCAGAGAAGGGGGGAGACCAGTCATTCAGACCATAAAGCGAGGGGGGGGGGGGGGGGCGGTCTCTAAAAAAAACGTTTTTGGCCCATCGACCTCAGTTTGGTCTAAAAATAAGGGGGGGCCAGGCCCCCAGGACCCCTCCCCTAGATCCACAACTGAAATTGAAATCATCGCTTTTGGTCAAAACAGCACGGAAAACCGTAAGGTGGCTCGATACAATAATTCTGTAGCGACACCATCCATCTTTGAATCTCTTATATTTAAAGAAATTAATCTTTATGGTAAAACCCATTATACCACATGTATTACTCATTAAAATGTTATCCCAGTTTAGTTTTAGATTGAGAATTCATGTTAAATGAATCGATCGACAAGAGCATTAATGGAGCCTTTTTCAAGAATTACTTTAAAAGCCGGGTATAAGTTGTCCTTTTAAAGCATGTTCGTCTCTTCTTCATTCAAAATGGACCACGAAAAGACTGCGAGAACAAGAAAGTAGTAACTGATAAAACAAGGTTTTTTCTAGGATTTAAACACACTGTGTTCATCTGTAACTAGTTTCAAGAGAGGACTGAAAACACATATTTTACGTCATTTTTAGATTGCTCAATACTTGCACAGGTTATTTTTTTTCAATACTCCCGGTATATTAATGTTTAGTATATACTAAAACAGTGGATAGTGTTTTTCGGCGCTCTGATTGGCTACTCAATCAGTGAATATCCTGCAGTATTCACTGATTCACCTCCAGTTCCTCCGAGCGAGCGACGCCAAACTCGCGTAGGTTGCGAGCAAAATGCTTTCCCTGTTTGCTGCCGGAACAAAGTAAGAAATTTCACAACTAATCAAGCAAGCTATTTCCGAAATACATGAAGAAGGTGACGAAGTTCGGTTTGGAAGTTTTAACAGATAAAGCTTTGTCTTTTTGACTTGAATAGTTATCGATAAAACCGGTGAAAAAGTTTTTTGTTTACAAATGCAAATTAGGCTTAAGTCTTGCGTTACTTTAGTTAGTTGACTTGTTCATAAATAAGCTTAAAACTAAATTTAATAATCTTTTTTACAGAATTATTTTAAATACAAACAGAATTCATAACCCCTTTTGAAGAAACTTCCCCGCAAGAGCTAAACAAACGCCTTCAAAAGTTTTATTTGTCGCTAAGAAAAAGCGATGACCGCGGCCGTTCGGCCATCGCGCGCCAAAATTGTAATCGTTGGCAACAGTAAATAAGTTAAAAATCATCATTTTGTGCTCAATTATCTCACTGTTTTAGTATATACTAAAACAATTATTCACCTCAGTGTCGGTGTCTAGTATTGGATATTTACCTCGACGCTTCGCGGCCTCGGTAAATATCCAACCAATACTAACCACCTCCACTTCGGTGAATAATTGTTATATACTTAGTTTTTTGCATAAATTATTACCTTAATAGCAAAATGATTAACGTGTGAATTCTTGTCTCCTTTTCCCGTTCTTTGTTGATTGTACATAGGTTTAAATATGTTTTATTTCATGCTGGAGGTATGTAAATCCTTTCTTTCTTTTCTCCTTTTTAATTACATTCTAAGGAAAGTTCAACTGTGAGCTCAGGATATGAGCACTATAGGGATAGAGATATAAAAACAAAATGGTTTTATTATTATCACTATAATAATAATGATAATTATTATTATTACTATTATTATTACTATTGTTATTACTATTCCTAATATGTTGATATGGACGTAGACAAGTCTGTAAGTTTTCCTTCAAGCAAAAGCACTGCGCATGCTTGAGATTGTTCTGGAATAATTAAATTAAGATGTTCTGTAAATGTTTCTATTTTGCAGGTGATGCTGGGCACGTTGATGATAAACTTAATCTGTATAACCTTGATAAAGATTAATAATATGTAGAGAAGAGGAGGTGCCGTTGAATTGAAAAAATTAATGCCTGTTTCTCATTTTTGATAAGTTTTCATTCGATGTTTTGTACGAAATCTTTATAAACATCGGTAGATCCCGATCTTACATCTAAATCTGCTGTACAGAAGTCGGTAGCGGTGAGACGTTCAACTTGGTAATTTTCTATAACGCTAAATGAGTAAGGACCCATGGTGTAATGGTTAGCACTCTGGACTCTGAATCCAGCGATCCGAGTTCAAATCTCGGTGGGACCTGCAACCTATTTTCTTTTTTCTATGCGTGCGAGGACGGCCTCGAAGTTATCTAAAAAGGCCCAAGGGTGAAAGGGACGGGAATTCTCGTTCGAACACTCGTATTTAAATCCTAAAGGAGACAATCTGATTGTTGCTTAGGCTTTATTTCGCCGCTAAAGAAGATTTTTCATATGACAATCCCCGGGATAGATTTTCTAAAAGTCCTTTATTTTTTTTCTGGTTGGTCATGCCATTTTAAAAGACTTTTCTTACCTGTTTGGCGCGAAATTCACCTATCGAAAAATTCTACCGGTGACTTTATGACAATTCACCAATAGGACAGTGAGAGATATTTCACGTGGCTCCCGACATATCATACGTCAATCTTTTTTTCCCCGCGTGAATTTCTGATATAATTCAAATCCATTCAGGCGAAACAAGTCGACCACGAGAATTCGTCGCTTCCTCGGTCGCTGCACGACCTCATGCATTGAAGCTCGCTTCGCTCACATTTAAGAACTTATGAGAGGTCGACTTGTAGCAAGTCTATCCCCGGGACAATGAAATAGCTATAAATAGATTTATATTGCGAGAAAGGTGTTGAAGTTGAATGATCTTTATCTCTTTCTTTACACACTTCTATAGGTAATACCTGTTAGGGAAAAAATAGCTGTTCTTCCTCACCACCCTAAGTGACACTAAATGTGCAATCTACACCCCTAAGCGAGTCGAAGAGCACCCCGTCACTGTCATATAAAAAAAAAACCTCCACCCCATACTTGGGGAAACCAGGGTTATCTGAATCGCAAAGGATAATGTATAAGCTAGACACAAAAAGAAAACAAAATGGCAAAGTGACATTTCAGAACGGGACAAAAATTGTAAATGTTCAGTTGGACTTGCAAAGACTTGTTAGAACATATATTTCTTTTCCTTTTTAAACTGTTTGTAGTATGTTCACTGGCTTGAGTGATACGACGCTGCGTTATTCCAGGTCTGAAGATTTCTTTGATCTTTGTTTGCGCGCGTAAGGTCCCATGGTGTAATGGTTAGCACTCTGGACTTTGAATCCAGCGATCCGAGTTCAAATCTCGGTGGGACCTCAGATGCGTTTCTTTTGTTATATTTAATTTTTTATCTGAAATCTTGGCGTTACGTACATGCATTGTTGAAAAACAACACTCAAAACGTTAAGGTGACTAGACCCAGTTATTTTGTGGGGGTACCATCCTACTTTGAAGCTCTCTGGTATCCCCCACCTTTACTTTGATCGTGAGTCTAACATGTAGAGTGGACAATATATAGATCAATCTACAATATAGCATAAAATTTTTGGCAATCGGAGTAAATGTCACTTGGTTATTGCCACGCCTCTTTTGGTCTGAGTCGAAATTCTGCTGTTGCCGGCATTTTTTCGTGAAAATCTCTCGGCTACATATAGTGCGCTTTAGTGCCCTGCGTTGAACAGAGTCTCACCAAAATCGCAAAGACCCGATACGAGAAATTCAGCGGTTTGCAAATTTAGGTCATAATTCATGTGAAAATGATAAGCAAACTTTACACGATTATATCTAATAAACTTTGTGATTTGTCCCTTTATTTTTGGGATATTTATAACAGATGGGTCCTTGCAAGTCAGCAAAAAGCTTTAGCGCCTTGTAAATGCGCGCGATTTCGAGTAATGCAAACATATAGAAATTATAGTTTTAGCTATTACGTTTGTCAGCGTTTAAGAGTCCTTTTCACGAAAAAAGCATTTTCTTCAAAATTCGTGGTTTTTTTTTTCCTTCAAATTTTTTCAGGGCCACAATTGATTAACCAACTACCCGGATTCTGAATGTCATGGTCATTGAAAATTTGTGACATTATCTTCGATAAACCCAAACTTGAGTAAACATGGAAGATTTTTAGCGTTTTGGCTGAGTTTGTGCTTTGGGAGGTTTCTATTGTTTCTAGTCTGTCATGATACAGTATTCTTGTCCAGCACGCATGCAATGACCGCGCTTGGCTGACTTCCGAATGCTCACCGAGATATGACAATTTTGGTACGGTGAGAAAATAGAAAAGATTCCCGTCACGTAACGTCCTTAGCCAGCTGAGTGTACATCATGCCGAGAATTAAAAACTCTAAAAAGAAAATGCACGAGAATTGATTAAAAATCGTGAATTAAACCTCTATGCCTATCTCACCGTATTCGGAAGTCAGCCAAGCGCGGTCATTGCACGCGTGCTGAATAAGAAAGCGGCATCAAGACAGACTAGAAACAATAGAAAACTCCCAAAGCACAAACTCAGCCAAAACGCTAAAAATCTTCAATGTTTACTCAATTTTAGGCTTATAGATGATAATGTCACAGCTTTTCGGTGACCATGAGATTCAGAATCCGGGTAGTTAGTTAATCAGTTGTGGCCCTGAAAAAATTTGAAGGAAAAAAAACTACGAATTTTTAAGAAAATGCTCTTTTGGTGAGAAGGACTCTTAAACGCTGATAAACGAAATCGCGCGCATTTACAAGGCTCTAAAGCTTTTGCAAGGACCCATCTGTTATAAAGATTCCCAAAATAAAATCTCATAGTTTATTAGATATAATCGTGTAAAGTTTTCTACGGTTCTTAATACCCCTCACAAGTCACTCTTTGTAGTTAAAATCGATTTCCAGCCATTTTATCAGTCCGCGTTCCTGCGTGCCAAACACGAATATAATACCCAGAATTCTGTGCTAAGTGCATCACCTCCGACTCATATCGTAAAATTCAGATTAAAAATGAACAACTGTCATATTATTATTTCTTTTGGTGCCTTTATCTTTTGCGACATATTTTCTATTCGGGAATAATCGCGGGCATGCGTTTAATTACTTGGGGATTGCGGTTGGTAAACTTTAAGGGGTCTTAGATAAACATCTCTACACCTACACAAATGGTATTTATTTACTGAATTTCATCACAGCTCACGCACTCGATCTTTTGATGCCAGTCAAGGTAAGATGACAGCATATTGTCAAGTCTGTGTTGGGAATTCCAACCTTGCTACTTCTGTCCCTGTTTTGGCCGAAGAAAAAAATCGCTTGTTGATATTCCGAAGAAAGAGACTTATCTGGGCAAGCTCGTGGAAGGGTTGTGTTGCCAAGACGAAGAGAATGTTTGGTATGATGGTATGATTCAAAGCTAGTTTCTCCTCACCCCTTGACAGCATAACAATTTAACTAAAAGTCCGGAAAGTATTATTTCCCATGCTCCGCCGACCTTGACAATTTTTTGTATCTTACCTCCGGTGTTCTTGATAGTGCAAAATTTCCATGAAATAAATTTCATATCTACCCAAGGATAGTTTTGTTCGATGATTTTGTAATGGGATTTCCACCTTTTATTCCAAAGTAAATATAAAGAGTATAGCATTATTACACGCCTCTTCAAAATTTACTTAGCTGTTTTTTAACAGCTGCGCGGACAATTTTTTTTTCAGTCTCAGAACGATGAGTGTTGGAAAGACTGACCTAATAAAACTGCAAACAGAACAGTTCATCAGATAACTGATAAAACAAGGTATTTTTCCCGGATTTAAACACACTGTATTCATCTATAACTAGTTTTAAGAAAGGACTGAAAACACATTTTTTACCCAATTTTTGGATAGTTGGTCAATGTCTTAATACTTGTACAAGTTTTCTTTTTTTTCAGTACTCCCGGTATATTAATGTATATTTAGTTTTTTGCAGAAATTATTACCTTACTAGTAAAATAATTAACATGTGAATTTTTGTTTCTTTATCATTGTTTTTGTTAATTGTAAACAGATTTAAATGCATTTTATTTCATGCTGGTCACAGGAGTTATGTAAATCCTTTCTTTCTTTTCTCCTTTTCAATTACAATGTAAGGAAAGCGCCAAGAGCTCAGGATATGAGCTCTATAGGGACTGTGCTATAAAAGAAAAATGGATTTATTATTATTATTATTATTATTATTATTATTTTTATTGCCATTACTTTTAAATTGATATAGACGTAGACAAGTCTGTAAGCTTTCCTTCAACCAAGAGCACTGCTCATGCTTGAGATTGTTCTGGAATAATTTAATTAGGATGTTCTGTCAGTGTTTCTATTTTGCAGGCGATGCTGGGCACGTTGATGATAAACTTTTTCTGTATAACCTTGATAAAGATTATGAAAGCTCAAAATACCGTAAACTATCTTACTT
>OZ037996.1:29027758-29030258 GCA_964035705.1 Porites rus
GGTGTAGCCTGCGTAGCAAGCGTTCCCGTGTGGTTTCGGAGCAAAGAAAGACCGAAGAACGACAAAAAAAGGGATTTTAGGTCTTTGACGCGCGAAAAATGGAACGAGAGCTCAAATTTGACTCTCATTCCCTGTTGTTTGCTCCGAAACCGCACGGAAACGCTTTCTACGCAGGCTACATTGGGCAGAAACCTATTACTTTATTTTTTTTCCTCCAAAAGCAATAAAAGTGGATGGCACAGTAATGACCGGAGAAGATATGTGAATGTACGTGCTTGATCCTTAGGCCAAAACCGCAAATGATCTGATGTGACGTGAATACTATAACCCCGTTTCTCCGTGGTTGGCAGTCTGGAAGAAGATCATTTCCAAGTCTTTTTCACCACTTTCATTTTTTTGTCAGCAATGTTAGATTGTTAAAACATTTTAATGAATGATTCACAGTGGTAGATTGGAGACTAGCATCGTGGAAGGGTATCTCACAAGAATGATCAACGAAGTCAACCAACGATTGACAGACAACACAGTCAGCACTAAAAATGTCAAAGAGGAGTTGAGGCCTTACAATAGAAAGCGCATAAGGTGACAGCCCTTGACAAAACTGTCTTGATCCGTCCGCCCGAGTTCCGATTATTTAGCTATTCTTTAGAAACGAAGGCAAAAGTGATGTTCAGCAGTTTGTTTAACCAAAGAGAAAGGGTAGACTATGGCTAAATTAAGTCAATTGTATCCATTGTGTTGAGATTTTTTGCGTCGCTTTATCTCTGACTGTCCCGACTTAATCAGTTTTACAAAGCAAGTTACTCAACAGAGGCGTCGGTGGTATAGTGGTGAGCATAGCTGCCTTCCAAGCAGTTGACCCGGGTTCGATTCCCGGCCGACGCATTTAGGATTTTTGTGGTCTTCCCTTTTTACTTCCTTGTTCACTCAACGGACAAAAAGTAGCAAGTAATGAATAATATTTACAAGTGGAGAATCAGCAAAGGATAAATGCTTTCAATCTAGAGTTAAAAAGGGAGAAAGTCGCAGCCCTTTGTATATTGCGATTTAGTGAACTGAAAACCTTTGGACCCTGTCTTACATTTGTTCGTGCAGGAAATTTTTTTAGAAAGTATTGGAATTAAGGAATAATTTTATTTGCCATAAAAATAAATAAAATATCAAACTGGAACAAATACATATCATGGAACTTCAATATTTGCAAATATCCTTATTACTCCTAATATAGGATGAGAGTGTACATCAAATGGTTTCTTGCAAAAAATTCGACTAGATTTTTTCTAAAGTATAACAATACGTTTCACGTTTGTGGGATGAGTCGATGCCATACTGAAACAAAATATACAAGATAAAGATAAACTAAGGTATAGTAAAGAATACGTAAAGAAGTATCAGGAAGACAAAAGCTTGACCTATATATTATTCCAGTTGATTTAGAAATTTTCCTTGCATCATTAGCGTATTGGTGTTTCTATGTGAGGCTCTCATCAACGATCACTCCCAAAAATATGGTATCCTTTACTCACTCAATGGCACAATTACTTATTCCTCGCTTAATATGAAGGTTTTACCATTTCAGCCTGGGATTGAAAACCATAGATTTGGATTGTGAATAATTTATTGATAACTTATTGACCTGGCACCAAGATGTCCGTTTCAAAGGATCCTCATCCGAGGTCTTTTCAAGCAAGATTACCTCATTATAAGAAAAAAATATGTTAGTATCATCAGCAAATAAAAAAAATTCAATCTAAAATCCCTTGAGACATCACAGAAAAAGGCAAGGCCCCAAGATCGAGCATCAAGGAACACCCTACTTTACAATATGAAGAGGAGAGGAGGTGTCGTTGACTAGAAGAAATTTATGCCTGTTACTCATTTTTGTCAAGTTTTCATTCGATGTTTTGTACGAAATCTTTATAAAGATCTGTAGATCCCGATCTCAGGTCTAAATCTGCTATAAAGAAGTCGGTGGCGATAAGAGGTTCAACTTGGTAATTTTCTTTAACGCTAAATGAGTAAGGTCCCATGGTGTAATGGTTAGCACTCTGGACTCTGAATCCAGCGATCCGAGTTCAAATCTCGGTGAGACCTGCGACCGTTTTTTCCTTTTTCTCTATACGTGCGAGGTGTTTCCGTGCGGTTTCGGTTTCGATTTTGCATATTTTTATATAACAGTGACGGGGTGCTCAGCTTCGAGTCGCTCAGGGGCGTAAACTGCATATTTAGTCTCACTTAGGGTGGTGGGGACGAAGAGCTATGTTTTCCTTAACAGGTATTACTTATGGAATTGTGTAAAAAAAAGATAAAGACCATTCAACTTCAACACCTTTCTCGCAATATAAATCTATTTATAGCTATTTGATTGTCCTGGGGATAGACTTGCCACAAGTCGACCTCTCATAAGTTCTTAAGTGAGCGAAGCGAGCTTCAATGCATGAGGCCGCGCAGCGACCGAGCGAGCGACGAAGCCTCGTGGTCGACTTGTTTTGCCTGAATG
>OZ037996.1:29032758-29105258 GCA_964035705.1 Porites rus
AGCTCAAATTTGACTCTCATTCCCTGTTGTTTGCTCCGAAACCGCACGGAAACGCTTTCTACGCAGGCTACATTGGGCAGAAACCTATTACTTTATTTTTTTCCTCCAAAAGCAATAAAAGTGGATGGCACAGTAATGACCGGAGAAGATATGTGAATGTACGTGCTTGATCCTTAGGCCAAAACCGCAAATGATCTGATGTGACGTGAATACTATAACCCTGTTTCTCCGTGGTTGGCAGTCTGGAAGAAGATCATTTCCAAGTCTTTTTCACCACTTTCATTTTTTTTGTCAGCATTGTTAGATTGTTTAAACATTTTAATGAATGATTCACAGTGGTAGATTGGAGACTAGCATCGTGGAAGGGTATCACACAAGAATGATCAACGAAGCCAACCAATGATTGACAGAAAAAAAACAGTCAGCCCTAAAAATGTTAGAGAGGAGTTGAGGCCTTACATTAGAAAGCGCATAAGGTGACAGCCCTTGACAAAACTGTCTTGATCCGTCCGCCCGAGTTCCGATTATTTAGCTATTCTTTAGAAACGAAGGCAAAAGTGATGTTCAGCAGTTTGTTTAACCAAACAGAAAAGGTAGACTATGGCTAACTTAAGTCAGTTGTATCCATTGTGTTGAGATTTTTGGCGTCGCTTTATCACTGACTGTCCCGATTTAATCAGTTTTACAAAGCAAGTAACTTAACACGGGCGTCGGTGGTATAGTGGTGAGCATAGCTGCCTTCCAAGCAGTTGACCCGGGTTCGATTCCCAGCCGACGCATTGATTTTTGTGCTGTTCCCTTTTTACTTTCTTGTTCACTCAACGGACAAAAAGTAGCAAGCACTGAATAATATTTACAAGTGGAGAATCAGCTAAGGAGAACTGCTTTCAGTCTAGAGATAAAAAGGGAGAAAGTCGCAGCACTTTGTATATTGCGATTTAGTGAATTGAAAACCTTTGGACCCTGTCTTATACTTGTTCTTGCAGGAAATTTAAATAGAAAGAATTGGAATTAAGGAATAATTTTATTTGCCATAAATATAAATAAAATTTCCAACTTGAAACAAATACATATTATGGAACTTCAATATTTGCAAATATCCTTATTACTCCTAACTGATAGGATCAGTGTGTGCATTAAATGGTTTCTTGCAAAAAATTCGACTAGATTTTTTCTAAAGTATAACAATACGTTTCACGTTTGTGGGATGAGTCGATGCCCATAATGAAACACAATATACAAGATAAAGATAAACTAAGGTATAGTAAAGAGTACGTAAAGAAGTATCAGGAAGACAAAAGCTTGACCTATATATTATTCAAATTAATTTAGAAATTTTCCTTGCATCATTAGCGTAATGATGTTTCCATGTGAGGCTCTCATCAAGGATCACTCCCAAACATACTTATTTCTAGCTTAATATCAAGGTTTTACCATTTCCGCCTGGGATTGAAAACCGTAAATTTGGATTGTGAATAATTTATTGATAACTTATTGGCCTGGCACCCAGATATTTGTTTCAAAGGTTTCTCATCCAAGGTCCTTTGAAGCAAGGTTCATTATGAGAAAAGAATATGTTAACATCATCAGCAAATAAACAATAATTCAATCTAAAATCTTTGAGACATCACAGAAAAAGCCAAGGCCCTAAGATCGAGCATCAAGGAACACCCCACTTTATAATATGTACAGGAGAGGAAGTATCGTTGAATTGAAGAAAGTAATGCCTTTTACGCATTTTTGACAAGTTTTCATTCGATGCTTTGTACGAAATCTTTATAAAGATCGCTAGATCCCCATCTCAGATCTAAATCTGCTATACAGAAGTCGGTAGCGATAAGACGTTCAACTTCCGGTTCCGTGGTGTAATGGTTAGCATTCTGGACTCTGAATCCAACGATCCGAGTTCAAATCTCGGTGGAACCTGCAACCTTATTTTTCCTTTTTTTCTATACGTGCGAGGAGGTCCTAGAGGTTATCTAAGAAGGCCCGAGGGTGAAAAGGACGGAAATTCTCGTTCGAACACTCGTATTTCAATTCTAAAGGAGACAATCTGATCGTGGTTCAGGCTTTATTTCGCCCCTAAAGAAGATTTTTAATACGAAAATCCCCAGGATAGACTTTCAAAAAGTCCTTTACTTTTTACTGGTTGGTTATGCCATTTTAAAGGACTTTTCATACTTGCTTGGCGCGAAATTCACCTGTCGAAAATTCTACCGGCGACGTAATGACAGTTGACCAGTACGACGGTGGGTGATATTTTACTCTCCTCCCGACACATGTCAATCATTTTTTTCCCGCGTGAATTTCTAATATGATTCAAATCCATTCAGGCGAAGCACGTCGACCACGAGACTTCGTCGCTCTCTCGGTCGATGCACGACCTCGTGCATTAAATCTCGCTTCTCTCACTTTTAAGAACTCATGAGAGGTCGACTTCTAGCAAGTCTATCCCCGGGACAATCAGATAGCTATAAATAGATTTATATTGCAAGAAAGCTGTTGAAGTTGAATGGTCTTTATCTTTTTCTTTACACAATTCCATAAGTAATACCTGTTAAGGAAAACATAGCTCTTCGTCCCCACCACCCTAAGTCAGACTAAATGTGCAGTTTACACCCCTAAGCGAGTCGAAGCTGAGCATCCCGTCACTGTCATATAAAAATATGCATATACCCCCCCCCCCCCCCCTCCACCGCCGCTTTATACTTCGGGGATCCGGGGTTATCTAAATCGCAAAGGGTAATGCACCAGCCAGACACAGAACAAAAACCAAAAGGCAAAAGTTACATCTCAGAACGGGACAAAAATTGTAAGTGAGCAGTTGGACTTGCAAAGACTTTTTAAAACATATATTTCTTTTCCTTTTTAAACTGTTTATATGTTCACCGTGGGTTGAGTGATACGACGCTGCCTTGCTCCAGGTTAAGCATAGAACACTTTTCGTTGTATCTGATAAACTCTGTAGAAGATATCACGGTTTGCCACTGTGGTCTATAGATTTCATTGATTTTCGCTTGCTAGCGTAAGGTCCCATGGTGTAATGGTTAGCACTCTGGACTCTGAATCCAGCGATCCGAGTTCAAATCTCGGTGGGACATAAACATCAATTTTTAGGATACTTTTAAAACCAATATTTTTTATGCTATTTTGTAAACCTCATGTTCTGTCTAAATTGACAGAAAAACTGACTTCGGAACGGAAGGGAAAATCGTAAGGTGTAACCCGCAGCCTCTGAACTCTTTGAATATAAAAAAAGGGCAAAGAGTTTTCCTAAAAATTGTTATTAGTAGTATGCGAATGACGTTGAAGGTTGAGTCCTGGGTAGTGAGTTAAAATCATTCGTTGTCCTTGTATAACGCGAGGAGAGGAAGAGAAGAGGAGAGCTCATATAGCATTGGGTGTAGCCTGCGTAGCAAGCGTTCCCGTGTGGTTTCAAAGCAAAGAAAGACCGAAGAACGACAAAAAACGGGATTTTAAGTCTTTTCCACGCGAAAAATGGATCGAGAGCTAAAATTTGAGTCTCACACCTTGTTGTTTGCTCCGAAACCGCACGGAAACGCTCTCTACGCAGGCTACATTGGGTAGAAACCTCTTATTTGTTTCCTCCAAAAGCAATGAAAGTGGATGGCGCAGTAATGACCGGAGAAGATGTCTGAATGTAGGTGCTTGATCCAGAGGCCAAAACCTCGAATGATCTGATGTGACGTGAATACTATAACCCCGTCTCTCTGTGGTTGGCAGAGTACGTAAAGAAGTATCGGGAAGACAAAAGCTTGACCTATATATTATTCCAATTGATTTAGAAATTTTCCTTGCATCATTAGCGAATTGGTGTTTCCATGTGAGGCTCTCATCAACGATCACTCCCAAAAATATGTTATCCTTTACTCGCTCAATGGCACAATTACTTATTTCTAGCTTAATACCAAGGTTTTACCATTTCTGCCTGGGATTGAAAACCATAGATTTGGATTGTGAATAGTTTATTGATAACTTATTGACCTGCCACCAAGATGTCGGTTTCAAAGGTTCCTCATCCGAGGTCTTTTCAAGCAAGATTACCTCATTATGAGAAAAAAATATGTTAGTATCATCAGCAAATAAAAAAAATTCAATCTAAAATCCCTTGAGACATCACAGAAAAAGGCAAGGCCCCAAGATCGAGCATTAAGGAACACCCTACTTTATAATATGAAGAGAAGAGGAGGTGTCGTTGACTAGAAGAAATTTATGCCTGTCACTCATTTAGGTCAAGTTTTCATTTGTTTTTTTGTACGAAATCTTTATAAAGATCGGTAGATCCAGATCTCAGATCTAAATCTGCTATAAAGAAGTCGGTAGCGATAAGAGGTTCAACTTGGTAATTTTCTTTAACGCTAAATGAGTAAGGTCCCATGGTGTAATGGTTAGCACTCTGGACTCTGAATCCAGCGATCCGAGTTCAAATCTCGGTGAGACCTAAACAACCATTTTTTGGATGGCTTTTAAAACCACCATTTTGTTATGCTATTTAACCTAATGTTCTGTCTAAATTGACAGAAAAACTGACTTCGGAACAGAAGGGAAAATCGTAATGTGTAACCCGCATCCTCTGAACTCTTTGAATATAAAAAAGGGCAAAGAGTTTTTCTAAAAATTGTTACTAGTATGCGAATGACGATGAAGGTCGAGTCCTGGGTAGTGAGTTAAAAATCATCCGTTCTCCAAGTATAATGTGAGGAGAGGAAGAGAAGGGGAGAGCTCATATAGCATTGGGTGTTGCCTGCGTAGCAAGCGTTCCCGTGTGGTTTCGGTGCAAAGAAAGACCGAAAAACGTCAAAGAACGGGATTTCAGGTCTTTGCCGCGCGAAAAATGGAGCGAGAGCCAAAAATTTGACTCTTTCATTTTGACTCTCTCACTTCTTGTTGTTTGCTCCGAAACCACACGGAAACGCTTCCTACGGAGGCTACATTGGGCAAAAACCTCTTATTTTGACGTCAGCAGGAGCCAAGTAGCTTAGGATCTTTTAAGGACTGTACTATTCGTACAAAATGTATACTGCAAAATGTAACTCTAGCAAAAAAAAAAATTCATTCCATTCATTCATTTATTTATTTTTCTTCGTTGTATCCACTTTATTGGAAGTCTTTTATATTTTTCCACCTTCTCGGGCAATGTATTAATTTTAGTATTTTGCCCTTTTGCTCTTTAGTTTTTTCTTAATTAATGTATTATCTGTTTCTATAAACGTTTATAACCTATAGAGAGAGAAATAAAATGACTACTACTATTCCTTGTTTGAAAGTTACGGTAATGACCTTGTACACTCGAACCCTCGATAACTCGAACCTCCCGCTAACTCGAACCAATTTTCATATCCCATCAGGTCATTTTCTATATAATTGTACCCTCGATAACTCGAACCACGTTTTTCAAGACGTGACAAGTAAAAAAATGCAGCACTGTAGATCAAAAAATTGAATTTATTTTGAAGTAACCGATCGGGAGTATTTTTCCAGTTTGTGCAGTTCAGGGTCGTTTACATTTCATCCCCATTTCTTGAAGCTTTGCCACTTAACTCTTTCTTTAAAATGCCAATAAATTGCTGGTGCCCCTTGAAGTGCAGTGTTCATTGTATGAAGTGCACATGGACACTGCTTTTCATTTTAGAGAAATAATTGAAAAAGCGATTTCATTACAGACATAATTAAATTAAATTGAATTAAAATGTACATTGTACATCGTTTTTCCTTATTTCAGGTCATTCGTTCCCAACTCCCGGTAACTCGAACTCCCGATAACTCGAACCTTTTTTTATTTCCCCTGAAGGTTCGAGTTATCGGGATTCGACTGTATTTCAAAATTCTGGAAATATTTTGATTGACTAATAAAACAATTATTGAATTCGGCTTTCGTATGATATGAAGAATTATGCAGACCTCGGAGGGTGTTATCCACCTCAGCCTCCGGCTTCGGTGGATAACACCCTCCTCGGTCTGCACAATTCTTCATATCATACTCAGCCTCATCCAATAATTGTTTAATAATCCGCACCCAGTAAAAGTTAAAAAGTAAGCTTCAAAATGTCGTTTACACTTCCTCTGAACTAATAACGGGACTGTTGAACAAATACTATTAACTCAGAGCTATAGGTTTAGACTTAGAAACTCTGAAATGAATTTATCAATAAAGGTTTACTAGTGAAGTACCTGCCTGCCGCAGCCACAAAGTGAAATATCCAAAAAGAAAAAAAACTTACAATAAGTTTTTAGTTTTGTTTTCACGATTTAATTTTTTGTAGTCCTCGCTGCTCGATATGATCTTTCTAAAAATGTTAGGACAATTTTCCTACGAGCAATTTAATTTTTAAGACATTTGAATTCTGTAAACGTTCTTATGTTTAAGACGTTTCATTTACTGGCCTAGAAAATCTAGTCACAGAGCGAAATTACCACTAACAACTGGGTTGTAAATTTCAGTAGACAACATTCAAGGCCTTTATTTTCCAATTGTATCGGGGAGGGGGGGGGGGGAGGACGTGACAGCTCCAACATGAAAAGCTGTTTGAGCAGTACCGGCCATGTGTAAATAAAAGTCGTCCCGAAAATATGGATTGGTGCTGACCGCGAACGGACGTGTTCAGTTACGCTCAGTAGATGAAAATCTCAGGGCAGATTCCAATGGGAAAAAACGATGTAGAAAAAGAGGAAACAGGAGAGGAAACGAAAGAAAACCAAGGGAGAAAGCGGACTCAGAAAACCTCAAACTTCCCGAAATTAGCTTCATTACGTCATGTCTCCCCGAACATTTCCCAAGTCTTCCAATTCCCGACAAAATCTTTAGATTCCCGAAAGAATCTTGTTTTTCTCCCCAAGCAGACCTCGTAAGAGTTGAACTGACCCCCCGCACTGACTAGACAGGCATCACGATTTTGAACATTAGATAGCCATTCAAAGAATTGAACAATCTGTGTTCTTATTACCGTATTTATTGTTGCCTCGAAATCAGATTCACAGGTAATTATTTTTTATTGAAAAAAGAGTTTGAAGAGGAAAACATTTCAAATGGGAAATTACGTTACCGCTTGATGCCGTTAACTAAAATAGGAAATCCAAGTTAGAATGATAATATTATTTCAGTTCTACTAACCTTTGAATCTTCGATTCTTCGGACGTTTCCTGCTTTGTGTTGCCGGAGCACTGATATGAAATGAAATAAGGTTGTGCTCTCGCATAATTAAAGCCCCTAATTTAAAACTCGTTGCTCATTAAAGTTTAGCATGTAGATTGTTTGTTGCAAAGTCCTTATAGGCCCTTTAAAATACCGCTCTTGAATCTAAACGGATCAATAGAGATAAAATGAGATTTAATTAGTTTGTCAAATGTTGCAAACGAATTTTACTCGTACCCACATTGTGTTGAGGTTATTACACCTCTTGAAAAAACAGCCTTCCCATAGTGTATGTGTTAATTGTTTTCAGACAAAAGCCCCTACGAAATAAAAGGTCTGAAGCTCAATAATTTAAATGAAAAATCAAAGCAATAGGCCTATTCCAAATTGCCTTTGTCTCTGTTTCAAAATGAGGCCTTGTGCTAAACGTTTCATATCAAAATAAATTTGATTTGCATGGAAACCCAGCAAAAACACAATTTCATATTAATTGTTTCGAACGAAGAATGGTTTTGACACAATAAACACTGAAATGACAACTCGGAAATGATCTGTTCACGTAATGGCTTTACCCAAACTAATTAGTTTTCCTGTTTAGTTATTATTATTGTTTTTTTCTTTTTAATATAGGTACAAAGTAAACTTAATTTAAAAGTACACTTTAGAGCTATTCAGGCGTTGACACTTTCAACTTTGTTGACACAATGATTATAAACTACTTAGAAATTCGGACACATTTAATTTGTCGGTTAATTTGTCAAAAGGAAAATTAGGGGGATTATATTGAGTTGAACACACTTATGTACAGGATTTACATTATATATAAAGCAAGTATTTTCTGCAAAGTGCTTCATATATGTTTGGGTTATTTACCATTTTCATCTTACTTCATAGTTGACAGTATTATGCGTGTTTCGGTGACCATTTATCTGTGAGGACATTTCGTGATGCCTTTCATGAGGAGCTTGTATTGGACAATCCACCGTGGGGAAAAAGGTGGCGACTGGTACTTTTACTCACAATTATTAGTGCCAAAAAAAAAAAAACGCTCATAAAAACGCAAAGGAAAGCTCTAACATCTTCAAACCCAGCATGAACAATGTTGTTAGTACATGTAAGAATTTTGCAAAAACATAGTCTCTTATATGCTCTATTGGCTGATTAGGTTTGTAATGGATTGGGGTAAAATGTAACCCCGCCATATTTTTTCGTATGCGGCTATCTGTCTGACCTTGTTTCATTTGTAACATTTTCTGTGCAATGGGCGTGCTCGAAAGGAAATTTAGGGGTGAACAATAAAAACGACAGCGTGTTTTTGTCTCGGAACTATCGGTCTGATAGTTGCCCCTCGAAAATTTGATGTTCTTAAAACTAGCATCAGATTTGTCCTCGAAGCTTCACCCGTTAGGCAAATAAGATCATCAAATTTCCGAGGGGAAACTATCAGACCGATAATTCCTCGAAAAAGAAATTAAACTCTATTGTTTAAATAGAAATCTCGAGCTTTCCGTGTAATTGTTTACTATGTGGTGACTGGAAGCCTCACGGTGACACCACCTCACACCCTAACTGCAGTATTGAAAAAAAAAAATAGAATTATGTTTATCATAATTATCATTGCAAGAACAGGCCTGACTCGCGTGGATGCACTTTTTTATTCCACCATTTATACTTGAATACAACCAACCTAACGCCGATCGACGTTGTACAGCAAGTTGCCCAACTCTGATCTAATGGCCAAGGTTGATTTTTCATTTTTTTAAGGCTTTAACTTACAAGTGCATCATTTCAGTGATACCTTAGTGCATCACAGTACCCGTAATATTGGTTTCGCTCTTTCTTTCCATCACTTCACTCTGATCTCGATCAGGTGGATCTGGATATTTTGCCTCGAGGTCAGCGCCATTGCTAGAACCTTCTCTTGTGACGACATCCCTGCTGGGCAAAGACCAAACAACTTGCCGCCAACCACGGTTTTTGCTATAGCAACCACATCGTGTCCAAAAGGAGGAGGAAATCAAGTCGCACCCTTTCCAGTCCCAATTTCCCGAGCGGTGTGCGTATGCAGTTAACTTTTGGTCACCTTGCTTCTCAGACTTATAGCGAACACATGATTCCCCTCGGCAGGTACACCAGGGACCAACTACGTAATGACAATCGTCGTCGCTGTGGCAGCCCTCTTTTGCGAGAGAACATTCAAATTCTGGGGATTCTTCTTCAGAAGCCTTGGAGTAGTCGAATTTTTGAATCTGAACCCCTCTACCTTGTTTGTAGGGACAATCAAAATTTAAAAAGCCGACAAAGTAGTTCTCCAAGTTTATGCCTCTGATGTGATTCGGTGTACCTGGGTCGAAACGACTTTGCAAGATGTCCCAGATCGCTCTGAAGGTGTGCTGGATAGACGAGGCTGAGTCCCCACCGGCTTCATTCATGAGTTGCTCAATCAGCTCGGTCGACCGAGTTTTCTCGTCCAACAGCTTGTTACGGGTTTTCGGATCGCCTCCTAAAACGAACACCTTATCACTGGTGCTCATCCTGCTTGCTTTTGATATTTCACTTTTACTCACATTGGTACATGCAGAGACACCGACCTTGCCAACGTTCGTGGGACCAGCAAACGAGAGGCAGCTTCTCACCTGAAAATCTCGTTCACTGTAAGACTTAGAACTCTCTGCAAATGTCATTTGTTTTAAGCTTGTTCCACGTGAAACGGAAGTTACAACGTGGGAACCGAATTCCCTTATGAAGGCACGATAAAGTTTCCAAGAATTCTTTTCCCAGGGTTCCACGATTTTTTCCGGCAAGAATTCCAACTTTTCGAGAAACTGTTTCTTTAAAGTTGCTTCTTCGCCATCTAAACAGCCTCTTTTCACGAAGATCTTTTCCTTCACTGCCATCACGTTTAAGGACATTCCACTCACCTTATTTTCTTTCGAACTGACGCTTTTTGTTGCAACTTTCAGAGAAGCACCCAAAGTGTATGAGGACTGCAACGAGACGTCCAAGCCTGATTCGGTCCCCAACGAAGAGTAAAAAGCCTTGTTGTTTTCATAATATTCAAAGAATCGTGAGGATTTAGGCTTTCTTGTTTCCTTACGAAAGCAATTTGGACGGAAAGACTCAAAAATGGATCTCTCGTGTTCTTGAAAGTCCTTCAGAAGGGGGATGTTTCGAAGATTCAATGCTTTTCCCAACTCCGCGGTTTCTTTGGTTGTTGTGGTTTCACAAGTTGCCCTCGATACGACTGTCAAAAGAGTGAACAACACCAAAGGGACAAACATGGCTCAGTTTTCCCTGTATACTCACGAACAGGCGTGGTATTAATATGACGTAACCTGCAAAAAATAGGATCAAAAAAATTAAAAGGACTTAGCTGGTTTAACCTTTAAAGGTTAATAACCAGGACCGTAGCTTCAATCTTGGCCAAAACTAGTTGGGACAATTGGAATTCACACATTTTTGCTCATGGCTTGACTTACGGGCAGGTAAAGAAAATTTAACACCTTGACAACACATTGACAATATTGAGTTGGGGGGAGGGGGTGGAAAAGATTAGATTTGGTACCCAAGATTGTAGCAATAGGCAAGACGAGACACTTGTCTCGTCTAGGATTTATCAAAATATGAAAGACGATGATATGCATGAGTAGAAATTTGTATTATTTCAATCGTAGAATAATTGATTAATAAAAAAACAAGTTACTGACATACATAAATATACAAAATTTTTATTAATATTTGTTAACAATTAATGTAACTATGTAATTAAAATCAAACTATTGTAAGTAAGTAATTAATATGAGTATTGTATATGTTTGTTTTGTTTCAATAAAAATTATTCACAAAAATCGCAGAATAATGATCGTAAAGAAGAGATTTTTGATATACGGAATTGCACTGTGAAAGTAAAAACTTGACTTCTCAGTCCTACACATACGAGAGGTGGTAATGCAAAGGTCCGTTAGTGTGTACATGTATGAGTTAAACGTCCCTGGACGTGCGCTAAATTGTAACCAGTATGACACTCGGACTAGTATTTGACAATATGATCTTGAACGAGATACTTTATAAAGAAATACTTTATGAAAAATGCTGAAAATAACGTTTCAGAGCTTCTTGATTTGACATTTTCTGTGTGTGTGTGTGTGTGTGTGTGTGTGTGTGTGTGTGTGTGTGTCAGTGTGTGTGTGTGTGTGTGTGTGTGGGGGGGGGGGGGCATGCTTCCAGTCCCTCCCCGTTGTTTGTATCGTCTATCGATGACAAAAGTCTGGCTACGGCCGTGTAATCAGGATGGTTGTAAGGTAACAAGGTATGCTGAACCCGTTAAGCCAATCTGTTGCCACTTTCTGAACGAACCTCATGTCGATTGTTTGATCTTCTCACAAATTGCTACATGCTGCTTTTATGTTCATTCAGACGTGTTTGTTGTGTATTTACAAGTATTTTCATAAAGTACTTTATGGTTTACTAAGCAGAGATACATTTAACATTTTGTTTGGTTTTGATGGTCAAAAACTACTCTGTATCTGTAATTTTACGACTTTTTTGGACACATATAATAGTCACACATCGATCGTTCATTTTCCCGATGAGGTTATACACCCAGGCATGAATGAACTACCCAATTAGGGCTAGTGCCCTATCCAAGAGCTCATTGACCTCGAGATTCAAGCTGTTTTCGACTGGGAAGTCCCGGTCTCGGATTCAATAAATATAGAATACTACATTGAAAATGCGCCCGTACGGTGTTTACACACGAGTTGTCGCGTATCAGAAATCGAACAAGCGGGCGAGTGAGATTTCTGATACAAAACAACGAGTGTGTAAACACCGTACAAAGCACTTTCCATGTTGTGTTGTGTTTATTATATACATACTGAGATTGTTGCTTAGTCATAGAGAATTAAATAAATCATCAGTCGAGGATACTCCATGCAATTTGTTTTCTTCAACGAGCACTTTGATGTTTCCGTAAGTTACCACCACAGTAGCTCTAAGCATATATTTGTTTCACGGCCTGCCTTTCTTTCATTTTGTTGACTTACTTCAAACTGTCCAACGAATAAACTACGAGATACTGGTTCAGTTCTCCCGATACTGTTAAACAGAACTCTTACTCGTCATGTTTTCGCTTGTCAAAAATTTGTTCAACACACCTGGTTGGACTTCGCCTGCCGCTTTGTTTTCTGTTGCGTGTTCTTGTTCTCCAAATTTTCGACATTCCTTCTCCCGAAGACCTGTAGACTTATCACTTTTGTGTTTTTCGAGGAAAGCTGATTAAGTTTCAAGGTCAAAGTTGGAATTTACAATTGCGAAAAACTTTTTAGCTTCGCAAAGCGACGGCCTGTCTGAATAAAAATTTCAACTTGCCGTACGGCTCACACGTGAAAAAGCACGATACGCGGCCCCTGATTGGATGTATCACTTTTCTCACATGTGAGAAAAGCGATACGCGACATTTGATTGGTTTACATCGGTTTGCGAACGAAAATTTACTTCGCGGCTTTCCAGTGTGTAAAACTCAGTATGTATATAATAAAACATAAAATTTACGTTCTGGCTCCTAAATGTGATTTCGGCGCAGATGCTACACTGTTTAGAGGAGCCGATTTTCCGAGAAACAGCAGCATTTCAATGTTTGTCCCCTGGCAGTGGCTAATTTTCATTATACTGTCAAAAATGGTCTACTCAGATTATCAAATATACTTAGCTGGGAACATCGAAACAACAAGACATCGATACTTGCAAAACCACTAACCGCTAAAAATGACTTCCAGTTAAAAATTGCAAACGTTTAATTGCAAATTGCTCAAAATTAAAACACAAACTGCTAACTTCAGCTGGCGTAGTGCACGCGTGAAATTTCTTGTACTAGGCCAGACGTCATTTTCTGTCGCGCAAGGTTTGTTCTAAAAATAGCTTTCTCGAGAAAAACATCGCACCCTTCCCAGTACTAGAGGAGGACTTCTGGAATTATCAGATTATGAACTTCGATTCTGTCTAAACTTATAATGATTTTTTTGGAAGTCGAACAAAGAACTCCAGAAATGTTTATCCCTGTTGTTGAGAAAGACAATTTTAAACCTATGGAATTATTGCTAAAGGAAATAATTAATTCATTTTACTTAATTGTCTGTTCAGCAACAAGGCCAAGGATTAAATCATATAGTTGTATTGTAATGTAAGTCATGTATGTGTATTGTAAGCAAGTTATGTAGCTGCATTGTAAGTCAGGTGTGAATAAATATTATTAAAATATATATAATAAAAACAGAAGTGCGATTATTTTTTCTGTGAAGAGTACGGACACGGCAGAATGCACCTTTGAACTATAAGTAGGGGGCAATAAGTTTTCAATTTCTTTCCCCCCGGTTTTTTAAATGTCAGCAGCTTCGAACTTTTAAATTCGAAGTTGGCCCATAAGCAATGAAAAAAACTTTTCTGTTTTGGTAGTTTATGGTTCCTTTGCACACTTATTGTAACTAGCTAGACAAAGAGTTTCCGTGATCACATCAATCTATCTCCACGTAATAATAGTGAACACTTAAAATGCTCAATCGTTTTTCTCATTACTAGCGTGGAATGAGATGCGCTGCAGTATATAAATGCCTTATTAATCAAAGAGACGGAGAATAGGTAAATTATTTTCTACTTACCTGAAGACAATCGACTCCTCTGAAATATATTCAGGTCTAGATCCGTGCTGGGCGCTAATATGAAAAATGTGTTTTCCTGTAACAGAATATATATCCTCAATTTGCAATTCTTAGTTCATAGAACATAAGCACACAGGTGTTTTGTGTAAGGAGCTGATAGGCCCCTCTAAACAAGGTTTTTAAAGGTTAAAAGGTTAGCTAAGGTTAATGGAAACAAATGGAAAAACGTCAAGTCCATCGGCTTCCCATTTGTTGAGTTGTTTTGAATGGTTCCACCATTGCGTCTCGTGTCATTACACGCGCTTTTATGAAAGGATTTTCGGTTTACAAACAAAGCGGTTAATTGTTACCAGACAAAAGCTCTTATCTAACAACTGGTGAAATTGAATAATACAGTAACTGATTAAGAAATCAAGGTATTAACCTAATTGGTTTCTCCATCAGTTAAGCAAACTAACCAGTTTGAAGCCGCGGCGTTAAACTTTATGTAAGGAAAACGCGTTTACTCTAGTTGATTTATTAAAAGGCCCGGAAAAGGAACGTATCGCCGATCTTCTCATCGGTTTGTCGAATGACAAACCTTATTTCCATCAGCTACACGGTCGACTTAAAGCCTTTAAACATTAACAAGCAGTAAATGTATTGTTGATGATTGGCAAAAATTTGAAGGCTACAGGCGTAGACCTTTCAGCTGAAAAATGTTTCAGGTTTAAAGCGGATGATATCTTAGTTTGTTTTCCTTACGGCAGAATAATACCCAATGGAAATACAAAACCTGTTCTTTAGATACTTAAGAGCGCCTGTCTGTAAAAATCAGACAAATTCAAAATTTCGCGGCAAGGGTGGAAAATTCGATTTCTTTCATATTTTAATGTTACATAGGCTAGGGTATTACTAAAATCACTGCATAGTTCTTTCGGTGAAATATCCTTTTATTTCAGAGATAAATGCAAATAAGCAAAATCCGTTAAAATCGTCATTTGAGGCGCTCAATTATTACATGGGTTTGAAAGCCTTGCGTGCAAAAACCGATTACTCTACCGTCTTTAAAACATCACAGCCTTCTTTTACAACTTCTAAATATCTGTTAAAATGATTTGGGGAGATAGTGCTCTGTTCTTTGTATACAATATAATTTAATTTCGAAGGCATACAATTTACTTCAGTAAAAGTAATGCGTGAAAAAACGTAATTTTTACCATGTGCGAAACCTTCAAATTGATTGAGCTGCTGGTGGTTGAATGTTAGAAGGATGGTCTACAGGTTCCCGTAAAAATGTCTTTGGGCAAATGATTAATAGCGACGCGAGAGCTTTACAAAATCTGTTAAAAATGCAGATATTTGACCTTCCGTGGCCGAACTTTGAAGTTGCGAGTGACAGTGACAACGAGTGACAAAATTTCGTCCCGTCACTTGTCTAAACTCGCAGTAGATTATAATAAACGGATAGGAAACCCTTTTGATATGTTCTTACCTTAAAATCTGCTGTAAAAGACGAGTCAAAAGGCCATTTTAGCCCGATTATTGAGTCGTTTGATCTTTGTCTTGTAACGTGTAATTGTACACCGCGCAACTGTCAACGTATTCACAAGACAAATACAATTATTTGATCAACTTTCGGGGCTTTTCATTACGACTTCATCTTTTCGACGGCTCAATCATTTGTTAAACATTGCTTAGAATGTAGTATCTGAAAATATTACCGCGCAGATACTACATGTGACTGCTACAACAGAATGACACAGAAATGCCGGTGCTCACATCTTGAATTGCAGGCAGCCGTTTGTAAGTCACGCAATCCAATTTAGCGGGGTGGAGAAGGGTGAAGTAGCAAACAGCCACAACGAGAACAACAGCAATAATTAAGGCTGATCACTATACTGGATAACTTTTCGTGCAGACACAAAAAGCTATCCGGTAAAGTATGAACACCTATCCGGTATGTGACTCTCCTGTTTAGAGATCGGCGCGTCGCAGCTTTGCGTTTCCCCCGGGGGGAGGGGGAGAGGTACTGCCTTATAAGAGGCTAATAGGGATGTGCCGCAGGATGGGGTTGCATTTTTACGACTGGATTGACCATAATGGGGTCGCATTTTCAATAGAGTTACTAGAATGGGGTCACACATTTTCGGATTTTTGGGGGTAAGACTGTTCGTCATATTTACGGTTAGCAAACATACCAGAATGTTTTTACTGCAGACGGAAAGTAAAGTGGTCTCATTCAATCTAAAAAAATGGGTCAATTCATGAAAATAGAAAGTGAAAGTGAAAGTTGGGATGGCGAAAATTACATATTTGCTCAAAAGTGACTAAGATGGGGTCTATAATTGGCCACGATGGGGTAGGGGCTCTGAGAGGCCAGCGGCACATACCCAGCAAAAATTGACCCAAATATCAAACAAGCGCCCCTATCGAATAAGCGCCCTCCCTCTACTCCTCATAACTTTTTTAAATAGTAGGAATACAAGAGGAATGGGACGGTCTGCTTATTGATGACGAGGATAATCTCGAAGATAAAGAGCAAAGTGATAGCACGTAAATAGCGCGCGCACCGTGAAAGATCGTGACGTCATTACTACAAACTCTCTTGCAAACACAACTCTAGGCTGATTTAGCAACAGAAAGGGAGCGTCAGTTGACGACGGCGCGCGCAAATCAAACAACAGAGCGGCACATTGGCAACGAAAGTCGCGTTTAGTCCTTTCCGCGCGCTTTCCCGTCGTCAACTGACGTTCGCGTTCTGTTGCTAAATCAGCCCATCCAAAAGTCGGGTTTGCATGAGCTGTGACGTCACCATCTTTTGCAGTGCGCGCGCTATTCACGCAATCCCCGGTGGGTGGGGGGGGGGGGGGGTACTTCTAGAAAAACTGGGCGGGGTTGTGCGGCACGCCTCCTGAAACCTTTACCCTATTTCAGACCAAAATCTGAGATTTTTCCTACCCTATTTCAGACCTGATCCTTAAATCAATACCCTATTTCAGACCTGCCTTATAATCAGTTCCCTAGGTCAGACCAATGTTAAAGGCAATGTTGATACGCTTTGATTAAGTGGGATACAAAACTGTACTGTTACGGAACGTACCCGGTTGGCCTAAAACCCAAAGGGAAATGGTCTTATCGCCTAATTATGAAGAAGTAGCTTCTTCTAAAAAAACATAGCCAGACCAAACTGGTCGAAATTGATACCCTTTTTTAGACCAAAAAAGATAAAAAACCATACTCTTTGGCGCCGCACACACCTATATAGCAGATATAAGGGATTACCCCCCCCCCCCCCCACCCTCCCGGGCCACAATCACTATACATTTGTGTAAAGTGTTTAATGGGACTTCGGTACTCTTGTTTATAACAACCACTGTTTTAACGAATAAAAGGCACATGTCTCGAAGAATCTGTACAGAAAACTTTCATAACCTTTTTATACAAAACAAGAACTGATTACGCTCACAAAAATTCGTGTACAACAGGTCGCAACTAGCAGCATATCCCTTTTGATTACTGCCTGCAACAATGATTCTTGCTTCTTTTTCATTTTTGAAACCCTGTTCGCAAATGAGACACGCGAGTTGTTAGTGTAACCAATAACGTTAATTTATAACGTTCGCGAAATAAGATGACCCAACGAAGGATACCTGTCAAAATAAAAGGAACAAAGGATTTTGTCGCCTGACAAAAAGCTCTAGGCATCTTTCAAGTTTTGGTAATTACAAAATTTTCCAATTTTTTGCAAAGGCCAAACTCTTTTTTTTGTCGCAGTGCGAACAGGTTTAGTTTTTTGTCGATGTTTATTATGATGTCGTAACTAACAACAGCGCTAGATTGTAGAGTGCCAGAGTGGTTACAGTAGAAACTAGACTTTAGCAAATATGAAGCAAGCAAGAAAGAAGAAAAAGGCCATTGGCACGATGACACCATTTTACTGCTACGACCAGAATCCTCAGGGTTTCGCTTTCTTGTACAAATCAGGACTTTTGATCTTGCTGGGATTACTAAATTTAAAAAAAATATATGAAAGTAAAATACGAAAAGGATTCTGGTCGTAGTAGTAAAGTAAC
This sequence comes from Porites rus, assembly GCA_964035705.1. Classification (NCBI taxonomy): domain Eukaryota; kingdom Metazoa; phylum Cnidaria; class Anthozoa; order Scleractinia; family Poritidae; genus Porites; species Porites rus. The sequence goes on from OZ037996.1 coordinate 29,050,623, forward strand.
GCCATCGTGCAAATGCGTAGTATTCGTTGATAAATCGGCTTTAAAAAAACTCTTTAGTCGTGTATAAAGGGTTTCCAGGTGTACTACATGTACTTTCAAGCACCACCACTCCTCCCCCGTGAAAATGCACATGACAGTATTGCGTGACGAGCAGCGTCGACATTATTGTGCCGTTGTAGCACCGGTCAGATATATACTTTCTTGCAGTGTAAAGCATTGTTTAACAAACGGCTAAGCCGTCGAAGAAGATGCAATCGTGATAAAATTCGCCTAAAACTGATCAAAGATTGGTATTCGACCTTTGAAGACGTCGAAAGTTGACGCGGTGTGTCGGGTGTGAGGTGTAAATTGCAGAGGTTACAAACCAGAGGTCAAGCGACGAACGACCGGAAAATGGTGCTAAAATCATCTTTGGACCGGTTCTTTACTGCTCATAATAAGGTAAAAACATTTCGAAACGGCTTTCTATCTGCTTATTTTAACTTAATGTGGGTTTAGACAAGAGAAGGGACTAAATTTATGTCCGACTCGCAACTTCAAAGTTGACCACGGAAGGTCAAATACCTGGATTTTTAACAGATTTTGTAAAGCTCTCGCGTCGCTATTAATCATTTGCCCAAAGACATTTTTACAGGAATCTGTAGACCATCCTTCTAACATTCAACCACCAGCAGCTTAATCGATTTGAAGGTTTCGCGCATGGTGAAAATTACGTTTTTTCACGCATTACTTTTACTGAAGAAAATTGTATGCCTTCGAAATTAAATTATATTGTATACAAAGAACAGAGCACTATCTCCCCAAATCATTTTAACAGATATTTAGAAGTTGTAAAAGAAGACTGTGATGTTTTAAAGACGGGAGAGTTATCGGTTTTTGCACGCGAGGCTTTCAAACCCAAGTAATAATTGAGTGCCTCAAATGACGATTTTAACGGATTTTGCTTATTTACATTTATCTCTGAAATAAAAGGATATTTCACCAAAAAAACCATACAGTGATTTTAGTTATACCCTAGCCTATCTAACATTAAAATATGAAAGAAATCGAATTTTCCACCCTTGCCGCGATATGTTTGATTTTTACGGACAGGCGCTCTTAAGTTATTACCCTGAAAAAGATGATAATAATTTCAGGTTCAAAAGAAACTTAAACGAATAAATCACGAGATAGAACTTTCTGCTCCCCACACAACAAGTAACCCAAGTGTTAATGATAACAAGGGTAAGACCTCGACATTTGAGCTAGGGTTGGTTTTCGTCTAAATAAAAGATTTCTATTTTATCTAACTCCCCCTCTCCTCTCCCGCACCTAATATAGTTAAAAATCCAGAAAGTCATTCAATGAAAAGTTAATCTCAGAGCAGCCACTGGGATTTTATGTCCATTGCATGGCATGTATTTGTCTGCGCCTTCATTACCAACGCACATATTTGCGTAAGAAGCTGATAGATTAAATTGTTTAGTGGAAAAACTAAAGGTCCTTTAGAAGTCCATGCACGAGCTAACTATTCGTTGTTTGTGACTTTTGCGGGTTCCCTCATTGCCCTGTGCCGGTATTAAATGACTTTAATGCGTTAAAATCATCCTTCCTGTCCACAAAAAAGGTTTTTAATTGTTATCGAACAAAAGCCTTTCCTGACAACTGGTGATATTATTAAATTTAACCCTATGGCTTTCCTCGTCTGTGAAGCAAACTAACGATTTTTAAACCCCCGAGAATTATAGTCGCGGCGTTATTACGGGAGGAAAAAGGATGGGACTTATTTACTATATATAGAAAACTGGGTGTAATCTAGTTGATTTACTTCAAGAGGGCTTGATCAGTTCTGAACGATTTGGTGAAATGACAAATCTTATTTACTCAGTTCTTTTTCTCTTTCTTCTCTACTCAAACATCAGATCAGTCACAGGTGCTAGTATACAACGTGTAAGATTTTAAAGTGCTACTACGACGAAAATTTTTGTTTTTGTTTCCGAGTTTTTGTAACATAGATCTTTTGTATATGTTCAAAATTATACAAATAGCGAAAAATTGGAACGATACTTGCGTACGGGGGCTGGAAATTTCCCACTGAAAAGTGCGTAAATACCGTCCGCCATTACAAAGTTCGCAAAACAATAGCCCGCGAGATCTCCGCAAAGCGGTCGTGCGTTTGACCACGTGATTTATGCACTGTGACGTAGAAACATCAACCAAAAGATTCGCATTTGGGAAAAGTTTGTGAGTTTAGAGCCTTTTAACAAGACGTTTAAGATGTCATCTCCGTCGGATTCCTCTTCCTGCACATCTGAAAGTGATCTACAAAGTTTTACAGTTGACAAAGTGATTGGGGAATTGTCTGAATTTGCGCCGTACGACTACAGTTGCGCACCCCTTGCTACCGAGGAAGAAGCCGAGGACCATCATCTTCATCGCGAAGAAGAAGAGGAACAACAGTTTCAACGAAAATGGTCGGGAGAGGTGCCAGTGAATGAATGGTATGGTATTATCATGGAATGTAGATTTATATTTTTATTTTCCAATTTCAACATACCCTTCGTTAAATCGTACGCGTGACGAACGCGACTATGTGTTTTGTTTAAGTTTACAATTTCGTTGCTATGTGATTAGCTGTAGTCCTGATTTTATTCGATAGTTTTATTGAAGAGGTCAGACAATTAATAATTTTATACAGACGTATTTTTCTTGTGTTTGACGAATTTTTCACATTATTTTGCAGGTGTTCGTGCTCGAACTGCTCTGTCAGCCTTGTTACAAAAGCGCAGGAGTGCTTTTGCTGCAAAGAGATCGATCGCTGCGAAGAGGTCATGGAAAAAGCCATTGGAGACCGGACCGTATACATAACCCCCCATCCAGGGTTTGAAAGCGTCTGCTTAAACCGCCACGCATTAGAAGTGGCTGCACTGGGCCTAAAAACGCGAGCTGGAAAGTCGTACACAACTGTTCGTGGGCAAAGCAACAAAAGTGATGATGAGTAAGTTGGGGTACTGTTGACTTTGTATCGGAACGATCGAACCTTACATAGCATTGAATAATTGATACATCTAAGCTTATCACCGTGGTCTGATCCCATAGAATCACATTTTTTATTTTCTAAATGGCTTTATTGCCCCCAACTGCTTATTTTTAAAAGGAGTATTTATTTATCTCCATCCAATCCCTCCTTGAATTAACAGTGATCTCATTTCTCTAACTAGATTCCTGAGGTCTGTGGCCTATCGCCAATTTACAAGACTGCTGTGCAGTTATATTGGTAGTTCCAGGCGATACCCCTTGCCCTGTTGTGCCTACAATAAAATCAGGAAACAATTTCCGAGTCAAAATGGCCATTATCGTGGATTCGAAGATGAAGAAAATGAATAATAAATGCACTGTTTGTTCTTGAAGAGTGTCATGTATGCCATTGGGGCCAAGAAGGACCTACAGTAGTTGCTTGAATACTTGTCCGGAAGCACTTAATTTTATGGGCCAAACTTCAGAATTCTCAACCACTTACTCGCTATTTGTTGAATGACAAACTTGCCCACTGTGTGAAGCCCTGTTCTTCTAGCGTTCAGTTAAACTCAGGTTTAGTGACTGGGAATTCTGATGTTGCTCCAATTTTCATGTACACAAGTAATAAAAATTAAATCGAATTCAGCCTGAATTTAATTACAGTTTTAATGTATCGTTTCTTTCTTTTCACTCGGCTCACAGAGCACTGCAAAACTTAATAGCAGGTTACCTGCTGGAAACTTGCCTAGCAGGTCTGGTTGACTCTTCCAGACTTTTGTCTGGCTACAATTTCTGCAGAAACTTTCTACGGTTAACAAGGTACCTGTCTGTGATACAGAGAGTTTGGGTTTTGAAAAGGAGCACAAGTGGCAGAACTGAAACAAAAGAAGTTTGGAAAGGAAAACAATTCCCTTCGGTTCCTCTCGAATGTTTTTTCCTTGTAGATCCAACCTGTAAAAAATGATTGAAAGGAAATACTCATTTAATCATAGCATCTGGAATAATAAGATAACAATAAAAAAAAATGATTGTCATTTTTATTGTCTTTCTCAGGGTGTTGCCAGTTTTTCAACTTGTTGTAAATCTGGCTAATTGTGGGTTGGGATTTTATTCTCACATACATCCTGAAAAATGCTTTTTTATAATAATTCTGTTGATTGCACACATGACAACTTTGAGCCCTTAAGCTATCTAGCCCACCCCAACGATGCATAATTTATTACAAGTGGTTGAGTGGACAAACCAAACATTTTTAGGCCTGGGACTTCCGGTCTATGGGCTGGCTATGCCTCTTATTTTATTTTTATTTTTTATTTTTTGCAATTCTTATCTGAGTAAATTAAAAAAACAAATTTCATGTACTCTTGTTTCTAGATAGATCTTCTCATACTGGAAGTTAGTTTTAGGCCTAAATCACTTCCCAGAGGATACTTAGAGCTAAGATGTTAAAATGCAATAAATTTTGCATCTTTGTACCTTGGGTTCTGATGAGTCTTCACCGAGTCATCATCTTCCTTTAGTTTTTTATAGGCATCTTCGATTTCTTCAGGACTCCATGTAGAGTCTTCATCACACTCAAACTCCTCATACGCGTCGTCCTGCATTTCCTGCTCATCGTCTGATTCATCCTCTTGCCCTAACTCTGTCTCATTTGTTACTGGCCATGGATCAGTTTGAATAGCTTAAACAAATGGAATTAAAAAAATTCTATCACCATTAAAATTTTAATTATTATTAAATAATCAAATATTGATAAAATATAATAAAAATATAAAGATAGGCAGTTACGCCTATATGACTCATCAATATCAATTAATTATTGTTGACTCACCAGCATTCACCATCAGCAACTGCTTCGGCTCTTGTATGCTCTTAAAGGTTTCAACCCACTGATCTTGATTGGAGATTAAATTACTCTTCAGTCTTGTGACTTTGCCCCTTAACTGAGCCACCTCACTCCTCAGGGTTTTGCATGTTGTACAATTCCCAGCATGTCCAGTTGGAGTATCCTACAAAAAACAAACTTTCGACATTAATACAGGCTGTAATAACAAGACTTTAGAATTTTTGTGTTTTAGTATTGTTGTAAAATAACTACACATGTAGTTTTCCATTGTTATGATAATACAAAGATGCAAATAACCATTAATTACAGTTATGCGCCTACCATAGAAACCTGTTCAAGTTCAGGAATCGTTAATGATTCATCAATCTGCATAACTTCATCCATATCCTGCACTTTTTCGATTCCCTGAGCCTCCAGGATCTGCATGGTCCCAGTAACCTCATCAGTGCCTGAAATCCCTTGGCTCTCGAGAGCTGTCTTATCACCAGGAGTACCTAGGACCTCTGAAGCCATCTCAGCATCAACACTTATCTCACCCGTCTCAGTCTCAGGGATGCAGCCCTCGTTTTCAGGATTTACCTCAAGCAAAGAACCCTGACTTGTATTCAGAACATCCTCGACTTCTGGAGACTCCTCAGGGTTGAGATTGGGAGCACCCATAGTGTCAGCACTCTCCTCAGGTGCAGAACTTCCTTTCAAGAAGATCACCTCTTCTTCAGGATTATCTTCTTCCTCTGTATCCTCATTATTAGTTTGACCAGCCAGAATTGCATTTAGTAGCTAAAAATGAAAATAGGTACGACCATTTTTTATATCTCCCCTTGAAAACAAGTTTAAATTTGAGCTTTATGTCGATGTTTTCAAAACTAGAAATGGAAGCAAGGTTTAACCACATCTTTGCCTTAAAATGTATGCATCATTTGCAGACAGTGAAAATAGAATTAAAATACAAACGAAAAAAAACCCCGCAAACAGTAACTGAACTTATAGAATGTAGAAATCAGACTAAGTCCATTTTTGGTCGTTTTAAAAGACTCGCGTGTAACTCTTAATTTGCTGTAAGATTTCTTGGAGGGAAGTTTGGAGTACTGTCAAATCTCAAAGTAACAGCAAGATTAGATAATCTCTCAAAAAATAGAGAGCCGGATTTCTATGTAGCTTCACTTTTTCTAGATTTTACGCTTGAGTGGAAAGGTCTGGGAATTGGGGAATTGACTTCACGTCCACTCAGCGCAAATGCCGGTTTTACTATAACTATGAGAAGAAAGCAGAAAAGTATGAAAACACATGCAACAATATGGGAAGTCCAAATAGTCAGAGCATTCATTACACGAATATTGAACAACGATGCCGTAAAAAATCATGTCACAGCTAAATGGGGAAATAAATATAATGGTGATAAGCACAGCTCAAATACATTGTAATTTCACTCACCGATCGTCGACTCCGCTTTGATAGTGTTTGAGAGGATTTTTTCCAAATGGTTGGAAACGTCCCCTTCTTCAAATTCCTTTTCATGTCTTTCATCGGAAAAGCAAGCGTAAAACAATCCCTTGTAAAATGTTCCGATCACACAGCAAATTTTCCCACTGGGCTGAAATCCTTCCGATGAATGGACACGAACCTTTTCCACTTTAATCTAACGCTGCCCGAATCAGGAGAATTATGAATAGAAATCCCCAATTCATCGTTCTTTACGTTTCCACAGTCCTGACCAACACAACGTCTACCAGGCATACTTTCGCCAGAAGTCAAAAAAGCGAAGAAAGAACCTCCAAAAGCTTCCAAAAATATCTCGTCCTGCATGCGAAATTAGCCACGTTTGTTTGCCTTGTTTTGCTGCGTTGATGTTTCTACGTCACATCTCGCCCCAACTCCTTCAAATACTACTCCCGGTCATTTTTTGAATCGAGTAATGGCGGCAAGACATTTACGAAAATTGCCGTGCAAATAAACACACTTCCAGATCATATTTGGACTCCAAACTTGGCACGGTAAGTCACTTTTACATACATTTTCGAAATATGTAATCAAAAACAAATTCCAAAATTTGATCGTAGTAGCACTTTAACAATACAGGGGAACTGCCACGACTAGTCAGTAGGCTTGTATTTTGTTTTATTCTTGTGACGTGGATACACAATACCGACGACAAGAAAGAAGGCGCAGTCAAATACATGCAATGGAATAGATATACAAGATCCCGAGTAGTAAGGCAGGCTATACTAAGCGGTAACCAATCAGAGCGCAGCAAAATTTTTTTAACCAATCAGAATCGAGCATAGAGCACACGTGACCAAAATGACGTCACAATACCCATATTTGGGCATCGAAATTCACGTGACCCCATAGAAAAAAGAACACCACACATTCTTCACATAGTTTTAATGACCGCGTAGAGCCTGGTGACAAGCGGGACGCATGCGCAGTTCAGCCCCAGACGTTTACCCTGCACAGTCACGTGAATAGGATCGTAAGCACATGCGCAGACCGCCCATCTACTCCCCAGGTCCCCCGCGTTCATGTGAGCCTATGTCCGCCTAGACCTACTGCGCATGCGCAAACACTCAAACGAAGCCCCAGACCCCTCGCATCCCCGTCAGTCAATAAAAAACACACTGTATGGAGATCCACATCATTTAATACAAAAACAAAAATCGCGAGTGCCTTAAGTTACAAGCGGGACGTAGGTGAGGTCCGAGTGACGTCACGCCCTTGATGATTTTAATACACAGAGTAAATGTAAGGTGTTTGCTTCCTGGAGGAGGACGTCATATGCTTAGGATGAGGCCACTTAATATAATGGTTGAATCCGGTGAAAGACCATGGTTTGATCAAAAATAAATCAATATGAAAAAAAATACCTACAAAAAAAATGACAACTTTTTAGATCCAAGAAGCAAACTGAATGAGAAACAGTCGACCATTGCCACGCACAAGGCGGTGGTTTATTGTCCAATGATTGACTAGAAAACAAAAAAGACTTAATTACAAAATGGGACGTGTGTGACGCCCTCGTGGCGTCACGCCCTGGAACGATTGTACACAAAACAATTCTATTAACATCCAGTCTTGCGTGAACTCAAAATGCTCTAGGATCCAATGACATTCTAATAAAAAATCAACGTCTTAGTTTGAACAAATAGAGTAAGCTGGACCATCCTTGATGATTGACGATACAAAGTTTGTGAGGGATGGGCCAGCTTCGGAAAATCATCACCCGTTGGAGGATCCAATGGGAATCTAATTGAATTAAAAAACATAGTCATGAACATCCAGCAGGGGTGGCGCCACCATGCAGACCTCCCCCTGCCGGGTGTTCAGAATTCCCATTCCATGCTATCCATCATCGCACAGCCCCGACAGGGTTCATGGAGGGTGGACACGTGCCGTAAATAGATCTAACAACGATTACAAACAAAATACAATTGTCCCGTCAGGTTTTGGTGGTTCCTCGAGTGTTGGTGAATCACCTGGGCAATGGCTGAAAAAGGGAAGGGAGATAAATGGCTCGTATGACAAAACGAGAATCTGAAAAAGGAAAAAAAAACATGTTTTTAAGGACGGGGTGGGTACCCCATGCCTTGCAACATCTCGCACCAATGACAGGGCACGTGTAAGTCGCCGGCAAAACGAAAGTTCAAATAACAACGACAACAGAGTAATTTGATGGGTCTCGGAAACGGAAGATGGACCCCCGATCCAGTGTACCACTGCACGATACTACCGAGGAAACACCATGCAGCGGAGGTACCATGAACCCTGTGGGTGCTGAGAATGGTATGCGAATCTACGAAACAATTAATAATAATACTGTTGTAAGCCCATGAGTAAATAAGCAATACGGTCTCGGATCCAACCACTGTTCCCATAGTGTTCAATCATGGCATTTATATCTGAAACGTTTCATGAAGACTGATTACACATCTAACAGTACTATACCCACATCTTAATTGAGTGGGTCTAAGCCATCCTCCATAGTGTTTTAACGTGAAATGAAAGCCTACAAAGAAGTGGAAAGTCGAATCAAGATGGGAATATTGGCACGAAAGAAACCGGATTGCAAAGGGCGGATCCATTGCGTGTGATGCCGTAACAGGCAATGCGTGGCTGTAAAAAAAAAATTTTGACTGAAATTAATCATCTAAAAAGCCCAAGGCAGCCAAAGCCGGTTCACCCACAGGACCCTGGGCCCGGAGAAACGCATTGATCCTAAAGGTCATCCGTAGGGGCCAATCGTCCCAGTCCCGATGGTTGGGGTCCCCATTTTGCACATATTCGACGATCTCATCTTCAGTGAGGGATCCCTCCTGGTTGCCAGCAATAACATCATCTAATGTCAATCCGTCCATCATGCGTTCACAGTGGTTACACACCCCGCCATAAGTGGGATGGGCGACCCACTGATAAATGTGGCAGACTGGCTGGTCTTCAATATACTCCCAAGAATCTAACAAAAAAAATTAACAGGAACAGGATGGAACCCAGAACCGCGCAGCCCAATTGAGTCGAGCTCGATGAGGGCAAAGACACAGGTGGACAGGCCACAACACGCATCGTAGAAAATCAATCCCCGGGAACACGTCTATGAATCAAAAAAAAAATGGATAAGGCAAAGGGACCCACACCCGAAAAAAGGAAAGCCATAACACTCACCCGCCATTCTGCGGCGATGAACCTCATGATCCAATTTACGGGCAACGGGGTGGTCCCACGGCAGCGTTTTCGCCCAATCTCTCAGCTCTTCATGGGTGCATCTTCGGAACAAGGTGCGCAGACAATCTTGTCTCATCGGCAGGTGCCACAGGGTCTTTAACATCTCGAACAACATCGCAATAGGTACCGAGTACAGCACAATCGTCTGCAAAGAGCTCACCATTTTGACCAGATGAACTGAACAATGTGGAATGAGCCCAATTCTAGTGCGCGTGGGGTTTTACCGACTCTTTCAGAGAACGTGATTGGTGGAGAGCCATCACGTGCGGATGTTATGAACGAGAGGAGACTCTAGGGGGTGCCCCCCATGGGTACACCTTTTCATTCCCCGGACCAGGGGTCTAGCGCGAGTAAGTGATTGGTGGACACGAGAGGATGAATAAGGGAACACTGCGTAGAGAGGTCAGTTGCCTGAAGTTTACCGTGTCAGGATGGACTGCCGAGGGTTGGTCGATCCTCAGAACAAACCGTTTGGCCGTTTGCTCCCCTTGGAGGTGCAGATTAAGATCATGTTTTGGGTGCACTGTTTCTACACCATGGACAGGCGAAAGAAGGTGGTGCAAGAAATCAAAGGGTTGCCCAGGTGCGACTTGACGGGGTTCCCCCAACAACTGGGCGAAGATCGTTGGTGGAACCAAGTGGTGGTGCGGCTGCACGCCCCAAGAAAAAATGGCTGCCACCACTGCCACCGCCTCATGGATCACCGGTTATCGGTGAGTAAAAATGTGTTTTGAATCTTCTTCTTCTCATGACCTTGACTTTGAGAATTTTTTTTTCTGGGTTTCAGATTGGCATGATGGTGGAAATGGCGCGTCAACCCCCCAATCTCGACCGCCTGATGAACGAGGGCATTGCGTTTGTGATTGACACTATCAAACACCAGCTCCCCCACTGTCCCGTTGGACAACGCCCCGTCATGATTGACAGGAGGAAGCCCTCCTACGATACGTTGGACAAAGTGATGAAACGCTTGGACTTGATTATGAATGTCACGGCAGCCATGAATTTTATTGTGATTGATATTCATTAAAAAACAAGTGATATGTTCTGAACAGTGTTTTCTGTTTAATGTTCATGTACGTTTAAATAAAGCCTCCAGGGTGGGATAAATGGCTTGGTCTTCTTCCCGCGTGCCTATAATGGCGGTCTTGTCTTGGAGGGTGGGGAGAGCGATATAGTCCTCAGTCATGCCTTCGCATTGTTGATATTGTTGGGAAGTGGGATTCCACCGAAGCCATTCTTCCCTATCCACATCAAACACATAGAGGGGTTTGCCTAAGAGCTGAGCCATGACCACACCCCATCCTGTCCCGCCCAACACATGCTTGCGCATCTCGTCGAAATGGCCTACCGCCAAGACTAAAGACGCTGGCTGGATCACGTGAAAATTCCGCTGGATATACTGAAGGCTGATGGGAAGATGGATTTTTCGACCCAATCGAAACGCTGCCTGGGTCACGGTGGGTGCGGCTGCGTCCAGATCCGATTGCGTCAAGGGCGCGAGGGACTTGGCTCGAGGGTGACAGGGTGGAATGAGGACCACACATGTATGACCATACAAATGACATAATCGTTCGACATGCGTGTCCACGCTTTTAGCGCCTCCCGTGTAAATGGTCAATGGCATGTTCTGTGAAAAATTAAAAACAAGGTTTATGGTGAGATAATGGAGTCCACGCCCACATGGTGTGCGGTTCATCGTCAGCGTACAGCATGGGGGTTTGCCATTCCCGACACGTGACCGTTTGTTCGAAAATGCGTCGAGCATGACGACAATTACTGCAATTATCGGGAATCCAATCCAGTCCTTGTCCTTGAGCGAACGCCTTGTCTTTGTCGTCCTTACAAGGGTTGCATAAGATCACATCCAACAGACGATCGCATCGTTTTTGCCACAAGACGCGTTGGGCATTGACTTGGTACAGGGTGGGTAAGACATTGGATTGGCGACGTAACCACCCATTCATTTGACAAGCCCGGACGTGCGCGCAATGATCATGCCAAACGCCACTCTCACGTGCCCCATGGCAATGGTCCATACACCAATTACGGCCCTGATCGTTCGTGGCCATCACATTGACGGTGGCAATGGGAAGAGAGGCCAAGTCCGGGCAGCCCTGCCCTTCCAAGACCACGAGGGGGTACGACCTCTCTTGGAACAGTCGATACAGACCATTCAGCGTGAACACCCCAAGTCGATTCCGTTGGGGGGTAAGGTACTGGTGACACCAACGGGTGAGATCGTCCCGGATCTGATGGTAGGGATGATACTCGTGGCGAGTGTAAGCCGTGTACGGTTCAAAAGGCAACCCATGCACTGTCTCGGTCTGACGATCGACACGCGTCTTGGCCTTCTCGGATAATTGATGATACGACACGCCCTGCGGTAACAGGTATTTGAACAACACATGATGATGCCCTGTCCAATCACACAAGGCCAGTTCTCGAATAATATACTCGTCTCGGGAAATGGCAAACCCCTGACTGAACACCAAGAGACCCACTTGGTTCAACGCCATGTTCGCTTACCGTCAAGAAGAGAGGACCGCGACGACTGAAAACGGTCGTCGAACCACCCCTGATTTTATAACAGAAAGCGTGGGCTCTGATTGGTGGACCCTCCGATCACGCCACCCTCACGAGAGCCCGAGTAGAGTCCGGATTGGTGGAGACCAAGATCATAGGAGGATCATGAGACTCGGGTGGATGGGCTATAAAAGGCAGGCCAGACGTGCACCCAAGTCATTCCGCCAAAGCATGGAACGTCAAGCCACTCAACCTGCTGCGGTGCCCTCAGGACGCAAACGACGCCGAGTGAGTAGTAGTAAGAAAGCCCCAGACATGAAAGCCACCCGTGAACTGGAGATGGCGCTGAACGCCCTGCCCCGAGCTGAAGCGGAGGAAGCTCAAGCGTCAGCCGTAGAAAGGAAAGCCACCCAAACCCCCACCAGTGGACTCGTCATCTCCCTGAACGCCCTGAACGCCCTGCCCCGAGCAGACCCGCCACCCACACCTTCCCCCACCATCTCACCCGACCAATCGGTGAAAGCCTTGATGGAGGGAACCCTGAAAGACTATGAGGAAGAGTGTCTAGAGGAAGGGACGTTTCAGGCTGATCCTGCCAAAGAAGTAGGGGAATGGGACATCCAGGACCTTGACCAGATGGACACCCAGTTGAACGACCTCCTGTATGAAACATGCCCCTTTCATCCTCGTCAATACATCTATTGTGTCAACCCCCAGACCCCATTTGGCCAGTTGAGGTTCAAGTGTCCCCAAGAAGGGTGTCCCGTCTATTTGTTTGAAGAGTCTCGGGAAGTGATGATGGAGAAATTGAAAGAAGACACGCATCCTCAAGTCCGTGCCCGTTTGCAACGAGGAGAGCTGAAGTGCAAATGTGGGTTGGTCCCCAAGATGAAATTGAGCCGTACTAGCAAGAATTACCAAAAAGTGTTTTTCAGTTGTGGGAGCTTTCTCCCAGGCCAAGACCCCTGTGGCTACTTTCAATGGCTCCATGGCCCGCTCTGGCGTCCCCGAGAGCAAGCGCAACCCACGCTGAGACGATGGGTGAGAGACACACTCCCTGAGGTCCAAACCAGGGAACCTGTCCCCCTTTGGAAAAGACACAGCCCAGAGAGGGAGTTTGTGGAGAGAAATAGGTCGTGGTTCAATCAGTTTGGGGAAGCCGCCAAAGCCAAGGAGAGGGAGCGGGAGAGGACGCGCCATTTGCATAAGAACTTTGGTAGCTCGGTGTTGTTTTGAAAAAAATGTAGGTGTGTGAAAAAAACTATTAAAGACAGAGATTGGAGTCGATAGTGTGTCAGTGTCTTGATGTCGTTGCCACGCGCTTACGAAGATCCCCATGAACCCGGGGCGTTGGGTGGGGTCCGACCCTTTGCCCAAGCCCATAAATTGAAAACCCCGCAAGCGCAACGGATTCTCCAATCGGTGTTGAGTTATACCCTCCACAAACCCCGACGGACACGGTTTCCTACCGCGCCCACGTTGGTCTTTGACCGAGACGAACAATGGCAGATGGATTTGGTCGACATGCAAAAACTCAGTCGTTGGAACCAAGGGCACAAATATTTGTTGACCGTGATCGACGTCCTGTCCAAATATGCCTGGGCCATTCCCATCAAATCCAAAAGCACGAAAGAGATGATCCGAGGGTTGACCCGCATTTACCAGCAAGCCTCGCCGCGACGACCGCTCCGCGTACAGACGGATCAGGGCAAAGAATTCTACAATCGAGGGGTCCAAGCCTGGTTCAAGAAACAAGGGACGCATCATTTTTCCACGTATGGGGATAGCAAGGCCTCGGTGGTGGAACGATGGCATCGCACGTTGAAACAGCGCATGTACCGTTATTTCACCGCCCACAATACGTTACGGTACGTGGACGTGTTACAACCCCTGATTCATACGTACAATCACACCTTTCATCGCAGTATTGGGATGGCCCCGCATCAAGTCACCCCCAAAACGGTGCCGGACGTGTGGGAGAGACTCTACGGGTCGCGTTTGGAGCAAACGACTCCACCGCCCAAATGTCGCGTGGGGGATCGTGTACGTCTCAACAAGAAACATCGTCCCTTCAAAAAAGGGTATTTGCCCGGGTGGACGGAAGAAGTGTTTGTTGTCACGCACGTCCGTCGTCATCCGATCGTCACCTATCGACTCAGTGAATGGGACGGTACGCCTATAAAAGGCACGTTTTACGAACCCGATGTTCAAAAAGTCCAAGTGTCGGACGACTCGTTATTTCGGGTCGAAAAAGTCTTGAAACGAAAAGGACGCCAGGTGTTGGTGCGGTGGAAAGGGTGGCCGGCCAAGTACGATAGTTGGATTCCCGCGCAACATGGTCCGCGTCAAAATCACCCCTCGAAAAAGAAAAAAGCGGGTACGGTTTCTCGATGAGGTACAAGCGGAGTCCAGTCGACCGCGAGCCAATTACACACCCTCTCCCACCAGTGACGCCGACATTCTGAAATTCATCCAGAAGAAAGCCGCCGAACAACGGCAAACCCAGCCGTGGTGGGAAAAATTGGCCAGTCCCGCCAAGCAGCAATGGGCGTACGCCAATGCCTACCATCGAGCCGAAGAGTATGCCAAGAAACGAGGAGCTTTGCGGTCTCCATCCAAGAAAAAACAACAACGCCGACGTGCCGGCCGTCATCCACCCATGCGCAAGAAGAAACCCCCCAAACCCAAGACCTGCATGACCCTGATGGAACTAGCCCGGGCCTTTCCCAACATTGCCCAGCAAGTGTGTTTTCATCCCAAACAATCGACCTTCAATTCGGTGGTGGGACGCGTCCCTCGCAGCAAACAGAAAGTGGCCCAATGGCTATAAAAGGACTCTACCCCCGTTTGGATGGAACCACTCCTCATCATGAGCGAGATTAAACGCCTGACGCTCATCAGCGACCCGACCAACGAGTTTCCCAACAATACCAACAACAGTTTCAAGGTCCGACTACCCGAACGTCTCACTTTACCGGGCGCGGGGTGGCATGCCGCGTTGATGTCGTTGACCGTGCCGGATCAAGGACAGAGCAATGCCGTCATCGCCGCGGATCCTCATACCAAAGTGCTCAAATTCAAAATGACCTATGTGGTCCGCAAGTTTGTGCTAGACTCCTATCGACGGGTGGAAACCAAAACCGTGGACTGCGAAGTGGAATTGGAAGAGATCATGAATGCCAATCAAATCGTGACGACGGGGAGTATGTTTTGGCAACGCGTGATGCAAGAAGTGAACAACAAAATCATGCACAATGTGATGAAAGAACAAATACAGCGTTTGGTCCTCGACCCCGACGAAAAACCGATCGTCAGTGCCAAAAAAAACGCGATGCCCCGACTGTCCTGGAAAAGAGGTGCCTTAGTGATTCAGGCTTTGTCCGCCGAGGATTTATTGAAAGCGAACAAGAGCGCCATCACAGATCTGTTCATCAACCTGGCCATTGCGCTCAAATTTGGGTTGGTGTTGGAAAAGACAGGTCAAAACAACACGACCGTGTATGAAATAGGGCCCAATCTGCAATACACGCTGCCGACAGCCTCCTACGGTTCGAGAACCCAACCCACTGGGTCCCAAAATCGCACGCCCTACGACTTGGAAGGCGAGCAGTACATGGGCGTCAATCCCATCTTAGTGTTTGGTAACACAGGTTCTGTTACCAATAATGATCCCTTCCATGTGGTGACCCATTCTGGTGTGAAGTTTGTGCAATTGTCCTTGATGGTGGAATGGAGGTTGAACAATCTCGATGCCTCCTTCGAAAAGATCGTGGGGACCAGCCGACGTACCGTGATGGCGTACTCAGACATTGTGGAATCCACCGTGGTGGGCAGTGGCAAGTTTCAAGTGCAATTGTTGAGAACCGGCGAGGGGGAAAGCACCGCTGAACCCCTGCACCATCAATGGATCAAAGTGCGAGGACAACAAATGGATATCTTAGAAGTGGAAATTGCCAATACCAGTGGACCCCTGGCTATCCTACCCCCGGGCAAAACCCTGGTCACCATTGGTCTCAAACAGCTATAAAAAGCCAATCCCATGTCTCGAGGGTCCAAAAAGCACCTCGACGTGAACCGACCATGCGCGGAGGCAGTTTAACGCGGTACCACACGCCCGTGGTCACCTCACAAGATGGGAAAGGGTTAGCCGAAGACTTGATCAAAGTGGCAGGACCCCTGATCGTGCAGCAAGCTCAAGCGGGACTGCAAGATATCCAACGAGGCAAGAGTGCCGCGGACACGTGGGCGGATCGACGGGCGCAACTCACCCGCGGGTTGAAACGCAAAGCCCCCGCCATGGCCTGGACGGTGGGCAAACACAAAGCCAAACGCACGGCTCAAAATACCTATAAAAGAGCCACGCAACGTGTACGGGACATCTTTGGACTGTGAAATCATGGTACGTGTAGGTGGCTTTCTCAAAACGCAAAATCGCATTCGACGGCAACGCGCCCGTGGACGGTTCATCTCGCCGTATCAAGTCGGCGATGGCGCGCTATCCTTTGATGCATACGTCCTCTCGCCTGGTGGATCCCATGATCCTCAAACAATTGAAACGACGCCGCCAGATGAAAGGGGGCACCATTTTTGGCACGTCCACTCGCATGCACATGGGGGTTCCCATGCAGGTCCTCGCGGCAGACCAAGAAAAAGCTAGAAGGACACGCTGGCTCCAGCAACGGATGAAAGGGGGTACGATTTTTGGCCAGGGGATCTCAGGCAGGTGTTGTGGGCCAACCAAGCCAAAGCCCGGAGGCAACGTAGGCGAAAGGGTATAAAAAGGGGACGACGTTAAAACCCATGGACAGTTCGCACCATGTCGCTCCAACTGTTTGACGTGCCCAATGTGGATTATCGGTACGAAGCCTCTCGGGAGGTGGAGTTTCAACCCGCCTTGACAGGCATCCAGCCCATCACGTTCTCCATTCCGGGGGCTCCGACGATTATTACGATCCCAATTCCCTCCGATTCAAAGTCAAGGTCCGTCTGACCGATCCAGCCGCTGGGTATGACGGAATACAAGCCAATTTGGCCGCTTCCGATGCTGACAATTCCAGGAACACCTACTGCGTCAACAATTTTGGGCATTCCCTCTTTCGAGACATCACCCTGAGCATGAATGGCGTCCTCATGACGGAACAGAGCAACACCTACCATTACAGAGCCTACCTAGAAACCCTCCTGAACTTCAACCGAGAAGAAGGAGCCACCAAGCTAGCCCCCCAAGGATGGGTCAATCAGCTGAATGTGGTGAATGTCATGGGAGCCACAGGAGCCAATTCGGATCTGCCCACCAATGCGAATTGGAGTGGGAATGCAGAATTGCGTGCCTTGACCAGCCGGTTGTTAGACAAGCATTGGCACACCTTCCTCATCCGCCCCCATTTGCCACCCCTCAGAACAGGCAAATTGTTGGTGCCCAATGTCCAGATGGATTTTGAACTCTTCCTCAACCCCAACACCGTCTACTTGATGGCTACCCCCAACAAAGGAACGTTGACCGACAAGAAATTTCCAGTCATTCGCGCAGAAGACATCAAAGTCACCTTGCTGATGAGAAAAGTGACCCTGAATGCCAGCGTCTATGTGAGACTGCAGAAAGAAAGACAACTGGGCAAACAGATTGCCCGCTACCCAGTAGTGCGGAGCGAAATCCGCACCTTTTCCTTCGATGGACGAACCATTCAGTGGGAACAAGACAATGTGTTTGTAGGTCGATTTCCTGACCGAGTGATGGTCGGGTTATTGCATTCCGATGCCTTCAATGGAAACCTACAACGATACCCCTTTGCCTTTGAAAAGTTTTGCGTCACCCAAATCCGTCAGACCTTGAATGGAGAAGAATACCCTTACAGAACCCTGCAACTGACTGGAGATCAAGCCTATGAAGATCTACTGGGGTACGATCGATTTCTGCAAGCCATGGGTGCCTACAATGAAGACAAGATTCCCATGCTGCTGCCCAGTGATTGGGGACAAGGCAAGAACTGCACGTTGTTCCTATTCAACAATGTACCCAGTGGAAAAGCCGATGACCCTCAGTATCGCAACCCTCGTCAATCGGGCAATGTGCGACTGATCATTGATTTTGCGGCTGCCGTCAATCACGACATCACCGTGTTGGTATGGAGCGAGTATGAAAACATGTATGAGATCAATCATATGGGAGGTATAAAATACAACATCAACGGCTGAAGTGGCCTCAGAAGACAGAAGACACCGGTCATGGAGTTTGTAGCGCTCAGTGATACAGTGTTGCGAACCTTGGCCCTAGAAGATCCCACCTTGCGACGCGTGTTTCATGGCGTGTACCCAGCGGACCAGTTACCCCGCTCACCCCCCACGTCCGTCCGTCAAGCGTACATTGTCAACACCGATCCGGCGGGAGAACCGGGACAACATTGGTTGGGCTTGTGGACGGAACAGAACAAGTGCGAGGTCTTTGACAGTTATGGTCTACCCCTGCACGTGTACACCGACCCAGACCTGCACCAATGGTGGAGTCAATGGAAGCACCTGATCCGCAGTGACCAGACGATGCAAGCCTTGGATAGTCAGAACTGTGGCCATTATGCGTTATTTTTCTTAAAAGCCCGAGCCCAAGGCCAATCGTATCAAGACTTTTTGGGGCAATGGAGTTGCGATAACTTAGTGTTGAATGACCAGAAAGTGGCCGAGCAGTTGAAACGGGTGATTAAACAGGAATTACAAGATGAAGTCGATGCCCGACCGGACGGGGGGCAAAAGAATGTGAGCCGCCAGGCCTTTATGCTTTGTAATCCTTGTGAGTGTTAAAAATAAAAACATCATAAAACGAGAGGCGTTGTGAAAAGAGTGGTCATTGTATCTCACCATGATTACGCGAAGCGATGTCCAGCGTGTGATCGATGCCTTCCTCTTAGAAGAAACCTTGTATTGGTGGTTACACCCCATCGAGCGGGTGAACACCGTCCAAGGCGTCGATGCCTGGGATGGGTATCATTGGCTCGTGGCCCGCCAACTGGCGCAAGACCAAGATTGGGTCGCTCTCAAACAATACATGGACACTATGGGTGAAACGCATTTAAGAGAGACCATGGAACAGTTCATTCAGTTCGAATCGCCACGACTCTACCGCGAGTATTGGACGGCATGCCCAGCCACAGACGACGACGACGACCCGCTTCCACCCGACGACCCCGCTTTCGTCAAAATGGGCGGGGCATCATGAGCGTGTTGGCCAAAGCGGCTAAAATCGGTTATAAATTGGGACGCAGCAAACGGTATAAACGCATGGGTGCTAAAGGGGCCACCGGTCATTATCGACGTCTACCTCGACCGTGGGAATCATGATCCGACAACCCAGCAGTGTGATCATCGCTGGCCCGTCGGGTAGCGGCAAGACCGAGTTAGTGGAACATTGGTTACGAGACCAGACCTTATTTCAAGTCAAACCCAAGAAGATCGTTTATGCGTACGACCGATGGCAACCCCGGTTCGACCGTATGCAAAAGAAGGATGGGATTCAGTTTTATCGCGGGTTACCGGACCCCCGTCAATTGACCCAATGGTTTGGTCGAACGCGCGGCGGGGTGTTGGTGTTGGATGATTTGATGGAAGAAGGGGGACAAGACAAACGCGTGTTGGATTTGTTCACCAAAGATTCCCATCATCGTAACATCACCGTCTTGTATTTGACGCAAGATTTATTCCCGCCGGGTAAATTTTCCAAGACCATCAATCGCAACGCGCATTACATTGTGGCCTTCAAGAACCCCCGGGATCAAACGGGCATACGAACCATTTTACTGCAAGCCTTTCCCGACCGATGGCGTCAAGTCTTGCGCCTATTTAAATGCGTCACGTCCCGTCCCTTTGGCTATTTGATGTTGGATGTGCATCCAGCCTCGGATGATCGGTACCGATTGTGGAGTCATTTAACGCCCCAAGAAGGCAAGGCGCAAGTCCATACCCTCCCCGTGGATGTCCCTGCCGTTCGACAACGAACTGCAACGAGAACTCGCCAGGGTCCGCCGGCAAAGAGAAGGCGGACAACGACGTGATTTATCGGTCCGTATGGACACGCCGACTTTCTCGCCCGCTGGCGTGGGCTCCCCTACCGCACCTCCTCCTCCCCTCCAAGACCTTAGCAGCATGACGGACATGGTGACCGAATTGACCCAACCGGTCGATCGAGCTCAATTGGATCAAGACATTGAGGATTTTAATTTGACCTACCCGGTCAATGTGGACGATGCCTTGGAGGCGTTTACGCTACCGCCCGTGGCAGGCACAGGCACCACCCCAGCCACCACCACCACGGCACCGCCACCACCACCACCCTCTGTCACCACCGCTCCCACCACCACCGCCACCCAAACCCGTCCTACCACGTCCACTCGAACCCGCCCCACGGCCACCACCACCAGCAGCTCCAGACGACCCAGACCACGTCCTGTCACCACGGCCACCACCACCACGGCTCCCTCCCGCCCCCTCACCGCCCGTCGCAGTGCCGGAGCCGGGACCAGGACCACCACCTCCACGGTGACGACCCCGACAGGACGTCCCACTCTCGCCGCCAAACAACCGCGACGACCTCCCCGTGTGCCCTCCCCACCGTCCCCGGATTCCTCCCCTCCGTCGGATGATGAGGATGAAGATGAGGACGACGATGATCGAGGACGAGGATTAAGGCGACGGTTGGATTTGCTGAATGAAGATGCTCAAGAACGGGCTGGAGGGAGACGCATTCGCAACATCACGCATACCAATACTGTGACCACCGTGTATGAAGAGGGAGGGAGACCGTCGGTGCGCCGTACCTCGACGCGAACCTCTGGTCCAACCCCACCCCGCCGAGGCCGTGGCCGCGGTCGAGGTCGAGCCCGTGGACGGGGTCGACGCCCGTGAAGATATAAAAACAGGGTCCTTCCTTCCACTGTCCCAAAACCATGTGTGGCCAATGTCGAAGCGGGATGGCCCCTAAGCGCAAACGCAAACGCACCACGACCCGACGTCGACGCAAGATGAAGGGTGGGACGGTGCCGTACATGGTGAATTTCAAGAAAGGGTTTGAGTTGTTGACGACCCCGGATACGTGGAAGACACCTTCCAAAGACGAAATCAAGTCCGCCAAACGACAAGTGGCCGACTACAAACGCCAGTATCGTGCCAGTGGTACGAGGGATTCGTACAACACGTGGTTGGCCAAGAAGGGGTATGCCAAAAAAACGGGGTGCAGTGTGATGTGAACATGTATAAAAAAAGAGGCTGGCGGTGGTCAGCGCTTAGAACTGTCATGGGACCCCAACGCAAACGCCGACGCACTACGACCCGACGTCGCCGACCGGCCAAACGACCACGGTATACCACCTATGGTCAAGTGGGGGGTGTCTCGCCGGGCCTGCCTATCGGGATTCTCAAAGCCGGCTATAAGGGCACGAAAGCCATCGGGGAGCATCAACAAAAGCGAGCCATCAAAATCGCCGACAAACGCACACGAGAGTGGGAATCCG
Organism: Porites rus; assembly: GCA_964035705.1. Taxonomy (NCBI): domain Eukaryota; kingdom Metazoa; phylum Cnidaria; class Anthozoa; order Scleractinia; family Poritidae; genus Porites; species Porites rus. Next base: position 29,072,205 of record OZ037996.1, read on the forward strand.
GCAAACGCAAACGCTATGCGGGGGAATCGTTTAATTGTTCGATCATGTGAAAAAAACGTATAAAAAGACCTTCGTAGGTCTGAACAGGGATCAATTGAGGATGGTCCGTGGACCCAATGGACGCCGACATCGTTATGTCCCCCGACTACGACGTCGACGACGTGGATTGCAACGCGGAGGCGTGCTCCCCATGCAGGCCGTGGCTCTCTCGCCTTGGGCGTTTAAGAAGAAACGTAGACGGACGCGTCCGCGTTAGACGCGATCCAGTACTCAAAAAACCCAAAAAAGCCGTCACACGTTGGAGTGGGACCGCCAGTATTAATCGTTGTTATGCGAACGGTGTCGCACTCATATGCAATGCTATTATCATGGCGAATTGTGTGGCAGGTGTGGAGCCCTTTTTACCATAAATAGACCTTGTTCGTTGCCTGAACTGAAGATTCATCATGGGGTGGCGCATGGAACGTCAAGTCCCGTTCTTGAAAAGTGTCTTACAAGAAGCCAATCAACACAAACGACAAGAATTGCTGCGGATGGCGAATGCGGATCAGATCAATGCCATCAGTGAATTGGTGATGAACACTCTCCGTGGCACCGTGCCCCGCTCCCGACACACCATCACGTTGCTCAAACCCCATGCCCAGAGTTTACGCGCCATGGCCAAACCCGCGCATTCGGTGAAACGACGGCGCGCCATCATGATGGCTCAAAAAGGCGGTGCCCTCTGGCCTGAACTCTACCGATGTTATAAACGTTGCATGCGCTAAAAGAGACACGTCAGTTGCATCATGGAACCCGAGATGGTGAGCACTACGGTGGACAACGCCCCTGCCTTTTTACAATTAAAAGAGAAGTACAAACAAGAATTGGTGGAAGATACTCGCTTGAGTAAAGCCGCGGATTTGGCCGCCAAACAACATGTACTCCTGACCAGTGAGGCCCCCGATGCCTGGAAACGACCTCACCTCAAAGCCGTGAGCCGTCAATTACGCCATTGGACCAAAAAAGTGCGCCAACCGTTTGGGGCCCCGGCGGGGGGTGTGAGCGCAGCAGGGGCCGCCACGCCCGGTGAGGATGATGATTTTGAAGCGGGGCCTATGCAAGCGTGGTTTACGCAATTGGTCAAGGCGACTCAGGGTATAAAAAAAGGAGCCACGCCGGGTGGGCCCAGAAAACCACCGATCCCGCCCAAACCGAACATCACTCCCAGTGCCAAAAAGAAACTCAAGTTTACGCCCCAACCGAGCAGTGCCGAGTTGGCGCACGAGTTGCCCTTTTCCGAGGAGCCTGGCACAGAACCCTGGGATACCCCCAGTGAACGGGTGGACTCCATCAAGAAATCGGTCAAGCGCGGGATTCGCAAGAAAGCCGCTGGGGTCGCCAAAAAGAAAGCCGCCGGTCTGGCCAAGAAAGCCTTGGATTGGAAATCGTGGAAAACCCCGTGATGGGACGGAGACGCCGTGCGGCTGCTTCGCCCCGTACCCGACCGAGGCGACGACGACGATCGCAACGCGGGGGCAAGTTATTTGATGTGCAAAACCTCCTCAACAAGACGGGCATCGAATTTCATTGGCCCGGTTATCAGTACATGGGACCTGGCACCCATTTGAAAAAACGTTTGGCCCGTGGGGATCCCGGCATCAACCGGTTAGACAGGATTGCGAAAGTGCATGACATGGATTATGATAAAGCCAAGACCTTGAAAGATAAATGGGTGGCGGATCGCAAGATGATTGCCAAGATTGATCAACTCCCCGCCCGCAAAACCCTGACAGAACGCATTGTTAGACGCATCATGAAAACCAAACTCAGATTGGGCATGTGAACCCAAAAAATCAAGACCACATTGTTGACATTGTTAAATAGACATGATTTAATAAAACGTTGGTTCTTACAAATAGTGATGCAGTTGTTGCAACGCATTCTCACGAACTGTTTGGACTCGGTCCTCCTCAGACTCGGACTCGGCCCAGTCTAAAGGCAACCACGGGAGGGGAAAGGGACGCTCCAATTGCTCGGTCAATCCTTGATATCGCCTCGACTCGACCCGCTTCTGATACTTTTCTTTCTGTAACGCTCTCCACCCGTCCTCCCCCAACGCTCGTCGTTTCTCGTCCCGGAGTTGTCGCCGCCGCGCATTCAAGCGTTCTTTGTACGCCTCGAAGGTCCCCTCCTCCTTCATTTTCGCCATCCAGTTTCTTTGGCATCGCGCGTTCCTACGTTTCACCATGTTACGCTTCTCCTCGGACATGTTATAGTAGCGTTGCATGCCCTCCTGGACCTTTTTTTTTTGAAGGCCTCGTACTCCCCATTGGCTTTCATCCGCGCCATACGTGCGTTGTAACGTCGACGGTGAAGGGCTTTCACCTCCTCGATGCCGTTCACGGCCGCATACTTCCGTTGCCGATACAGTTTTTGGTTTTGTTTATTTTTCTCGGGGTCCCGCTTTTGTTTTTTCTGGGGTTGGCTCGATCCGGGCGTATCCATACTCCAATTCGAGCAAACAGGAGGCACACACGTCCGCTAAGGCCCGTAATTTACGGAACGGGCTCTCTCTTGTTTGTCGATCCCTGGCACGACGGTCCCGTTGCTGCTGCCTAATTTGCTCGCGGTTCCGATGATAATAGTCCCGATTCAATAAGCGCACATAGGCCGCGTTTTTGGCTCGATACCGGAGACAGGCTAGTCGGTTGACTTCTCGGGATTTCGCCAACTGTTCTGACGTCGGGGCTGGTTTAGGTGGACGGGGTGGTTTCGGCTTTTTCTGGGCCGCCCGCTTTTCATGTTTCTGTTGTAACAATCTCTCTTTGTTCTTGAGGTACCATTCACGCTTCAACTGTTTCGTCTTCTCGGGATTTTTGTTGGGCATCTCGAACTCAAACTGACGTCTGTTCTGGACGTTGGATCTTATCTAGGGTGTCCTCCACCAATCACCGATCTCGGTCCAGGCCTAGAGGAGATGAGAAGAATCTGTACCCATGGGGGGGGACCACCCCTGATCTTCTTCCTGTCGATCAACCCCCTCACCTGACTCTCACCTGAGCTTTGTCTACCAATCCCAGTGCAGGAGAGATCACGTGGATCGGTCTATAAAAGTCCACGTCCAGCGCGGGAAAATTCAAATTGGTTGCCGTTGTCATGGCGGAGGAGTATCTGTTGAGTGATGACGAGGAAGGGGATGCTCTGTTGGACCGTGCCTATGACCGGTGGGAACAGTTGGGAGGAGCTGCCGCCCGTGGCCCTCTCTTTCAATTCAGCATGCAACCTATGGGTCGACGACGCCGCTGGCGTAATGTGGTGGAGCGGGCGCAATTCAATGCGCAATTACGACAATTGCGGGATCCTGTCCCTGGGGACAATATTGGCATGGCCTTGACCGAAGCGCTCCATCAAGCCATTGAAACAGAACTCGGCCGCGAGCAGCGACCTGCCCACCATTTTGTGAATTTTGCCATCACGGCGCATGGGTTCACGCACGCTTATCAAACCGCTAATTTTACCGTGGGGGAGTTTTTACAGCGTACCGCACGATTGGATGAAATGTTAGCGACGTTGGCTGGCAAGTTGAACAGCAATGAAGCCTTCAACCCCGATCGTGGTTTCCAAGTGGATGTGGTGTTCGTCTCTATGCCTGGCCCAGGGTCCGGTCGACATAAACAGCGTAATGTGGGACGTTTATTCCTGGATCGAGACAACAAGAAAAAACAATGCATCATCCCCATCCGAAACAGAGATGCCCTATGTTGTGCTCGCGCCATTGTCACCATGCGCGCTCATTGTCATAAAGATCAAGGTGTGGACGGGTTTCGCGACTGGGAGAATTTACAAAAGGGGTACCCTGTGCAGCAACGTCAAGCCCAAGCCTTAAATCAGCAAGCGGGAGTCGCTGAGGGTCCCTGTGGTTTACCCGAGCTTCGCCAATTTCAACAGGCGTTGGGATCTCAGTATCAACTCTTGGTGATGACCCGGATGAAACCGTTTTTTCTGATCTTCAAAGGCCCCGCTGCCCCTCATCAAATTCGTTTACTGAAATCTAATGATCATTTTGATGGCTGTACGTCCTTTCCTGCGTTTGTCAATCGTTCCTATTATTGCCTGGACTGTGAACGGGGGTTCAACACCAATGACCGCACCAATCATACCTGTCAAGGGAGGCGTTGCAAAGCGTGTGGTCGATTTGATTGTCAGGATTATGTGCGCGGTACCCGTCCCACGGACTATTGCCCTTTATGTCACTGCAAGTTTTACGGTGAGCAATGTAAACGTCATCATGTGGTCAGCAAGCAATGTCAATCCGTCAAAACCTGTCTCAAGTGTCAGGCCCAGTACACCGTCCTCCCTAACAAACGTCACCAGTGTGGGTACGCCAAGTGTCCCGTCTGTCAAGAATGGGTACCCATCCAGGACCACAAGTGTTATATTCAGCCCGTGGCAGTGGAGGAGGAGCCTGAACCCACAGAGGAGGGGGGAGGTTGCATGGTGGCGCCACCCCCTCCCCTGTTTGTTTATGCGGATTTTGAAGCCATGCAGAATGCAGAAGGCGTGTTTGTGGCTAATTTGTTATGTTATTCGTCCAGTGAAGAAACCACCATTCATGTATTGGACGGGGAGGACTGTGCTCTCCAATTTTTGCGCGATTTGGATGATCTCACGGACATTCCAGACAATGAGGGTGAACGGGAGATTCTCGTGGTGTTTCACAATTTGAAAGGCTTTGACGGCATGTTCATTTTGCACGAACTGTACCAGCAACAACGCGAGGCGGTGGATCAACTGACGGTGGGTGCCAAAGTCCTGTCTTTCAAGAGCGGGCCCCTCAAATTCATTGACTCGTTGTGTTTCTTGCCTATGCCATTGGTCTCGTTTCCCAGCACTTTTAATTTGACCGAATTAAAGAAGGGCTTCTTTCCTCATTTGTTCAACACCCCCGACCATCAACGGTACGTGGGCCGCATCCCTGATTTGGAGTTTTACGATCCCGAGGGTATGATGACCAAAAAGAAAGAGGAACTGACCCGTTGGCATGCGGACCAAGTCCGTCGTAACGTGCCCTTCCATTTCCAGCAAGAAATGATCGAGTATTGCAAATCGGATGTGGCTCTGTTGAAAGCGGGTTGTGAAGCTTTTCAGCAAGAATTTGAACAGCAGGCTGGTTTCAACCCCATGGCCAAGTGCATGACCATCGCCAGTGCCTGCAACCTGTATTGGCGCAAGCACCATCTCACCCCAGACACTATCGCCGTCGAACCTATGGGGGGCTGGCGAGGGGCCCAGGTCAACCAATCCCTCAAAGCCTTGCAGTGGCTCTATTACCAAGAACATCTCCTTCCCAAGGAGGGGGCCTGTGCTGACCGCATTCGACACGTCCGGAATGGGGGCGAACAGTCTGTCCGAACCACCGCCAACAGTTATTTCGTCGATGGCTACGATCCCTTGACCCGTACCGTCTACGAGTTCCACGGGTGTCTGTACCATGGTTGTCCCCGCTGTTATCCCAACCGTTCCGTCAAGCATTATGCTGTGCCAGACCGAAGCGTGGAGGAACTCTATCAAGCCACGCTCTCCAAACGCATGGCCCTGCTCCGAGCGGGTTATACGGTCATCGAAATGTGGGAGTGTGAATGGGACAAACTGGTGGTCGCCGATGAAGTCGTCCAACGTTTCCTGAAGTCATTCGATCTCCCCCCACCCTTGCAACCCCGCGAGGCCTTTTTTGGGGGTCGAACCGGTGCCGTGGCGTTGCATGCAGTGGCTGGGGAGGGCGAGGAGATACGCTATGTGGATGTCACCACCCTGTACCCATGGGTAAACAAAAACTGTCCTTACCCCATTGGGCATCCCAAGATCATCACCCAGCCCGCTGACCAGTCCTTGGAGTCTTATTTTGGTCTGGCCACCGTGGATATTCTTCCCCCTGCTGGTCTGTTCCACCCGGTCTTGCCTGTACGCTGTGGCCAAAAGCTCACCTTTCCTCTCTGCCGTGCCTGTGTCCAGACGGAGCAAGCCCAACCCATGTTGACCCGAACCCATTATTGCCCTCATTCGGACGCTGATCGCACGCTACGTGGGACCTGGTGCACGCCCGAACTCGTCAAAGCCGTCGAAAAGGGGTACACGCTGGTCAAGATCCACGAAGTCTGGCATTTTCCCCCTGAACAACGCCAAACAGGTCTTTTCGCCAGTTACGTCAACACCTGGCTCAAGATCAAACAAGAATCCGCGGGGTGGCCCAGTTGGTGTCAGACCCTCGAGCAGAAACGAGAGTATATTCTCCGCTACCAGGAACGGGAGGGTATCCGACTGGACATTGGCAGCATCGCCAAAAATCCCGGCCGCAAGGCCACCGCCAAGCTCATGCTCAACAGTTTCTGGGGCAAGTTTGGCGAGCGCATTAACAAACCCACCACCGTCACCGTCCAAAGCCCTGCCCATTTGTTCAGGCTCATCTCCGACGCTGCTCTCGATATCAGCACGCTCCGTCTCTGTACCGACGACATCTTGGAAGCCGTCTACACCAGTGTCCAAGACAATGCCGTCAAAGGTACTAAAACCAACATCTTTGTGGCGGCTTTCACGACGTGTCATGCTCGACTCAAGCTCTACGAGTCTCTGGACACCCTTCAACAGCAAGTCCTCTACTATGACACAGATAGCGTCGTGTACAAGTGGCGTCCCGGTCAACCCAGTATTGCCACCGGGGATTTTCTGGGGGACATGACGGACGAATTGGATGGAGACGTCATCACTGATTTTGTTTCCGGGGGCGCTAAGAATTATGGGTACCAGACCCGTGGAGGCAAAGTGGTGTGCAAGGTCCGCGGTTTCACTTTGAACGTCCGTGGTTCCGCTATTCTCAATTTTCATACCATGAAAGAGAACATTCTCTCGGAATTAGACTCGCCTCAGGACGCTCGCCGAAATTTGAACACTGTCACTCATTATTTCAAACGGGATTTAGAGAAGAAACAAATTCAAGTGGTTCCGCGCGTGAAGCAGTATGGGTTGGTGTTTGACAAGCGCGTCATCGATGTGACCACCCGATCCAGTTTTCCCTATGGCTACGAAAGGATTGGGGATGAACTTGACCTCTTGTTAGATTTGTAAATAAAAGAAATGGGCGTGACGTCGTTAGGACCTCACATACGTCCCGCTTGTCACCAGGCTCTACGCGGTCATTAAAACTATGTGAAGAATGTGTGGTGTTCTTTTTTCTATGGGGTCACGTGAATTTCGATGCCCAAATATGGGCATTGTGACGTCATTTTGGTCACGTGTGCTCTATGCTCGATTCTGATTGGTTAAAAAAATTTTGCTGCGCTCTGATTGGTTACCGCTTAGTATAGCCTGCCTTACTACTATCCCGTATACAAGGTAGCAGCTCTGAGACAGTCTGTTCATTTTGTTGTGGATAGAAATTGCACCGCGGACATTTTTTATTCTTTCTACTTTCTGCTCGTCTGAGTTTTGTTTAGTTCAGTCCCTGAACTCTTTCTTGTTTTGTTACGTGTATTTGTCGTTCTGTTTCATCCTTGACGTTCGTCATGCATGGTTCAATTCCACCTGTAACCATACCCCAGGGGCAACCCCTGAGACAAGTACTGCCGTTCGGTCACGGGGATGGGGAACCGTTTGTAGCAGTGTTGTCCCGCGGGTACGGGGGCGGGACAAATCGAAAGTAACTTGTTGTTCTTCTTATAAAGTACGCCGTTTCTCGTTTGAGACTGCGTGGAGAAGATCTAGATTGCCTATTTCCTGAAAAATCTATTTGTAATTAACCGACTGGTAAGAGAACAATAATCTCTCGAACTTGGAATCTGTAGTTGAAACTTCTCTTGTTATAAATTGTTTTAAAGAATTCCTTTTTATCAACATTTTTAGGTTCGACTCATGTGAAGTTGGACCTCTGACTATGGCCGTAACGCAGTTGTAAAGGGCGTAAATAGACCCAAGAAAGAAAAACTGATGCACGGCTCAGTTTACGTTTTCTATCCTGGTTTTTCTGATGATATGCTACATGCATAAAGAAGATATAACAACAAACATAATATTTCTCATATAATGTTTGTAATATACGTAGTTCAATTAGCTCTAAAAAGCGACAAAGTTCTTGACAAAATATACAAAAATTACTATTGTTATCTCTGTTCTTTACACAATACGACGTATTTGTGGTTTATACAAAGTCATGGGGTTGGGGAATTTTCCCTGTGTGCCCGGGAGTGGGAAATAGACCACCAAGTAAGGGGAAAAAATGAGAAATGCGCCCGGTGTGTGCCCCACGGGTGGAATTGAACCATAAATTAAGAAGACCATTGAAGTACGGAGTAGATCGCCAGGAATTTGGGACGACTTCCGTTCCCGCAAGCCATCCAAATGATGCCTCATAAATTACTTAACTGACTTTTCCGCTGTGATTCAGAGTCCAATTAATTCCTCCAAGATAACAAGGTAAATTTATCGCCCACATTTTGATATATTGTACGAAAAAAGTAGAGAAGAAGAAGAAGAAGAAGAAGTCCATTAGAACTCCATAAGCTTAACATTCATTGTTTGCGATTTTTGCTGGTTGCCTCATTGGGTTGTGCAGGTCATGAAATGCTTTAAAACATTTCTGCTGTCCACGAACAACGCGTTTAATTGTTATGGGACAAAACCCTCAACTAACGACTGGTAAAATTATTTACTTCAATGACTGCTAAGAAATCAATTCCTTATGGTTTTCTGGAAACTTTTCGTCGCAGAGAGGAAAAGACCTTTATCAGTTCTGGTCAATCGACAAACGTTATTTTAGTCAATTCTGTGTTTATCTTTAATCAGCATTTCTTGTAAAACGTTTTGAAAACCTTACAGTAGTTTCTGTCCACGTACAGGAATCCGAGGGCTTAATGTTTGTCAGTTGCAGATTGTTAATTATGTGCTACCCTTGTAATTAATAAAGTCAATTTATTTCATTAATTTAAGTACAAATTTCATTTTGTGAATAAAAATTGTACCGTGAACATCTCCGATTTTTTGTACACCTGTGCATCTCAGGTTTGGTTTTGTTAGGAGGCGAGCGTGGTCTAATGGTAAGGTGCTGGACTTGTAATCTGGGAGTCCCGGGTTCAAATCCTCCTCTCTGCCACTAGAGTTATTTGTCTTTGGTGGCCCCGAATTCAACTTCTAACTCTGACAACTTCTAACAATGTTCTAACTCGGCCGTGAAATGGATAAAATATCAGGCTAACGGAAATAAGGTTTAATTTGTTATTTCACTAAATCGATCAGTACCGATCAAGCCCCTCGACGTCTAAAGAAACCAAATGCCTACGATTTACCTCGTTTTTGTACATATTTGTTATTTAAACACTTAAGTTTCGTCCTTCTTTCCTCCGAACGCCACGACTAAAAATTTCAGGTTTCAAACTTGCTGTTTTTCTTACGTGATGACTGAAACCCCATTAGGTTAAAAGCAGTGATTTCTAAACAGTTATTTAATTATTCAATTTCACCAGTTATTTGGTAAGAGCAGTTTTGTCCGATAACAATAAAACGCGTATTTGTGGACTGAAAAATCTTTTGAAGTGTTTAATGGCCGAGACGAAATGGGGGAACCAGTAAAACCCACTAATAGAGAATGGGAAACGGACTGAGTTTAAGTTTTTCCATTACAACTTTTAACCTTTAGTACCTTCAGTTGTTTAACAGAGCCTATCAGCTCCTTTCACGAATACCGACCCTATGTGATAAGGTTTAATAGGGTAGTAACAGGAAAACAAGTCTAATTTTGTCAGAATACACCTTTTATTTTAGCGGCCAACACAGATCTGAAGAGCCAGAGATATCAGAAGAGCTGACGGTCCTGAGGTTAGTAGAAAAAATACTAAGATTCTCTTCCTTTTCGGTTATTTACTGAGCTGATACACATGTTTTATTATTTTTTGAGCGCGCGGTCGAGCGCGCGTTGGATGCAAAGCGATAAAGTAACAAACGATTATAGTCAACTCTCTCTAAGACGGACACCTTCGGGACCGACCACAACTGTCCGTCTTAGATTGGAGTCCGGCTTATAGGGAGTAGAGGTAACGTGACATCAGTAATTGTGAGATAATATAACAGCTAAACCGGTGCACAATGAATACACGTTTGTTCTAAGTCATGCTAAGTCTGCTTAAAATCAATTCGTTTGTTCATTACAATCAATAGTTTACTGCTACAGAAACAAATAGGAAGTATTTTTGCTGTCATATTCAGCACCTTCCTTTCCGTTTTGAAGTATTATTCACTACAAAAACCACTTTTCAGGTGTCTGTTGACGATTTCAAAGTGTCCGTTGTTCCGTCTTAGAGAAGTGTCCGTCTTTTAAAGTGTTTAGTTACCGTAAAATGACTGAAAAACGGTTGGGACCAACACAAGGTGTCCGTATTATTGAGGTGCCCGTTAAGAGAGAGTTGATTGTAGCGCAGAGATATTCAACAAGTGCGAATGGAATAGTTTCTTTAGTAAATTTTGCCTCAGTTATGGCCGAACGTTTTTTCTTTTTTAAGTTACAAAACGGTTTGCTTGTTGTTCACGATGTCAAATTGAAGCACGTCGAGAAAGCAGCCGGTATTCTTGGCTGAGTTCGTTTAAATTATATTAATATAGATTCTCGTCATTCTCATTAGAGGTTGGGCTTATGAACCAATGAGTGGCGGTATTTCTTTTATCCCTACAGCAGGCTTTGGTCATCAGCTAATATCTTTATCGGACGAGTAGTCTTGATCGGTCGAAGAGGTCGTCCTTTTGCAGGTGTACAAATGCTTCGAATTAATCCGCGAACATTCTCATTATTCTCTTTATGAACCCTCGAACAGCGGTGCTACACGTGTCGCTACAGCTGGCTTTGGTCAGCAGAGATCGAATTTTAGTCACTGCATGGTTCCTTTATCAGCCCCCTCGATCTTGTGATGTCATGTCTCTAATTCTTAGTCTTCATAGTCACTGTCCAATTCGTTTTCAAATTCGTCAAACTGAGGCTGGTCAGGTGCACGTCCAGTGCTAGTTACCTAGTGGTCCAGGTGGTCCTAGTGGCTAGTCCAGTGCTAGTTACCTAGTTACCTACCCAGAATACCTGTACGGATACATGCCGCCCAGCGGGGTCCCGATTTTTAGATATAGAACGGGGTATCCACATTGGAGACGTTCTTAGAACGGGGTATAATATTTTAAACACACAGAAGATTCAAATTATCACCAGCCATTTGGAATGATTTGCTTACCAAATTACGTTGACGAACAATAGTAATGCGTTTGTTGGCGCGCGTGATTTGGTGTGGGTTGAGTGAAATTTTCTACATTAGAAACTTGTATTTCTAGGACGGGGTCCACATTTGGAGACCCGGGCGGCACATCACATACCCACCCATACTCCTTCCCTGTTCCCCTCCTCCTTCTGCTGGTATAAGGAAGAAGTTACAACATGTGGAATGTTCGCATCACTGATAAAATGACTGCTGAAGACGCATGTGTCTGGAAAAGAAACAGGGCACCATGTTGCAGGTGTGAGCCTTTCATAAACAGCTGGTGAAAGCGCTCTTGCTTTAAATATTTCGTCGTTTGTGGTCTCACTTCCTCACTTGGGTCGTCTTCTTCGGCTTGTATGTAACTTTCTACTTATTCTTTCACGGTGCGTTCTGATTCTTTTGAGATGCTCTCTGTTGTAACTGGCAAAGGCGTCACAGCATTTGTGCTCTGGTTGTTACTGGTTACTAACCTTTAATTTGCTATAGTCCCATCAATGAACGACTAACAGTAGGACTGACTAACGATACAGCCGTTAACGACTCTAAAATATTAACTAATTAGGCACTTAGCATTAACTCTGTATTTGCTTTTGCTAGAAGTGATCGGAGACCTTTGAAGGCTATTATAACTGCAATTGACGGTAAAAACTTCCATTTTTTACGGTACTTTTTTCGACTGTTGTTTGACAGCAGTTTGACAGTTAATCCTATTTATGGACTTAACGTTTTCCCATTAAACCTCTTAACCTTAAGAAGCACGTGCACCTTGTCGAAAAGAGCCTATCACCTCACTACACAAAAGAGCCCTATGTGCTAATGTTCAATAAAGTAAGAATATTAAATTAAGGCCATATTCTGTTAAATCAGAAAACACCTTTCTTATTAGCGCCCAACACAGATCTGAAGAGTCCGAGATACGTATCGTAGAAGTCTACCATCTTAAGGTTAGGAAACAATTTATCTGTACTATCATTCTTTCTCTTTTGGGTTATTTTGGCATCTGCCAGCTTATATGCCACGAGTGTGCAGTGCACAAAATGAAAACCATGGCGGTTATGACCAAAATGAATATAAATATAAATTCAAAGTCTTAATCGTTCTCTATTACAAAAAAAATGTCAACCCAGTTATGTGGAATTAGATTAATATGATCAGAATCTCTTTGTCTAGCTGATACAGCGTATGCTTGTAAAAAAGCCATAAACTTTCAAAACCTAGAGTAGTGAAAAACCTCATGGAAATACAGACAGTGAAACGAAAACGGCCAAGCAAAAAAAAAAAAGGGAAAAGGAAACTTATTTCACTTTGCTTTAAACACGAACACTTTACGATGTTGCTACAAAAACATCATCCCACTTCGTTGTCTCTTTGTTGCTGGGCCAGGCAATTCACTGAAATAAATTAATTATTACCATGAATTTTAAAACACTACTTCCTTAACAAGAAAGGTAAGGATTTACCGGAGTTTTTTGTTCAACAAAATCATTATTAGTTTGGGTGAGGTGTGATTACTTTCTGTAGTTCACAGTTTCAGTTATTTATCGTTTAAATAGTAGGACTGAGGGACTAGCTGTTGTTTTGTGATTCATTTGTACTAGCATCCGGGACTAGCGTAAGTTATTTTACGAACTTTGTTATTTTCATACTCCTAAGCTGGTGACGAACAGATACCACTACTTAGGGTTAAAACAAGCACTAGTTTCCTTTACTTCAGCCTTCTAATTTTTCTCTTCAGCTGTTCGTGTAAAAGACGCTTTAAGATGAATTTCCTTGCTGTGCTGGTTTTATTGATGTTTATTGCAGTCACGTCATCGTATGTCGCAGAAGACAAAACATTTAACAAGGAAAGTGAGATAAAAGGTGGGAATGAACATAACTTCTTTTTGAACGATACATCATAGGCGCAAACTGAAAAGACACACAGTGGCAGGAACTGTGAGGCCGGTGTTGCTACTCTACAATACAAAACAAAGAAACTAGAATCACAGATAAAAAAAATTAATTGAAACTAAAAGTAGTCAGCCCTTAACAGTATTTCAAAAACCCATATTGCAATCCGTTCCAATCTTCCTATCCCTTCCCTTTTTTTAATTGCTGTGTTATTGAAAGGTTTTTTCGTTGTTTTTAGTGTTTTTTTTTATATTCCAATTAATTTGGTAGACGTTTTCTGATGTCTAAATTTGACGGAAAATCTTGAAACTGTTCTTTTAATTAACGAGGTCTAAAAATATATATGTGAACATTTTTCTTGTTTAATAGCGGGAGCTGGCGTGAGCGTGGTCTCTACGAACGATACCAAGCACGAAACAGCTGACGAAAGCCAACAAGCCGGAGACCGTAGATCAGTGATCAAACCAACGGACAGTGATCAGTGCTATCGACAGTTCTTTGTGGGAAAACAACCACCGACCGGTTTTAAAAATAAAAACATCGGATACATTTGTCAGAAGTCTGGTAAAACTTCTTGCTTTTCCACAATGTTTGATCTTAGTTACGGAATCCCAATCTATTCTGCGTACGTGGTGAAGAAAAGCCAAGCTAGCAAGTTTGGCACAGCCAAAAGAGTTGGTTTAAACTTTCGCCAAGAGCCAGGTGAATGACAAATTTTATTATATTAAATTTATAACCTATACGGTCATTACTATGTCTGATTCTCTCTGAAAACCTTTCATCATATCAGTTATGTCTTCCCCCTCGTCCCTTCTCGCAAATGGACACTCTGATTCACTTACACTCAGCGCTTCCTTCGACGAGAATAGGTTTTTCATAAAATGACTGAAGCGTCTGCAGGGAGTTTTAACACATGCAAAAATAAATGGAAAACGGAAAAGAACCCTCGAATTCAATTAGCACATGCCTTGCAAATTGAGGCCTAACGTAACCGGAAGCCGAGCCTCGAATCACGCAAGAGGGGTATGGAGATGAGCTTCCCCTAAATTTGAAATTTGATGGCAATTTTTAAGTATTTTGGACATGAATCGATAATTAAACTATGCGTATCACCCCCCCCCCCCCCCCCCCCCCCGACGCAGCCCAACAGTTGTTTTAAAAACTAAAAAAACTGTTCGTCTAAAACAGTCGCTTCTGGGCTTGTCACGCATTTTTCTCACAGGGAGTGAAGATTTCATGGGGGACACGGAGTAGAAAGCCGTTATGTTTGGAGGTCGATCTCTTACGCTTTCATGCTAGTTTGTTCCAGGCTAACAAACTGTCGGCGGCGAAATAAAAAGCGGGAGAGCGAGGGAAAAAGCGAGGGGGAGACTAAGGCTCCTCTTCATTTTCCCCTCGCTCTCCCATTTTTTCGCTTACCGGGCGCATTTGAGAGCCTGGAACAGGCATTTTCATGCAACTATATTTATGTGCTTAATTTGAACGAATACGCACGATGCTTATATACGGTCAGGGGGTCATTACGACTATTTTGCATTTATGCAAAAATAGGAGTATTGGGGGGAGCTTTTGTGTCCCTCTACCAGTCAGTTCGTGTAAAATCCCAAGGGAATACTTTTCGCTGTGGGTGTTTCCGGTTTGTACCATCAAAACAACACGTGACAAATCGTTACATAAAAAATAAAACGTGACTAAATCGGTAAGTCGCAACTGACGCGTAACTAGAGTGTCTCGTCCTTTGAGAATGCAGCGAAAAATAAGGACGTCTTCAAAATATATCAGCAAACAAGCAAAATAGTCGTGGTCTTAAAGAGACCTTTGATTATTTTTATCTGTCATCTGTATATAACAGATATTCTGTGATATACACAAAGCACTGCATAGCCACAGTTTATCTTGCTGTAAAATGCGTTTCTTTGGAATATCGTCGGATCTTAGCCAACTCGGCCTACTGCCTTGTCGCCTAAGCCTTGATATATCAAACGATTTAACGATGGATTTCGCAGGATTATTCATTCGGATTTTGTGTTACAGATAAAATTAAAGCATAACTATATGTTTAATATGTTTATTTAAGGTATCCCAGCAAACAAGCAAGGAAGTTCAAAGATGTACACTGAAATCAACAAAGGTGTACCTAACTCAAAAAAGATCCACAAAGGTCACCTGGTTCCTGCAGAGACATACTCCTTTTCTCTGGATCACATGCGTTCCACTTTCACCTACACAAACGCTGTGCCGCAGTATGGGACATTCAACTCAGGACAATGGGCTGCATATGAAAGAAAGATAAGGAACTATGCTCAGAGCACGTGTAGTAAGAACAACGGGGATCTGTATCTACTGACTGGCATCTCAGACATGCAGAGATACAATAAAGGGAAGAGAGTAAACGCATTCAAGCCTCCAGGTACACCAAAGCGAACCTCGAAGCTGCCGAAAATAGTCATTCCCAACTCTATGTGGATAGCCGGTTGTTGTGTCAGTGGTAAAAAAGTGCTTGGTTCCTTTGCTGTGATTGGCAACAACGATTCAAATAAACTGAAGACACTTATGTCCCGACTTACCGTGAGCAACCTGGAAATCACAATTGGCATCATCGATCTATTTCCAGGGAATTCTGATTGTCAAAAAAGTAAATATGATGTCTATATTTGAGCAAATTAAAAGAATGATGGCAAGCTATTATATAAAATAATGGATGAAATTTCTCAAGAAGTAAATAAACAAATAATAGAATGAATTGAGCAAAAATCAGTAAATAATGTTACATAAAGAAACAATGAATTAATGATAACTGGAGTTGTCAACTACTCCGGCCGTAAAGCGGGGTTGACGATCTATAAGAGTTTGTCACTCGGGACACGGGAATGTGTCCGTTGTCCGTATTAACGGGTGTCCGTAATAAGCGGGTTATTTTTTAAAGAAATGTATGAGCTTTTTGTCGGGACAAACAAAACTGTCCGTAATATCGGGGTGTCCGTATTAAGCGGGTGTCCGTAGAGCGGGGTTCCACTGTATTAAGTTGGTGGCCACGAGATTCTACGAAAGAATTGAAATCAATCAATTGCTGATTTTAACACGCCCACGCACTTTACCCATTTTCGAGAACCTACAACAATTTTTTTTCGCGCATGTCTGACATTCCAGAAAGACAAGAAAGCGAAGATCTCAGATCTTGAATGGAACTTGAACCATTTCAAACTCGACCATTTTTAAGAGCAGTGTTATTTGAATGCACCTAACAGATATACGCTATGGAATCGAATTGACAGATAAGGTACCAGCTGCAGATAAGACTGAGATATTAAAGCTGCTTTTAGAGAAACGTTTGACTGATAGCGGGGCTATAAAACTCTACACCTATAGAACACGTGTATTCCTTTTTTCATCGTCATCATGGCTAGCATAATTATGTCATCATGGCTAGTGTAAGTACGAATGACAAAGGCGCGCAAGATGGCACCCTTCGAGGTCGACGACCTTCGCATGCAGCCTTTCCTTGGGTTAAGGCGGGGATACACATGAAATTGAACGGTTTAAAGAATGGATAAAGGAAAGAAAATTATTTTTGAAACACCACCAGACAGTTGACCCCAATACAAGAGCACCTCAGGTTGGTAGCGGGACCGTCCGGGTGTCCGTCTACTAACTTTTAACTTCAAATTCTACGTTCTCTAATCCTTTGAGAAAAACTATCTCCTCCCAATCTGTATACCCAAAAATTTACAAAACACCTCAAAACATAGAATTGTGTAATGAACATAGAGATTCTAAATTGCTTAAAAGGTGAACGAGATATTTCTAATAAACCCATGTTTAGCAGCGGCAGAACGACACTCAGGTCACCAACGTCTTAACTTTCATATTGGAGACCCATTTTATAGTCAATTGAAAGCTTCAAAACAGTATCTCATGGCCATATCAAAAACTCAGGTTTAGAACTCGCCGAGGTCATATATTTTTGACGTTGGACACTGACCAGATAATGGTTTTCCATTTTATCGTGGGCTTACGTTTTCCAAGAGAGGATAATCCTCTCTTGGTTTTTCACAAATCAGCAACAACAAAAAAAAGGAAAAGGAAAAGAAAAAGAAACGTGGAGCTCCGCTTTTAGGCTTGGCTAAATCTATATACTATAATTAAAGCAGCCCAGTCAGGTGCAATATTCATTTATTTTTGCGTCGAATTCTTCCCCGTCATTGTCCATGCTGGGTTTGAAGTTTTTGGAAATCTGTGCTTTTTTATGGGTGTTTTTGTAAGTTTTCGTGCACCAAGTACGCTGGGTAAATGAACTAGTCGCTATCTTTTTCTGAACGGTGAATTCCCGCCGGTTTTCAAATATTTCTCGGTGCTAGACCTCACGCCAGCTGACCGTGTGCGCCGTGAACACTTTTTCAGTACCAGATCTCCTACAAGCCGGCAGAGTATGTAAAATTCAACGTGACACAACACAAATAAGGCCAGCAGTCTCTCTTTCCTCTAAAATCCGTGGAAAGCACGCGAAAAGAGCGAGCGTGATTTACATGTCGAGCGCGATCAGCTAGCGGCAAGCGGCGAAGCCCTGAGACGCGAGTAGCGAAAAAAGCGAGCACGTTGGGCTGACGCCCGTACTACTCGAAAACCAGCGCAGCAACATTATTATTATTATTATTATTATTATTATTATTATTATTATTATTGTTATTATTACTAGTAATAACCAAAGGTTAGAGAGTGCGGGCGAGATCGATTCAAGGTGTCGTAGGATGAATAAAAGTTTAACAAACTGAGATGTACGTACCATGATAATTTATCGGAAAGTGAGTCTGAGGATTTAGGTTGCTCAAGCGCTTTTTAATAGGCAAGAATTCAGGTTTGTTTATACTTTCTGTGGTACATATAGGTTTATAATAGGCACTGTACACACAGGTTATGCAAAACTCCCTTTTTTGCGTGACAAAGGAGACCAGCACTTCACTGTTCCCGGTCCCTCACTACCAAATTAATTTCATCCCCATTCTAGCTTCAAAAGGACCTCCGAGCACACATACTTATGGTGATATATTTATGCAGTCAAAATAGTATCTGGTGCAATCCACGGTTATAAATTAATTGTGAGCGAAGCGATGGATCGACTCGAGATGACCTGATAATGAAAAGCTGCCTGCTGGTCTTGGCAGTCTCCAAATGACAAATCCAACGCATACGCGGGTCAGGTTTCAAAAGAAATTTACATCAAGCTGTTTGCCAGCTCTTCAACTATGTTACACTCCGAGTTCGTTTACTATAGACCGTATACAACGTGAAAACAGCCATGTGCTGAGTATGAATTTTTGTCGTGGGTCGTGGGTCGTGGGTAGAAGTCGTTGGTGTGGGTAGAAGTCGTGGGTGTGGGTAAAAGTCGTGGGTGTGGGTAAAAAAAAACATAAACACTATTTTAAAAAATAAGTAAAAATGTGTAAAACATAACAACACCAAAAACAGTTGCTCAGTATGGGAGTTTGCGGTTGAATGAATCGCCTTTTTAACCTTCGAGTGGCCGTACCTACCCAGCCCACCCCCTTTGGGGGGCTAGGCAGAAAATTGATGGAAACCGATCTATATTCCACAAAAATTATGTAAGAGAAAAAAAAAACACTGATAGGTCACCGTACTCGTTTACGAAATAAAAACGACTTACATCTCTAACAAAACAGGCCGCGTGAAAAATAGCCGTACGTTGTTTTGCTTGTTTGCGCGCGCTAATCACGCGTAAAATTCTGCGCACTTTTGTGCGCAATGTAGTATTAGGGAAATCACCTTGAAACGCGAACGCTGTGGTAGCTTTCTCTAGTTCAGTCGGCGCTTCAGATTTGTGAATCATGGATTCGGACTCCAGTAAATCGGAATGCGAGTCATTACCATCTTACGCAGATGTATTAAAGAGAGAAATTTCATCGCTTTAACCAATAGCTGCTGGTTCAAGTACAACCTTGTTCCCAGGGCCTACTCCGCTTTCAACATGGCGGACGGACGCGGAGAAGACCCTGGTCTACGCCGGTAGACCCCCCGCGAAATACTCCATGAATCGTGGAGTATTTTGTCACGTGACATTCGATCAAATGTCGTCTTCGCTTCACTTGATCAGCGGTTCCACGAATTAAAATGGCCACGAAATTTAGCTTCAATGTGGCTTCATTTTAGGTGTTTTTTGCTGCAAAATAACGTTTCGGTGGACCGTTGAATTTCTAAATAGATATCTCATGATTTCTACTACCCGGAAGAGAGAGGTGTTATCGTTTCGTTTACCCAAAGGTAAGATTTCATGCGAATTTTATTATTTTTATTGGCGTATGCAAGGCGTATGGCATGCTTCACAGACAAGAAAATCGAAGGAAAATAATTTTGGGGAAGTTGACTTATAAAGTTTAATAATCGGATGGCTTTGGAAAGGTTTAGTTTTTGCTTCTTCGGCCTTAAATTCGGGAGGTCCGTTTTGATCGCGCCCGTTAGTTCTCTCAAGTCGAGCCCTTAATTCCAAAACTGCAAATTAATCAGAAAGTAATAAATTATATAAGCTTAATTTTATATATTATTTTTTACATCTTGATTTAAGTTTTTACATAACTTTCAGATATAATATTTGGCTGCAAGCTAAGATGAGCTATTTGTGTTTGGTTGAGACCTAATGTTTCATGATACAATTAAAACTAGTAGAAATGCAATAATTTCAAAAGAAAAAAAAACTTTTCGTGCTGTCTCAAAACCTATGCAATTTTCACATGGTAATCCTATTTTCAGGTTGATTCAAGAACTTGATAAGTGTACAATGCAAAAGCAAAACTAGCACTGAGTAAGAAATGTCGGGACATCCAACTACATCTTAGATACATGGAACTGCAGTTGGCTAAAGGGACCTTCTAATTTTATTTTCTTGTGCCTTTCCAGCCCAAGTAACAAGATCTTCCACATCATTGTTGGCAGTAGTGGAGATTCCAATATCAGGAAAATGTGCATGAAATCTTTTACTCAATTCTTGGAGCATTGTCAACTAATGCTCAAAAATTCTACACGTTGGGGAGTAGTAATAATAGTAGCACGTTGACCTAACTTTCCTTCGTAGTTATTTTAGGGATTGCGCAAACCTGCGCCGTAAATGGGATATTAAGAAAATGCTGGCTAGAAGAGCCAGGATTACCTGAAAGAAACTGTTCTCTATGACTAGCATTCCGGTTATTGGCCAATTCGTGTAGCAATTAATTATTCTACCAACGGTACATCGATGCTAAAAACTGAACCATAAATCACCCCGGGGTAAATCACCAGCTAGGTTATTAAATATCACAAAACAACCACACATGCAATTACATCCAGGTCAACCCCTTACGTTATAAAAAGAAATGAGAAAACATTAAACCTGCACACACAGAAGTCAATAAGAGCAGATAGCGAAACACAGGCAAGTTTGAAATGAAAGAAAGGTACGTGGATGTACTGGATGTGTGGTGAGGAAGAATTTCGCATCATTCAGCGTCATTTGTTATTTTGTTATTTTCTGTCTCTTTGTCAATCAAAAGCCTCAAGGAACAACCTGTCATATTTTCTCCTCCACCTAGCCCATAAGTGCACATTCATTTGAAATTGGCATTCGATCCTTTTTATGAGGAGTGGCTCGGCCTATGCCACGAATCAATAACAGTTCTTGCGCTCTGTAGAGGAAGTTGTTTTCCCAACCAATTATAGTTCAGGATTATTTTTGGGAAAAATATTAAATAGTCTTACAAGCTTTTTTTCAGTAAATAGTAGATTACTAAGGCACCAAACGTTTCAATTCAAACGGCTTAAAAGTGCGTATCTGTTTTTAGTTGGTAGACATACAAATATGTCCTTCTTCAGACAAAAGTTGGACTAAGTAAAATTAATTGAGATGAATACATGTTCATCGACTGTTCGCATTGACTTTATGACCTCAGTCAATAGTTGTTATATCAATGAGCAGAATTTCGCAACTATGTGTGCCACAGAAATATCGAGCAATGTGACTGTGGGTTTACAAACTCTATTGAGTCTTACCTAGTCTTCATCTAAACATTTTCAAGGACAATTTGGAATCAGCTGTTTACCGAGTTAGGGGTTGAGTTGAGTTTGAGTTCAGATTGAGCGACCGTTTTCTCAATTTTTTTATTCAAAAAGTTAAAAGCGAAAGGTTCAAAACGAAAAGTAGCCTTCAGAACATGCGGTTTGTTTATTTTTTGCTTCGCAACTTCCTGCTCGCCCTCACGCGTCGCTCCCGCGAGTCCCGAGTCGCGCTCCGCGCGCCCCGCAAAAAAATAGACAAAATATACTGCCTGTTCTGCTGGCTAGGGAAAGGAAACAAATTTAAAGTGAAATTATAAAAAAAAAATCTCAGACACAGCTTGACTGACAACCAATTTGGTTTATTGAAAAAACATGCTGTATTTCGACGCAGGAATTTTTAAACAGATACAAGCGATATGATTACGTCACTAAAATGCAACAACGATACTGAAAAATCACAGCGACATTATTGTAAGTTACACATGTGCCAAAAATAACTAACTCAAGATAACAATTCAATATAGGAAATGGCATTTTTGGTGGCTCAAATCAGGGGGCACCCAACAAACCATTTCGGTGGAAAGTTATTCGGAGAGACAAAAAGCGTGTATGTAATCCCTTCAGAAAAATGTCATCTTGAACTTTCGTGATATGGAAAAGGGAATGGTTTGTGTTTTCAGGGATAAAAATTCGTTTTTGGTACAGTTAAACGTCAACTATAATTCTTTGAATTAAGGCAATAACAGCTCGGAAATTCGGGGTGAGATTTCGTTCCCTTTACACAGTAGAGCTCAAGCGACACGAGATTTAGGTGCTCGCAAAGAAGCATCGCATTTAACGCGTGCTCTCTGACACAATATATTTGCATCTGTTCGTCGAACTTTTTTGCGGCCTCGTCTAGTCAGTTTACCGGTCGAGTATATCAAAGAAATTCATACAGCACTGTGTTCCAATTCGGCAGAGAGGTTACCTATGTTGCAAAATAATGTAGTTTCAGATGTCACATCACCCGGTTTCATTTCTTAGTTAAGTTAGACCATTGGGTTACTCGTCGAACAAAGGGCGGAGAGTTTCATTTCTTACCTAATGCAAATGCGAGACTGACTGGCCATATAATTAATTTCTTCCAATGCAATGATTTTAAAAGAATTGATGGAGAGCGAGGAGAAAGTTGTCAACAGGCTGAAAAAGTTATGCAACATTTCTACTAACTACTAAAAAATGGAGAATCAGCACGACGATTCTGTTTGTGTGTTTGTGTGTTTGTTTGTCTTTTCGCTTACAGCACAGTACCCGACTTATGATTGATCACATGTTAAGGATCATTAAGAGGCTGTTGGTTACTGTTAATTTTGTTCGACTCTGTAGAACTGTAGAAGGCTTTGGAAATCAGTATTCCGGTAGTGTAAACTCATTTAAAAGCGTTAGACAAGCTCATACAATGGCTTCTTTTGATCTGGAAAAGAGTTGAGGTAAGCACGATCTCGCGAGAATGCCAGGAGAATGCCGGCTAGAAGATCTTACATTATAGTACAATCACTATTTCTCAAATTTGAG
The DNA here is from genome assembly GCA_964035705.1 of Porites rus. Lineage (NCBI taxonomy): Eukaryota > Metazoa > Cnidaria > Anthozoa > Scleractinia > Poritidae > Porites > Porites rus. Next base: position 29,094,956 of record OZ037996.1, read on the forward strand.
AAACGAGACGGGAGCACAACAAACGAAAAGTGCTTCGAGAAAACCGAATCTGAATAGGAATTTCAAGAAACCGAGAGTAAAATTGCAGCGGTTCGACTTAGCGAAATAAATCGCTGAGTAAATCCAAGTGAAACGACATTTGGTCTTTGAACAAACTGCCAAACAGTGCGCAATAAAATGGTTCATTAAAATTATCCCTAAACAAACTCACATATATCCCTTAGGTTTTAAAAAGTAAGACACTAACCTGGATTCACGATGTCCGAGGAACAGCAGGCACGTTTGGAATGTAACGACGAGTGTCGATAAAGAAGACAAGAAGTCTGAAGGCTTTCACGCGGGATGCTTTAGTCGATATAATGCATCGACTTTGAATGGCTATCCGCTTTAAGAATAAATTGAAACAGAAATGGAAACATTTCAGATTCGCTGGCGCTCGTGCTGTCTGATATAAACACGTCGATACATAGCTGAATGTCACGCTCTCCTCCTTCCGGTGGTAAGTTGTGACAACGTGGAGAACTGTAAACTACCATGAGGTTGTTAGTTCGAACCTCCTCCGGAGATCTTCCTTTTTCTTTTTTCATGGTTCTTTCTTTTTTTAATAGCCTGCTTTATATCACTTAGCTATGAACATGGTAATTTACCTTTTTTACGGGCCGCCATGAGAAATATACATTCCGTTTTTGTTTGTCGATCGGCTATCAAACATACTACAGTGGAACGAAGAAAATGGAAGGGGCCGCGAACAAAACAAAGTGCTGCTGGGACGCAGGAAAATATGACATTTTGGAAAAACTTTTTGACGAATTCTTTGGCGCTTTCAAGCATTGTTGGCTTGTCATCTTGATGAATAAATTCCTTAAACGAGGGGGGTTCGACATAGGACTCTTCTTCAACCTTACCTGATCTTGTAATTGTTTGTGGCCTGAAACAAATATTAGAGGAAATGGAAGTGCTTTTAGAAAAGAAATATTGTTTTTTTTTTAATGAGGACGAAAATGAAAGCACTGTTCTTCGTAATTGTTTGGCAGGTGGTTTAAGAGGTTAAGAGCTGGCAGCTCGGTTTAATATGTGCACATGAAAGACAAACTTCAATGTAAAAATCATAGTTTTGTGTGCTGCCTTTCTTGTGAGGCTTCGGGCTGTCTATAATAATTAAATAACAATATATAATTAATATATAGATTTAGCCAGGGCTAAAAGCGAAGCTCCAATTAATAAATTTATAATTTAAATCAAAAAATAAACTTTTAATCCACAAATCATTTAACTTAAGGGCACATTCGTGTGACTTTTGAGGGAAAGGCTAAGTTATTTTAGAGTGAAACATCTTACATCGAATTGATAACCTTATATGTACACCCAAAAAATAGCAAACATCCTCGATCACATTCAAGATCACAGTAGATTAGGCCTCGAAAACAAATTCTTGGAAAACAAATCACAACGAATTTTTTTGCATTCGACAGGTTTACTTTACAAATTCTTGCCAACAAATCTGGGGGTGTTTAAACCAACCTTTTATAATTTTTATACATCACATTTGAGGTGAAACAGTACTATTTATCATACAGACCTCGGACAGAATGCAGTATTTCACAATTTTTCAAGACAAATTGCACTCAGTCAATATTCAGGACGATCAATTGTAAAGCGAAACCGTTCAAAAATTTCCAAAATCACCCATATGGCCAGCCGGTTCTCGTTTCTATAGTGCGAGCTGTCAGCGTGGTCGAGTGTTTGAATGAACTTTAATAAAGTTAAGCTTCAGCATAATAGCGAATTTATTATTATTTTTTTTTGTTATTTAATGGTTTCAGTTATAACGATGTGTAATCTTATAAAGCGTTTGATACGCGGGACATTTTTGAGTACTCCTGCAAGCGATGTTCATGAACGATGAAAACAAACGGCACGGACAAGCGATTAAAATTGCAAGAGAGACTACTAACAATCAAAAAAAGAAATATAATTCGGTGAAACATTTACAGAGATAACAATTTTCATTCATAAAGACAAGTATTAAAGTGTCTCTAAAAATCCTGAGTCTCGGCGTGAAGCTTTATAAGCCGGCTTCCCGGCGCGGGTGTTTACTGTTTACTGTTTTCCAAGGTGAACTCCTCGAAGCAAGAAAATCGCTCAAAGTTTTCTTTCTACAGCCAAATTTATAACTAAATATTCTTCGGAACGTTTTCTTTCTATCTGTGGTGAGCAAATATATCTGAAGGCTTTTTAAAGTTCTGTAAGCTTATATCAAACCGTTCAAACCTGATACAAGGTCAGATCATTGACTCAAACTACGGCTACAAACGTGCATAAACTTGCCGCATAAACTGTCAGCGTGAATGTGCAAGACTTCATGAAATTAGATATAACAAAAAACAAAGATCAAATACAATAGTTACTCAGGCTTACCATTCGAGATTCAGTTCCTGAAAGCTATCAAGGAAGGCCACAGTTACTTGAGACTTTTAACCCCTCAAACGCATTAAGCAATGTGAAAAACGAAAACGATGCCATCCGAAATCGAATTACCAAATTTTGACAAGCGACGCGTTCCTCAACCAAAAACCCAGTAAACAAACCAGCCATGAATAACAGAAGACTCTTGATAGCAGCTGTATTTCATTTTGTACATCCAGAAGAAAGAGACAGTTAAAAACATGACACGTTGACACAAAACTCTTCAGCTTCAGCTGTCAAAGTAAACAATTTTCAAGATGCTGCATAATTTTTTCGCATGAACTCACCTGTCAAATTTTGACCAATCAGAGTATAAAAATTGGACGTAGAGCGTGACCAACGCGTGACCATGGTAAGATAAGGTCTTCCCCGCCTGTACTTTTAAAAAAACTGGCTGAATTTTCATTTCCGAAGTCAGTTTGAAATCAAAATTCTAATACTGCGGGGCCATTGTGACATAAACACAAGATATTTGATATGAATCCTTGGAAAAAATAAACTTGAGCCTGCGATCATTCGAAACTGGTAATTTGTCAGCGGATAACTTCAAAAAAATACTCGACCTCGATGGGTCGACACTTGAGCCCGCGCTACCGTCAGGTGATACTGGTCAGCGGATGCCCTGTTTTGACAGCTGTCAATTGATCACAACATTGATGTGAAATTAGTTTTCTCTTGGGCACCCAAACTAGCTAAAATGTGAGAGTAAACATTGGTTTTCCTGTGGTGCGGACGGACGGTCGGTCGGCGGTCGGCGGTCGGCGGTCGGCGGTCGGTGTACGGTCACGTGATTACCAAATTTTCTAGGATGGGTAGATTTACTTAGCAATGGTGCTCCGCCCACGCGCGCGCTTCGCGCGCGCGAGGAGCTCCGCTATAATAAGAACGTTCCCAGAGTCCTTTGCAACAGAAAAATCGTCAATGTCAAATAACTTGGTCAATTTGAAGCAAGCAGAAGTCCTACGTTGTCTAGAAATGTCTTACCATAAACTAATTATTGTACAAGACTAAGGGCGATCACGTCATTGGTCACGTGACTTTCCTCCGAAGTGCGTTTTTGCTCACTGTGACGAAATTATTTTGTTATTGAAAAAGCAGTCAACGTGGTTTGAAGCACATTGGTGTGAGCCATTTCAGACTGCCCGGGTACCGAACAAAATATAAATATTAAGGGAGCTGTGTACAATTTTCAAAAAGTGGGAGTCTGGGTACAAGTGCTATCTGGCGTTGCATTAAACGTGAGGAAACAAAAATTTGGATACTGGTAGAAATTTTTATGAAATATATATTTTTTCATTTTCAATACTGTGACGTCATCAGTCACGTGACCAGAACGGACCGAAGTTTTATATTCGCTTGAAAAGTTTACTAGAATCTTTCTCCGAGAATATCTTTAAGCTGAGTTGTAGATTTTTAAATATTGTTTTTAAAAATGGCCATGATTACTTTTTCCTAAAAAAGTTCGGTAGTAAAAAGAAAAATTGAAAAGTTTGTTGGCTTTCTGCTCAACAGCCATTTGAGCTAGCAACGAAAGAAAATTTTGCCAAAGGCCTGAGTGTATGCTCTTTATGAAGGCGTTGTCAGTTTTTTCAAATTTTAATTGGTTTAGGAGGAGATGGATGTTTTTTCTTGAAACGAAATGAGCGGGCCTGGGAGAACGTAAAGCTACTGCCCATCCCCACTCCCTTGGGATCTTCCCAGCGGATTCCTAGTGGTACGTAATGCGGGCTCTTAAAAAGATAACATTCAAAATGGCGCCGCGCGACTGGCAATGAAAGCAATGAAATGGAGTGATTTTTGAGTTACTTAGGATAGTTTTGTTGCTGTTCTTCCTACTTGACGCGGCCAAAACGAGTCCCGAAACACAGAACATATGTCCTTTATTTGTATGCCGAATGAAGAGGAATATGAAATGAGAAGAAACTTTGCAGACGTTTCGAAAACAATAACTGTTCTAACAGAAACTTACAGGGACCTGAGGTCTGAGGTAAGCGCTTCTTGTCGTACATTGATCTGATTTTATTTTGAAGACTGGTTTAAGCTTATGTCTTTGATGTTAATCGTGTGTGAAGCTTCATATAAGTGCTAACGATAGAATCGTGCTGAAACTTAGCAAACTGGAATTTAAGTCGACTCGGAGGAAGAAAATAGATTTTGGGAACGAGGTGACAGTGTTAAATGAGTCTTCGTCGAGTCGTGTATTTGTAATATTGGCCAAGTGGTCATTTGGCCGATTTGGGCCACAAAAAATAATGAGTTGGTATTTGAATTTAAGGGTGAAGGTTGCCATAGGTCAGCAAAGAGTCAGGAAAACTAACAAAATAATAAAATTCTCGAAATTAGCGAATTATATCTGGAGTCAGAAAATTGGCATCTTTAAGCAAATTCAGCGAAGTTTAAATTACATTTTTTGATTCGATGCCTTTCAGTCTGTATCATTTGGGTTTCACTCACTGGTAGTTAAAAAGGTTAAGGTAGAGACTGCTTGCATTCAACTCCAGTGGTAGCGAATCTAGACTTCAATAAAACGATGGTACTCACGTTTAAATGAGATCATTTTTTAACTTTAAATTTTTATCTTCCCGTTATGTGTATTGACAGACATGGATTTATGTTTCTTTTGCATTTTGTGGTCTACAGGTAATTTGTGGGATTAATAGCCAGGAATGCCCACTAATGAGGACATTTTATTTTACTGGTGAGTGAGGATTATGACATGTTTAGGTAGCTATTGATTGCTCAGTTTTAACATAGTTATTTGTGAGGCCACTCGAGGCCTCTCAGTTTTAACATAGTTATTTGTAAGCCCACTCCAACCTCTCAGTTTTAACATAGTTATTTGTGAGCCCACTCCAGCCTCTCAGTTTTGACATAGTTATTTGTGAGTCCACTCCAGCCTCTCAGCTTTAAAATAGTTATTTGTAAGCCCACTCAAGTCTCTCAGTTTTAACATAGTTATTTGTAAGCCCAGTCCAACCTCTTAGTTTTAACATAGTTATTTGTGAGCCCACTCCAGCCTCTCAGTTTTAACATAGTTATTTCTAAGCCACACACACTCATTACCTGAGGCATTTAAGATGTGCTTTTTGACCAGATATTTCTCTACTTTATAAAAAAAAAAATAATTAAAAGCTTTTTGGCAATTTTTAAGGCAATTTATTCTCAATTATTGGATGACCTTTAGTAGCATTTAAAAAAAGCAATGTAAAAATTCAAATGAGGCCTGAAACTCAACTGTTTAAATTAAAGGCTATAATCCAAGCTTTATGAGTGTGTTTGCAAGCAAGCAATATAAAGCTTACTGCAAGCAACATGATGTATCTTTTGGCTAACCAGAGTGCTATTTAGGCTAGCCAGGTCTTATGTAAGCTGTCCGGAATGCCTCAAATGGCTTGCATGTTTCACGACACATGAGTGCCATACAAGCCAGAAATTAATGACTCCAATAAATAACCTAACCTCAGGGTCAACCTAACTAAAGAACTGTTTAGGCTAACTAGAGAGCTATTCAGAGGTTAACCAGTGTGCTATTTCTGTTATATTAACTGAAATTGCTTGCATGACGTGTTGGCTTGCACTTTGACAAGACCCAGGCCAATTTGAATCCGTCTGATGATACAGGGGATTGAACATTTTAGCCTTTAATTTTCGTCCATTTTAAGTTTTACATGGAAAATGTTTCCCTTTTTTAAGACACTGTTTCTCTTGCTAATCAACGCAAGCTCCATGTATGCATTATTAACGGCCAATACAGAATGGATGTATACCTATTGGGAACTTAAGGGCTGTAAAATTTTATTTCTTTGTCAAAAAGGATTCTTCACTTATGTGGGAAGTAGCCCCCCCCCCCGGGGGGGGGGGGGTAATCCCCTTTAAAAAATGACTGGGGTGCTCGTCGTACCTTTCAGGTGGTGAAATTAATTTGTGAATTGGTACTGCTTAGGGTTTTAAAACCTAAAATGACCGCTGCTGGAGCTGTCGCAGTACCTTTAGGGGTCTCAAAGGTCACCGCCTTGAAAAAAAAAAATGACTAAAATCGTAATCATATTTCTTAAGCAAGTAACATTTATTTCTAAATTGTTACTTAAAAACAGTAATGCCACTAAAAATTATTCTGTTATTACAGAAATGGCATCTCTTAGGGGTGTAAATAAAGTCCAGGCAATGCCCACAAAATAAGTTTTTGGTATCTTTTCAACGAGCACCCCCGACATTCTCATAGGGGAGTACCCCCCCCGGGGGGGAGTAGCTAAGTAGTAGCTGTCAATTTGATTAAAAAAACTCCAGCTTAGTTTTTGTTGACAACTTTATTGCTCTACAAGAAAACCAAACATACATTTCCGCCTGTAACCTTTCATTTTGAGATGAACAGAATAAAAAAAAAAAAAAACGAGGTTTAACTACAGAGTCCAAAAAATTTTAATCTGAAGTTTTTCTGCAATAAGTAATAAAAAGAAGAGTGCAAAGAAATTGATTTCCACCTTGCCTGGCCCATGTATAAACTGGGCAAGGTGAAACTATTATATGCTAACCCAAAGACGAAAAAGTCCCATAGTTTCTTTGATAACATCAACAACAACAAATCAAAACCCATGAATGATATTCGGGTATCTAGCAAATGGCAAAGGATTGGATCCACTCTAGAGGCCAACATGAAAAGAGTCAGGTTTTTTTTTCACACACCGAGAAGGCCATTTACAGTCTACATGTTAGAAAAATAGCAATTTCAGCAAAATAAATACTTTTTGCTTGCTCTGTTTTTTATATTTGCAGGTGACTTAAAGACTTTGCAATGGCATTCCTCTTAGTAAATGATGAACTCAAATATAAAATTGTCACAACATTGATTCCCACAGAAGACAAGTTACATAATGTTTATAGCTATTTATGTAATATGAACATCCCAGAACCCAACTGGGTTACATGTGTATACTAACACTTTATTGCATAAAGGTGATAAATCCATTCTGGGATTCATGACAATTTACCATTTTTCTATGAGATTTATAATTATATATTGTTTTACCGGTCTCACTTGTAATAATAATAATAATGATAATAATAATAATAATAGTAGTAATAATAATAATAAAAATAAAAATAAAATATTTCTTACCGTGTCTATGTATTTAGCTCATAGAGTAATTGGGGCCGGTGTATCATTTTAGGAAAACGCAAAACAGTACAAGAGGCACGTTTTCTCAGTTTCGATTTACTGTCTTGCATAGAAATTAATTTTGAGAAGTGAATAGGCGTGGTGTGTTTGCAACCAAAGCAGGCCTTTGCAGACAACAGAAGCTAATCTTGTAAAGCAGTGCTCGTATTTAGGGCTAAAACCTTCCGTTGTACAAAGGCAGCAAATAAAATTAAAGGCTATTAGGAAACGATAAGAAAGAAAAGACTTGCTCAGTTATTTATGTCGCCCGTCTCCTGAGCCCGCGAGTTAACAACTAGCGGCTAAACCAATGGCAACGAAAACAAACACGGCGGATGGCGGGGGCTGGCCGGGGGGGGGAAGGGGGTACTCTGGATGTTTTTGGGTAGGGGTGTGCCGCTGGGCCTCTGAGACCCTTTCCCTACACTAGACCATGTTCAGCTGCATTTTGCGACCCTACTCTAGACTAGATACGAAAAATTCCTACCCTATTCCAGACTTGCTAGTCTCCAGGAACTCTATTTCTGTCGCAGTCAGTTGCTTATGTGGCAAATCATACCCTATTCTAGACCAAAATTCTCAGGTTTATATACTCTATCCTAGACTAAACTGCTGAAAAACCCTACCCTTCACAGCGGCACATACATACATAGTTAAGGGACCGTTCATTTTTTATGGGGTGGTAGATAGTATTTGGTAGATAGTCTCCATGGCGTATGATGGCCCCCCCTCTTGACCGGATATTTTTTTCCTGCCCCCCCCCCCCTCATAAGCCTAAGTTTTTTTGATGACCCCCCCCCCCCCCAAAAAAAAAGAGACCAAAAGCAAAGAAAAAAGAATGATCAAGTAAAGATTACCTTATAAGTTCAACACAAAAACTGCAGTTTAAAAAAGTTCTTCGGAGCGAATAACTGTTTTCACCTATGGTACATATCCTTTGTGTACTGTTACTGTATTTGTAACCAATAAGTACCCCCGAGAAAATTTAGACAGGGATCCAATATATTTAAACAGTTCAAGCTACATTTATTGCATTTTAAAAGAAAAAATAAAAGACAGATGTCCAAACTATTTTCGAGATTCAACTATGCAGTTAATACTTTTATCGAAAATATGTATCATGAAAATTCTGAACGATTTTCGTGAAACTGGTGTGGATCCTGATAACAACGGCGAAACAGAAAATGATCGCGACAAACGCCCCAGCGTCGCAATAGCCAGTGAGAAACTTGTAATTTGGATGCATAAAAATCCTAAATTTCCCTTCTGATTTATCAAGAAATAATTTTTAGACGAGGCACAGCTAGAGCTGAGAGGGCTCTGAAAAAAAAAATAATTAAAAAAACGTGTCCCAGATTTCTTCAGTTGATCACCTTATCTTGCACTTGAATTTTGGAATCGCAGCGTCTCGGGCTCGGATTTTAGAAAACAGTCAAGTCTCGGTCTCGAATTTTAAACGAGGGTCTCGGCGTCTCGGCGAGTATCGGATTTTACCATTCTACACCCTACTAAGGTATTTCAATTAACAATTACATTACGGGCCCTCGTTTCCTATGAGCGAATAGTCCATGAAGCGCAGCACTACATGTACATTGACGTTAGCACAATAAGTGCGCCCCTTAATACCATATTTTTTGCAAAGGACATCCCAACAAAATACTTCGTTTCCCATCGCTCGACCGACCAAATTTTTTCGGAGAAGTAAAAACAAAAAGAAAAATTCAGATTTGGTGTCTCACTCTGAGAATCGAGTACTTTTTAGGGTTAAATAGAGAGAGCGATGAGGACGAAAATTTTTATTGGAAAGGCCTAAGTCTTACTTTCCCTTTTTCGTTATGCGTTTATTTTATCCTACCAAAGGCCATCCCAATAAAGTGTTTTGTTTCCCATCGCCCGACCGACCCAATTTTTGGAAAAGTCAAAAAAAAAAAAAAAAAAAATTCCAGACGTGCTTTTCGAGAAGCGAATATTTAAATAAAAAGTGTCTGAGCCTGTCCGTTACTAAAAAAGGTGTTCTTAAGATTACTTCTTTGCTGTACTTTCTTCCTTCAGTAGCCGTTTTATTAGTTTGATTTTTGATGTTTTAGTATATAATATCTTTCCAATTTTTTAAAAAAAAATTGTTATTTTTTTAAATAAAGGATCCACTACCTCTTGTTCTTAGAGAAAAGTACGACATCAGCTTCTTTTGTTACATGGATAGCAATTTGTTCAAACAGACTCAGAGTTGGAAATTAGCGCTCGCCTTGATTTGTCGAGTACAAATGATGGAGCACTCGCCCGCTTTGGCAGCTACGACTTTCAGATCTAGAATATGTTATTCAAAGCAGGCATAGCTTTCTTGTTTCCACTTTTGTCTATACTGTCCAAATGCCAATAGCTTACAATGTTTATTATTTTGAAACCCTTCTACAAACCTTTACGCGCTTCAGTAACACTCGCAAATTCCTGGTTTGTAAACATACTAAAATGGCTTCCCCTTCGTGGCCGTTACGTGTTGAGCTGTACGAATTCGAAACTTTGCTGGAAGGAATTCGCGTTCAATTCAGCGATAACCACCTTGCTACACCGCCTAGTTACACTAGATAACCGCCTTGTTACACTAGAAACCTGAATCGACAATCGCTTTCGCCGAGACTCCGCGGCTTTTGCACTGTCATTGAGACCAACGAGAAAGGTTAC
>OZ037996.1:29110258-29242758 GCA_964035705.1 Porites rus
ACCGTTCCCCATTTTGAAAGGCCTTTCAAATAAGCTAAACTTGTTTTTTACTTCATATGCACTTTAAATAACTTCAAAAATTTACGGATAACTCAGCAGTCATGGTGGGAATTCAAACGAGAACTCAAGTTTCATTTCTTCATATTTTTCCTCACTTCCATAGATACAATACAACATCTGTACCATCTAGAGAAATGAAAAATGTGATTACATAATCACATTTACTGTTTCTTTTGTTAGGGATGCCTGATGTTTAAATTTATTGCTTTAATAAACTTCTTGCTTGGGTGCCCCTGCGTACGAGTAGCTGGTACAGAGAAAATTATGCTTTTATCCTTTTTTTATATAATTCATCAGCAAAAAGTTACAATGAAGCTTAAAGTTTATGAAAACTCAAAAGTTAGTTATTTTAAAAAGATCTCACAGTCCATAACATATCAGGCAGTCATATCTACACGTAATATAAATTTAGATGACAATTTTACAAAGACAAAAATGACATTTTGCAATGGGAAACTGAATTATAAAATAGTTAGAAATGAAGCACAACAGCCCAGCTGGTTTTCATGCAGGTCCTAAAATTATACAGGTAAAATTGGAATTTCAACGTATTGGTTTTTCAGGAGCTGGGGAGAAAAGCCGGAAGGCCTGGAGAATAACCCTCGAAACAACAACAAGCTTAACCCACATACAACATCAGCATAGAATAGAGCTGGGGTTCATTGATGGGAGACGAGTGCTCTCACTTTTGCACCATCCCTTCCCCGCAAAGAAATCATCTAATCTTTACATGCATCCTATACCAGCTGCTCAGAAATGTGTTTCCAACAAAAAATATTAAACTTCATGTAATGGTAAACAAAATTGCAAAGCAACTTTTACTTCGATTTGTTGGTTCTTTGAGGGAATTTTTCATCTGTTTGTTGGTTAAAAACCTAAATGTGACCCCTGAGCAAGTGACACAGTTTAGAACATTTTCTCCACACCAGTTGACTGAACCAGAAAATGAGATTCTTACACAATACTTAATTTTCTGTTTTATATCAACTGGCTGGTCGAACAAGACATCAACACCATAGAATCTAGCTGACTTGTACTGTAATTCTATCGAAGCAAATGTTCCTCTTTTATGGGCAAGCACATTTGCTGAGGAATCCTTCACTTCCAAGCTTACTTCCTGTCGTTCACCATCACTACCAAACAGACGAACACCATGCACGTTGATATCCTTGTCTACCCGCAGATAAATATCCTGTTCTTCTTTATCATAATAAATCCAACCAAAATTCACAACCGAGTGAAATCTTTGGCAATGTTTAAGACCACCAATTCTTTTGGTGGTTAAAAATCCCCTTGGAGACACAGATGCTGAATAGTAACACCTTGTTAAATCAAAGGCTTCATGGGGTAGAAGAATATTGCTGTCAAGAACAACACTGACAAATTCAGTTTTTTCCATCACTGGAAATCTAATCTTTGCCACAATACCCTCGCCAATTATGCTTCTTTTCATACATCCATCAGTCTCCAGGCCATGAATTTTACATTGATGTTCTGCCCACATGTTAACAGCCTTGAAGAGGTCAATCTCTTGAATGTTCAAAGAGTCTCTCTCCACTAATGCTTCAAGGATTGATTTGTCAGTGATCACAAACTCATCAGTTTGGACCACCTGTTCGGTGTGATTATCAATTGCTGTCCAGCAACGTTCCACTAGATCCTCATTTTGTTCACTGTACCTCAACGCTTGCGTAAGAATGCAAAGAACGTTTGATTCGTCTACGATTTCTCGCAGATATTCAAAAGTTACACTGACTGACAAGAGAGGGCAAAATGTACTTTTCAGCCAAATATAAAAAATGCATCACTCAACTTTTGCTTAGAAACACTTCTTCGCTGTATATGTAACGAAACAACTCTAACAAACCTTCGTATTCACAGTCAGGTAAATCAATAGTGTCTGAAGTCTCAGCCATTTGTCCATAAAACATTGCATGAAACACGGGACTGCTAATTGATAGCATAAACTTGTGTGCTGGAATCTCCATTTTACTGCCATCCGATCCCCTCACAGTAAACTTGACATCGCTCAAAAGATTGTTATTGAACATGAATTTGGTTCTTTCTCTGATTGTAAATCTTCCGGTTTGCTAGTTTTCTTCAATAAATACCGCCATTTTGTCTTTCAGCTGGAGCACTTCGAGCCGGAAGGAGCGGAAGGACCCGGAAGCTCCCCGGAAGCCTTATTTTGGACAGCGGTAAGTTTCATGGGAATTATTACCCTTCATATAAACACCTCTTGTTAAAAAATTAACAGCGAGACAGCCATTTGGCAGTTTGTACTGCCATTTGTCCTTGAAACCATGTTTTTCACGGAAGACTTCTGGCAGACAACAAGACCAAACGTCAAAGAAAGGATCGAAATTATGTTTAATAACGAGTTGATAAGTGATGTGAAGTTTGTTGTTCGAAAGTGGAGTGATGATTTCGACACTACAAGTGTGGAGATACCCGCTCACAAGTTCGTATTGTCGGTTAGTAGTCCTGTTTTCTTTGAAATGTTTTATGGTGGAACACTAGAAAAATCAGGCGTTATTGAACTCCATGACTGTGAATGTGAGAATCTACTGGAGATGCTGCGTTACATCTACACGGATGAAGTCATCTTGAGCGAAAGCAACGTAATGGAGGTACTGCATTTGTCAAGACGTTTCAATTTACCTTCGCTTTCCGAGAAATGTACTGAATATCTCGGGAAGAACCTAAATGCCTCGAACACGATTAATTTGCTAAAGAAAGCTCAAAATGATCAAGAAGAAGGCGTCATTGCCAGATGCTGGGAGGTTTTTGATAAACATACTGCAGAGGTAATTAAATTAGATGAATTTGTCACAGTTGACAAAGAAATTCTTGAAACGCTAGTAGAAAGAGATTCTCTAACTGTAAGTGAAATTGAGTTGTTTGAAGCAGTAAATTTTTGGGCCAACAGCCAATGCGAATTGCAAGGATTACTCCCCAGTGGAGAACTAAAAAGAAGTTTACTTGGGGAACGAATTGTGAAAAACATTCGTTATCCAGTCATGAAAGATGAAGAATTTGCTAATGTAGTCCTGGAATGTAGCATACTGTCTCCAAAAGAGTGTTTTGACATCATGAAACATTTTTCTTCAGTCCTGACATCACCTTTGGAATTTAACAAGAAAAGAAGAGTTGGGTGGAGCAGGAAACAGTTATGTAGATTTGACTCTGTCGTTGATTATGGCTGGTGTTATAGCCCTGACAAACATGACTCTATCATCTTCTCTGTAGACCAGACCATCTTACTGTCTTGCATTTGTTTCTGTGGTAATCAAAATGAAAATTATTCACTGAAACTTAAAGTAACAAATCTGAGCTGTTCTTCAGTTGTCGGAACAAGGATAGGGTGTTATTCTTTACAGAAACTACCTTACAACTCAAGCTATTACTGGGGATTTGAGGCCTTGTTTGATGTTCCTGTTATCATAGATAAAGACAAAAAGTACTCTGTTGAAGCTGCAATATCAGGAAGTTTTTCATGGCGTGGACTAGGTGGAGAAAGCTCAATCCAATGCTCAGGAGTGTGCTTTACGTTTGAAGATAGTGGACAAAGTAGCAATGGTACCACTGTCATGAAGGGACAGTTTCCTGGATTTTTATTCAACATAAATTGAGTTAATGCGGAGCCCCCCCCCGGGGGGGGGGGTTACTTGGGTCAAGTTTTACTGGGTATGTGCCACTGGCACTTCAGAACCCCTACCCCATTATAGTCTATTTTTGGTCTATTGTTTGGCCAAATATAGACCACATCTTAGTCACTTTTGGGTATTACAGTATGTTTTGGGTCTATTTTGTGGCCAATTATAAACCCCATCTTAGTCACTTTTGGGTAAATGATTTTCTTACTCTCAAGGTCCTGAAAACGTACTACCCCATTCTAGTATTTATATTGAAAATGCTTGAAAAGACGACCCCATTATAGTCAGTCGAGCCATGAAAATGCGACCCCATCCAGCGGCACATCCCCAGTAGCCCATTACTAGGAAGTACCCCCCGCCAGGACGCGGTGGTTAAGAGAAGTCTACAAAGTGTGAACAAGAAAAGGCCTACCTTCACTCGGCCCTTCTACTGCATCACTCTTTACCAAGCAAGAAAGGTTCACGTTAGGGCCCATTTTAACTTCTCTGCGGGTCAATTGTTCATGCCAGAATAAAGTCATGTCATACATTTCTTGGACCTGTCATCTTTGAGTTTTTCGCTATTTTATACGTTCGTTGTATAATATCACTATTAAGTAAATATCTACTTATTCATAGGATACTTTTTTATTCCGATAAATTTGATTTGTATCCATGTTTGTACTTGGTTCCAAATTATCGATTTTATTTCGGATCAAAACGTAGCGATATTTTGTGGTGTAACCTGAGAGGTCATTGCTTAGGGAAGTTCCGACAGGGACTACAGTGATTTCCGGACATTTTGGGAAATGGGATACGTGGTCGCCTACGTCCCGAAGTGGTCTCTTTTGTGTAGTGTTGTGTGTAGTTTACAAGCTGGCAGTTGCTTAATGTCCGATTGTAGTGAACTAAAAGAAAGGAGACTTAATTTAACAGTACAGCCGAATCCCGATAACTCGAACCTTCAGGGGAAATAGAAAAAGGTTCGAGTTATCGGGAGTCGCGCACAAATGACCGGAAATAAGGAAAAACGATGATCATATGCACTTCTATTCATACAATGTTCATTTTAATTCAATTTAATTTAAGTGATGTCTGTAATGAAATCGCTTTTTCTTATAATTTTCTAAAATGAAAAACAGTGTCCATGTGCACTTCACTATGCATACAATGCACGCTGCACTTCAGGAAACACCAGCAATTTATTTAAATTTTAAAGAAAGAGTTAAACGGCAAATCTTGAAGAAATGGGGACAAAATGTAAACCACCCTGAACTGGACAAACTGGAAGGATACTCACGATCGGTTGCTTCAAAATAAATTCAATTTTTTGATCTACAGTGCTGTATTCTTTTACTTGTCACTTCTTGAAAAACGTGGTCCGAGTTATCGAGGGTAAAATCATATAAAAAAGGCCCTCAAGGGATATGAAAATTGGTTCGAGTTAGCGGGAGGTTCGAGTTATCGAGGGTTCGAGTTACAAGGGGTAAAATTACAGTAAATGTATAAACGAAATCCACGGGAGATTGATGTTGGTTACGTTCGAGTTAGCGCGAGGTTCGAGTTAGCGAGGGTTCGAGTTATCGGGATTCGACTGTACTATGTACAGTAGAGCTGCACAGTTGCTTAGTTAACCTTTAACGTTTAAACGAATCAATAACTAAACGAAACGACGAGTATAAACGGAAGTTATAAAGGTATCTTGATTTGATTTAAAGGATATTTGCTTGCTGTGGATGGAGAGACAAAAATAAATAAATGTACAGTTCACTGCACTTGTGTCTGAAACTCTGATACATCAATATCAATCATCAACATTAATTATTAGTACAAATTTACTAGCCTTCTATCACGAATGCTGTTCTCTGATTGGCTACGCTACTCACAATCTATTCTGCTGTAGAACGCGAGTAGTGGCTGTCAACAAAATGGTGGCCGCTTGTTCGCGTGCGTGAAGCGTTTTTAATCAGTGAGAAGGAGATTTGGATAACCTGGTTGTTCGGAATTGAACTTCTGGTGGATTTATACTGAAACAATTAGATTTTTCGCTTTCGATGCTAGTTGACTCGGGCCTCGCCCTCATCAAAAACCAAGCAATAGAAATTTCGAGCTTATAAAGAACTTTCGTGGCATCATGTACCACTTTAATGCTTTATTTCTCCTAAAAATCAGTGACAAATATTTTTGCATTACAAAGTTAGCTCGATCTTTTATATTTTTTGTGAAAAAAAATTTCGGTACTTTGACTTAAGCCTGGCATGCAGCACAACGTCATTTGATTTTAAAAGTCGAGACAGGGAAAAACCCGTGCAGACATCATTGTGTGATAATTGTCCTCTTAAAAAACCGCAAAATACTTCCGTCTCTTTAAACATGAACACTATTTAAGAAAAAAACATCAGGTTGATATTCCATCCTTGACGTCAAGCATTTTTGCAAACTAATTTCGAGCAAGTAATCAAACCGTTATTAAGGTCGCTTTACTCACACATTAATAGATATCAAAGAATTATACTCCATCATAACTTGTAAGAACCTCAATTCAGATACTAACATTCATCTTACTATGCGGTAATCTAGTATTTTACGATACGAAAACAAGTCATCAATGTTATCAAACTATTCCTAAGATGCAAAACAGACTGAGAATGAGTTATTTGCTTGGCTGACTTATCCGCTCAGTGCCATTTTTTTTTTTTCAAGGTCGAGTTTCCACAAGAGCCCATCTGTATAAACTTTTAGAAGGCAGAATTTTTTTTCCGGCAACACGTAGAAAAAAATAAGTGCGACCCTCGTGCAACCATATTTTGCAAAGCAAGCATACAGTTCATCATTCCTGCAAGGTGTTGTTTTAAGTGAAGTACATACAAATCTGACTCGTTTTTACAGTCTTTCTGGAGGAATATGGCAAGCCCAGGAACGTTGATATTAATTAGCGAAAGTCTATGAGTATAATAATAATAATAATAATAATAATAATGATGATGATGATGATGATGATGATGACGATGATGATGATGATGATGATGATGATGATGATAATAATAATTAGAATAATTAGAAAAATCACGACCAGTGTCATAGCCAAAGTACGGATAGATCAATTTGGAAGAAATAATTACCACAAGTTAAATATAGTTTTGCAATGTCCTTCGATTACAATTGATTCCAGCCCCAAACGTAGCCTAAACCAGGTAGAAATAAACAAGCAAATTCGACGAGAACCGAGAAGGCTGAGAAAGCGACGTACGAAACCCGGCTTTTATGAGAATCGTTTAGGAGTTTAGGAGAGTTGCCAAAGACATCGGGGTTTGATCCTTCTCAGCACCAATTTGCCCCTCGCCGAAAAAGCTGGTATTTAAATTTGGCTTAATAACTACCAATTGTAGTTTTTCATTGTCATGAGTAAATTTGACAAAAACAACATAGTAACATTAAGGTTATATTGCTGGTTTACCCCAAGGGGCAAGGTCAGAACACCGGAAGACGATCATCATGACAAAGGACCTGCTGAACATAAATAAAAAACTGATCACAACTGTGATAAACAACGGAGACCCATCTCAGTGTTACACTTGGGGTGGAAGTGAGAATTTTTGAGCATTAGTTGACAATGCTCAAACAATTACAAGATCAGGTAAGGTTGAAGAAGAGTCCTATGTCGAACCCCCCTCGTTTAAGGAATTTATTCATCAAGATGACAAGCCAACAATGCTTGAAAGCGCCAAAGAATTCGTCAAAAAGTTTTTCCAAAATGCCGTATTTTCCTGCGTCCCAGCAGCACTTTGTTTTGTTCGCGGCCCCTTCCATTTTCTTCGTTCCACTGTAGTATGTTTGATAGCCGATCGACAAACAAAAACGGAATGTATATTTCTCATGGCGGCCCGTAAAAAAGGTAAATTACCATGTTCATAGCTAAGTGATATAAAGCAGGCTATTAAAAAAAGAAAGAACCATGAAAAAAGAAAAAGGAAGATCTCCCGAGGAGGTTCGAACCAACAACCTCATGGTAGTTTATAGTTCTCCACGTTGTCACAACTTACCACCGGAAGGAGGAGAGCGTGACATTCAGCTATGTATCGGCGTGTTTATATCAGACAGCACGAGCGCCAGCGAATCTGAAATGTTTCCATTTCTGTTTCAATTTATTCTTAAAGCGGATAGCCATTCAAAGTTGATGCATTATATCGACTAAAGCATCCCGCGTGAAAGCCTTCAGACTTCTTGTCTTCTTTATCGACACTCGTCGTTACATTCCAAACGTGCCTGCTGTTCCTCGGACATCGTGAATCCAGGTTAGTGTCTTACTTTTTAAAACCTAAGGGATATATGTGAGTTTGTTTAGGGATAATTTTAATGAACCATTTTATTGCGCACTGTTTGGCAGTTTGTTCAAAGACCAAATGTCGTTTCACTTGGATTTACTCAGCGATTTATTTCGCTAAGTCGAACCGCTGCAATTTTACTCTCGGTTTCTTGAAATTCCTATTCAGATTCGGTTTTCTCGAAGCACTTTTCGTTTGTTGTGCTCCCGTCTCGTTTCTCAAATTTGAGAAATAGTGATTGTACTATAATGTAAGATCTTCTAGCCGGCATTCTCCTGGCATTCTCGCGAGATCGTGTTTACCTCAACTCTTTTCCAGATCAAAAGAAGCCATTGTATAAGCTTGTCTAACGCTTTTAAATGAGTTTACACTACCGGAATACTGATTTCCAAAGCCTTCTACAGTTCTACAGAGTCGAACAAAATTAACAGTAACCGACAGCCTCTTAATGATCCTTAACATGTGATCAATCATAAGTCGGGTACTGTGCTGTAAGCGAAAAGACAAACAAACACACAAACACACAAACAGAATCGTCGTGCTGATTCTCCATTTTTTAGTAGTTAGTAGAAATGTTGCATAACTTTTTCAGCCTGTTGACAACTTTCTCCTCGCTCTCCATCAATTCTTTTAAAATCATTGCATTGGAAGAAATTAATTATATGGCCAGTCAGTCTCGCATTTGCATTAGGTAAGAAATGAAACTCTCCGCCCTTTGTTCGACGAGTAACCCAATGGTCTAACTTAACTAAGAAATGAAACCCGGTGATGTGACATCTGAAACTACATTATTTTGCAACATAGGTAACCTCTCTGCCGAATTGGAACACAGTGCTGTATGAATTTCTTTGATATACTCGACCGGTAAACTGACTAGACGAGGCCACAAAAAAATTCGACGAACAGATGCAAATATATTGTGTCAGAGAGCACGCGTTAAATGCGATGCGTCTTTGCGAGCACCTAAATCTCGTGTCGCTTGAGCTCTGCTGTGTAAAGGGAACGAAATCTCACTCCGAATTTCCGAGCTGTTATTGCCTTAATTCAAAGAATTATAGTTGACGTTTAACTGTACCAAAAACGAATTTTTATCCCTGAAAACACAAACCATTCCCTTTTCCATATCACGAAAGTTCAAGATGACATTTTTCTGAAGGGATTACATACACGCTTTTTGTCTCTCCGAATAACTTTCCACCGAAATGGTTTGTTGGGTGCCCCCTGATTTGAGCCACCAAAAATGCCATTTCCTATGTTGAATTGTTATCTTGAGTTAGTTATTTTTGGCACATGTGTAACTTACAATAATGTCGCTGTGATTTTTCAGTATCGTTGTTGCATTTTAGTGACGTAATCATATCGCTTGTATCTGTTTAAAAATTCCTGCGTCGAAATACAGCATGTTTTTTCAATAAACCAAATTGGTTGTCAGTCAAGCTGTGTCTGAGATTTTTTTTTTTATAATTTCACTTTAAATTTGTTTCCTTTCCCTAGCCAGCAGAACAGGCAGTATATTTTGTCTATTTTTTTGCGGGGCGCGGAGCGCGACTCGGGACTCGCGGGAGCGACGCGTGAGGGCGAGCAGGAAGTTGCGAAGCAAAAAATAAACAAACCGCATGTTCTGAAGGCTACTTTTCGTTTTGAACCTTTCGCTTTTAACTTTCTGAATAAAAAAATTGAGAAAACGGTCGCTCAATCTGAACTCAAACTCAACTCAACCCCTAACTCGGTAAACAGCTGATTCCAAATTGTCCTTGAAAATGTTTAGATGAAGACTAGGTAAGACTCAATAGAGTTTGTAAACCCACAGTCACATTGCTCGATATTTCTGTGGCACACATAGTTGCGAAATTCTGCTCATTGATATAACAACTATTGACTGAGGTCATAAAGTCAATGCGAACAGTCGATGAACATGTATTCATCTCAATTAATTTTACTTAGTCCAACTTTTGTCTGAAGAAGGACATATTTGTATGTCTACCAACTAAAAACAGATACGCACTTTTAAGCCGTTTGAATTGAAACGTTTGGTACCTTAGTAATCTACTATTTACTGAAAAAAAGCTTGTAAGACTATTTAATATTTTTCCCAAAAATAATCCTGAACTATAATTGGTTGGGAAAACAACTTCCTCTACAGAGCGCAAGAACTGTTATTGATTCGTGACATAGGCCGAGCCACTCCTCATAAAAAGGATCGAATGCCAATTTCAAATGAATGTGCACTTATGGGCTAGGTGGAGGAGAAAATATGACAGGTTGTTCCTTGAGGCTTTTGATTGACAAAGAGACAGAAAATAACAAAATAACAAATGACGCTGAATGATGCGAAATTCTTCCTCACCACACATCCAGTACATCCACGTACCTTTCTTTCATTTCAAACTTGCCTGTGTTTCGCTATCTGCTCTTATTGACTTCTGTGTGTGCAGGTTTAATGTTTTCTCATTTCTTTTTATAACGTAAAGGGTTGACCTGGATGTAATTGCATGTGTGGTTGTTTTGTGATATTTAATAACCTAGCTGGTGATTTACCCCGGGGTGATTTATGGTTCAGTTTTTAGCATCGATGTACCGTTGGTAGAATAATTAATTGCTGCACGAATTGGCCAATAACCGGAATGCTAGTCATAGAGAACAGTTTCTTTCAGGTAATCCTGGCTCTTCTAGCCAGCATTTTCTTAATATCCCATTTACGGCGCAGGTTTGCGCAATCCCTAAAATAACTACGAAGGAAAGTTAGGTCATGTAAACTCTACATTATCGATCGAATGTTGCGAGGACTGATTTTCAACTGAACCCTTTTGCTTTACAAGTCATGTAATGCATTCTTTTTAGGAGTCAAACTAAAACAGTAATCAGCAGCTCTCGGTATGTGATCTAGGAGCTTCCAGCTTATATTTGACAATCACGAGTCGTCCGGCGACAGGACGGCAATATTGAGGACAGGAGAAACAAACCTCAAAGGCAATTCGGTCATTTGCCGGTGATCAGTCTCTTTTGATCATAATGACTCGTCAAAATCAATTCAGTGCAATGATCAGCCGAACGAGAAATTATCGCATAAAGATCATAATTTTTCCCAGCTTGTGACATGATTTTATCACTGCCCATTGAGATCCTTTCCTAGTTTCTAAACAGTGAGCGCGTTGACGGAATATTCTTGATTTTTCTTATCGTGCTGATCGTTCAAGCGGACTAGCTTGGGGGAAAACATCCGCAAAACAGGTACAGTTAAAATGATTAATGTTTGCTGCCAAGTCAAAAAATAAAATGATAAAGTATTAAAATACGAATGACTTCGTTCCTTCTGACTAAGGTTCTTCTTTCATGTATTAATAATAGCCCTTCTAGAAATACAAAATCACGTAACTGAAAAAGCAATCTACTTTATTCTCACTAAATTTTGCGAGTATTTAATTTCGCGAAAAGTCAAGCGCCATATTTCGCGAGTATTAAATTTCGCGATTTTGAGAGAAAATTAGAATTGGAGTGTGTTAAATTTCGCGATTTTTTTCTATTCCTAATATATAGCCTTGAAAAGTTTGGCGACTGCACAAGTGATATTTTGAAGAACTCCGGGGCAGGGGACAGTTCTGAAACGAGAGTGATGTAGTGGAAGATAACTGTTGAACGAAATCAAACAAAAAACTCCTAAACATGATGCTAAGACATGTTGGAATAACAGTAATGAAACAACAACTAGAATTTCATCATTAATTGATATTACATAGTATTAAATTTCGCGATTTTAATCTTCGCGTGTCCTATATTTCGCGATTTTTTCAAAATCGCGAAAATCGCGAAATTTAGTACTCGCGAAATTTAGTGAGAATAAGGTGTATAAGGAGGGGGGCGTTGGGAGTTTTGACCTCTTTGTCGATCAATTTTTTGGTTTTTCCCATTGGACGCGGGTTTCTAGTTTCTTTTCAGAAATTATACTAGTAGTCATATAGGCTATACCAGGTCCTAACCAATCAGAGCGCAGCGAAAATTTTTTCAACCAATCAGAATCAAGCATTTAGCCCATGTGACTGATTGACGTCACAAATGCCCATATTTGGGCATGAATGTTCACGTGACCCCATGGGGAAAAGAACACACACACAAGAGGTTGATCCACATACTTTGCATAGTTTTAATGACCGTACCGCGTAAAGCCTGGTAACAAGCGGGACGTATGTGACGCCCGAATGACGTCACGCCCATTGTTTTACATTAAATACGCATTACGAAGAAAGGGTGTTTGCTTCCTGGCTGAAGCAGTCATGAGCAATGGATTAGGCCATGGAATGTAGTGGTTGAATCCTATCAATGACCAAGGTTTGAGTAAATGACAACGTAAATTGAAACGGGTGGCTGAAACGAAAGGAGGGGTGATTAGAGCCAAGAAGCAAACTGTATGAGAAAAAGTCGACCATTGCCACGCACGAGACGGTGGTTTATTGTCCAATGATTGACTGGAAAACAAAAAAGACTTAATTACAAAGTGGGACGTGTGTGACGCCCTCGTGGTGTCACGCCCTGGAAGGATTGTACACAAAACAATTCTATTAAAATCCAGTCTTGGTTAAAGTTGAAATGCTCTAGGATCCAATGCGTTTCTGGGAAAAAGGTTTGAACAAATGGAGTAAGCTGGACCATCCTTGATAATTGACGATACAAAGTTTGTGAGGGATGGGCCAGCTTTGGAAAATCATCACCCGTTGGAGGATCCAATGGGAATCTAATTAAAAACATAATCATGAACATCCAGCAGGGGTGGCGCCACCATGCAGACCTCCCCCTGCCGGGTGTTCAGAATTCCCAATCCATGCTGTCCATCATGGCACAGCCCCGACAGGGTTCATGGAGGGTGGACACGTGCCGTAAATAAATCCAACACCGTTTACGTACAAAATATAATTGCCCCGTCAAATTTTGAAGGTTTCTGGAATGTTGGTCCATCACCTGGGCAATGGCTGAAAAAGGAAAGGGAGATAAATGGCTCGCATGACAAAATGAGAATCTGAAAAAGGAAAAAAAAACATGTTTTTAAGGACGGGGTGGGTACCCCATGCCTTGCAACATCTCGCACCAATAACAGGGCACGTGTAAGTCGCCGGCAAAACGAAAGTTCAAATAACAACGACAACAGAGTAATTTAATGGGTCTCGGAAATGGAAGGGCGACCCCCGATCCAGTGTACCACTGCACAATGCTGCCGAGGAAACACCATGCAGCGGAGGTACCATGAACCCTGTGGGTACTGAGAATGGTATGCGAATCTACAAAAAAAATTAATAATAATGCTGTAAGCTCATGAGTAAGTAATTGATATCGTCTCGGAGCCGATGGTTGTTCTTGAGGAAGAAATGCGTGCCTAGAAAGTAGTGTGATTACAGAATTGAATGAGATGTGGAACACTATGAATATGGTATCGTTGTTGCAAGGCAAGGATCCACCCCCATTGGTCAATAGTAGAAGTTACATCTGAAACGTTTCATGAAGACTGATTACACATCGAACAGTACTATAATGACATCGCAATTGCACGGGTCTAATCCATCCTCCATAGTGTTTTAACGTATAATGAAAGCCTACAAAGAGGTGGAAAGTCGAATCAAGATGGGAATACTGGTACGAAAGAAACCGGATTGCAAAGGGCGGATCCATTGCGTGTGATGACGTAACAGGCAATGCGTGCCTGTAAAAAAAATTTAACTAAAAATTAATCCTCTAAAAAACCTAGGGCAGCCATATCCGGTTCATATCCGGGACTGGGTCGGGCAAGATGTCGGAGTAGACGTGTGCGATTTTGCTCCGCGCTTGGCAATGTTGTATGGCCGAAACTGTTAAACGAAAATCGAGGAAAAGCTCTTCAGCATCTTCCACGGACGATAATCTTTCCCCAGATGGCAAAAAGTTAAGACACGACGCTTCGCTCTCAGATTCCGAACTGTGTGAATCGGACGAAGTGTTATCTATACTGAATATGGCGGGGGAAGTTATCCCGAAACTTGAACAAGTGTTAGAAAAACTTGAGAATTTGGAAAGATATGTAAAAGCGGTTGATGAAAAAGTTAGTAATTTGCAGGCAAAGGTGGATTGTTTCGAGGCTTTCAAAAACAAAACAGAAAAAAAGATCAAAGAACTGGAAGACGGATTGGATTTTGCGAACACGGAACGCGAGTCTTTCAAGGAGAAATTTGACAAGCTGAAATGCGAAATTAATCAGCTCTGGGACGAGAAACTATACATGGAAGTTTATCAGCGGCGGGAAAATCTTCGTTTTTTCGGAATTAAAGAAGAAGCCGATATGGAGGAGGATGCGAGAGAGGTTTTGGTTGGATTCCTTAAAACAGAGCTTGGTATGGAAAATGCAGACCAAATCGAATTCCAAAGGGTCCATCGTGTTGGAAAGCGTGTTTCTTCCAGTGGTAAACCTCGACAAATAATCGCACGTTTTTTGAAATATCCTCAAAGAGAAGAAGTTATGTCCAATGCTAGAAAGCTAAAAGGAAAAAACTTTGGAATTTCGCCGGACCTTCCAAGTGAAATTTTGGAAAGAAGAAAGAAGAAGATGAAGCAATTTAAACAAGCGAAAAAGGACGGTAAGACCGCTTTTTTCAGTAGAGCAGATAAATTGTTTATTGACGGTGTTGAGATGTAAGAACATTCGAAAAATCATTTAGGCCGCATATATTTTCTAGTTGTGTTTTTATTATTTTGCCAAGAACTGTGGAGCAAAAACCAGAATGCTATTAATTAAGATCAAGATTGCAAGGTGCCAGTCAGAGGTGGCAATAACAGCTTTGGCTGGCCGCTATTTTATTTCTATTTGTATGTGTAGTGTTTGTTCTTTGTGGCCATTGTTAGTTTTTGTCATTGTTTTTCGTGTTATTTTCGTATTGTATTGTTCTCTAGTTGTTATTGTAATATTTGTCTTGCTTTATTTAGATCTAGGTTTAGTTTCTGTTTTACGTTTGATTGCCTTCGTTTGTTATTTTCTTATTGTTCTGTTTTCTTTTGTTATTTGCGTGTTATGCCTGTTGTTCAAAAGAACCGTTTGCGTTGGCTTCTCTCATTTGAAGTTTACAGATTATCTCGTCGGACATGGAGCGCCAAAACATAAATATTAAATGCTCGTGGAATTCGCTCTTTTGATAAAAGGAAATCTATTTTTAATTGGCTGTTTAAATCTTCTGCCGATATATGTTTCCTTCAGGAAACGTATAGCACCCCAGAAGTGGAGAATGAATGGAAAAAACAGTGGAAAGGCAAAACATTCTTTTCCCATGGAACTAATCATAGTAGAGGCGTTCTTATTCTTGTTAAAGATCAGCTAGATTTCAGACTGCAATCCTTAAAGGTTGACTCGCAAGGTCGATACGTTCTCCTAGAGGCTCTTATTCAGGATTCTCCATTTGCACTTCTAAACATCTATGCACCAAATAAATGTGCCGAGCAGTGCGATTTTTTCAACAAAATTTCAGAGGAGCTTAAAAGCTCGCTCACACTTGCGGATTCTTCTTGTGTTATCGGTGGAGACTTTAATGTGATTTTTGACCAAGATCTTGATGGAAGTGGGGGTATTAAGAAAACGAAGGAATCAGTCAAAATTCTGGAGGATATTTGTTTGGAGCAGGATTTGATAGATATATGGCGCGTTAGAAATCCGACGTATCTTAAAAGACAAAACATCTTATACAAATCTGTTTCGTATTCTCAACTCTTTTGGAGAGTGTTCCGGCCTAAAGGTGAATGATGAAAAAACAGAAATCATGCCTCTAGGAGATAATATCCTACAGGAGAAAGACTTCCCAACTCATAGTATTTGTGAGATCATAAAAATCTTGGGGATATATTTTGGTTATGATGATAGACAAAGGAACAACCTTAACTTTAGTCAAACTTTAAAAAGTATAAAGGAATCAATCAACGTATGGAAATGGAGAGGGCTCTCCCTTTTAGGGAGAATACAGATAGTCAAAACCTTCGCAATCCCAAAGCTTATGTTCAGAGCATCGGTTATACCAGTCTCTAAAGAACTAATTAAAGAGGCAAACTCAGTTCTCTACAACTTTATTTGGAATGGGAAGGACAAAGTGAAGCGTCTTGCATTGATATCTGATATAGAAATGGGTGGACTCAAAATGTTGGACATTCAATCTATGATTTGCGCTAAACGAATAACATGTTTAAAGAAATTATTGGAGGATTACTCAAGTCCTTGGAAAGTAATCCTAGACAAACTTCTGTTACCAGTCGGAGGACGTTTTGTATTGCATTGCAACTTTCAAACTTCTAAATTGAAAATCAGTCTACCAGCATATTATAAGGAATGCTTCGATGCGTGGTCGGAGGTTAATGGGAAGACTCCAGTTGTTACGAGGAAATCATTAACGAAATTATCTGGAACAACAAATTTCTTTGTTATGACAAAAAATCGACGTACAGAAGAGATATAGTAAATTTAGGCTTCGTGAAGATTAAGGATTTAATTTCTGCGCACAACTCCTTCTTGTGCGACTTCTCTTCACTTACAAACCCTGAACAACGATTTTTTCTTATGAGTATTATCAATTCGATTCCCGCAGAATGGCGCTCACTTATTAAAGCATCTACAAACGTCATATCAGCCAATCCCATACCGATTACCCCAACTATTAAGTTGCCAAGTGGTAATGTAGTGCCAATCCTTGATATCTCTCCTAAACAGATCTATCAAATCTTTCTGCAGCAAAAGCAAATTGCGCCCACCGCAAAACAGAAATTGTCAAACAATTACGCAAATATAGATATTGATTGGGAAAAGGCTTACACTTTGGCCTTTCATTGCACTTTGGACACAAAGATCAGGGAATTTCACTACAAAATTTTAAATTGTATAATCTTTACAAACGTGAAACTTAATTTAATTGGTGTGGTGGAATCGCCAAACTGCACTTTCTGTCAAGAAGCAGCGGAATCCGTCGAGCATTTACTCTTCTCCTGCAGGATATTTTCTGAGTTTTGGAAGCATGTCTTGTCCTGGCTAAGAGATAATTATGTTCATGTTGAGACAATTAATGAGTCTGATGTGATATTTGGAAAATTTGATATTGTAGAAGACTATATTCTAATTAATCATATTTTGTTATTAGCTAAATATTATATCTACTGTAGGAAATGTCATAATAGCGTACCTTCAATTAGAGGTTTTATTGCTAGGGCAAGACGTGTCTTCAATATTGAGCTCCATATCGCCAGGGAAAAAAATAAACTTCTTTTTCATTTTCAAAAGTGGGAGAAGCTAACTAATGCACTTTGTAGTAGTTGATACCCATAGGTTCGTTAAAATTAGCAGGCATCTTTATTAAGATCGTCGTTGTTGTAATACATACATACATTTTTCGTTGTTATCCTTTTTCCTTTTTGAGTAGAATTGTATTTAATGTTTATTCTTAAGTAAAATTGTAAAACTTGTCTTTAATTCAATAAAAACTGTTAAAAAAAAAAATAAATATCCGGTTCACCCACGGGACCCTGGGCCCGGAGAAACGAATTAATTCTAAAGGTCATCCGTAGAGGCCACTCGTCCCAAGTCTGGTTGGTGGGGTCTCCGCTTCGCACATACTCCACGATTTCATCTTCGGTCAACGGCCCCGCCCTGTTACCGGCAATGACGTCATCTAGTCTTAACCCGTCCATCATTCTCTCACAATGGTTACACACCCCGCCATGAGTGGGATGGGCGACCCACTGAAAGATATGACACACTGGCTGATTCTCCACAAAGTCCCAAGAATCTAATAAAAAAATGAAAATCAACACGAACAGGTTGGGACCCAGAACCGTGCGGCCCAATTGAGTCGAGCTCGTCGAGGGCAAAGACACAGGTGGACAGGCCACAGCACTGTGCGTAGAAACTCAAGCCCCTTGAACACGTCTATGAATCAAAAAAAAGGTATAAGGAAAAGGGACCCACACCCGAAAAAAAAATGAAAGCCATAAAACTCACCAGCCATGCGGCGGCGATGCACCTCGTGATCGAGTTTCCGGGCAACGGGGTGGTCCCAGGGCAGCGTTTTCGCCCAATCCCTCAGCTCCTCATGGGTACAGCGTCTGAAAAAGGCGCGCAGACATTCCTTGCCCATCGGGAGGCGGTCCAACATCTTCAACATCTCAAACAGGATCGCAATAGGTACGGAGTACAGAACAATCGACTGCAATGAGCTCACCATTTTGAACAGGTAGACTGAACAAACTGGAATGAACCCACACGGGGCGCGCAACGTGATTTAGAGACTCCACAAGCGGATCTGATTGGTGGAGAGCCATCACGTGGGGGTGTCTGAACACGAGAGGAGACTCTAGGGGGTACCCCCCATGGGTACACCTTTCATCCCTGGACCAGGGGGTCTAGCGCGAGTGTGTGATTGGTGGATACCGGAGGATGAATAAGGGGAACACCACGTAGAGAGGTCAGTCGCCTCATTTTGCTCTGTCAGGATGGACTGCCGAGGGTTGGTCGATCCCCAGAACAAACCGTTTGGCCGCGTGTTGCCCTTGGAGGTGCAGATCAAGATTATGTTTTGGGTGCACTGTTTCTACACCATGGACAAGCGAAAGAAGGTGGTTCGCGAGTTGAAGGGGTTACCCAAATGGGTGTCACCACTGCCACCGCCTCATGGATCACCGGTTATCGGTAAGGGAAGGGTGTGTTGGTTGGTTGGTTTTTTGTTTTTGTTTGGTAGACTGAATGGTCTTTTATGTCTGGATTTCAGATTGGCATGATGGTGGAGATGGCGCGTCAACCCCCCAATCTCGACCGCTTGATGAATGAGGGCATTGCGTTTGTCATTGACACCTTCAAGCATCAGATCCCCAAGTGTCCCCTTAGAAGACTCCCCGTCATGATCGGCAGGAGGAAGGCCTCGTACGATACGGTGGACAAAGTCATGTGACGCTTGGACTTGATTATGAATACCATGTCAGCCATGAATTTTATTGTGATCGATATTCATTAAAAAACAAGTGATATGTTCTGAACAGTGTTTTCTGTTTAATGTTCATGTACGTTTAAATAAAGCCTCCAGGGTGGGATAGATCGCTGGGTCTTCTTCCCGCGTGCCTACAATGGCGGTCTTGTCTTGGAGGGTGGGTAGCGCGATCATGTCCTCAGTCATGCCTTCACAGGGTTGATATTGACCTAGGGTGGGATTCCACCATAACCATTCTTCCCGATCCACATCAAAGACATAGAGGGGTTTGCCTAAGAGCTGGGCCATGACCACACTCCATCCTGTCCCGCCCAATAGATGCTTGCGACACTCGTCAAAATAGCCCACGGCCAAGACTAAGGACGCCGGCTGGATCACGTGAACATTCCGCTGGATATACTGGAGACTGATGGGATGATGCACTTGTCGACCCAATCGAAACGCTGCCTGGGTCACGGTGGGGGTGGCGGCGTCCAACTCCGATGGCGTCAAGGGCGCGAGGGACTTGGCTCGAGGGTGACAGGGTGGGATGAGGACCACACACGCATGACCATACATCTGACATAATCGTTCCACATGCGTGTCCACGCCTTTAGCACCGCCCGTGTAAATAGTCAGCGGCATGGTCTATCGAAAAAAAAATTAAAAACAGTGTTTGGGTGAGATAATGGAGTCCAAGCCCACATGGTATGCGGTTCATCATCAGCGTACAGCAAGGGGGTTTGCCATTCCCGACACGTGACAGTTTGTTCGAAAATACGTCGGGCATGGCGACAGTTGGAGCAATTATCGGGAATCCAATCCAGGCCTTGCCCTCGAACAAACGCCTCGTCTTTGTCTTCCTTACAAGGGTTGCATAAGATCACATCCAAAAGACGATCGCACCGTCGTTGCCACAGCACGCGTTGGGCATTGACTTGGTAAAGGGTGGGCAAGACATGGGAGTGGCGACGTAACCACCCACTCATTTGACAAGCTCGTACGCGAGCACAATGATCGTGCCAGACCCCACTCTCACGGGCTCCGTCGGTATGATCCATGCACCAATTACGCCCCTGATCGTTGGTGGCCAGGACATTGACGGTGGCAATGGGAAGATTAGCCAAGTCCCTACACCCCTGCCCTTCCAAGACCACGAGGGGGTACGACATCTCTTGGAACAATCGATATAGACCATTGAGTGTCAACACCCCGAGTCGATTCCGTTGGGGGGTAAGGTACTGTTGACACCAACGGGTGAGATCGTCCTTGATCTGGTGATAGGGATGAAAGTCCTGGCGGTTGTACACCGTGGACGGTTCAAAAGGCAACCCATGCACTGTCTGGGTCTGACGATCGACACGCGTCTTAGCTTCCTCCGATAATTGATAGTACGACACGCCGTTCGGTAACAGGTATTTGAAGAGGGCATGATGATGCCCTGTCCAATCACAAAAAGCCAGTTCTCGAATAATATACTCGTCTCGGGAAAGGGCAAACCCTTGACTGTACACCAAGAGACCCACGTTGTTCAACGCCATGGATCGCTTACCGTGAATGAGAAAGGACCGCGACGAATGAGACGGCCTTCGAACCACGGCTGGTTTTATAATGGAACACATGGGCTCTGATTGGCGGAGCGTCCAATCACACCACCCTCACGAGTTTCAAGGGCTGATACAGGATTGGTGGACCACAAGATCGTATGAGGATCACGAGACGCAGGGAAATGGGCTATAAAAGGCAGGCCAGACGTGCACCCAGCGTCATTCCGCCCAGACATGGAACGTCGAGCCACTCAACCTGCCGCGGTGCCCTCAGGACGCAAACGACGCCGAGTGAGTAGTAGTAAGAAACCCAAAGGGGAAATAGAAGCCCTAGACATGAAAGCCACCCGTGAACTCGAGATGACTCTGATCGGTTTGCCCCGAGCTGAAGCGGAGGAATATCAAGCGCAAGCTGTAGAGAGGAAAGTCACCCAACCGAACCCCACCAGTGAACTCGTGTGGGCCCTGAACGCCCTACCCCGAGCAGACCCACAACCCACACCTCCCCCCATCGTCTCGCCCGACCCCTCAGTGAACGACTTGATGGAGGGCACCCTGAAAGACTATGAGGAAGAGTGTGTCGAGGAAGGGACGTGTCAGTCGGATCCTGCCAAAGACGTCAGGAAATGGGAAGAACACGACCTCGACCAGATGGAGACCCAGTTGAACGATCTCTTGTATGAAACGTGCCCCTTTCATCCTTGTGAATACATCTATTGCGTCAACCCCCAACACCCAATTTGGCCAGTTGAGGTTCAAGTGCCCCCAAGAAGGGTGTCCCGTGTATTTGTTTGAAGAGTCTCGGGAAGTGATGATGGAGAAATTGAAAGAAGACACGCACCCTCAAGTCCGTGACCGATTGCAACGAGGGGAGCTCAAGTGCAAATGTGGATTCGTCCCTAGGATGAAATTGAGCCGGACCAGCAAGAATTACCAGAAAGTGTTTTTTAGTTGTGGGAGCTTTCTCTCAGGACAAGACCCCTGTGGCTACTTTCAATGGCTCCATGGCCCGCTGTGGTGCCCCCGAGAGCAAGCACAACCCACGCTGAGACGATGGGTGAGAGACACACCCCCTGAGATCCAAACCAGAGAGGTTCCACCTATCCCCCTTTGGAAAAAAAAACAGCCCCGAGAGGGATTTTGTGGAGAGGAATAGGTCGTGGTTCAATCAGTTTGGGGAAGCCGCCAAAGCCAAGGAGAGAGACTTTGAGAGCAGGCGCCATTTGCATAAGAACTTTGGTAGCTCGGTGTTGTTTTGAAAAAAATCATGTAGGTGTGTGAAAAAAAACTATTAAAGACAGAGATTGGCTACGATCGTGTGTCAGTGTCTTGATGTCGTTGCCACGCGCTTACGAAGATCCCCAGCAACCCGGGGCCTTGGGCGGGGTCCAACCCTTTGCCCAAGCCCATAAATTGAAAACCCCGCAAGCGCAACGGATTCTCCAATCGGTGTTGAGTTATACCCTCCACAAACCCCGACGGACGGGGTTTCCCACCGCGCCCACGTTGGTCTTTGACCGAGACGAACAATGGCAGATGGATTTGGTCGACATGCAAAAACTCAGTCGATGGAATCAGGGGAACAACTATTTGTTGACGGTGATCGACGTCCTGTCAAAGTATGCCTGGGCCGTCCCCATCAAATCCAAAAGCAGCACGGAGATGATCCAAGGGTTGGAAAGGATTCGTCGACAAGCCTCGCCGCGACGACCGCTCCGCGTGCAGACGGATCAAGGCAAAGAATTTTTGAATAAAAAGGTACAAGCCTGGTTCAAGCAACAGGGGTGGCATCATTTTTACACGTATGGGGATAGCAAGGCCTCCGTGGTGGAACGATGGCATCGCACGTTGAAACAACGCATGTTCCGTTATTTCACCGCCCACAATACGTTACGGTACGTGGACGTGTTACAACCCTTGATTCATACCTACAATCACACCCATCATCGCAGTATTGGGATGGCCCCGCATCAAGTCACCCCCAAAACGGTACCGGACGTGTGGGACCGACTCTACGGCTCGCGTTTGGACCAAACGACCCCACCGCCCAAATGTCGAGTAGGGGATCGTGTGCGTCTCAATAAGAAACATCGTCCCTTCAAAAAAGGGTATTTGCCCGGGTGGACGGAAGAAGTGTTTGTGGTCACGCACGTCCGTCGTCATCCTATCGTCACCTATCGACTCAGTGAATGGGACGGTACGCCTATAAAAGGCACGTTTTACGAACCCGATGTTCAGTGACGCCGACGTGCTGAAATTCATTCAGAAGAAAGCGGCCGAACAACGGCAAACCCAACCGTGGTGGGAAAAGTTGGCCAGTCCGACCAAGCAGCAATGGGCGTACGCCAATGCCTACCATCGAGCCGAAGAGTAT
The DNA here is from genome assembly GCA_964035705.1 of Porites rus. Lineage (NCBI taxonomy): Eukaryota > Metazoa > Cnidaria > Anthozoa > Scleractinia > Poritidae > Porites > Porites rus. The sequence goes on from OZ037996.1 coordinate 29,133,146, forward strand.
GCCAAGAAACGAGGGGCCTTGCGGTCCCCACCCAAGAAAAAACAACGCCGACGCGCGGGTCGTCATCCACCGATGCGCAAGAAGAAACCCCCCAAACCCAAGACTTGCATGACCCTGATGGAATTGGCCCGGGCCTTTCCCAACATTGCCCAGCAAGTGTGTTTTCATCCCAAACAATCCACCTTCAATTCGTTAGTGGGACGCGTCCCTCGCAGCAAACAGAAAGTGAACCAATGGCTATAAAAGGACCCGGCCTGCCCCTGTTCAGAGGGGACCACTCTTCATCATGAAGGAGATTAAACGCCTGACGCTGGTCAGTGATCCCACCGACGAGTTTCCCAACAATGCCAACAACAGTTTCAAGGTGCGATTGCCCGAACGGCTGAGTAGTTATGGAAATGGGTAGTCTCGCTCAACCTTCTTTTATTTCTAAATCAACTAAAAAACTCTCAAAAATACCAGAATATGCAAAAGACTTTAAAAATGAATGGCTTTACATAACAGGGATTAATAGGAAGTGTGGTGAGTTTATGAAAAAGCTTGGAGATAATACTGATTCTTTTGAAAAAGTTTTTTGGTCTTCAAGAGCAAGAGCACTTATTAGAGATTTTAAAAATGTTTTGGAGGCTCAAAAAATGGGGAAACTTAAAAATATTAGTGATTTTTATTTTAAATATTTTGATGTTAATAACATAGAAATTTTAGAAGAACAACTTGATAATTATAGAGATTTATATGTAGATCCAGATAGTTATGAGTTTGATAAGGAATCTTATGATTTAAATATAGATATTGACTTTCCAGGTTTTAGAGAGCTTTTTAAATTGATTAGTTTATTTAATGATAAAATAAAAAAAGAAGAACCTATTTTTAATAGGATTTGTGAAAGTGAAAGTGAAAGTGAAAGTGAAAGTGATAGTGATAGTGATTAATGATCTTTTAAATCTTCTAACATATTTTGTTATAAGATTACTACTTTACTAAATATATTTATTATTAGAGGTTTTTTAATAAAGATAATATAAACAAATAATAAAATGGAACCAAGATCAAGAGAGACTACTCCTACAAAAAAGGATTTGGAATTTATAGTTGATGATGGTTATAGACACGATGAGGATCCAGATTATGTTCCAAACGAAAAATTTATTCTTAAAGGACCAGAGTTTAAGAGATTAACCAGAAATGCTAAAAAACTTGGTGCAGAAACACTTGATTATTCAACCCGAAAAAATAAAATTGATTTATGATTTAAAGATTAAATAAATATTAATAAAATGCAGTTAACAGCTTACGAAAATATTACCCAAGAGAATATTATCTTTAATGAAGCCAAAGAGTACAAAGTCAAAGATAGCAAGATTAAATACAAACGTATTCCAATTGAAGTCAAATATCCAAATAACAAAAAAGGACCACTTATAGTTGAATCTCCAATTCTTTTTAGTTTTGGTGTTAATGAAAAGAAAAATCAAGAAACAGGTAAATTAGTTGGTTATAGTATTCCAGTATGTCTTTGGTCTAAAGATAGTGAACCTAGTAATAAAGAAAAAGCATTTTTTGATGTTATTAATAATGTAACAACTCTATCTCAACAACATCTAGAGAATGAATACGGTGCAGATTTAGCATCAACTCTATCTTCTCCATTTTATTACAAACAGGAAGAATATATAGATAAGAAAGGAAAGAAGAAAACAAGAGTAGATCCATCATCTTCACCAGTTCTTTACGCAAAACTGATTTACTCTGAGAAATCTAAGAAAATTCTTTCACTATTTAAAACAAAAGGAAAGAAGGATTTGAATCCTTTCAAATATATTAATCAGTACTGTAATGTTAAAATGGCACTAATAATCGAAGGAATCTTTATTAGTAAGACTGTAACATCTTTACAAATAAAAGTACATGAGTGCTATGTCAAACCATTAAAACCTAGGGAGTCTTTACTAACAATTGAAGAGGAAGAGAGTGAGGGCGAAGAGATAACTGATCAAGTAGTTGAAGACTTAATTTTATCTGATAAAGAAGAAGATGAGTAAATAACTATTTTTAATACAATATTTTGTATTAAAAATCAACCAAATCCTTCAAACTCACCCACGAGTTAAATTTATCAGGATAACCACTCCATTTTACTAATGCAATTTTCTTTTTATTATCCCTCCTGATTAATTTTTCTATTCTAAATGTCTGCTGTTTTGCTTTCTGTAATTCTTGCTCGTAGAAAGAACCCTTAATTTCTTCCCCCATTAAATCAACAATACTATACGTAACAGGTTTTGTTGGAAGAACTTTATCAATTACAAATATCTCCTCTGTCCAGTTTGGTGTGTAACCTTTATCAAATACTCGCCTCTTATACTTAGAAATTCTAACACGATCACCAACCACAAAATTTGATTTACCAGGTTTTAAGTAAATTAAATCACCGTATAAATTAGACCTAACTTTATTTTCATTTTTCTTTTTACTTGCTTCAACAGGAGTCATTTTAATGCTAGAGTGTCTCGCATTATTGTAGTCGTTAACCAGTTTATCTATTTTATCCCAGTAAACAGTGTTGTTATTCACAGTAAACATCTTCCACATTCTGTTTTTCATTGTTTTATTCCATCGCTCAACAACACTTGATTTCTCTTCATTTTCAGTGTGATACAACTTGATTCCCTCTCTTTTCAGAAAATCTTTAAAATGTTTGCTTATAAATTCGGAACCTTTATCTGTCCATAACATCTGCGGTTTACGTTTACTTTTGAATATGTCATCAAATGCTTTACTAACAGTTTCAGTTTTTTTATCTTTTATCCCCCTAATCCAACCATACTTACTAAACACATCTATTACCATTAGAAGATACTTTATCCCTTTATTCCACTTACTAAACTTTTGCATTTCAACTAAATCAGCAGCCCAGATATCATCAATCCCGTTTGAGATTACTGATCTCTTTTGAAAGTTTCTTGTGATTGGTTTGTGAAGTTCGTCGGCTAATTGTTGAGACCAATCACTACTCAACGCCGATTTACGTTTTTTGATCCCATTCCAAGTTTTTGTTTTGTATTTATCATAGTTCTAGCAATAGCATGCCCCCATTGTCTATTTTTCCAAGGAATGGAATCTAGTGATTTTATCATTTTTCTATCAGCTTCATTTTTACATTTTACTTGTTCACTTTTTGGTTTATTTCCACAAACTGTGTAATCCACATCATGTTGCATACTAACCGCATCAGTTGGTCCTGTTGGTTGTTGGTAGATTTCTAATATATTACCCTCATCATCATGACGTAGTTGATTATGAAGAGGATTACCAGGACCAGTATAATTATGACCTGGTAAAACAAAACCTTTACTGGGTGCTACTTTGAGAATAGCATTGTGAATATCTATTCCTCTTCCATCCAACTCTGGTCTATCAGTTTTATATTTATTTTTTGGTCTAACTTTGGTTGACAGTTCATCCATTGCTGTTCCAACAGAATCTTGAATAAATGGAGTGAGTTTACTGATTCCATAATTTACAGCTTTCTTCTGAAGATTTTTATTTCTCATTAACTCACTTGCTCCATATCTTCCCATTTCAACTGCTTTTTTACCCATCCAAGGTAAACCGTAATGAACAAATCCATCAACTGCTGTACCAACAACAGTATCAAATACGCCCGCCCCTTTAGACGGGCTGATTAGTTTTTTGACTTTCGTTTTCTCTTTTTTCCACTTCCACTTTGAGAAGCTGTTCCAGTTTTCACATATCTAACTTTTTTATTTCCACAAACTGCGCATCTACAAAAGAATTGAGTTCTACCTTTTTTATCTTTTTGGTAACCACTTGGCTCTGTGCAACCCGTTACTCTTTTATCTACAATGCAATACGATTCTGTCATTTAGTATAATGTTTAGATAAATATGTCTACTAGATCTAATTTTCTAAAAAGTGAACTTCAAAAGATATATAATAACCTAAATATGAGTTATGAATATGCTGATTTTGCTAGATTGCAAAATGACACTAGATTTATAAAAGTATTTGAGTTGCTTATGGAAATAAGTGAAAAATCAAATACACTTAATAAAGTTGTAAAAGGTAATTATCTATTTATATGATAAATTAAGACTTAAAGAATACAATTATTATATAAATAACAAACATGTTGAAGAAGAAGTTTGCTAATAAAGATTTAGGAATTGAATTATCATCATATATAGACAACAAACAAAATATTTGGTTTCGTGGAAAGGATGTAGCTGACATACTTGGGTATAGTGACACAAAACAGGCTATAAGAAAACATGTATCTGTAGAAAACAAAATAATACAACTTTCTAGGACAACAAGTGTTGGGGGTGTTAAAACGACTCCTCAACAAAGTAAAAGTGTTGGGGGTGTTAAAACGACTCCTCAACAAAATGATATTAGAGGAAAATATTGTACATTTATAAATGAACCTGGATTTTACGAACTTGTATTTGGTTCTAAATTAGAAACTGCTAAAAAGTTCCGCCAGTGGGTATTTAATATAGTTCTTCCATCTATCCGTAAATATGGATTTTATAAAATGTTTGACAACCCGAATAATAAAATGTTTAAAATAGAAAATGAGACAGATCTTCACTACAAAGTTGTTGAACTAATTAGAAATTATTACCCAAATTCTATATTAGTAGCCGGTCTGGGAGAGAATCAAGATACAGGTGAAAAAAGACTAGATTCCTATAAAAAAGGATATCAACGAGGTCAACCAGATCTAATGATTCTAGATTATCACAGGGAATATAAAGGTCTCTGTATTGAATTCAAATCACCAACTAACAATTACTGTGTATAACAGAATCTCAACTGAAGATGAAAGAAAAGTACCGTAATAACGATTATGCATTTATTCTAAGTAATGATTACGATAAGATTAGCAAACTTATTCATAAGTATAAGGCTGGTGTTCGTATTCTTTGTAAATACTGCCCAAAAGCTTTTTGTAATAAAGAAACACTAAATAAACATTACAAAGTAATACATCGAATTGAGAAAAATATTTAATTTTCGATATATCCCCCCAAAATACTTTATCTATTCATATAACAAATGGAAGCCAAATTCTTTTCTGAGATAGAAAAAAAGATGGATGTTAAAACACTCAAAGATTTTGAGAAAGATGTACGAACACAAATAAATAATGAGTTTGAAGCTCTTAGAAAGAAAAATGATGATCTTTCTAGAATATTAATGGCTGGTGAATGTGAGATGTGGGGGAAAATCAGAGATGAGGACTATTCTTGGTTGAAAATAAATAGTGATAAAAAGAAGAAACTTTATCGACTTATTAATATTTATTGTAGTTTTGATGAAATAGTTGATAGTGTTAAAGATTTAAATAAAAAAGTTGAAAGTATTAAACAGCTAAAGAATACACCAGCAGATAGTGAATAAAAAAATAATATTTAATAAATATTATTTTTATCCTCCAAAATACTCTTGTATGAAATCACTATTATCATCATCAAAATGAGGGTTATGTATTACATTTAGAATACTATTACCCCGCTGTCTCTCAAACAGATAATATAAACACCAATAACCACATAGAACAGTATTACGATTTTGTATTTCATCTGTTGAGTAAACTATGCGCTTTTTAGCTGTATTAAAATACTCTAATGCTTCATTTGGCATTATTAACCCAAATGGATCGAAGTACTCAACTACATTGTTTATATTTCTATAACAAACCCAATGTGTTCCAGGACCTTTATATCATCTAGATTAATTATTCCACATTCTTTTTTTATCTTATTAGGTAGCCTATCGCGACTATATATTCCTCTAAAATGTTTAATACCAAGTCTTTTTATCCATTCCATGAGGTCAAAGTTGGATAGAGGTTTAATTACAAAATGGTGCCGAGAATGGGAATTGATTTGAATGGGCTGTTTTTTCCTAGTAGTAGTCCTGAACCTTTGGATTTGGACTTTTTTTTTTTTACTCCCATTCCAATTGGGTTGGACCATGTACCGATAAAGGGTGGTGGGTAATAAGCATAACCTTCACCATGTGTTGGTGGGGGAGGAGGATGTGGAACGTATACATTTGCTGTATTAGATGATCCACGTCTATCAACCTGCAGTCCAGATCCAAACATCTTAGATACTAAACTAATTGCCATTGGAATTCCAATAGATGCAAGAGTTCCAAGAAATCCTCCTTCTATTTGTTTACGAGTTGGTTTAATTACCAATCGCCCACCTGTTTGATAAGCTTTGTTAATTTGATTTATTTGTGATTTTGTAAATTCTCTTACAAGAGGTGGTAACATTGGGAAAAACTGTGGGGGAATTGTTATTCCTTTTCCAAATATTTTATTTAGTCCAATTTCTCCAAGTGCAGTAGCAGCACCAGTTGCTAATGCAGGAACAACTTTTGAAACTCCTTTTATTGCGTAAGGTAGTACTTTTGCTCCAAGAGATGCTAGTGGGGAAAATAAGTTTCCTCCATGTTTTACAGAACGCCTAATCTGTGTTTTACTTATCTTTATATCTGATCCTGTTCCATTTGAAATAGATTTTTTTATTTTAGAAATTTGTCTTTTTGTTAACATTAACTCATCAGAACCTCGAAGATGTGAGTGTTTTAATCGAAGAGTTAGTGGTGATTTATTTAATATTGCAGAAGCCAGTTTTGACTTTTGCCCATCTGTAAGTTTTACACCGTATTCAAAATAAGTAGTCATTTTATTTTATTATTTAGATAACAAGTGGTTTAGGAAATTCAATTACATCCCATATACTTTTCTTAGGTTTATTATATTTTTTTAATGTATTTTTAATAATTGTATCTTGTTTAGTTTTCAAAGACTTTAATTTTTTTGCTTTCTTAGCATTTTCTGTTTTTAAAGTCTCAAGTTGGTATTGTAGTTTTAATTTCTTTAATTTTTTTGCTTTCTTAGAATTTTTTTTTTTAAAGTTTCAAGTCGGTCTTTGGATCTTTGTTTCATCAAAGAATTATTTAATCTAGTAACATAAGGTAAAGTTTTTTTAAACTGAGTTTTACTAAATTTTAAATCAACTTTTTTATTAAGTTTTTTTGCAGCCTCTACTTTTTTGATTTGGGTATTTGTAAGAAAAACTTTAAAAGGTTTTTTATTAGATTTTAAGTCTAAAGTTACAATATTGTTTTTTCCAAATTCTTTTATTTGTGATGGAGATAAGTTTATATCATATTCAAAGTATTTATTTTCTAAAGTTACTGGTTGATATATATCAAAAGGATTTAACATTTTATTTTATTTTTATATTAAATCATATGTGGTTTAGATAAGGAATCCATTGGTTAACTTATGCTCGAAGCAATAGTTTTCCATCTTGTTGTGATATTTCTGCTATTCTTTCATGTAAGACTGATGCGTAAATATTATAATCAGCGTTTGGATTAGCAGTTAATTCATAATGAAATGCTAATTTTGTGACACCATCTTTGATATCCATTTTTTGTTTTGTTAGGTCAAAATAAACAAAAGGAAATAAAGATTTGAAATTACTTATATTAAGTAATGTTCCACCTTGATAATCATTATTTGCATAGACGTATGACATTACATTTCTAAAAACTCTTGACATATCTGTAGAAGGTTTAAAGTGAATAAATGGATATTCGTTTCCATTTGCAACTTCCAGGTGACAATCTCTTATATTAGCATTATTTGGTAGATTAAAAGTGTCGTATAAAAATGGATTTGCTGTTTGTGAATCAATTCTTGCCGTGTTAATTCCAAAAACAAATACATGCCTTGGCTTTGAAATAGCATTTGTAATTCTAAAATGTCCTGTCTGTTGCTGTGAATTATTTGATCTTTCAACTACTTCATTCAAATATGTCCATTTGTAAGGTTTAAGATAATTTTCCATATACAACTTTTGCCCTTCTGAATTAAACGTAAGTTTTAGAATAAAAAGTTGTAGTCTTGTTATAATAACTCTACAATCATCAGCTGCTTGAAAAATTAAATTTGCATCTTTTTCAATTTCGATATTTAGCTCAATTTTTGTATTTGGAAGTAATTTATCTTCCAATGCTTCAAAGAAAGAATATCTATTAAGAGGAATTTCACAGTTTACTGTGGTTGATGTACCTAGTAGTAATTTTCTTTTATGAAAACCTTTATTATAAGTTGCTTTTCTTTTAGCTAACTGATTTGTGCCACTAACTTCAAATTCTCTTTCCTCTGCATTTCTTGTTGTATCAAGAAAATAAAATTCATTTGTAGCAACACTCTCAACATATGAAGGATTATACTCAAGAAGATTTTTAATATTTACAACATGATTTGCGTAGTTACAACTATAAACTTCTCTTCCATTTGCTAGGATACTTAATTTTTCTATAAATGAGTTACTACCATTTACAATTCCGTTATGGTCAGCAATCGCTAAATTTCCTCCATCTGCTAGCTTATTTACTTTAAAATCCATTGACAGCCTTGCGTTATACCAATCAAAAGGAGTAGTTTCTCCTGTGTTATCAGCAACAAATCTAAGACCTGTTTTAGTTTGGTGAGCGTTATTTGCTGGAGCCGCATCTAGAGACTGTTCCAGGTCAAAAACAACATCCTCGTATCTATCTAAATATTTTGGATTTCTAAATGACTTCATTTTATTTTAATAATTATATAATTTTCTCTTACGTGTTGAACCTCCACTAAGAAGGTTATTCAATGTTTGATCTATCTCTTGTTGACTTATTGTTTCAACATTTTTATTAAAAGTAACTTTTTTGTTGGAGGGTGCAGCCTTTTCTTTTGATAACATTTGCACTATCTTATCACCAGCCTTTTTACCAACATGTTCACCAGTTTTTGTTGCAGCCATTGTTACCGCTTCTTTAGCACCTCTTTTAGCAGCTTTTTTCATTGTTTTTCCAAATATTTTTTTACCAACCGATTTAAACACATCCATCATTCCTTCTCCATAAATATGTTGTCTTGTATATCTTCCCAATTCAGGGTCAAGTCTCATTTTAAACTCTGATTGTCGCATCATTTTATTTTAATAGTTATATTACATTGAATGGAGTATCAAAGTCATAAACCAATCTATACCATTAAAATTTACTGGTCTTCCAAGTGAGTCTGTCACATAGATTCTCATTTCATCTATGTGAAATGAAGAGACATCACAATACAATGGTCTTTTAGGCTCAAACGTAAATGGAAAAGACCTTGTGAGATTGTCTGTTGGTATTACAGCAATGGTATTTGTATTTATTCCATTTACAATGCTATTAGTTATTGCGGTTGTGTTGATATTTAACACATCAATCGAATTTGTTATATTTGGTAGTTTTGTTCCATACTCTGTTTTAGTAACAAGTTTCTTTTCAAATCCAATTAGGTCTCCAAAATCTGTTCCTCTCAGATCAAGTTGATAATCACCATCAAGTGATACTAACACTCGATATGTAGATAGTATAAAAGTTAGATTGATTGAATACTCCTTTTTTCCACTTGAGTCTGTTGAGTGATGAGACTTTTGTGACATATATTGATGAATGTAATCATTGATATCTGAGTAGGAATACATTCCATCTGTAAAAGTAATTGTTTGCCAAGTCCTTCCATCATGAGTGTATTTGATTTTATTGTTTCCATAATCACTTCTAATGTTGTACCAAGAATAAGTCATGGACAACCGATCAAGAGCAAGTTGATTTTTTTTTTCAGGGTAAGTTTAAGAGTTGGATTAAACTTAATAGTAAAATCGCCAGGTCTGCTTGTTCCTCTTTTTTCCCTGTTTATAGAGGAAATGTGGATAGCTCGTTCTTCCATTTTTATATTATTGATATATAATTTTTTAGTAAATCATTAAGTTGTTTCTTTGAGATTACTTTCATTTGGTTGAGAAGATGTGCTATTTGAGAAAACTCAGGTATTACACCATTATTACCAGCAAGAATTGAACCACCGAGTAATTCAAGTCTTTTTAGAAGTTGATGTGGGTTGTTAAAGTAAATCATTCCAGAGCCAGATTTTGTTTTATAATACTTAAGATTACTTAAATTTGTTGAATATATGCTTAATATCTTAAATTTATTTATAAAATTTATTGTGTTTTCATGTGGTTTTTTACTCATTGGTTTAGCTAAAACATAACCGTTTGGGTCACGTGTAAAAATTGCAGTATTTTTTATTGCTTTACTGGTACTTTCTAAATCTTCGTTAACGTCATCAATTACTTTATCAATAGTAGAAACATCCTCTTCAAAATACTCAGAAGGGAGTTTGTAATATTCGTTAGTTTTTAGTATATCTTGTGATTCTTTATTTATTAAATATCTATCGAGGTCTTCAGCTTTAAATTTTGCTATTTTTGGTCCCTCATCTGATGTAGAGGGTAAAACTCCAGCATCTTCGTTAGACTCTTCAATCGCCTCAAAACCTGGTAATTGAGCCAAATCCCATTTTTTTACTTCATCAAGTTTATCAAATCCTTCAGTTATAGCAAGTCTGTTTTGATTAAGTCCTTGTGTAAGAGCAAGTTGATTAGCTTGAAGTTGTGCTATAGTTGCGTTTTGCTGCTCATCAATACTTTTTTTAATACTATCTTGGGACTTAATAAGTGGTTTAAATGTTTCTTTAAAACCTTCCCGAACATTTTGTTTTTGCCATTTTGTTATTTTTATGACATCTCTCACCTGTCGAGTCAAATCATCAGCTTCAATTTTATTTCTTGCAAGTTTTTTGTATTCTTCAATATTCATTTATATATTCTTTAGATAAATGGAAATACCAAACTATGATAGTGGAGACAATCCAGATAAAAAATATAAACAGTTATTTCCTTACATGCCATCAGATACATTTCGGATGTTAATATGTGGAAACAGTGGAAGTGGTAAAACTAATCTGTTGTACCACATGTTAATTAAGCCACTACTGTATTACGATGAAATTTATCTTTACGCACGTAATTTAGAACAGGATAAGTATCAAAAGCTAATTCAAAAAATGAGGGAGTTGAGTAGTAAACTAGGATATGAAATACTTCATGTAAGTAATGATGAAATAACCCCAGTGACAGAAATGGATTACGAAGACAATCAAAAACTTGTAATATTCGATGATTATGTTTTTGATAAAAACCAGAGACAACTGATTGATTATTTTATTCAAGGACGACATAAGAATTGTTCGGTGGTGTATCTCAGTCAATCGTTTTACAAGACACCAAAGGACATTCGCTTGAATTGTTCTCATTACTGTTTATACGAATTTCCATCATCTAGGGAAGCCAACAGAATATCATCTGAGTTAGGAGTTAATAAAGAAGATTATAAAGCAGCAACTAAAAAACCGTATTCATTTCTATATGTTGATAAACCAAGAAAACGTATTGCAAAAAACTTTACAGATTATCTAAGCAATAAATAAAATGGAGCAATGTGTAACAAAGAATTATGTTTATGATCTTTGCGATTACTTAAATAAAGATGGAACGGATTGTATGATAGGAGATATTAATCTTGGTGGCAATAGGTTACTTAATCTTAAAGAACCACTTTCAAACTTCGACACAGTAAACAAAGAATATGTCGATAGACTCTTTACTCGTCTTAATGATAGAATAGATGAATTATGTAAACAATAATTAAAATGGGAATATTTAACGAACAATCTCTTGATCATCCTTTTGCTAAGGGAATACAAGGAGCACCAGGAGTTGGATTTAATCTCACTTCAAGTGGGGATTATGATATGATAAATAAAAAACTAAGAAATGTTGGTGCACCTAGTGTTAATTCTGATGCTGCTACAAAAAAGTATGTTGATGATAATTCCACTGGAACACCCTCAACATCAAGACTAACAGTTGATTCAAACATTGATATGAAGGACCGCTTTCGTATTTTAAACCTCAAACATCCGATTGACTCAGATGAGCCAGCCACAAAACAATACTCAGACAGCAAATTTCTTGACAGAAATGGTTCACGAACAATGATTGGCAATCTAAGCATGAATAATAATAAAATAATTAAACTTGGCACACCAACAGCTAATGATGACGCAGCAAACAAAAAATATGTTGATGATAATTCTAGTGGATCGCCCAAAACATCACAGCTAACAGTTGATTCAAACATTGATATGAAGGACCGCTACCGAATTACAAATCTTGTCGCACCACAGGATTCTAAAGATCCAGCAACAAAATATTAAGTAGACAACACATTCCTTGACAGAGATGGATCTTACCCAATGAAAGGAAATCTTAATATGGCCAACAATCGAATATATAATCTACCAACTCCAGCGGGTCCCAAACAACCAACACCATTAGCTTTCACAGAATTGAAGTATCTCCACGTTTCTGGAACAAATAGAATGATTAATAATCTAAACATGGATAATAAAAAAATAATTAACCTTAGGCCACCAACAGACTCCACAGACGGTGCAACCAAAAAGTATGTGGATGACTCAATACCTAATACTAGTTCTTTTATAAAAAAGGATGGAAGTGTAACAATGACTGGTAACCTAAATCTTGGAAGCAAAAAAATAGTTGGTCTTGCAACTCCAACATCAAACACAGACGGTGCAACCAAAAAGTATGTTGATGATAATGCTGGAAGTCCAGATTTAAGTGATTACTTAGAAAAAGATGGTACCGTCGCTATGACTGGAGACTTAAATCTTAACAACAATAAAATACTTAACCTCAGTGATCCCACCACAGATCAACAAGCTGCTAATCGCGGATGGGTTCGTAAACAAATAGAAAGGTTTGATCATCATTCTGGAGATGGAACAAGTAGTGTATTTACTATAACAGATCCAGCTGCGGCAACGACTTTGTATCTACAATATATCTCAGGTTCATCATTTGATGATTTTGTTTTTACAACATCAGCACCTGGTCAACCTCTTGTAGGATGGGCACCAACTGCTAACACATACATTAACAAAACAGAATTTCAATTTGGTTCGCGGAACGTAAACGTTGACTTTCTGTGGTTTATTCCCAGAGATACCTCTCATTCCAATTCTAACTTCTGGGTAAGTGGAAATCGAACTGGCACTTGGTCAATAAATATACACAAGTCTTGGAGTTATGATATGTCAGGAGTAAGACTAAGAACTCATAACAATTCAAATCACACAGCTATCACTTGTCGGCTACTCACTGATCTACCAAAAGCAATAACCAAACCACTTAAGAGAATAGAAATCAACACACCTAAAATTGTAATAAGTGGGGTTATAAAAGCTGATGTCAATCTTGGTGGTAATAAAATAAATAATCTGGGTGGGCCAACCCAAGACAATGAAGCTGTAAACAAAGGTTATGTCGACAATCTAGTTCATCTTACTGCAGTTCAACCAAGTCATTACAAAAATGAGTTTGATTATCTTATGTCAAGTGGGTCTCAATGGACTGATGAAACGGATGGAAGTTTTAGTTTTGTTATAACAAAAATAGGAGATTTAGCACCAAAAAAAGGAAACTTTCACGACTATAATCACAAAGTAATTTACGCGACTATATCAAAGAATGGATTTTTTTTACAAAAATATAAGTATAAGATGGGAATTAATTTTTACAGACTAACTGCAAATACTGATTACACATTGTGTTTGGAAATACTCAACACTGATTATAATCTTTGGAATAATACTAAAATAAGTGTTGACAAAGGAACTTCAACAGGATTGTCAATTGGAAATGAAATTGTAAAAAAACTATCCCATAAGTATACTGATTCAACAGGGAAAACACAAACTATGTACTACCACAGAATAATAGTTAATTTCCGGAAGTTGTCATCTGGGAATAAGTTCTTTCTTCACATTTTGGTTGATATTCTTAGTGGTGGATATAACCTGGATAAGTATCCGAGATTGTTTAATGGAGTTTACATCATTGCTTATGGAATTGAGGGTACATTTAGCAATATCGACCCAGATAAAGTTTACGACTATCACACCGCATTTGATATCAAACCAACAGAAGTGGTGTACAATGTTAATATTAATGCAAATCAAAAAAAAATATTAAACATTAATCTCGATAGAAGCAATAACAATAGTGCTGCAACAGTTGCAATGGTAAAAGAACTAGCTCCTCACACTAAAAATGCTTTGTATAGATTATACTTTAGTGAATTCTATGACTTTGCTGATGCGGATACTTACGGAATAAATATAGGCTCATCTGGAGTTATGATTAATTCTTTGAAACCTAATATATCACTACCTCATAATAAAGACCTAAGTGAAATATCAGAAAAAGGATTAAATATTAATGGTTATGATATTACTTTTTCTCCTTCACATTCTTCAAAATCTACTTTATGTATTGTTTTTAGTCATTGGAGAAATAGGAGTTTTACCCTAACTAAATATTTATCAACAAACAATAATATTTTAGTAAAATTGGATTATAATAAATCAAACAATAAAGTAACTTTAACTGTCAACAAAACAACTCAAAATTTTACTACGCTAAGTAGTTTTAACGGAAAATTTATTGTTTAATGGCTAACAGAAAATCTTAGTGCAAATGTTACAAAAGCTTCAATAAGTAACTACAGCTCAACATTAACTATACCAGCTGTTAATTACAATACTAATCAACGTTGGAAGTTTACAACTGAAGATGGAGTGATATTAAGATTAATGTACTCTACAAACTTTTACGACACCGACTCTGAGCAATTTCACAAAGTAATGCTTCAAGAAAAGTTAAGTGGAAGTTATATAATGTAAATATAAATGAAAAGAAATAGTAGTAAAAAAAAGAGTATTTTTGAATTTAATCATATTGATAAATCTTTATCAGAAGAGCAAATAGAAACTATAACAGACCTTTATAAACATTACCATAAAAAACATTGGTGCTATAAAAAATCTTATAAATCTTATAAATTTTTAGATAATTTTTTTTCTATTTCTAGTTTGTCTCTTATTGCTGTTGGCACTATAACAGGAGGAATAACACTCAATCCTATTATTCTTGGAGTAATAAATGGAGTAGGAGTAATAGTGGCTGGGATTGCAAAAAAGAAGAATTTTAAGAAGAAGATAGAAACAACAAAGCTTGCTTATACCACTTATGAAAAAGTTCTTGTTGAATTACGATCAGCACTCAGAGGCGATGAGTGGAATAAACAAGAATTTATAGATCGTATTAAAATATTAGGTGAAATAATAATTGATCATTGCCCATCAAATGCTGATAACTTTGTAGAAAAGTATAAAAATAAATTTGAAAATATAGATTAAATATTAGTGTTAATATTTAATCATAAGTATCTAAAGGTATATTTTTGATTATCTTTTTTGGAAGTTGCTGATTTACACTTTTTTTTACAAATTTTAAAAATATGAGAAGCAACAATATCCAATTCAATCGCCGCTTTTTTCATAGAAATATATCTTCTTTCTTTTCCAGTTTCTAAATTTGTAGAAATTATTGCCTTATTTCTACTTTTTTCAACATTTTGCTTATGTGTAAGTAATTGCAAATTTTTTATTCTATTATCAGATTTACAAGCGTTGATATGGTCAACTTCCATTATGCTCGGTATCATTCCTTTAAATACTTCATAAACAAACCTGTGTTGATAGTAATTATTTGGTTTTTCAAGTTTTTCATTAGATAAAACAAAAATTAAATAACCATTACCGTTATTTTTTCTTCTACTTAAAATTTTCTCTGTTTTTAAATTTATAATTTCTCCTTTCTTTGAAGCTCCATAATTATCAAACACCGGATGTTTATAATATTTTTTTCCATCAATTATTACTCTTTGTTTTATTTTTGTATCTCTAAATTTATAATATCCATATTTTCTGATTGATGGAAGAACTTTTGAAAAAACCCATCTTTTAAAATTTTTAGCTGTCTCTAATTTGGAAGATAATACAAGAGAATAAAATCCACTTTCATTTATAAAAACACAATTTTGTAAACCCCCCGCCGTTTTGGCGGGTCCTTTATATTTATCTTCCTTATCTACATGCATCCGGATAGCTTTATCAGTATCTCGGTAACCAAGTATTTTAGCCACATCTTTAGCTTTGAACCATACTCTAAATTTTTCATCGATGTAAGAATTAAACTTAATTCCAATTTGTTGATTTATAAAAGATTTCTCTATAACATTTTCCATTTTTATTTATACTTTTTATTTCTTTAACCCATAATTAATTTATTCTAATCATTAAATAAAAAATGATTAGTAAAATAGTAGAATATGTTAATCTTTACTTTCCAACTTATAAAACTCCTCTTTTCCCAGATAACTTTATTAAAGCTTGTCTAATATACCAATTTCTCTTCGCAAAGTATTTCTCACAAAAACTAGATATAGATAAAATTATTTACAAACTGACAGAAGCAAGACACTACCTAAACTCCGATTCATATATAATTACAAATCATCTAATATTCAGTCTCGCTTTTAAAGCTTTCTGGAAACACTATAGAATTGGAAGAGGATGTGTATATGCTATCAACACACCTTTCAAAGAATTTGAAGTACTTGGTTATCTTACTAGGATAATTTACTGGTGTTTTCATAAAGGAATAATATAATCATCAAACAAAATGAATGAAGTAGTTATAAAGAAAAAAGATGTAGATCGTCTTGCTAGTAAATTACTAAATGAAATGTTTAGTTTTTTGCATGATGAGTATATACTCTCAGAATTTAAAGAAATGAAAGAAGTACAAAAAGAATTCCTAGAAAATCTTGCTTTTAATCATATTAATACTTTACACAGAAAAAATGAAATAACAAAAGAAAGAAGAGAAGAATTAGTTAAACCATTCCTAGATGAGATATTAATAATTGGTGAAAATAGTTCATATTTTGAAAAAAATATTAAAGTTGAATATTTATCAAAACTTGTAAAAAGTGCTATGGAAGATGGAGGTATTGATACAGAAGGAATATATGAAACTCTTAAATCTTTAAAATTAGATTATGAAATAGATGGAGATCTTTATTATAAAACAAAAGCATTTTTAGATATTTTTAGAGTATTTGAAAGTTGATATAGTTACTTAAAAGATTAAATTTTATATTTTTAAAAATATAAAATTATTTACTGGTGCTTTCACAAATTAGTAATTTGTAACAATTCCACCATTTTTCATAAATCTCTAAAGTTAGAGAACTAATCTTAAGTTCAATAAGTTTATACTTTTCACAACCCATCTCCTCCAAAAATTTTTTAGTTAAATAATTAATATTTATCATTCTCTTTCTGAAGTATTGCTTGTTTAGTATTTCCATGATATGATTATCTATTTTTGTTAGTTTATCGTAAAGTTCATCTTTTTCTTCATCATTTAGGTTTATTCTTTTAGAAATTTCATTTACCTTTTTCTCATAGTGGTATTTCCTATGGTAAATACTCTTTTTTCTATAATGCAACCTATCCAAATCTTTTACATCAAATAATCCTAATACATGGCCGTTTGCTGTACCACATTTATTACAGATTTTGTACCCAGAATCTATTATAAAAAATTCAGTATTTTTACAATTTAAACATTGTGCTTTTTTACTAACTTTTTGAATAGGTTTTTTATAATTATTAAGTATAGCTAAATATTTTTTTATTTCTTCTTCTGTATAAGACATTTATTATTTAATACTTTATTTACTTTTAAATAATTTTTTATCTAAAAGCCAAAGTATGCACTTTATCCTCTAAAACAATGCGCTTATCATCTTCATTACTTAGAGCTATTTTGTTAACTTCTTTAGAATATATATCATGTTTTTCACTTCTTATTATTTTCATACTTCTCATTTCTTTCTCACCTGAAAATAGACATTTAACATAATCATCAAAATCCATTGTCTTTTTTACAACATTTTTCTTTATTCCTTTACACTTTCTTACTTCCCTATCCTCTTCAATTTTAAAACTATAAATTTTGGGTCGCAGCCCAACAAAATGTGTTATCTGTTTTCCTGCTAATTCATCTTTAAACATTCCAATAACTTTTTTATTAGCTCCTGTTAGTATACCAGATTTATGATTTGAAGGATAATCTGAAGTGTCAAACTTATCTCTTACATCAGGACATATATCAAGATAAAAATCTTTTGTTTTAATCTCATACATTAGACTATCCGTATCTGTAAACAATAATTCTGCTTTATTTTTATATTTCTCTTTAATGTATGTGTAATGAAAATTAAACATTAGTGTTTTTGATAAATCTAGAATTGCTTGACCAACATACACTGGTTTATTAAAATAAATTTCAGTCTTTTTCATATGTACTGCAATAAGATTTTTATCAAATATTGTTGCTCTTTCAAAGTTTGGACGACTTGTTAATTTTGCAGCTTTCTTACGATTATCCACCAGAATTATATTTTGTCTTTTTCTTATGTTTTCTATTGTTTTTCCAAAAACACTATTGTTCATTAATTTAAAAAAGTCTTTCTCAAAACTGTTAGATGCTGTTTTTCGAAGTTCTGTATTCTTTCTTATATAAGGTTCCATCCATGAACTTTGATAAAATGATATTCCTCTATGTACAGCAGTTATTCTCATTCCCATTTCAAGATATTGTCTTAGATTTCTATAATGTACAACATAGTTTTTTCTTGGTTTAAAATGACAAATAAGTTTTTCCACACCATTAACAATCATTCTCTCAGGTGCTAGAGGATAGTCATTATGTGATGTCCATAGTTTTTCAGGATACTCCAGATCTACTTCAAATATATAACCTTTTTTCCCAAGATTTGACATACTATGATTTGTTTTCTCCAAAATATCAATTACAGTTTCTTTTGTTAAATCACACATCCATTTAAGTCCATGTGTTGGAAGTGATTGTAACATTGCCCAACCGTAAAGATTATTAGCATCTAAATATTGAATAAAAGTAGACTCTTTATCAGGATTGTAATCTTTCATATATTTGTTATTTGCTTCTGAATATCTTTTTGATATATGTGTTATTCCTCCACGAATACCTTGCTCAAACATCATTAACATATCATAATCATACAATAGTTCTAATTCTTGACCTGTTTCTTTTAGACAAGCACCCCATGCTAGACCGGGAGATGTATAATAATGTGCTGGATCCAGATTGTAATGGTGGAGACAAGTTTTTCTAAAATTCTCAAATACATCTGCCAAAAGTAAAACATCAGACTTTAAGTAAAGATTGTGATAATCTCTGATTGTTTCGCAATTAAAAGTATTCCAAACATTAATAGCATGTTGATAATCATCATCTGATATACCTTCATCATTTAAGTAGGAGTAAAATTCTTCTTTTGGAGGTAGCTTTTTTTCAGATAGTTTTTCTAGAGAGGAAACATAATCATAAGGATAAACACCTTTACGAGTTAGTAAATCTACATTCTTCTTAAATATTTTTTTTGTATTAATAAAATCTTCTGGTTGTAAATTTCCAACAAGATTAGCAAGTGATGATTGAAGAAATTTTAGTGAATCTATAAATCGTACTTCAAAATTCAATGAAACCATTTCTCCAGTAATTTTAGATTTATACTCAAAAACTTTAATCTTTTTCGAAAACGAAATATATTTTTCCTCTGTTGATGGAATACAGTTTAAATCACCTGGTAAACAAGCAAGTTGCTTTATAAACAAATGTGCGTCATAACCTTGAAGATTATGAAATATAACTGGAAGAATCATTGGCTTTCTACACTGGAGATTGCAACTGTTATGAGCAGCTCCACGGTATTGTCCTGTAAAATGACAATGATCTCTAACTTTGTCAGTTTTTAATTCCATCTTACAAATATGGCAAAATTTCTCTTTATTAAATGATATTTTTTCTTCTTTTGTTAAACGAAGAGGTTTTGGTTGAAGATAAAAATCGTTATAAATACTTTTAGTTACTTCTTCGAGTTTATTTACAAATATCTCAGCTACATTATCATCATTATTGCTTTTTGTATAAATAATTGGTTTAATTGTTATATTTGGTACTATTCCCTTAATATACAAACAAAATCCTGAAGGTTCATGCTTTTGGTAGTTGTAAGTATAAGAATACTCTGGGTTAGGGCTGCAATTATTTAATGGTTTAGTAAAACATTCAAAATCTGCATAAACTACAAAAGGAATAGGAAGTTGTTTGTAGTAATTTTTGAAATTTAACATTGTTTTTGGTTCAGGCATTTTGACAACCACTGTTTCATTATTTGAACAATATAAGATATGTTTTTGTAATAATTCTTCTTTAGTGTAATGAGTAAAGCACTTTTTACAAATAAATATTTTTTCCTTACTTTTGGTTTTTTGAGACTTAATCAAACGATTAAAATTTTTAATTAGTGAATAATGTGAAACACCATCTTCTTCATATAAAAATAAGTCAATAGTATTTATAGTCTTTCTCTGCCATTTTCAAAGGGTAAAATATTTTATTCTCATTAACTGAAAAAACATTAATTCCTGGAATTTCTGGATTAAGTTTTTCAAATTTGGAAATATCTTTTAATTTCATAGGAAAAATAATTCCATTAGTGTTAAGAGAATTTTCATACTTTTTCAAATCTGTTAATCGTGAATCATTATCTTCTCTTGGATAAAGATATCTTAGTATACACCAAAGAAAACATTTTTCATCTTTGTTTTGAATATTAACTATTGCTTTTTTATTTGATATCCAATCAGGAAGAGGAATGTAAGACGACCCATTCGTTGGATTATATTCAACAGTATGAATTTCAAGTTTATCAACTTCTTTAAAATGCCATGCACTTCCAGTTTGTTGATAAGCTTCAATACTTGCTTCAATACTTTACATATTTGAATTATTTTGTCAACATCTGTTGATTTACACGCTGGGAAAAAAAGCGCTAAAAATCGGCCACAAAATGTGTCCAAAGTTTGTTTAAAAATATGCGTGGAATGTCACAAATATCTCTTAAACTATAGAAGATAATGAGTTGAGACTTTCACTTTCTATTTGTCTTAAGTTTTTCTTTCAAATTCTACATTTTTTGGGTTAGTACTGCGCATGACCAAAAAGTCCATTTTGTGACGTCATCAGTTGTGACGTCACAAAAATGAAATTTGAGATTCCAAATCGGACAAGTTCTTTAATTTTATGTGCACTATATTTGTGCAAAGTATCACACTTTCAGGTTTAATTCTCTTGGAGGAGAAGTCTTTGGGAGTTTTGATTTTTTAATTGGCCACTAGAGGGTCACGTGACTCTCTACCAACAAAACGCCTATTCCAAAATTTTCCTGGAGTGAAGTATTGTTGCCTGTATTAATTTCAGTGTCATGCCCTTAAAGGAAAGAAAGTTATAGCCCCAAGAACTCCAAAAATGTTTTGTGCCTATCACGCCCCCACTCAATCTTTTGGCCGATTTTTACCACTTTTTTTCCCAGCGTGTAATATTAATATGTGTTGCTGTATGAAAGTAAGCTTTATCGTTTTCTATTCCTACAAGACCAACACTTTGTGAAATATTTTGTTTTTCCATAATACAAACCAATACCATCTTAAATTTTATATTGCGATGATATTTAAAAAAATCTTTTAAAGTTTTATTTATTCTCTCAAAAAACTCCACTGGAGTCAAACCAAAAATTCCACGAATAATATATTTAACAGCAAAGTCTTCAAAAGCTGATTTTTCTTTTTCAAGTCCTAATTCATAATGTTCAAAAATAGCAAGCTCAAGAGCTTTACGTAAATAAGGAGGAGTATCTTTGGGAATCTCTCTATTTTTTATACATTCCTCAAAATACTCATCAAATGTTTTTATCTTTTTCTTTTTATAATGTTGCGTCTCCACAACGGGTGGTTTAGGTTTTTTTTTAATTTCTTTTTTTATATCAATACTTTTTCTTACTTTTTCTCTAGCTTTTACCAATTTTTTATATTGTTTAATTAATCTTTTTCTTGATCCTAATTCCTTATAATCTTTCTTAAGTCCTTCTTTTTCTGCTTCTACTATATTTTTTATTTCATCTAAAGACAAATTCTGAAATTGTTTATCTGTTACAAAGGGTGTACTACCCCACGAACCATTTTCTTGGTTAGACATGACGTCTTATAATCTTATAATTAGATTATAAGACTTTAAGCCTTTTTTTTTTTTAATCACTTTCACTTTCACTTTCACTTTCACTAATACTATCAAAATCACTAATATTATCAAGTTCACTAATACTATCAATTTTTGTATATTTTCCACTAAAATATTCTAAATAAAGATCATCTTCAAATTTTTCTTCATATTTAATGTTAACATTGTTAGTAAAGATTATAAAATTCTCAAAAAAATCTTGAAATTCATCATCTGCAAAAAAGTCAGCATAAAAAGTGTTTCCCATATGAAAATATAGGTTATTTCTTAGATCAATTATTTTGTAAACAGCACTTAATTTGAACTTTAATTTACTAATATTTTTAAGTTTCCCCATTTTTTGAGCCTCCAAAACATTTTTAAAATCTCTAATAAGTGCTCTTGCTCTTGAAGACCAAAAAACTTTTTCAAAAGAATCAGTATTATCTCCAAGCTTTTTCATAAACTCACCACACTTCCTATTAATCCCTGTTATGTAAAGCCATTCATTTTTAAAGTCTTTTGCATATTCTGGTATTTTTGAGAGTTTTTTTAGTTGATTTAGAAATAAAAGAAGGTTGAGCGAGACTACCCATTTCCATAACTACTCGGCTGGTGTTACCGGGCGCGGGGTGGCATGCCTCCTTGATGTCCCTGACCGTACCGGATTAAGGCCAGAGCAATGCCATCATCGCCGCGGATCCTCATACCAAAGTGGTTCGATTCAAGTACCCACAAATCATCCGTAAATGGACAGACACAGGCAACCCATCCACCTCAGGGTATCTGCGTGTAGAGGCCCCTTTACTCTATGGCCAAATCGAATTGGAAGATATCATGAATATGAATCAAATCGTGGCCACAGGGACTGATTTTTGGAAACGCGTGAGTCAAGAAGTGCATAACTATACCATGAAAACACTAGTGCAACAACAAAATAATTTGATGACCCATGATCGCGATTCAAGACCGATCGTGAGCATCAAAAAACACGCGATGCCCCGACTGACGTGGAAAGAGGATGCCCTGGTGATTCATGGGGTGGCCCAAAAGGATTTGATTAACATATCCCAAGCCAACGTTGTGGAATTTTACATCAACTTGGACATTGCCCTGAAGTTTGGCTTGTTGACCAGAAAGACAGGCAAAACAGCCAATGTCACAGGTTCCTTTGACATTGGTCCCAATTTGCAATTCACGGGACCTTCAGGCAACTATAATGAGACCACCAGTCCAGTTGGCAGTCAAAATCGGCGGTTTTACAATTGGGAAGGCGAGCAGTACATGGGTGTGAGGCAGACCAGCCGAGCCTTTACGATCATGACACTTGATAATGTGACATGGATGAGATTGTACATGGGCTTCGAATGGCAGATCAACAACCTGAATGCCTCGTTTGAAAAGATTGTGGGGACCCGTAAACGCACCGTCATGGTCTATTAGGATCTGGTGGAATCCACCGTCGTGGGCAGTGGCAAGTTTCCCCTGTTACGGGAAGTGCAATTGTTGAGAACCGGCGATGGGGAAAGCACGGCGGAACCCCTGCACCATCAATGGATCAAAGTGCGAGGACAACAATTGGATATTTTGGAAGTGGAGATTGCCAGCACCAGTGGACCCCTGGCCGTTTTACCCCCGGGCAAAACCCTGGTGACCATCGGTCTCAAACAGCTATAAAAAGCCCTTCCCACGTCTCGAGGATCCAAAAAGCACCTCGACGTGAACCGACAAAATGCGCGGAGGCAGTTTAACGCGGTACCACACGCCCGTGCTCACCCCGCAAGAGGGCCGTGGTTTGGACGAAGAGTTGATCAAAATAGCCGGACCCCTGATCGTGCAGCAAGCTCAAGCGGGACTGCGAGATATTCAACGAGGCGAGAGTGCCGCGGACACGTGGGCGGATCGAAGTGTGCAACTGAGCCGTGGGTTGAAACGGAAAGCCCCCGCCATGGTGTGGGCGGGCGGCAAACACAAAGCCAAAAAAACCTATAAAAGAGCTACACAACGTATACGGGACATCTTTGGACGTTGAAAATGGTACGCGTGGGTGGTTTTCTCAAAACGCAAAATCGCATTCGACGGCAACGCGCCCGTGGACGGTTCATCTCGCCGTATCAAATCGGGGGCACGATCTTTGGCAAGTCCACCACGGCGCGCTATCCCTTGATGCATACCTCCTCCCGCCTGACGGACCCCCTCTACATGGAGAAGAGGATGCTTCGACAAGTTCGCCAGATGAAAGGGGGGGATCTCAGAAAGGTGTTATGGGCCAACCAAGCCAAAGCCAGGAGGCAACGGATGAAAGGGGGCAACGTCTTCCGCAAGTTAAAAAAACGCATCCAAATCGATTTTCCTCATCGCCCTTTTCCCTCCGCACATCCCATTCATGATTGGTACAGACTGCGAAAAGGTATAAAAAGAGGACGACGTTGAACCCAGGGACAGACCGCATCATGTCGCTCCAATTGTTTGACGTGCCCGATGTGGATTATCGGTACGAAGCCTCTCGGGAGGTGGAGTTTCAACCCGCCTTGACGGGCATCCAGCCCATCACGTTCTCCATCCCGGGCTCCGACGATTATTACGATACCAATTCTCTCCGATTCAAAGTCAAAGTCCGTCTGACCGATCCAGCGGCTGGGTATAATGGGTTGAGCGCTGATTTGACCGCAGCGTCTGATGCCAACAATTCCAAGAGCACGTACTGCGTCAACAATTTTGGACACTCCATCTTTCGAGATATCACCCTGAGCATGAATGGGGTCCTCATGACGGAACAGAGCAACACCTACCATTACAGAGCCTACCTAGAAACCCTCTTGAACTACAACCGAGAAGAAGGAGCCACCAAGTTAGCCCCCCAAGGATGGGTCAATGCAGTCAATGTGGTGAATATCATGGGAGCCACAGGAGCCAATTCGGATATCTCCACCCAAGCGAATTGGAGTGGGAATGCAGAATTGCGTGCCTTGACGAGCCGATTGCTGAGCGAAAATTGGCACACGTTCCTCATCCGTCCCCATTTGCCACCCCTCAGAACAGGCAAATTGTTGGTCCCCAATGTCCAGATGGACTTTGAACTCTTCCTCAACCCCAACACCGTCTACTTGATGGGCACCCCCAACAAAGGCACCTTAGTCGCCAAGAAATTTCCAGCCATTCACCCAGAAGACATCAAAGTCACCTTGCTGATGAGAAAAGTGACCTTGAATGCCAGTGTCTATGTCAGACTGCAGAAAGAAAGACAGCTGGGCAAACAGATTGCCCGCTACCCAGTGGTGCGGAGCGAAATCCGCACCTTTTCCTTCGATGGACGAACCACCCAGTGGGAACGAGACAATGTGTTTGTGGGTCGATTTCCTGACCGAGTGATGGTCGGGTTATTGCATTCCAATACCTTCAATGGCGACCTACAAAGATACCCCTTTGCCTTTGAAAAGTTTGGCGTCACTCAAATACGTCAGACCTTGAATGGAGAAGAATACCCTTACAGAACCCTGCAACTGACTGGAGATCAAGCCTATGAAGATCTACTGGGGTACGATCGATTTCTACAAGCCATGGGTGCCTACAATGAAGACAAGATTCCCCTGCTGCTGCCTGGTGATTGGGGACAAGGCAAGAACTGCACGTTGTTCCTATTCAACGTGCCCAGTGGAAAAGCCGATGATCCTCAGTATCGCAACCCCCGTCAATCGGGCAATGTGCGACTGATCATTGATTTTGCAGCGGCTGTCAATCACAACATCACCGTGTTGGTATGGAGCGAGTATGAAAACATGTATGAGATCAATCATATGGGAGGTATAAAGTACAACATCAACGGCTGAGATGGATTCAGAAGACAGAAGATACCGGTCATGGAGTTTGTGGCGGTCAGTGATAGGGTGCTGCGAACGTTGGCCCTAGAAGATCCCACCTTGCGACGCGTGTTTCATGGCGTGTACCCCGCCGACCAGTTACCCCGTTCACCCTCAATGGCTGTCCGTCAAGCCTACATTGTCAACACCGATCCGGCGGGAGAACCGGGACAACATTGGTTGGGCCTGTGGACGGAACAGAACAAGTGCGAGGTCTTTGACGGTTATGGGCTGCCCCTGCACGTGTACACCAACCCAGACCTGCACCAATGGTGGAGTCAATGGAAGCACTTGATCCGCAGTGACATGACCCTGCAAGCCCTGGATAGTCAGACCTGTGGCCATTATGCGTTATTTTTCTTGAAAGCCCGTGCCCAAGGCCAGTCGTATCAAGACTTTTTGGGGCAATGGAGTTGCGACAATTTAGTGTTGAATGATCAGAAAGTGGCCGAGCAGTTGAAACGGGTGATTAAACAGGAAGTACAAGATGAAGTCGATGCCCGCCCGGAGGGAGGGCAAAAGAATGTGAGCCGCCAGGCCTTTATGCTTTGTAATCATTGTGAGTGTTAAAAATAAAAAAACACCATAAAACGAGATGTGCTGTGAAAGAGTGGTCATTTGAAATCTCATCATGATTACGCGAGGGGATGTCCAGCGTGTGATTGACGCCTTCATGTTAGAAGAAACCTTGTATTGGTGGTTACACCCCATTGAACGGGTGAACACCGTCCAAGGGGTGGATGCATGGGATGGGTATCATTGGTTAATGGCCCGACAACTGGCCCAAGACCAGGACTGGGTCTCCCTCAAACAGTACATGGACACCATGAGTGAAACGCATTTGAGAGAGACGATGGAACAACTGATTCAGTTCGAATCACCACGACTCTACCACGAGTATTGGACGGCATGCCCAGTCGCAGACGACGACAACGACGACCCCGTTTTCGTCAAAACGGGCGCGGGATCATGAGCGTGTTGGCCAAAGCGTATAAAATCGGCCACCGATTGGGACGTAGCAAACGGTATAAACGCATGGGTGCTAAAGGGGCCACGGGTCATTACCAACGTCTGCCTCGACCGTGGGAAGGATGATCCGACACCCCAGTAGTGTGATTGTGGCTGGCCCGTCGGGCAGTGGCAAGAGCGAGTTAGTGGAACAATGGTTACGGTACCTCAACGTGTTTCAAGTCAAACCCAAGAAGATCGTCTATGCGTACTACCGATGGCAACCCCGGTTTGATCGTATGCAAAAGAAAGATGGGATTCAGTTTCATCGCGGGTTACCGGACCCCCGTCATTTGACCCAATGGTTTGGTCGGACGCGCGGTGGGGTGCTCGTCTTGGACGATTTGATGGAAGAAGGGGGACAGGACAAACGCGTGTTGGATTTGTTCACCAAAGATTCCCATCATCGCAACATCACCGTCTTGTATTTGACGCAAGATTTATTCCCGCCTGGCAAATTTTCCAAGACCATTAATCGCAACGCGCATTACATTGTGGCCTTCAAGAATCCCCGGGATCAAACGGGCATACGGACCATTTTACTGCAAGCCTTTCCCGACCGATGGCGTCAAGTCTTGCGCCTATTGAAACGCATCACGTCCCGTCCCTTTGGCTATTTGATGTTGGATGTGCATCCGGCCTCGGATGATCGGTACCGCTTGTGGAGTCATTTAACGCCCCGAGAAGGCAAGGCGCAAGTCCATACCCTTCCCGTGGATGTCCCTGCCGTTCGAGAACGAGCTGCAACGAGAACTCGCCAGGGTCCGTCGGCAAAGAGAAGGCGGACAACAACGTGACTTATCGGTCCGCATGGACACCCCGACTTTCTCGCCCGCCGGGGTGGGTTCGCCCACCGCCCCTCCCCCAGATCTCAGTAGCATGACGGACATCGTCGCGGAATTGACCCAACCGGTCGATCGAGCCCAATTGGATCAAGACATTGAGGCGTTTAACTTGACCTACCCGGTCAATGTGGACGATGCCTTGGAGGCTTTTATCTTACCCCCCGTGGCAGGCACAGGCACCACCACCACCACGGCACCGCCACCTCCACCACCACCCACTATCACCACCACTCCCGCCACGACAGCCACCCAAACCCGTCCCACCACGTCCACCCGCACACGTCCTACGGCCACCACCACCAGCTCCAGACGACCCAGACCACGACCTGTCACCACCGCCACGACCACCACGGCTCCCTCCCGCCCCTCCACCGCCCGACGCAGTGCTGGAGCAGGCACCAGGACCACCACCTCCACGGTGACGACCCCTACGGGCCGTCCCACCATTGCCGCCAAACAACCGCGACGACGTCCCCGCGTGCCCTCTCCACCGTCCCCCGATTCCTCCCCTCCGTCGGAGGACGAGGATGAAGATGATGACGACGATGATCGACGGCGAGGATTAAGGCGACGGTTGGATTTGCTGAACGAAGATGCTCAAGAACGGGCTCGAGGGAGACGCATTCGCAATATCACGCATACCAATACCGTCACCACCGTGTATGAAGAGGGAGGGCGACCTTCGGTACGTCGCACGTCGACGCGAACTTCCAGTCCAAGTCCGCCCCCTGCACCACCCCGCCGAGGCCGTGGCCGTGGCCGAGGCCGAGCCCGTGGACGGGGTCGACGCCCGTGAAAAAAAAAGATATAAAAACAGGGTCCTTCCTTCGACCGTCCCAAAACCATGTGTGGCCGATGTCGAAGCGGTATGGCCCCTAGACGCAAACGCAAACGCACCACGACCCGACGTCGACCCCCCGCCAAACGACCACGGCGTATTAGTCAAGTAGGAGGTGTCGGGCCCGGTCTGCCTCTCGGGATTCTCAAAGCCGGGTATGGGATCACCAAAGCCATCGGGGATCATCAAACCAAGCGTGCCATTGCCATTGGCGAAAAACGCCGACGAGAAGTGGCATCCGGCAAACGAAAACGCTATGCGGGGGAATCGTTTAATTGTTCCATCATGTGAAAAAAATAGTATAAAAGACAATAGGCGTGTCTTTCGTTGGACAGACAAGGGATTATCATGCATTGTGGTCCACGACGACGAACACGACGCCGAAAGCAACGAGGGGGTATTCTCCCGCTCCTCCTCCCTATTGCCGTCGGTGCAGCCATCGCCTTGAAAAAAAAGAAAAAGAAAAAAGTGGGCAAGATGAGTGCAAAGCAAGAGGCATTCATTCAACGACGGGTTCAGCGGATGTTAGGTCGAACGGGTTGGGGTGGGTTTAAAACGCTGAGAAGGCTATAAAAGACACGCCAGGTGGGAACAAGACTCCAATTGAGGATGGTCCGTGGACCCAATGGACGCCGACATCGTTATGTCCCCCGAAAGCGACGTCGTCGACGCGGTCTGCAACGCGGAGGTAGGCTACCGCTGTTGGCAATGGCTCTCTCGCCTTTGTGGCTCAGGAAATACAAACCCAGGATCCGTGTTCGTCGACCGGACTAGATCCCCTCGCAAGGCCATCACGATGACGTTAGAGTGGACGGAGGAGATCGAGGCCGCGTTGTGTCAGCGATGTCGACGTCATATGCAACAGCATTATCATGGGGAACTATGTCGCCAGTGTGGGGCCCAATTTACCATAAATAGAGCTGGGTCGTGGCAATTCCTCAACCTTCAGCATGGCGTGGCGCATGGAACGTCAAGCCCCGTTCTTGAAAAGTGTCTTTCAAGAAGCCAATCAACATAAACGACAAGAATTGTTGCGGATGGCGAATGCGGATCAGATCAATGCCATCAGTGAATTGGTGATGAACACGCTCCGTGGCCCCGTGCCCCGCTCTCGACATACCATCACGTTGCTCAAACCTCATGCCCAGAGTTTACGCGCCATGGCCAAACCCGCGCATTCGGTGAAACGACGACGCGCTATCATGATGGCTCAAACAGGCGGCGCCCTCTGGCCTGAACTCTACCGATGTTATAAACGTTGCATGCGCTAGAAAAGACACGTCAGTTGCATCATGGAACCCGAGATGGTGAGCACCACGGTGGACAACGCCCCTGCTTTTTTACAATTAAAAGAGAAGTACAAACAAGAATTGGTGGAAGACACCCACTTGAGTAAAGCCGCGGATTTGGCGGTCAAACAACATGTCCTCCTGACCAGCGAGGTCCCGGATGCCTGGAAACGACCGCAACTCAAAGCCGTGAGCCGTCAATTACGCCATTGGACCAAAAAAGTGCGTCAACCCTTTGGAGCGCCAGCGGGGGGTGTGCGCGCCGCAGGGGCCACCACGCCCGGAGAGGATGATGATTTTGAAGCGGGGCCTATGCAAGCGTGGTTCACGCAGTTGGTCAAAGCCACCCGGGGTATAAAACAAGGCTCCACGCCTACAGGACCCAGAAAACCACCTGTCCCGCCCAAACCGAACATCACCCCTTGTGCTAAAAAGAAACTCAAGTTTACGCCCCAGGTGAGCAGTGCCGAGTTGGCGCAAGAGTTGCCTTTTTCAGACACGCACGGAGTAGAACCGTGGGATACCCCACGTGAACGGGTGGAAACGATCAAGAAAGCGGTCACGCGTGATATTCGTAGACGCACGACGGACGCTGCCAAAAAGAAAGCCGAAAGTATAGCCAAAAAGAAAGCCGCTGGGCTGGCCAAGAAAGTCTTGGATTGGAAATCGTGGAAAACCCCGTGATGGGACGGAGACGTCGTGTGGCGGCTGCCTCCCGTGTCCGACCGAGGCGACGACGACGATCACAACGCGGGGGCAAGTTATTTGATGTGCAAAACCTCCTCAACAAGACGGGCATTGAATTTCATTGGCCCGGCTATCAGTGCATGGGCCCTGGCACCCATTTGAAAAAACGTTTGGCCCGTGGGGATCCCGGCATCAACCGGTTAGACAGGATTGCGAAAGTGCATGACATGGACTACGATAAAGCCAAGACATTGAAAGATAAATGGGTGGCGGATCGCAAGATGATTGCCAAGATTGATCAACTCCCTGGCCGCAAAACCCTGACGGAGCGTATTGTCAGACGCATTATGAAAACCAAACTGAGATTGGGCATGTAATTATTTGAACACAGTCATAACAAGATAACAAGATTGAATGATATAATCACATGTTTTAATAAACTCATCTTTGTTCTTACAAATACTGCTGCAATTGTTGTAACGCGTTTGAACGAACCGATTGTACGGGGTCCTCTTCAGGCTCGGACTCGGACCAGTCTAACGGCAACCACGGGAGGGGAAAAGGACGTTCCAAATGCTCGGCCAATCGTTGATTTTGTGTGGACTCCATCCGCTTCTGATATTTTTCTTTCTGCAACGCTCTCCACCCATCCTCCCCTAATGCTCGTCGTTTCTCGTCCAGGAGTTGTCGCCGCCGCGCATTCACGCGTTCTTTGTACGCCTCGAAGGTCCCCTCCTCCTTCATTTTCGCCATCCAGTTTTTTTGGGCTTGTGCGTTCCTGCGTTTCACTTGGGTGCGTTGTTCCTCGGACATACCATAGTAGCGTCGCATGCCCTCTTGGACCTTTTTGGCCTTGAAGGCCTCATACTCCCCGTTGGCCTTCATCCGCGCCATACGTTCGTGGTAGCGTCGACGGTGAAGGGCTTTCACTTTCTCGATGCCGTTCACGGACGCATATTGTCGTTGCCGATAGAGTTTTTGGTTCCGTTTATTGAGCTCGGGGTCCCTCTTTTTGCGCGGTTGGCTCGATCCGGGTGTATCCATGGTCTAACTCTAGCAATCGGGCAGCACACACGTCTGCCAAGGCCCGTAACTTTCGGAATGGACTTTCCCTGCGATGACGATCCCTGGCACGTCGGTCCCGCTGTTGTTGTGCAATGTGCTCGCGGTGCCGATGATAGTAGTCCCGGTTCAATAAACGTACATAGGCCGCGTTTTTGGTTCGATACCGTAGACAGGCCAGTCGGTTGGCTTCTCGGGCTTGCGCTTCCTGTTCGGGCGTAGGCGCGGGTTTAGGCGGTTTGGGTGGTTTCAACTTTTTCTGGGCCGCCCGCCGTTCACGTTTTTGTTGCAACAATCTCTCTTTGTTCTTGAGATACCACTCGTGCTTCAACTGTTTTACTTTCTCGGGATCTTTGTTGGGCATCTCGAACGCAACTGACGTCTGTTCTGAACGACAGACTTTATCTAGGGGGTTCTCCGCCAATCACTGATCTCGGTCCAGGCCTAGAGGAGATGGAAGGAGTCTGTACCCATGGGGGGGACCACCCCTGATCTTCCTCCTGTCGATCAACCCCCTCACCTGACTCTCACCTGAGCTTGGTCCACCAATCCCAGCACAGGAGAGATCACGTGAGAAGGTCTATAAAAGTCCACGTCCAGCGCGGGAAATTTCAAATTTGTTGCCGCCGTCATGGCGGAGGAGTATCACTTCAGTGACGATGAAGAGGGGGATGCTCTATTGGACCGCGCCTATGATCGGTGGGAACAGTTGGGAGGGGCTGCCGCCCGTGGCCCTCTCTTTCAATTCACCATGCAACCCATCGGTCGACGACGCCGCTGGCGTGATGTAGTGGAGCGGGCGCAATTCAATGCGCAATTACGGCAATTGCGGGATCCTGTCCCTGGGGATAATATTGGCATGGCTTTGACCGAAGCACTCCATCAAGCCATTGAAACAGAACTGGGCCGCGAGCAGCGACCTGCCCATCATTTTGTGAATTTTGCCATTATAGCGCATGGATTCACCCATGCTTATCAAACAGCCAATTTCACCGTGGGGGAGTTTTTACAACGCACGGCGCGTTTGGATGAGATGTTAGCTACGTTAGCCGGCAAGTTGAATAGCAATGAAGCCTTCAACCCCGATCGCGGTTTCCAAGTGGATGTGGTGTTTGTCTCTATGCCTGGTCGAGGGTCTGGTCGACATAAACAACGCAATGTGGGACGTCTATGCCTGGATCGAGACAACAAGAAAAAACAATGCATCATTCCCATCCGAAACAGAGATGCCTTATGCTGTGCTCGCGCTATCGTCACCATGCGAGCCTATTGCCATAAAGATCAAGGCGTGGACGGGTTTCGCGACTGGGACAATCTCAAACGTGGTCGTCCTGTGCAGTTACGCCAAGCCAAGGCCCTCCATCAGCAAGCGGGGGTGGCTGAGGGTCCCTGTGGTTTACCCGAACTTCGTCAATTTCAACAAGCGTTAGGGTCTCACTATCAATTGCTGGTGATGACCCGGATGAAACCGTTTTTTCTGATCTTTAAAGGCCCTGACGCTCCTCATCAGATTCGTTTACTCAAATCCAATGATCATTTTGATGGTTGTACGTCCTTTCCTGCGTTTGTCAATCGTTCGTATTATTGCCTGGATTGTGAACGAGGGTTCAACACCAACGATCGGACCGGTCACACCTGTCAAGGGAGACGCTGCCGTGCTTGTGGGCGCTTTGATTGTCCAGATTATGTGCGTGGTACCCGCCCCACGGACTATTGCCCCTTATGTCACCGCAAGTTTTACGGCAGCCAATGCAAATATTATCATGTGGTCAGCAAGCAATGTCAATCCATCAAAACCTGTCTCAAGTGTCAAGCCCAGTACAATGTCTCCCTAACAAACGTCACCAGTGTGGGTACGCCAAATGTCCCGCCTGTCACGAATGGGTACCCATCCAGGACCATAAGTGTTACATTCAACCCGTGGTAGAGAATGAGGAGACTGAACCCACAGAGGAGGGGGGAGGTAGCATGGTGGCGCCACCCCCTCCCCTGTTTGTTTATGCCGATTTTGAAGCCATGCAGAATGCAGAAGGCGTGTTTGTAGCCAGTTTGTTGTGTTATTCGTCCAGCGAAGAAACCACTATTCATGTGTTGGACGGGGAGGACTGTGCCCTCCAATTTTTGCGCGATTTGGATGATCTCACGGACCACCTGGACAACGAGAGTGAACGGGAGATTCTCGTGGTGTTTCACAATTTGAAAGGCTTTGACGGTATGTTTATTCTCCATGAACTGTACCAGCAACAACGCGAGGTGGTGGATCAATTGACGGTGGGCGCCAAAGTGTTGTCCTTCAAGAGCGGACCCCTCAAATTCATTGACTCGTTGTGTTTCTTACCCATGCCACTCGCCTCTTTTCCCAGCACCTTTAATTTGACCGAATTAAAGAAGGGCTTCTTTCCGCATTTGTTTAATACCCCGGATCATCAACAGTACGTGGGCCGCATCCCCGATTTGGAATTTTACGATCCCGAGGGTATGATGGCCAAAAAGAAAGACGAACTGACGCGTTGGCACGCGGATCAAGTCCGTCGCAATGTGCGTTTTGATTTCCAGCAAGAAATGATTGACTATTGCAAATCGGATGTGGCTCTGTTGAAAGCGGGGTGTGAAGCTTTTCAGCAAGAATTTGAGCGGCAGGCTGGCTTCAATCCCATGGCCAAATGCATCACGATTGCCAGTGCCTGCAATCTGTATTGGCGCAAGCACCATTTGACCCCCGACACCATCGCTGTCGAACCACTAGGGGGGTGGCGAGGCGCCCAAGTCAATCAATCCCTCAAGGCCCTGCAATGGTTGTACTATCAAGAACATCAAATTCCCAAGGAGGGGGCCAGTGCCGATCGCATTCGACATGTCCGGAACGGGGGTGAACAGTCGGTCCGGACCCTCGCCAACAGCTATTTTGTCGATGGCTACGATCCTCTGACCCGCACCGTCTACGAGTTCCACGGATGTCTCTACCATGGCTGTCCCCGCTGTTATCCCAGCCGATACGCCAAACATTATGCGGTGCCGGATCGAAGCGTGGAAGAACTGTATCAGGCCACGCTCTCCAAACGCATGGCCCTGCTCCGAGCAGGCTACACAGTGATTGAAATGTGGGAGTGTGAATGGGACCGACTGGTTGATGACGAGCCCGCTGTCTCTCAGTTTCTGGCTTCCTTTGATCTGGTGGCTCCCCTGGAACCCCGTGACGCCTTTTTTGGGGGTCGTACTGGCGCCGTGGCCCTGCATGCCGTGGCTGAAGAGGGGGAGGAGATACGCTATGTGGATGTGACCTCCTTGTACCCGTGGGTGAACAAGAACTGCCCTTACCCTATTGGTCATCCCGAGATCATCACCCAACCCGCCGACCAGTCCCTGGAGTCTTATTTTGGATTGGCTACTGTGGATATTCTGCCTCCGGCTGGTCTATTCCACCCCGTCTCGCCTGTACGCTGTGGCCAAAAGCTCACCTTTCCTCTCTGCCGTGCCTGTGTCCAGACAGAGCAGGCCCAACCCATGTTGACCCGAACCCAGTATTGCCCTCATTCGGACGCTGATCGCACGCTACGCGGGACCTGGTGCACGCCCGAATTGGTCAAAGCTGTGGAAAAGGGGTACACCCTGATCAAGATCCATGAAGTCTGGCATTTTCCCCCCGAGCAACGCCAAACGGGTCTTTTCGCCACTTACGTCAACACCTGGCTAAAAATCAAACAAGAGTCCGCGGGGTGGCCCGGTTGGTGTCAGACCCTCGAGCAGAAACGAGAGTACATTCTTCGCTACCAGGAACGGGAGGGGATCCGATTGGACATTGCCAGCATTGTCAAAAATCCCGGTCGCAAGGCCACGGCCAAACTGATGTTGAACAGTTTCTGGGGCAAGTTTGGGGAGCGGATGAACAAATCCACTACTGTTACTGTCAGGGACCCCGCCCATCTGTTCAGCCTGATCTCCGATGCGGCTCTCGATCTCAGTACGCTCCGTCTCTGTACCGACGACATTTTGGAGGCCGTTTACACCAGTGTCCAAGACAATGCCGTCAAAGGCACCAAGACCAATATCTTTGTGGCGGCCTTCACCACGTGCCATGCCCGGTTGAAACTCTACGAGTCCCTGGACATCCTTCAACAGCAAGTCCTCTACTACGATACAGATAGTGTGGTGTACAAGTGGCGTCCAGGTCAACCCAGCATTGCCACCGGGGATTTTCTGGGGGCCATGACGGATGAATTGGACGGAGACGTCATCACCGAGTTTGTTTCGGGGGGTGCCAAGAATTATGGGTACACGACTCGCGCAGGCAAAGTGGTGTGCAAGGTCCGCGGTTTCACGCTGAATGTTCTGGGGTCAGCCATTCTTAATTTTCACACC
Organism: Porites rus; assembly: GCA_964035705.1. NCBI lineage: Eukaryota > Metazoa > Cnidaria > Anthozoa > Scleractinia > Poritidae > Porites > Porites rus. The sequence continues at coordinate 29,169,182 of OZ037996.1, forward strand.
ATGAAAGAGAACATTCTCTCTGAATTAGACTCGCCTCAGGACTCTCGCCGGAATTTGAACATTACCACTCCTTATTATTTCAAACGGGATCTAGAGAAGAAACAAATTCAAGTGGTTCCGCGCGTGAAGCAGTATGGGTTGGTGTTTGACAAGCGCGTCATTGATGTGACCACCCGTTTGAGCTATCCCTATGGCTACGAGAGGATTGGGGATGAACTTGATCTTCTATTAGATTTGTAAAAAATGGGCGTGACGTCATTCGGGCGTCACATACGTCCCGCTTGTTACCAGGCTTTACGCGGTACGGTCATTAAAACTATGCAAAGTATGTGGATCAACCTCTTGTGTGTGTGTTCTTTTCCCCATGGGGTCACGTGAACATTCATGCCCAAATATGGGCATTTGTGACGTCAATCAGTCACATGGGCTAAATGCTTGATTCTGATTGGTTGAAAAAATTTTTGCTGCGCTCTGATTGGTTAGGACCTGGTATAGCCTATATGACTACTTATACTTACCAGCAGCGTGCCCAAAGAAATTCTCGAGGCCTCCTTTGTGGACATTATTTGAGATGAATGGGTTACAGTCAGTACTACTTGAATGTCGCGCGGCTCAGACAATGCCTAGGAATTCACAAATTTCAGGGCAAAAGAGAGGCTGCTTGTAGTCTACCGAAGTTAGGTCGCGAAATATATTTGCCAACGTGCCTGCAACAGAAGGTTCTGAAGAAGCAGTTGAAGACTGTATCGCTTTTTTTAAGAGGAGGGGAAAGGCAGCGAGAATTCTAGAAATAAGATAAGGTTTAGCTACAGTATCCAGATATCTCAAATCGTCGATTTTTCGAATCCCCTGCTAACTCAAACCACAAGCGGTTCCCGGCCGCTTCTTCTTCAGTCGCGGTGGAAACCTCGACCATGAATATATTCATTAGGCAAAATATTGACAGGGGTGTCACTTTTAAAAACCTAATATCACGAACGGTTCAAAGCCGATTTCGTCAAAGAGATATTGGAGAATGATCGAAAGACAGTACACAAGGATTGTTTTATATTGAGTGGATGGCGTTTTAGGTAGTAGTAGTAACCTTTATTTTAAGGGCGTTACAGTAATTAACTTAAATTTGTTAAAACGTGATTTTGTGCACAGGTTTTCTCCTCGAGGAAGACAGAGCAACTTGATTTTTATCACTAAGAAATCTGTTACAACATCTGTTGTGTCATATCAGAGTCCAATTTTTTAAATTCAAGTTTAAGAGATATTTGCCTTTAAAGGCGCCAAATCTATTATGCCAGAATTCAAAGGGCTTTTAAAATCCTTCCAAGGCTTATTTTAAAATTCGGCCTCCGAGGTGACAATCTAAAATATGCCTAGTTTATCATTCTGCCGTGTCAACTCATTAAATTCTCTGTACGCGCTAAATTCTTGGACACAAAATTGCTTGTTTTTACGCTTCCCAAGGCTTTCCGAGCAAACACGAGGGGCTGAGTAAATCAAAACTGTGATTATGGTAATTTTAGTAAAATTTAAGGACCCGTCCACAAGTATCCGTTTTCGTTTGAAACTGACGCAACTTTTTCGTTGGAGATACGGTTTCCGTCCACGCGTATCCGATGAAAGCGGTTACCGAAAACGCTCTCCAGAGTGGAATTTTTTAAAAACGCAGTTTTCGTAATTCCGTGTGGACGGGGGGAAAAGGAACTTTTCGAAAACGATGACGTATCAGTATTGGATCCAGCCTAACAGCGCGAAAGAAAATAGCGGGATATGGTGATTTTGTTTCTACTTTGTATAAAGCGGAAAGGAAATACGCCAGGATGCCAAAAGGACGTGCAAAGCTATTGTACTAATTATTTCTTCTGGAGAAAGATACAGCAAAACAGGTCCAAATCAACATTTCCGTCTCTGCAACTTTGCACTCGATGGTGACTTTTAGAAAAAACAAACGAGTCAGTCTGACCCTTCTTAACCTGTTTTCCCGACTGCGACATATTCAAACACCGCGTTTAATTATAAATCGAAGAGATAAAATGGCATGGTAAATACGCATGCTAGCTCAGCAGTATTTGCCTTTAAGCGTTTTCGTGTGGACGGGCGAAAACAGTCCGAAAACGCTACGTGTGGACGCGAATTTTTTTTGAAAACGGAGAAAAAAGTTGCGTTTTCAAACGAAAACAGATACGTGTGGGCGGGGCCTTACTTCACGGGGCACAGATAAGTGCACGCAGAAATCAACAATAACTTTTGTAATTCACTGCATATATTAAAATGCACGGCTTTGCGGCGTTTTTCGGGTAGTAGCTTTTCACACCCCCGAAGTCTTCCAAGCTTTAGATATTGCATCCCTCTCGCCGATCTCGCCAATTTCGAACAAAAAACACGTGTATGAATTTAGTTCTTTCTGGATTTACATTTCGTTGCAAATTTCTCCGCGGTTTGTATAATTGATACATTTTCATCGGGTCCTGTACACAGCTCTCCCGAAGCAGTACAGAGAGGAGTGGAAATTATTCCTTTCATTATTTTATTCTTGAAAGACTAACATGTAAGTTTTTTGTTCGAGTGATATACATATCTACATATTTATTTTTTCGATTTCGTTGTTGTTTATAAAAATCAAATACGGACTTCTGACAACACGATTTGCAGTCAAACAGCCTATTTTAGAAATGCACAAAAAGTTTGTGCTATAAGATATAAATCACGTGCGATTATTTAGGCAGAACAGAATATTTTTAGAGACATTTTCATGAATATTTCGCATATTGTCAGTTTTAGTCGCCTGACTTCGTGCATATTCTTTACATAAATACCTACTGATGATAATCTTATCCCCTGCGACCTTAAACACTACATTTTCACCTTCGATTTATAGAACAAATTCTCGCGTTTCCCTTGGAGGCTCGAGAAATCCGTATTCCGCGGTATATGAAAGTATTGGAAAAAGAAAGAGAGGAGCCTACAAAAGCTTTGTTTTATGCTTTTATATGCGGTTTTCGGTTTTGATCGAAATTTATTGTGGTTTTGGACTATTTCCTTTGTGCGATTTCGGTTTCCATTAGGTAAATCCGGTCGATGTTGTAAGCAATTGTGATCAGTCATTCTCTGACGGTTTGAACATACGCCTCATTCCAGTCATTGTTATTTTCAACAGATCTACTGAGCGAGACGACTCATTATTTGCAAAATGGAACATCTGAAAGAACTGTTGCTCCCTAACACCTTTAACAAATGTGGTTACGTAGGAGTTTTTCTTTGGGCAGTAATCGGAGTTATCCTGCTTGGCGTCTTTGCGGAAATGGATAATGGTGAACGGAGTGACTTTCGCTGTAAGGCCAAACTGCAAGAGATGGACTTCGTGCGAGGAAAGTGTTTCGAAGAGTACGATAAGCGACACAACAAATATCGTTTTCCCGTCTATGGTTTCGTGCTCATCAATTTCTTATTTATTGGAATTGTTGGTGCGGTTTACTCCCAAGTAATGAAGTCAACAGTCGATGATCATCAGGAGGAATCCACAGACGCCGCACCGGTGGACGCCGAGAGACAGCGCCCACCTGAAACACACAGATTGTTCGTGGCGTACTGTTGTCAACTTATGGTGAGATTTGCCTTAGGAATTGTTGCTATGGTTCTACAAACTCAATTGCTTTATTCGTCTATCTTTCCCTCGGATTTCAACTGTGATTTAAGCAGTCCTGCAGCCAATAAGTCAGCCGGCAAGAACTCGACCACATACGAATGCCATAATCAGAGGGCATGGCAGAAAACCGTCTCCATGCATGCAGTGGTTGTAGTGAACGGATTTTTTGCAGTTCTCATTATTATTGAGTTTATAGCCATCTTGATATTACGAGTAAAACGAGGGAAAACATTCCTCAAAGACTCGCAGTTTCTGAGATATTATCTTCACTGCGGCCGTACATGCGCTCCTCAAGAAAATCCTAGACAACTACTGCAACAAGACCAACAAGTCTCACAGCAAGAACCACCGCCACTAAGACCTGAACATCAAGACTCACCAGAAGAACAGCTGCAACAAAGACCAGAACAGCAAGTCTCGCTGGACGAAACACCACAGCTGCCACTACAAGACCAACAAGAGCAACTGCTTTCGTCTTTCATCAAAAGCCTGAAGAAGAGTATCATTAAAGACACTGAGACGCTTCCAGATCTCGAGGCACTGTTGCAAGCTAATCCAGGTGAAGGCGAAAGAATTGAAGATCTGAAGCTCGACAGTATTTATAGGAATCTCGTTCTTGTACCCAACAGAGTGAATTACGACTTCAGCGGAAATAGACAGGAACAACTCAAACAATATCCCATGCCAGAAGAAAATTTGGAGCCAGTTAGGCGAGAAGATATCATCGATGATAAAAACAAAAAAGTCTTAATTGTCGGCCGACCCGGAATCGGCAAAAGAGTATTTTGTACAAAGTTTCTACGAGACTGGGCTAAAAACGAGACACAAGATAGTAAGCTGAAATATGAGCTCGCTTTCCTCATTAAGTTCAGACGGTTCAACTCGCAACAGAAGCCGCTTAGTCTTCGCAAATTACTAACTTTTTCTGAACATGCACAGATAGAACATCTTCTTGATCATGATCAAGGCTGGAGCTTCATTCTTAAAAACCCCGAGAAACATTTAGCACTGACAATACTCAAATGCCTATTTGAGACAGGCGAAAACAAAGAATCACATTCCGTTGTAAAAAGCAAACTAGAAGAGATTGGTTTTAATGCTGTAGATTTTAGTTTGTGTGACCTCGCTCCTTCTGATTGCACAGCAGTGGTTCATGTGCTGAAAAATGTTCCACAAATTTCGTGCATAGATTTTTCCGATAATCACATTGGTTCGTTGGGTTGTGTAGAGATTAGAAAGTTGTTAGACATTGGTAATTGTCAACTAACAGAATTAATCCTCAACAGAAATAACATAGATGATAATGGTGTGTTAGAGTTGTGTAAAGTAATTACTAACAGTAAATTAACCGTGTTAGACCTCAGTAGGAATAAAATAACAGATGTAGGTGTGTTAGAGTTGTGTAAAGTAATTACTAACAGTAAATTAATCGAGTTAGACCTCAGTATGAATAAAATAACAGATGTAGGTGTGTTAGAGTTGTGTAATGTAATTACTAACAGTAAATTAACCGCGTTACACCTCAGTTAGTCTCCCTCGCAGCCGTTTTTAGTGGCGTCACGCAACGCTCCCCCCCCACAAACGGCTGCTCACATTCGAACAACATTCCTTTCCAGCGGTTTGACCAATCACTGTTCAGGTTACATATTTCGAGAACCGGGCGCGCCAAAGTAATTTGACCAATCATATCGCTTGTTTTATCTTGTGAGTTCGGGGCTTTCATAATGGCGACCATAGAAGAAGCGTTTGATGCTGTCATTCCGAGAATCTTACTCAAGGCTGTACGAATTGAGATCACTTGCACCAAATGTACCAATGGTAGCCTTAACTGCAACTGCAACAAAGCTGACCAAAGACACAATTTTAAATCTTCTGAGCATGGAAGGGGCAGTAGAGATAACAGAAAGTCCAAATAAACTAAATGTTGCCTATGTTGTACAGTATATGGACAAGAACACTGAACTGGAATTTTATTTTGCTTGGCTAACTGATGAGCTGAAAAGGGACCGAGAGAAAACTGAAAGAACTATTATTTATTGCCAAACTATAAGACAATGTGGTTTACTCTATGCCACAATTAAAGCTCTCCTAGTGTTTCGCTGATACGTGCGAAAGTTCGTGACATTCCATATGCACGTGCTCGTTGAAGCCCTTAATATTTAGTATTCATAAATCGTACCTTTCAGTAAAGCGAAATTGTAATTAATTCAAAGACATGAGTTGTAACTTGCAAGAGTAGATTCGTCGTGGAAAAGAGTGGAGAGTGGATTACAAGAGTGGATTTGAGAGGACTCAATGGATCGAACATTCGCGGCTGCAGGACACAAATGCTACCGGGTACCTATCGAGGAACACTGATCTGACATTCGTTATATTATTTTATTTATGCGTTCTCGTAGTGATATTTGTACTTTAATTCTACTTTAGGTTTCGAAGGCGTTGTAATGCATCTTTGAGAACGGTAATGAACATAGTGGATTGCAGCTAGCGAAACACCTAGGAAGAGATATGTTCATTGGAAATGACTCGAAAAATGTGCTCGTCGAAATGTTGCATTCATGCACTCCTGCAGCCAATAAGCAGAACATTTTAAAGTCCTTTCAGTTGGACAGTGGTACCATTCGACTACTTGTGGCAACAATAGCCTTTGGAATGGGTGTTGACTGCCGAGGTGTCCATCGAGTCATACATTTTGGATCCTCCAAAAACGTGGAGGCCTACGTTCAAGAAACTGGTAGGGCAGGAAGGGATGGTCAGCAAAGCATCGCGTACGTTTTGTACCATGGAGTCATGTTGAACCATGTGGATGCAAATATTAAGTCTTTTATTAAGACTGAAGAGTGCAGGAGAGAGACCCTTCTGAAACACTTTGAGTCTGTGTCACTGTACCCAGAAAAACCTCATCTCTGCTGTGACAATTGTGCTAGTCATTGCAAGTGTGGTATGCCACACGCAAATAACATGAAATACCCTGTCACAGAAGATGAGGGCAATCTGGGTACATACATGTATAAAGAAAGAGAAGTATTGCCACATCAAAAGAAGATTGTGGAAGGAAATTTGATCAAGTACTACAAGTCAATCCTCATGCAACTTGTTGGTGCTACTGCAAATGGAAACGTGAAGACCCTCACAAACATACAATTTATGCTGGGGTTTTCAGGGCACCAAATATCACAGGTGCTGGATAACTTGCACAGAATTTTTTCTGTAGCTGACATTTTCAAATTAGTTGAAATTTGGGACAAAAGGCACGCACAGAAAATCCTTGTGATTGTTGGCGACGTATTCCAAGACATCAATGTTAAAAGTGATTCAGATGTTGCTGTGATGAATAATACCGATGGCTATGAATTTGATGACGAGTTGCTAGATGAATGGCAGGAATTGTTGCAAGATGATGATCTTTATGAGATGATTGTGGACAATTTGTCTTTGTCACAACTTGAAAATTCTGCATTGGAGGAGGAAAATGACAATGATTCTGACGATGAAATCTTGCCCACAGTGTTTGCAACTGTGGCACTTGAAAACACTGAAAACACTTGAAAACAATGATCATTGCCAAGCATCAGGAATGCGTTTGTAGGAAAAAAAAAAAGTATTATGTACCAGGCAGGGGCAGATGTAAGATTCCAAGAAAGAGGACCAAACCATGGGAGCAGTAGCTAATGCAGAACTCGCATAACTTGGTTGAAAACACCACTGATAGTCAAAAAGAATATCAGGTGGAAGGGGGGGGGAGGGGGTTGGGTTACAGTGGAGTGCTTTTGGTCCTCCCAAAATCTGTTCCTGCCAGGTTCCATCGAATTCTCCTATTGTTTGTATTTTATTATTGGCTCTGGGGCAGGTCCAGAAATTAGTCAAAAGGGTGTGCACAGTTTTTCGCCACAAGGGGAACCTTCTAGGGGCATGAGGGGGTATGCTTCCCTGGGAGATTTTGAAATTTAGCTCCTAAGGAACCTGATGCTCAGCATTTTGAGGGACGATTGTTGCATGTCTGTTTTCAGCCATTTCAACAAAGTATTTACAATGAGTGAGAAAAATTTGCTTTGATCAGTTTCAATCCATTTTGGTTCAGCCAAACCACTTAAACTACTTGGCTGGATCTGCCCTGGTTGCTCTGTAATATTTCCTCATGTTTTGAAGTCAGCTAAAATTTTGACACTTCAATTAGGCAGTGACTCATTTGGGGAGGGGGGGTTGGGGTTCAAAACACACTTGTTAGGGAGGGGGTTGAAAAAAGTGTAAACCAGGGTTATTTCTTTAAAATAGGATTTTGGCAGTATTTTTTTAAGGGGTCGTGGAAACTTCATTTACTGCTTTAAAAATGTAAGGACACATGGGAAGGCTTGATGGGAAGAGCAAAGTTTAATTACCCCCCCCCCCCCTGTACTGCAACAGGATACAACAAATTGGGGTTACAGGCAAGTTGTAGCCACTGAGGATGTAATAGCCCCAAATAATTCTGAATTAAATTTATATTCTAAAAAAATTCACACAAAACTTTTCACAGCAAAATTCACTAGCCTCAACTTCTTTGTATGTTGCATCCCAAGAAATAGCTGGGTATGAGGAACAAATTAATACATACTCATTATTGCTTTTCTAACTAGTACTTTTGTGTTGGACTGGATTTTTTATAGGTGACTGCAATTACATTATAACAAATAGACAGTTTAAATTTTATCTGAAGTTGTGGTCTATTTCAATTTATAAAGCAGTAAATTTTTTGTTGACTCTGTTCATCTTGCTCTGATGCCCTTGTTCATTTTTTCCTTGTGATCATTTATCCAGTTATATAATTTCGAGGGATCCAATTCTTCCAAATTGTCTCGCTTGAAATTGCAGAAATGATTATAAGAGCGTCCTGGTTGCTCTTCAAAGATATTCATTTCCTCAGCTCTTTTAATTAACTCTTGAAGGTCCTTCTCTTTACATGGCTCAGAATGCTTGCCAGATTTTCCATGTCGCTTCAAAGATTCATCAAGCTTTTCAAGAATTGACGATGTAGAACTTTCAGCTCTACATATTCGTGATGTTGCTTCCTCTGTTAGGTTTGGTCCAAGGTTTTTGATACCCTGCTTTACATAATTGTTGCTGTGTTCTGTTGCTTCATCTAGAGGGATGTTGTTGCCTTTCTTCCCATGATTATTCACAGACCTGTTCCAAATAAAACGTTCACTGTCTCCTTGGTGACAACACGGCATAGATTAGGAAAAATTGGTACGAGCATTCTAGGGCATATTTTGTACTATGTGGATCATCTGCTTTACAGTACAACATAAAGTACTTGTACTGTCTCATAAGCCTCATTCCATCGCCTTCTTTGATTGCATCGAGAAAATTAAAAAATAGAAAACAGTCAGCTAAAAGTGCACAATTGTAATTGAACACATCATCACTTTTATTCTTTGTTACTCCAGAAGAGTCATTGTCAGTAATATCTGTGATATCTTGAGTGTCTCCAGTTGAGGAAATTTTGTGTTGAGAAAGTGTCTTCAATAGTTGGCTCATTTACTTGAACTGGTGGGTTATGCTTGAGCTCATGATTTCTTCGGCTTTTGCCATCATATTTAAATGAACTGTTACAGCCTGGAAATCGACATGGAAACCTGCCATAAGCTGTTAACTGCTGTTGACGTAGCAGGTTTTCTTTCTCTTGTTCAGTTACTACAGTGTTAACAATGGCATCAACAGAAGAACTTTGGTCAAAAACAAATGCATCAACAACCTTACCAGCTAGCTCATGTAGGACATTAAGTTTATCTGACTTTTTCATCGAATGTATTCCAGATGGTAAGTTGAACTTTGTTGGCTTACCAGTCTTGTTTTCGAATCCCAGAACTTTTTGGGCTGCTGCAATGATTCTTGATTTGAAAACAATCTCCAGGAAGTCTCTGCCTGCACGGTACGCTGACGTTAAGTCATTAGAAACATTTCTTCGGTTAATAAGATTGCGGTCAGAAAACAAGGTGCAACTATCATTTGCTGATTTGCCACTGTAGAATCTGGAGTAGATCAACTGTTGACGAAAGAAACAAAAAAAAGTCTTAAACGATGATCACCATATATAGTACTAACAGTAAAAACCCGCATATAAGAACCTAATTTTTCCAAATGAGGCTCAAATGGTTCTCATGAAAATGATGCTCAACCAGAAATTTTGGCTATTCAGGTTCTTACACAGGTTCTTATTTTCAAAATAAATAATGTTTTTGTTATTGGTGGGGGTAGCCTATTTTGTACCCTTTTTGATACTCCATGTATTATGTGTTATAAAAATCTATCAATTCAAATATGTTGTATAACCATTGCGTGGGTCTATATGGGTCTGCAAGTACAAGGATATTACAGGGTCTACATGTTAATTGTCAGGTCTAATTGCCAGGGTTTATCTTCATTTTACCGAAAGGTAGAGCTGTTAAATTTTCAAATGTAGGCCTAAACAGGTTCTCCTGCAAAAGTGGTCTTATTGAACAATCTCAGCCGAACCGGTTCTTATTTGCAGGTTTTTACTGTATAATAAAGTTATAATACAGAGGATTCATCGCAGCTATTGAATGGTGTACTTTTGACATGAAAGAAATTACTAACAGTTTTTTCCAGAGACAAGTGTGATTTGTACAAAAATGTACAATAATAATTCTAAATAATGAATTACTGTGTTACTCACACTGAGAAGTTTGACAGCAGCATGCCAGTCACCCAGCTGTAGGTTTATTCCTTCAAGTCTGTCTTTCGGAGTGTAACCATTAGCTACAGAGGATATCATATTCACTGCTCGTTCAATGCTAAGCTGGTCTCCTGAAATCAACTGACCATCTATACCGCCATTGTGCGTTTCAGGAAGATAATAATGGAACTGCTGTAGAATTTGTATCATATCTTCATTAATGTTTTCATTTTTGAAGATTAATCCAAGGGGAACCTGAAATAACATGTAAAATAAAAATGAGATTTTGTAGCAATTTAGTATTATTGCTCAAGCACTTCACGCTCTGATCACTTTGTGTGAGGTGATTATATATCTGCAATACTGAAAAAAAAAGGGTGTTTTGCAGTTCTTTCAAGGATTTTTAGAAGCAATAAGCAAAATGAAAGAAAATACAGTTGTAACGGGGGCGGATATTGACATCGGGTTTCTTTCAGATCAGTTCAAATATTCAGATCAACATCGCCGTCGGAGAAACGTTTTATAGACAGAGAATCGCGAGCATCGATTCTAACTTGTTTATTATACTTGAAATTCCCGTAAAAACTGAAAATAATAATCGAAAAGCGAGCGATTACAATAGATTCTAAGATAATTCTACTGGGAGTACGTGGCATGCATGAAAACGATTACCTAGAATAACTCTAATAATATAACGAAATCACTAAACCTAAGAAATAACAATACTACTAGGACTGAACTTAAAAACTATAAAACAAGGAAACATACCTCTTTCTCCGATAGAAACTATCTTAATGGCACACGCGTCTTTCTTACTTTCGATCCGTACAATTCTCTATGTGACACTGAAAACTGATCCGACACACGTAAAATACAAAGAAGCTTCAGATGATTAAAATAGGAACGGAAATGACGCGAGTCACGCAACGAAAAACTAATAGCTAACATTTACATGGCTCCCCTAAATTACGACAGAAATTTACATACTAGAATCAACCAAAACTAACTGAAATAATGTTCAGTGGGCTGTAGGCCCCTACAGGCCTTCACGGCTCTAATGGCTCCTCAGGTGGGGATTCCCCGGTCTTCATACTCTTCATTCTTCAGCAGCAGGACCAGTTGCTGGACTGGTCTGTCCAGGAATGATGCTGGTGCGGTGGCCCGACCGTTCTTGTCCAAGGTGTCGTCAGCAATTCTCAACCGAACCTTCCGGACCAGACCATCCTTGTCAGGGTACGTCTCCTCTACGATCCCGGTCTTCCATGCGTTTATGGGCGAGTGATCATCCTTAACGACGACGATATCGTTCACCTGAAGACTTCGTCTTGTCGCAGACCATTTCTGTCTCGGCTGCAGGGACTGCAAGTAATCCTTTTTCCACTGTATCCAGAACTCATTCGCTAGGTATTGCACCCTTCGCCATCGTCTTCTCGAATACAGGTCGGCGCGTTGGAAGTTTCCAGGTGGGGGCATGATGACCTTTGACTTCATCGTAAGCAGGTGGTTTGGCGTGAGAGGCTGAGGCAACTGTGGAGAATTTATTGTGTCCGCAGTCAGTGGACGACAATTAACTATAGCTTCGGCTTCCACCATGAAGGTTCGGAGCGTCTCGCCGTCGAGGTGAGTTCCATGATGGCTAAGAAGCGACGCCAATACATTTCCGACGGTGCGGATTTGGCGTTCCCACGCCCCACCCATGTGACTTGAGTGTGGGAAGTTCATCCTGAAGTCTACCCAGTCACAGTTGGTTTTCAGTAACTCTTGTCTGATTTGCTCGTGTCCTAATTCTGAGATAGCTTGGTTCAGCTCGTTCATCGCGCCAACGAAATTTGAGCCTTGGTCGGATCGCAACTGTCGTACTGGTCCACGGCGTGCTACGAATCGACGATAGGCGTTCAGGAACGAATCTGTGGACAAGCTATCCGCGACTTCCAGATGAATGGCTCTGGACGCTAGGCACGTGAATAGAACTCCATAACGCTTGAGTTCGCGACGGCCATCCTTGATATACCAGGGACCAAAATAGTCCACTGCACAGAAGGTGAAGGGCGGTGCAGGCTCTAGGCGATCTTCTGGTAGGTCCGCCATCTTTTGCTCTTGAGGCATGCTTCTCAATCGGCGGCATGTGACACATTTCGATATGTGGCTCGATACAGCAGAACTTCCGCCGATAATCCAGTATCCTGCTGAGCGAACTTCACCTTGAGTGATCCCTCTGCCTTGGTGCTGGATGGTCTGATGATGATGGCAGAGGATCATGTCAGTCACATGTCCTTTTCTGGGGAGTATGACTGGATGCCTCACCTCATAGGGAAGGCTAGAGTGCTTGATCCGCCCACCAACTCTTAATACACCGTCTTTGTCTAGGAACGGGTCAAGCTTGTACAGGGAGCTTGATCCTTTCATCGCGCGGTTTCCGTCCTTGGCAGTGCTTCGGTTAATGACTTGTGATTGGACGTTGAGACTCTTCAGCAACTGTATTTCTTCTGGAAACACTTCATTCTGGACCATCTTGATAATTTGCAACTCAGAATATTTCAGCTCTTGAACATTTACAGGGACATAGGTGGCCGCTCTTCCTATTCTTTCTGCTGTGTCTGGACTTGTATCTTGGGAAGAACAGATACTGGTCTTGCGGAATCTTCTCTGCAGACGGAGACAAATGGCGATTGCTCTCTTTGCTCGATGCCAATTAGAGAAATATTTCAGGCGCTCCAATAGGGAGGGTGGTTCTTCAACCTGAGTTGCTCGCACAGTGATCTTCTTGGTTTCCGGGTCGTCAGGAGGGATGGAAGGGATGTTGTCAACAGAATCCCAATCTTCATGAGAATTCCAAAGGAATTCTGGCCCATTCCACCACAGGGAGCTGTTAATTAGTTCTTGGGCACCAGCGCCGCGAGAAGCAATGTCAGCGGGATTGGATTTCGTTCCAACGTAGCGCCACTGGTCCGGCGATGTTTTCTCTCGTATCTCCTGGACGCGGTTGCCGACAAAGACATGGAATCGCCTGGCATCATTGTTGATGTAGCCTAAAACCGTCTTGCTGTCAGTCCAGAACGTTTCCTTCACTTCTTCGTACTCCAGCTCTTTCCGCAGCGTGTAGCTTATCTTGAACGAAACGAGTGCAGCGGTCAGCTCCAGTCTAGGTATGGTGACAAGCTTCAACGACGTCACGCGCGACTTTCCCATCACAAGGGAACAGTGTATTCGGTTCTTAGCGTCGACTAATCGTAAGTAGGTACACTGCCCATAGCCATTTTGACAAGCGTCTGAGAAGTGGTGCAACTCTGTGTGCTTGATCTCATCGAATTCTTCAGGTTTATGACATCTTGCTATCTTGAGCTTCTCTAGGGCGGGAAGTTCAGATCTCCATTTCTCCCATCTAGGTCTCACATCTTCGGGTACTTCGTCGTCCCAGCCAACTCCATCACGGCACAGCTCTTGCAGGATTCTCTTTCCTACCAGGATGAATGGGGCGACGAGGCCAAGAGGATCAAAAACCGAGCTGACTGTGGATAGAATGCCTCTTCTCGATAGCGGTTTGTCCTTCAACTCGATTCTGAACTGGAGCGTGTCTGACTCGATGCACCAGTGGACTCCCAGAGCGCGTTCGATGACTGGATCGTTACTAACAAGGCGAGGATCCTTTGTGTCCTTCGCTTGATCTTCTGAGGGAACGGAATTTATCACCTCCTTGCTATTCGATGTAAACTTGTGAAGACGGAAACCACCTTTCTGGCACAGTGACTTGGTATTTCTGATCAGGTTCTTTGCTTGTTCAACGGTTGGCACCGACTTGAGTCCGTCGTCCACGTAGAAATCCTTTCTCACGAAATCTGCTGCCTCGGTGCCGCAATCTTCTTCGTACTGGTCAGCGGTGGTTTTGAGAGCGAAGTTTGCACAGCCGGGCGAGGAAGTAGCGCCAAAAAGGTGGACAGTCATACGGTACTCTACTGGATCTCCCTTGAATTCTTCGTTATCCCACCACAAGAATCTCAGGTAATCACGATGATTCTCGTCGACTTTGACTTGATGAAACATCGCCTGGATGTCGCACATAAAGGCTACTCGCTCTCGACGAAATCGGCATAGTACTCCTGTGAGATTGTTCGTGAGATCTGGACCTTGCAATAGCTGCTGGTTTAGGGACTGTCCGTCACATACTGCGCTGCAGTCGAACACGACTCTGATCTTCCCAGGCTTCTTCTTGTGATACACTCCGTGGTGTGGAATGTACCATACTCGCTTGTTGTCTGAGGATGGTTTGTCTGTGGGAACTCGTTCTGCATATCCACTAGTTATGATGTCTTGCATGAAGCCACTGTAATCTCTTCGGAATTGGTCATCGTTAGTCAATCTCCGTTTCAACTTTAGTAGGCGGCTCAGGGCCAATTCCTTACTGTTTGGCAGTTCCACGTCTTCTTTCTTCAGAGGCAGAGGCATCTCGTAGTGGCCATCATCTCGCTGATGAACACCGTCTCGTACTATTTTGAGGAACTTCCGATCTTCAAAGGATAGCGACTTCTCTTCGGTTCGTCTTTCATTGAAGTCAAGTGTGAACATCTTAGCAACATCGTGCGTGTTGAGCAGCTCTTTCACTTCTGTCCTTAACGCAAAGTGACACATCTTCCTACTTGAGTCTACTTGGACTTCTCGGGTGATAATGCGATTGCAGAAAATGTCACTCTCGGTTTCAGCCTCATCTTCATGTGTTAGAGGGTTTACTGCACCAATGATTCCCCATCCAAGAGCGGTTCGCTTAGCGTACGGGTCATCTTCTACTCCGGGAACAACTTCAAGCGGTTTAATCGCACGAGGGTAGTTGAGACCGATAAGGAGGCCGACCTCAACGTCACTACGGAAGGGCATCAGCTTCTCCGATACCATTTGGAGATGTGGCCAACCATGGGCGGATTCGGGCCTTGGAATCTGACTCCTTTTAGCCGGTATGGTGGATCTTGAGTAGGTCTTGGGTAAAGGGATTTCACCCTCTTCATTGTAACCACGCACAACCAGGCCTTCGATCTTCTGACTTGTAACCACTTCCTCTGCTAGGACCGTCGAAATCTTTAGGTCTACCTCTGGTCCGTTCAAATCCAGCTTTCGCAGAACGTCTTCGTTTACAAAACAAGCGTCAGATTGTTCATCCAGGAGAGCGTAGATCAGCAATTTGTTCTGAGCATCCTTACTGTGATGAACCCATACGGGTACTATTAACGAGTGCATGCGAGGCGCAGTTGTTTTCTTCGTGCCGCAGACCTTCGCACGGTTCGAGATGACTTCGGTCACATTTGTTACTTCGGTTGCATTCGTTACCGCTTTGTCTTGCTCGGGTATCTTGGCAGGATCACTGTGAAGGGAGGTTGGATGAAATCCATTGCAGGTTTTGCACACTCGCCTTCTTCGACAGTCCTTTCTCATGTGACCCCATTTTAAGCAGCCCAGGCACAGTACCTTCGATCTGATGACATCTCTTCTTTCTGCCAGGGACATACTTAGAAAACCTTTACATGCGTCCAAGTCGTGAGGACCCTTGCACAGCGGACACGTGACAGCTTCAGGTTTATTCTCCCTCTTACTGTCGGAAGCGCTGGTCTTCACTTCACCAGAACCAGTAGCGAAAGTGCTAACCTTGGTCGATTTCTTTCTGTAACTATTCGACTTCCATGCTCTCTCTGCATCTTGTCTTGGGGCTTCTTCCTTATGAGGCCTTGTCGTTACCGGATTGCACGCAATTCTTGCTTCTCTTTCGAGGAACCTGCAGAAGGCTTTGAAAGGGGGGTAGGCTGTTCCATCCCCATCGGGTACGCTTTCTTCGCCGCGATTCTGCTCTTCTCCTTCTTTGTTGAGCCAGCGATCAACTTTGCGACTCCATCGATCTATCAAGTAGCGCGGAAGCTTTTGGAGCATCTTCTGGTTTTCATCCGGGTCGTCAAGCACCTTTAGGTATTTGATGGTCTTTGTCGCCGTTTGGCAGTGGACGAGGAAGTCCGAAAATCTGCGTAGGCTTGTTCCGTCATTTGGAGGGATTTTCGGCCATTCGTTAATCTTCTTTCTGTAGGCGTCTGCCACCAGAAATGGGTTGCCGAATCTCTCTGCTAAGATCTTCTTTGCTCGTCGGTATGCGTCGGCAGTTTCCAGTAACAGGAGGCCGCTGATCGCCTCTCGTGGTTCGCCTCTTGTATACTTCCCGAGGTAGTACAGTCTTTGGGAAACCTTGTCTGTCTGGCCTTCTATGATGGTTTCGAAAGACTTCAACCACAGGGGATAGTGCAGTAAATCGCCGCCGAAGATCTCTGGTTCTGGGAGAGGAAGCGTGTCTTGAAGACGTCGCTGACAAAGCACATCGGCTAAACGATGCAGTGAATCTTCGACGGACGAACTGTTCAGGGGAAGACTGGCTCTTGGATTGTCTGCTGTGATTCCGGTCCTGGCTGTATCGCTTACGGGGATTTTAGCGTCAACACGCGTGCGCGGAACTCTGTAGGGACTTGTCTCAAACTCGGCTACTAAAGGATTCAGCGACGATCGAAGAGCTGTAGACTTCGGAGGCGCGAACGGATTCGGTGATGAGTCGGGACGTAACACCGGTCTGGAATTCGTATTTTCGGTAGATCTCACTTTAAAAGGAGAAGTCCAGAGTTCCTCCTTTATTAAAGTCCGTCTCGTTTCGGGACTCTCGCGATCCAAAACAGATTCAACATACGTTTCAACGGTCGGGAGGCTGGTGTCTGTCACCGATGACATTTGATCACGAGTCTTCAAATAATTTTGGAGAACGTAATTCCTGTCGGTTTCTTGCGGGAGAAACTGATCCTCCTCGCGATCGTCCTTCTCAATTTTCTTTTCATCGGCTACGTTGACCGCTTCCATTTCGGCTTTGGCGACTGCCAGCTCCTTGCTTAGTCTAAATCGTTTAAGTTCGTCCTCGCACTCCTTCAAGGTAGTTGTTTTCCGTGCTTCGGCGTCCGCAAATTCCAACTGAGTTTTAAGTTTTGCAACATTTGCAGCCATATCCGCTCTTTTTGATAGCGAAGATGCGATAGATGATTTCTCGGATTTAAGGCTTCGAGAACCTCGGCTGGAATGTTTTGATCGTGAAGAGCGTTCGCTTACATCTTGTCTAAGATCCGAAAGTTTGTTATTTAATCTTCTCAGCGTGTCTGAATGCTCACGCTCCAGTGATTCTAATTGCGTCACCGCCTCCTTTTTTGCTTCGTAATTATCTGCTAGCGCTTCGCAGAGTCGATTACTTGCCGCGTATAGAATATCCATTCTCGTCTCGAGGAATGTTCTCTCGCTCTTTAGGAGATCGATGTTCGTTGAATCTCCTATCAGATTTGTAACTTTGTTTATTTGTTTGCGCCACGCGCGCTGAGCGGAAGATCTTTGTTCCTCGAGTAAATTAAGGTGATACATTCTTCCCCTTTCTGTAGGATTTCGAAATCTGATCGACAAGGAATCTTCAGAATTTTCCATTTCAGACATCGGAGTGTTCAGTGTTCAATTGCAATGCGACGTGTTTCCTCCGCTGAGTTTCTACCCCAGAGTTTTTACTGTAACGGGGGCGGATATTGACATCGGGTTTCTTTCAGATCAGTTCAAATATTCAGATCAACATCGCCGTCGGAGAAACGTTTTATAGACAGAGAATCGCGAGCATCGATTCTAACTTGTTTATTATACTTGAAATTCCCGTAAAAACTGAAAATAATAATCGAAAAGCGAGCGATTACAATAGATTCTAAGATAATTCTACTGGGAGTACGTGGCATGCATGAAAACGATTACCTAGAATAACTCTAATAATATAACGAAATCACTAAACCTAAGAAATAACAATACTACTAGGACTGAACTTAAAAACCATATAACAAGGAAACATACCTCTTTCTCCGGTAGAAACTATCTTAATGGCACACGCGTCTTTCTTACTTTCGATCCGTATAATTCTCTATGTGACACTGAAAACTGATCCGACACACGTAAAATACAAAGAAGCTTCAGATGATTAAAATAGGAACGGAAATGACGCGAGTCACGCAACGAAAAACTAATAGCTAACATTTACAACAGTTGCTTTGATAATCACCTAAGCAATTATACTAAACCAGTTAATCCCCTGAGGTGAAGTGTAACTTTGTATTGGGGATTATTCCACGATATTCACTTTGCATGGCTGTTTAATTAACAACTCTTTGTTCCACTTTTATTTTACGTTGTATGCATAACTGGCAGACATTTTAAAGTAAAATGAAAATGGAACAAGCATTTCTTTATTTCAGATTGAAAATAGCTGACAATATAAGTTGGGATCAGTGCTCGAAATTAACTTTTTCTTTCGGGAGCCAGCTGGTTGCATTGGTGACCAGTGAGTCACAATTTTCTGCCCTGGGAATTGTACCCTGAAATTGAATCATATAGCCCTCTTCTGGTGGGAGAGGAATATAGCTGAATACAAGCTTGTACTTGTGTGTGCTTCTAATAACCCTGAAACTAACCTTTTTGGTTTTCTGGGATAATTCATTTGTATATTTGTGTGGAATGTGTTGAATACAGGCATCAGCCAAAGGTGCCAAGACATCAAAGTAATCAACTAATATTCTTGAACACAGGATGATGTAGTTAAGCCTCTGACTATTCTGATCCTCCATTGATGGTAAAAGTTTCAAATTACACACATCAAGTACATTTGCTTTTGGCGACGAAGAATCCAGCCTGACTCCAGATATTCTGTTCTCAACCATCTGATGATTTACCCAGTGGAAGTCTTTGTTCTGTGACTCCATAGTCATGTTTTTTCGCTCCAAATGGATGTCCAGGTTGTCAAACGAAATGGCAAAGCCAGGGTGTGCTGCCTTTTTAAGCTCATATTTTCCCTCATAGCTGATTGGATTTCATCATGACATTCAGAAGAACAGTGGGTGTGTGAAGAATGTTTTGAAAGAACAGCATTGCATTTCTCTTGAGCACTATTCAAATCTGTGTTTTGATAAGAAATTTGTTGTTTTGCTTGGACAAGATCTGCATCATGGTTCTCACCAAGCTCATCTAGTTTTCTCAGGATACTGCAGTTAGCATTGGTCAGTTTCATCTTGTTAAATCTGGAGATTGTAGCCTGTTGAGCAAAGCAAATTTGTGTATAACTAAACTTTACAAGTCAATCTTTTTTAACCGATAGGGGAGAGCTTGTGGGATTTTACTGAAAGAATCTGTAACGTATAATGGGACTTCCTCTTCACTGTAAATTTTTGCCTTGCCCTTCCCCACCTTTGAAATCCTAAAATTTTTAGGCATGACCCCCCCTGGCATCTCACCCCCACTTCCCCAATCCCCAGGCTAACGTAAAGGATAAATGCTATTTTACAAAACCCATGAAACAATTTTTCAATAAAAACAATATTTCTTTTTAGATAAACAATTTCAGTGTCCAAGTGGCTTGCTATTATTACACTGAAAGTTGTTGCCCTTTCTATTGAAACTGCAGGTACCCTGTTATTATTAATTAGATTCCAGATTCCTCAGCAACATTCTTCTGTTCATGATTTAAATTGAGATATTGATTTAAACTGATTTTTTCAGTGTATGCAGGAGTTACTGATTGAATTTAATTAACTGAAGGCTGAAGGCTTCTCCCTTCCAAAACGATTGTATTGAATTACAATTCATTGACCATGTTTACACACATTAATTACATCAAGAATTGAAGATGAAATTTAGAAAACTATCGTGGTTTTTATGTTCGCATAAATACAGCACTTTTAACATTTCAGCAAAATTTATCTTATCATTGTGGGAGGAGCGTTGCGTGACGCCACTAAAAACGGCTGCGAGGGAGACTACACCTCAGTATGAAGAAAATAACAGATGTAGGTGTGTGAGAGTTGTGTAAAGTAATTACTAACAGTAAATTAACCGAGTTAGACCTCGGTGGGAATAAAATAACAGATGTAGGTGTGTTAGAGTTATGTAAAGTCATTACTAACAGTAAATTAACCGGGTTAGACCTCAGTGACAATAAAATAACAGATGTAGGTGTAAATAATTTGTGTGATGTGTTAACTAATCCTAATTGTAAATTAACCAAGTTAGACCTCCGTGTCAATGAAGCAATAACAACTGACGCTAAACAGCGAATAACAAACGCTAATCCTAATTGCAAGGTCCGCTTTTAAAATAATTTAACAATAATTGCCATTGTCTGACAAACAAATAACAACTTAAACAAATTGTAGAGATTGTTATTGTTGAGTGACCGACTGAAAAAGACAAAAACAAAACAGAAACTCCGTAAAAAAATCAAAAAGTTTAAAATTCAGCCAAGTTTTCATGTTAGTGTCTGCAGGTGCGTGAAGATATGAATCATTTTAAACAGAAGATTTTCCGAGCTGAAATGAAGTGGCGTGACATCTTCAATACAAGAACAGCTGCCTAGGTAAGATGAATTTTTGTGTTTAATATAATTGGACATTCAAACATCTTGTGTTTAGTTCTAAAATGAGGTTTTACGGAGTTTTTGAAAACGAAACGTCACTCATACAAGTTAAAATATCGCCTTAGAAGAAGAATTACACGTAGCAAACACCACAAATGACACAAATATATCGGGCAAAAACACTTTAATAAGCTACTAAACTCAAAGAAAAATGTACAACAGAGAAGAAAGATAAAACAAAACATCATTCTTAGCTGTTTTATGTAAGAGTGCTACTATTCCTTGTTTGAAAGTTACGGTAATGACCTTAAAATGGGAGGAGCGACTCCCTCTGATTCACTACATAGCAGGACAGTGTCAAATTAATAGGGGCACCTAACATTTTTTCACATTGAGAGTACATGCATTTCAAAAATGGCACTTTTAAAATGTAAAGGGTTTGAGCTAAAGGCCCTGCCCTTCTGAAATGTAGAAAAGTTTCAAACCTACGGCAAAGCAGTCACTGGCTTAACTGGATCTCCACTGGGATATGTAGTTTTTAACCGATCCCTGCTTAAATTCTGGAATGTCTATATGTAGTTACCAGGAATCGGTGAATGCTTCACTGGGAAATCATTATAGCATTAGCCTGGTTAGCGCTAACCGTTGGTTAAGAGGTATCAAAATGTATAGGTTTCTATGATATTTAACGCTGGTTAGCACTAACAATGCTTCGAGCAACCCGGGCAAGCATTGTAATACAGCTATATCGAGATAGGTTGTTGGAAAAAGTGCACGCAACAATCCCGAAAGGTATTGTGGGTGGTTTTAAGTTCACTTTTCTCCAGAGAAGTTTGAAAGAATGGCAGGAGAGGCCATGGGAGTATGTTTGCGAGTGCTAAAGGAAAGCAACAAAAGAAGGTTTGACAGCTACAGAGTCAGGAACAGTGTTTTGGTCATATCCCATATTACCTTTCGGGATTGTCGAGTGCACATTTTTTCCGACAACCTTTCTCGAAACAGCTGTATAAGCCTGGGCATAATATCCCAAATGCGCAGAAGTTATGTTTGGAAGGCACTGTGGTTTGTAAATGTCTTTGGTTTTCTGGTGCATGCGTATGGTCCCATGGTGTAATGGTAAGCACTCTGGACTTTGAATCCAGCGATCCGAGTTCAAATCTCGGTGGGACCTAAAATCTGTTTGTTTTTGCACTATGCTGTGATTTTTGTGTGTTGTTCTAATTTTATGCGCCGATTAATAGGCCATCACATCTCGCTTTCAAAACGAGGATGAGTGCAAATCCTTTATCGTATGAATGAGTTATTTTTGTTTTTGCATGAGAATAAAAAGAAATGCACGCAGTCAGGAAACTTTCGGTTTGATCTAAACCCCGCCCATTTCAAAATACTGTCTACCCAAGAATTAAAACATGGAAACGTATGTAAGAGTATTTTAAAGACGCTTTTACAAAATTACAGGTTTGAGCTTGCAGCACGTATTCAAACTTACATCGATCATGGCCGTCGTAGATTTATTTGCGATACCTTGTGGTCGGTCAGAAACAGAATTTTCTCGGTGCAAATTGCAATGGTCCCGCTGATAGCATCCGAAACGTTTTCCCGAGTCATCGATAGCTCCTTCGTTTCTGTTTAGGAAAGTAGAAAGTGAAAGTTTCCTTGCGAATTGCACGCACAACCTCGGTGAACGAACCGGACAAGTATGGCGAAACAATAGCCTTCGTGTACGAACACGCGAAAAGAACTCGGGAAATGCTAATCGCCGACTTGGCACAATAACACAAAGCATTTTTTGTGCCCAATCAGGAGCCAGCATTCGCTTAACCGTTTTGAAATGGTCTGGTTAAAGTCGGTTCCCAGGGGGCGGGATCCATTCAACCACAGTTTCCGGAAATTTCAGTCCAAAACTCATTGGACCGGTTCGGTCCAACCGGAAATGTTTCGAAAAAACGGGTCCACCTTTTGAAGTGGACCACTTTTCCCGGTCGGACCGGTTGGAATTTTGGTTGAATGGATCGCGCCCAGGGGCTCTTCCGCCTGTGCTTGAAAACTTTCGCCGACCCGACCGACTGCCCCTGAGTCTCTGAGGATGTGAATCCAGCGATCCGAGATCAGATCTCGGTGGGACCTCATCCTTCTTGTTTTTTTCTTCACGGCTTGTATGCATACGAGGAAGGCTTCATAGACAATCAAACAATAATCAATAAACTGTTACTAAAAGACCGTAGATATTCAGAGTGCTACGCAAGGGACAATAAGTGTACAGATCAAACATTTATTTAATTAAACGTATTTACAATGAATTATATTTTTTAAAAAATCCTGGTAAATGAAATGAAAATCAACATCAATTTTTGAAACACAAGCACACTTACAGTTAAGTGTGCTCCGACCCTGGTCGATACGCAAGCAACTCAAGTCAAACCAAGGCAATGAACGCGATCGCAATATTGCGTAAAGATTGTGTTATTCTTATCTTAAATTATGTCAAAATGTAAATATGAGTCCTAATTGACACCAGAGTTATTAAAATGTCAGACATTTCAAGAAGGAAAAACTGTAATTCAGCCTTTCAATATCGCGGTAAAAACTGCTGTTAGGCTGTAACACCACATACCGTGAAACATTGCCTTTAAAGCGAATAAGACTTATTGGCAGTAAGTTTTACTCTTTGAATTGTGTGCAACAGTAAGTTTTAATTTCAAGATTCAAGAAGTTGTCCTTTGCCAATCAGCTGCGTCTAGAATTAGTTGCTCTCTTGACTAAGTTTTATTTACAGAACAGGTCTCTGTAATGTCAGTTATCCTAGATAGCGATTGACGTTCGGATAATTCGGCCAGTTTGCATATGATTTTCTGTATGCTTGATACCTTGCATAAGGATTCAAATACTGTGGCCTTGCTCGGGCATATTGCCTGTACTGATTGTAGTAGTAATTATTTGACTGTGCAGCTGGGTAGTAATTCTGGTTTCTTTCACCTACTGGTGCCACGCGAGGAGCGGTGTACGTAAGAGGTCTGACATCATTCTGAGCAATGTTCCTACTGATACAACACCTCACAGAGCACGTTGGAGCACAAGTACTTGGACAGGATCCAGGACATGTTGGAGTTGAGGGTAGGGCTGGGGGTGGGTAATAGACTGGCGCTGGGGGAGGGGGTGGTGGAGGACTGCAACAAGCCTGAGAGCATGCTGGAAAGCATTGTGCTGGGCATGTTCCAGGGCATGATGGCGGGGGAGGAGGGGGTGGTGGCGGAGGGGGAGGGGGAGGAGTGCAGCAGCTGATGTCACATCTGGGGAAACACTTGTATGGTTTGTGGCAAGGTAAAGGGCATACCTGAAAACAAAAGGAAGACATTATTATCACAACTTACGACTACATTGGATATCAAAACAGTCATTCTTATCATCATTATCATCTGTCTCTTTTAAAAATATGGAAAATAATTCCGTGACATTTTCTCTTTCCCAAGGCTTCTCTTTCTTTGGCTGCTACTCTTACAGTCCTCCAGTCATACCATGCACTTTGTTTTTCTTTCCCCTGCTTCCACTGACCGTCGCTTTTTGGTCCAAACAGTATATTGCGTTGGCATTACAAATAATAAAAAGTATCGACACTGCATTAAGTTATCGTACGACCATTTTTTTTTTTTGCCATACACTAGGCGGTCGATCTTTCTCTGCGGCTTCTCCCAAACTTTGACTGATAGCCTATAGGTTTCATGCAAGTATTTTTTTTTTTAGAAAGAACCGCTGAGATTTATTTAATTTGATCATGAACACTTCACAACTTTTGCAGCTGTGAGACAAAAATTCAGGTTCGTACGGGATTCGACCCCTTAAACCTGAGCGTTACCTCTGCAAACCTACAACTGCTAAGATTTTCTTCACGTTTGATTATTTCTCCGCAATTCAAAGATATGATTTTCATATACTCATTGCTTAAAAATTTATACAGTTTCGCTTTTTTTCCTGAGCACTAAAACACACATTTAGTCAAGAGTAATTAAGAGCAGAGTTCTTTTAAGGACATTTGCACATGCATACCCACCGGAACAATCTTTGGATGTTGTATACAGCGGTATACCACTCTGGCGTATTTATACACATCAGGACAAATACTCGAATTCTTTGTACCAAGGAAGGCATTAGTAGCTGACACGAAACACTTATTTTCCCCTTGACACAGGTCATATAACTTCTTATTGACTCTCTGTTCCTCGGCCACGCAATGTCCTTTGTAGGGAAGGACGTTGTGTTTACACGTGTTGTTTTCATCCCTGCCATAAAATGTGCTGTATAATGCGATGCGATCGTACCTAGAAAATAATGATAAAATATTGAAGTTAACTCGTTAAAAATTAGTTCAGAATTCTTATTGTTTGTCTAAGAACGGCAAAGAGAGTTTGAATGTTCTACTGGAAACTGGAAATAAACATCGCTTATTTTTGCTTTTGAATACCCCGCGTATCGCTTTCCTTTCCTGTCTTTGTATTGTTGTTGTTTAGATGTATTGTATTGTTGTGGCATACTACATGTATAGAGAATACAACCTATGGCAACACCATTTTTTAAACGCATGAGAGAGATTTCGAATCACATATATGCAAATAAAGAATTACTTAATCCTATCTTAAATATATTTAATATAGCCGAGGTTTTAAATTCAAGGAGGGAAGGAGGCCATCGAAATCTATTATGGGGCTCCAGTATTGAACAGGGACACCGGTTATGAGCTTTCTGCGAACTTCCGGGACGTTTTGTCACGTGATTCACAGTATAAATCGCGTGAAAAAACGTCGAAGTCCATCACTTGATAAAGATTCAGTGGTGAGTGTTGGAACTGAAAGCTTGATGGAATTAAAACCTCATCTATTTTAATTTAATATTTAGAAAAGCCCACGTTCGATATATCAGAATTCTAACATGACTCCTAGGTTTTCTGGACATTTTTCTATATTTGGTTTATTTTTTTGTGCTCAAGTCTCTTCTGGGAATTGCGAGACAATGGAGTGGTGAAAAATTTGGTAATTTGTCCGTAAAGACTCGGAGTCATGTTAGAATTTTAATATATCGATCGTGGGTTATTACGTTTACGGCAAATGGCAAACGTCAAATTGTGTCCCCTTCATTTGCCATCTACTGGTTCTTGTATCCACAAAAATATTAGCTTCATGTTAGGTTCATCCACGTCACTATGTATTATGGACAGTTTTTACCTACTCAATTTTTCTTATTTGAGAAATTGACAACTTGAATCTCACGTTTTCCGCTTGCCGTTAACGTGATTGTAAATCTCCCTGTAATCAATCAATTGTCGTACTTATTTGGGCATTTTATCTTCAGTTTGTGTCCTTCACAAGCCACAGCTATTGACTGTTTTCTCTTCAAATACAATGGCATCGGTGGCGGCTTTGGCACACAGCACGACGTCGCGCAATTTGGGTAACATTCCTTTGGGCAGTACGACGCACAGGGAGGGGGAGGGGGAGGTTTAGGAGGAGAGGGGGTGGGAGATGGAGCAAGAGCAAACGCTGGAGCAGGAGCTGGTGCGCTTGGCAATTTAATGTACTGAGCCACAGCTGCTGGGGATGTCTCAGCTGGAGGGTGATAATAAAACTGCTCTTGTTGTTGCCGTTGTAGCTCTTGTTGTTGATACAATGATGATTGTTGAGAGCTGTAACAACAGACAGGGTTACAGGAAGGGTAGCATTGGGGAGAGCAGCTTCCTGGACATACTCCTGTAAAAAGAAAAACTAATGTCAATCTAACATTCATTTACTTTTATCAGCATTCTCGGTAAAAGTTAAATCAAGGTAGTAATGATCATGTCGTTGCCCTCTCTGTGCGGACATCTCTTTGACACGTTTTGTACAAGTTTTTGAAAACTTCGTTAAGTTTAAAATAGTACAGAACCATATGGAAAAGCAAATAATAATAACAGTTATAATAATAATAGTAAACATACACACACAGACATTAAATTTAGCAAAATTATCCACTTAAACGCAACCATTAATATAAAGAATGACGTTTGACAAGGACTGAAGCTATATAAATGAATACCTCTGATTAATTATTAAGCATGTGAACAAGTAATCCAAAAAAATGCATTTAAAAATGCGAAAATAGCCTTTGCACTTAGAGCGCTTTCATTCATGTGACCAGCACCTATGCAAATTTATTGACTCCCGCAGGATTTGGACTCGAACATGGCTGCCATTTCATTGTTTTGGAACCCCAATATGCCGAAAACACTCTATTGCTGAGAAAGTGTAGCCACCTATAATCTTACCCAAAGTTTTTGGGACACTTTCACAAAGTTTTGTGTGCAATTTATTTTTCTTCACCCTCTTGGTACATAGGCCATTTCCAAGTTCCAAAAATTCTCACTTTCAGAGCGAGGCTTAGTGCAAAACCTTTCTTGTGAAAATGAGTTTTATTTGCATGAAATTATTTTCATATCAATGGCCTCGCACTCAGTCTCGCTTTGAAACAGAGGCTTGGAGCAACTTGGAAATGGCTCGGAAATGGCATATTGAGGGAGCCCATGACCCACAGGCTCTTGCCTATGGCAGTTTTCATGTATGAAAGACAAAGTGTCCCAAAAACGTTTGACCAGGACTGTAAGTGTCGAAAAAGTAGATAACGCTTTTATTACATTAAAATTGGACCTACCTAGTAAAGTGGCATGTACTCCGGTATTGAGAAAGACAACAACAATGAATCCCAGCAGCCACATGCTAAACAACTACAAAAGCTGCAGGAAATTAATTTTGTAAATATACCAAATTTTCAATGAAGTAAGAATTGCATGGGGTTATAATTTGAAGAAAACAGTTACCAAAAAACTGGCACGTTCAATTAAATTACCATCCAGAAATATTTAGCGCAACCTCCATGAAAAGTGCTTTGTAGAGCGTTTTCACTTACGTGGCCAGCATCTATGCAAAAATGTATTGGAACAAAAGAAAGCGTTTATATTAGAAAAGAGTTCAATTCCCATAGGATTAGTTTGGAACACCACCATGGCCGTCGTGACGTCATGTGAAAACGCTCCACAGAAACGCATTAGCAAAGCAGAAAAATTATACTAGGAAATTACATGAATACGCAAACAAGTCTGTCAATGATGAAGTTTCTAGACAGCTCAAACTTAAAATCTGGGACCATTAGTTTCTGTCAGGGGTGTTTACTGAATATATATATATATATATCGTATTATTAAGAGGTAACTTCATTGATACAGATAGAATGTTGTGTCTGACCGTTTTGTACAGTCACTGTCGATTTTTTTTATTTAAATGCGTATCTAATTCGGGGAAAATATCACGGGAAAAGAATACCACTATAGTCGTACACCTCCTCAAACGAATTATAAAAAATTCCCCGTGAATACAGTCGACTCTCTCTTAACGGACACCTTTGTGAGACGAACACCCATGATATAAAACGGACACCTAGAGCTGGTCCCTGTATTTACTTACTCCCTCTATTTCACTCTCTATAAGATGAACATCGCTCTAAGACGGACACTTTCCGGTCCAAAAGATGTCCTTCTTAAAGAAAAATTGACCGTAATTCCTCTTTCCTTCCCCAATGTTGAAACTCATGTGGTTTGTAAATGGGAAATATTTGAATCAACATTGGGGACGACGAAATGTAACAAGTGCTTCAACAAAATGTGAAACGTATAGGAGCTCTAAATTCAATTCACTTTGCATATAATATCTCCTTCGAGTCTAAGCCCACTTTGAGTGAGTATAGTCTTTATCTTCTCAAGGGTTCAAGTACGTTATTTGTGAAATAGGCAACCAGACAACGTTCTCAAAGCCACAGCGAATCTCCGGCAAGTTTTAATTATTTCGATCCTCTGATGAATTTTTTGAAAAGATTTATAACAAACAAAATACTTTGACTCAAGCGGATTACTTCAACGATAAAATGACATACTTTCGTTTCTTGCCACTTTAAGCAGAAAATTTCCTTGCAGCCAGAATCGGAATCATTTCCATCGTTTGATTTTGCGTGACTTTTCTTCCGCTCAGTCGCGCCAATCTTGTTTCATTGCCCAGTTACGCATCAGACCCCCTAAGGTCAGTGTAGTAATTTCCAAATAAATGTAAGAGGCAATGTGATTGAACTCTAGGGGCGTATCTTTCACAAAAAAAATCGATATACTTTAGTTTTTATTCTGGTGTAGAATACTGATATGACGTGATTTTTGTTATCAAACAACGAGCTAGACCAAAAATTCCGGCCATTAAGCGATGGCCAGAGATTAAGTAAACATTCATGATTCAGGCCTTTTTAGGCATTTTAAAGTATTAAAACACCTTCAAAACGGTGTATTTCGCTCAGACTTGCATACAGTTGAACATCTCCATCTCTTTGGGGACAGAAGAAGTGGCCGTTGTAGAGAGGCTTAAACAAGAGTCAATATTGGGACTGTCCTCCGAAAACGTGGCCGTTGTAGAGATGTGGCCGTTAGTGGAGGTTCGACTGTATTTTGGTTTGTTTGTTTTGTTTACGTAATTCCACTTGCTAGACGATAGGAATTATTTTGAGTTTAGGGTAAGATCGAGAAGGGATTTCCTTACCGACCGTTCAAGAGAATGTTTGGGTTCAATTGCCATAACATTGCTTGTTGAACCCAACACCTGGTACCCGTTGGGAGAACTTCACCGTAACGTACTGCCGTCAAAATAAAAAGTCTCTCTGATAAGCTTTTAGAGCTACAATAAGCTCCTGAAAGGACTGTTTATCGCAAAATCAGATGTCTGATCTTTTGTAATTATTTCAATGTGCTCATGGCTTAATTCAATCGTCAATCAAACTTAAAATGGTCATGTTCGAAAGCAAATAAATTGTAAATTTACTTAATTTGTCATACTAATAAGAAACTCGAACTCTCTTCGTTCGGGTATCTTAAAAATTATTTAATAATTTGACAACTTAACTTGAACAGGGAACAAATTACCACTTACTGCGAGTTGTGATAGTTGCGCACTCCACAGAACCACCGATGTATCTAAAACAAATATAGAGACAAACCTTACCAAAATATATCAAGGAATGATAAAATATGTCGTTATCCTCTTCACACTTGAACACGTTTTTTTTGCAAATAAAAATGAAAAAGAATTGAGAGAAACCGCTTGTAAACGAGCTTTTTTGATAAAATGGAATAGCAAAGCCATCAAAAATAATTTTACCATTCACTGAATCTGTCGTCCATTTTGGAGAACAACGTGGTTGCGGGTCAAGAAAGTTTGTAATGTGGTATGAATTCTAAAAATAGAATTGACGTAATTTCCCTACCCGTCGCTATGACGATGCACGGCCATTTTGAAAACCCATGCATCCTTTCAGACAATAAAGAAAAAAAATAGAATAAGTGAGTAAAAGAAGCCACAATGTGACGATGGACTCAGACGTATCAGTTTGAAATCGATTTTGATTCAAATTCACTTACAACTACAATATTTGCAAACGGAATGCTGAGACCTCTTCTTTGGAATGTATTTCAAAACGACATTTTCTAAGTGACAAAAGAAGTCAGCTCTCCGCAAATTCAATGATCATCAGCTGTTCTTTTCACTAACGAAAAAAAAAACATGTAAGTGGTACAAGAAGTTTGGTAGCATATAACATTCCAAGAAAGTGGAAAGGTGTGAATCGAACCGCGACTGCATCAGTATAAGATTTTGTGCGCTCCAGTCATTATAAATTGCCCCCAGCCCTCTTTCGTTAATCTGTTTTTACCTTCCTACAAAAGTGCCACGTTAAGGTGGCTCGATGGGGTTATTCAGCGTCAATACCTCCCAAGTTTGAGCATAAACTACATCGCCATTAACAAAGATTTGGAAAAATTACCACCACAGCTGTATTAGATGAAGAGGAAAATTTGATCAGGGTTTCAATAACATCGGAGTTCCCATAGCTACGAAATGACGCCATTGCCTATTTTACTTGCAGCCGTATTTCTCGGCACTAGGAACTCTTCTTCAAAAATCTTTCACGCGAGCTTTTTCCTTCAACAGCCGCCTCGATGTTCTTAAAGTTTAAGCGAAAATCTGTAAGAGAGTGATCGAGATATTTTGGGATGAAGTTTTTATGGTTAGAAATACGGTAAAAACTGGACAATCTTAATCCTCGGCAATCTGTAGAAAACGAAGCGCTTTTGAAGTGCAATTTCACCTTATAGTGGTTTCAATCTTTTTAAAAACGTGTGAAATATCATAAAGGTAGCTTTAGCTGATTGCTTGAAAGAAGGATTTCATTAGTATGTATCGAAGCGCTCTTGTTCGCGGTTTTTTAAACATTTTTGGTCTACTTAAACAAATAAGCAAATAAGTTTGAAACCGCTCGATAGATTTTTTTTTGTTAAAGTTGATATTCTTGAGATTTACCGTCGTTTAATACGACCTTTGAGTTTCAAGACTTTTAATAACTTGTGAGGCAGTAAATGGACAGCTAACATTTCTACATATTTCAAATGCATTGTCAGTTACTGCTGTTCACGTGAAAATGAAACTTGTAGACAATACTCCTAAAGAGGTGTAAAGAAGGGTTGCTCACATTATACAGAAGACGTTTAGCTAAAACAAATTCCATATGGTCGTGTTCCTTCTGATTAAAATGATTAGAATCTGGTAATATAATAATCAACCTCAATAAATAACCATTTTAAATAAGAATTTATTTTTGCAAGATGCTGATTTTCGTGTTAATGATTTCGTGCAAACTCTAAGGACGAGTATGGCGAGACAATAGCGGTCGTGTACGAACGCACGAGAAGAACTCAAGAGATGCTGTTCGCCGATTGGGCACAATAATACAAAGCATTTTTTGTGCCCAATCAGGAGCCAGCATTCGCCTGACCGTTTGGAAATAGCCCGGCGAGAGTCGGCAGCCATGTGCTCTTCCGCCCGTGTTTGAATTATCCCACTTCTCATCTTTATGGTGCTCCCTTGCTAAAGGTTCAATTTGATCGCTTTGTTTCAATCCCAAAGATCCAAAAGAGCCCTGGGGGCCAAATTCTAGTCTGGTTTGTGTTGGCCCTAATTAAGATACAGTGCAAGCTCTCGTAAGCGGACACCCTCGGGACTCGAAAAATGGTGTCTGTAACTGGAGCTGGCTGCTCACGGGAATGTAAAAATACAGAGTTTGTGTTTGGGAGTTGAGAGAAACGGGCTTTTGTGAATATGTTCGTAAGTAGAGCTGTCCGCTTACGAGAGTGTCTGTTTGGAGAGCTTTCACTGAAGCCACATTAAACCTTAATGAAAAAGAATGTTTCTTATGAATGCCTAGCTTCCTGAAATTTAGTCTGATATATGAAGTCACCTCTAAGCTTCTGTTTCAAAACAGCTGATTTCATGATGATTCTCGTATAACCTTCAAGGACATCTTTATTCGGACGGGGGTTGTAACCCTCCTGGAAGGGTCACCCCCTTAGAGAGGGTCAAAGATAGCGATAGCCCCCTTTTACACGAGGATAGATTTGCATCAAGCGCACGCTAAATTATAGTTTTTGTTCAAATCTAATTGTAAACTGATCTAAGCTTGTACCTCCTAAGAGAGTAACCCTAACCCGACCATTTACAAGGCAAAAGTTGACCCTCGAGGAGGTTTATCTAAGAAAGCAGATAGGATACCCTACTGGCTTTTCATGTGAACAAAACTACTGAAACACAATAACGAACATTTAGCCTTGAAGGACGCTTAGCCCCCTCTCCCCTCCATGTAACTGGCGCATAAAAGGGAAATGTTAAGGAGTGAATATCGCAAGCTATATCCCAAGATTTTGCTTCACCTCTGCTAGAATGATAATTGTGGACCGTTATATTACAATCCAGTTGAGAATTAAGAGAATTAAATGAATTCATTCTTTAAGGAGGCAGCATATAACCACTCCGACAGAATGAGGTTCCAATTAGTCTTCCGACTCGATCTTAGTCCAGGGAACTAAGAGACAGGTTTCGCGTACTGTTGTAGTTAAAAGTTCAGGTTATTGTTTGTGGAAATACGAAATAATGAATCAAGGCTCCACCGCCTCTTATATATGGCCTCATCTTCTGTACAAAGCATCATCAGGCTCTTCATCAAATCCGTCTAATTCCCCTGAGCCGCTTTTCTCTTCTTCTCCTTCTTCCAATCCATCTTCGACTTCGTCCGGTCTTGGGGGTGTTTCTGACTTTTTATACGTCTCGTTAACCTCCTCCGGTGAAGAAGTCCCTGCGTTGCTTGGAAACGTTTCTGATATGACGTCAGAGGTACCTTCAGATTGAGTGAATTCCTCTGTGACGTCCTTATGGGTATCAATTGGTGTAACAGATCCTTGTGATGTAGCAGTAGTGACTGGCTCGGTGCTAACGTGCTCTTGTACTGTGATTTCAGGGACCGAAGAGTAGGTAGAGGTTGAGGTGGATGATGTGACTGATGAGGAAGACAGACCCGCCCCGTTTGTGGTGATGACTTCACTCACTGTTTGGCCATTTTCCGAACCACCGTCTACGTTCGAATAGGAAGTTCGAGGCACGCACCTGTAAAATTTGTATAATTCTTAATTAAGTCAGTTTAATACTTCCCACATTTTGGCGCCATCAAAGAAATCCTGCGTATGGGAATAGGATAGAAATTAATTTGAAACCGGCAATAAAATGAAGTGCCAGGCGACTAGAAAATGTCTTTGCTACAACGGACCACCTATCCCTCCCTTAAGTCACAATTTTGCCCTAAGTGAGAAGTAAGTGTCAATGTAGACGTTAGGGGATGGGTAGGTGGTAAGTCACACAGAAACCTCAATTGATCCAATATAACTGGGTTCAGTTCATTGATGTAAAAGAATGGCATTTTCACTTAAAAAAATGAGATATTAAAACACGTTGACTTTGCCTCAGAATGGCGCAAATGGCGTTTCCGAGGACTTGAAATTTCAAAATTTTCCGGGGGAGGATGACACCGGACCCCTACAGGGGAGACTTCTTCAACGGTCCTCTTTCATCGAACCCCCTCTACTAAGCACCTGGATTCACCCCAGATTGCGTTGTCCACTGGACAGAGATTTATGCAGTGGATAGGGTTATCCTGTTTATAGTTTGAACAACTAGGCCTTGGCCTTAGTTGTCAAAAAGATAGAGAGCGCTATCCACTGGATAAATCCCTGTCCAGTGCAGTGAATAAGGAGATAGGGAAACCAAGTGTGTTATCCACTGGGTAGTGATTTATCCTGTGAATAGCGCTATCCACCTTTTCAACAGCTGGCCGGGGGCCAGGGTAAAAAGAGACAAAGTGGTCAGTTATAACCTTACTTGTATTTTATGTCCAGATACTTGTACACTTCAGGACAAATGGTGGTTCCAGCCTTCGCTAAGAACTGGTTGTTTGCAGCCACCTCACATTTGCGTTCCCCATCACACAGGCCTCTCACATGAGCAATAACTTGGGTTTCCTGTTCCTGACATTGTTTTTCCGAAGGAATGCTCGGGTGGACGCAGGTTGATTTATCTTTACGACCATACATCGTTCCCATTATTTCGATTTGGTCGAAAATGCTTTCGCATTTTATGTAAGCTTTCTGTCCTTCACAAACTATATTGCTATGCTAAGGGCAAAAGATAAAAGTAAACAATTGGTTAATAGATTCCTAGGAGCTTAAGCCGTACTTTAACTCCATATAGCCCAAGGGCCCGTTTCCATAAAGGAAGGGTGCTTTAGCGAACCTACTTACTTCAACCAGGAGAGAGCGGCAAAATCACACCACCCTTTCTCGTGCATCCAAGCTCTCGGAATAGTGATTTGATAAAGATTGTAAGAAGACTGTAAACTTAACTGACGGATACATTTTGTTATGGGACGGTTAACTGTATTAAGTCGAAAGAACAAATTATTGAAATCAGAAGGAAATTATTTGATCTCTGTCATTACTCCTGTAAAGCAGCGCGCTTTCCGCTTGCCGAAGATATTCATTAAAAAACAAACTCAGTGACCGACGGATAAACAATTATTGAACTTCTTTATAGCAAAATATCGTGATTTGTCACTGTCTCGCGGATCAAGTATTTGCTTCGGCCTTCGGCTTCGGCAAATAAATGATATGCTCGCCACTGACATTTCACGATATTTTGCTCGACCTTGTCCAATAATTGTTAACTGTTTTGAACCGACCAGGCGAAGATAATTGTTTTAGTATTTTATATGTCAACAATTTAAAAATAGTTTAAAAATAGTTTGGGACTTTGGCAAGTAAAATTTAGTCGAGATACGACCATTCAAATAGTTGAATATATGGATCTCCAGACACTTGTCTTTATCAAATTATGGTGAGTTCGAATAGTCGTACCTCGACAGACATCAAACTTTGGGATTTTGCACATCTTCAGTGTGTGCTTTCTTAGTATATGGGTCTTGTTGTGAGAACCAATGTTCTGTCTTATACCCAGTTCCCCACGGTACAAAACAGGTCAATTTTTTAATATGCGGCCTTCATTTCCGCTAGCCACAATGTGCCTGGCCAAACCAGGAAATGTAAGAGGAAAAACACTGTATGGCATACAAAAGGTCCATTGCTTTTTGAAAAAAACAAATAAGAAATTTGGCTATCTTAGGGTAGCACTTCCTGGTAAGCTATTTCACCCTCCCTCTATGCATGTAATAAGGCATTGAAGGAGCTAAGCCACACCATATGCTATTATCATTTTAAAAAGCTAAAACGCGGCCTCTCATTAATTGCATCTCAAAACTGATGGTACAGTTTTGTTATTCTAGACTATATTTAGATATTGAAGCTGTTTCCTTTGCTATGCTTGTTTCTTTTGCTATGGGTGGCAAGGATTAACATGGATTGAATATTGAAAAAGTTACGCCGACTTTTTAAGCGTTAATGCTATTCCTGCAAAAACCTCCAAAAATAATATTATGGCTGGTGCTCCCTGATGAAATTTGTTTAATAACTCCAGAGGAGCATTTTATGCAAGGGTAAAGGTACTAAGTTATGACTACAGCACAGACTGTTGGCCTCTTTAATGAATGACAATTGATCCCTTGTGATACTGTCCTTACCACTTTTAAGGCACTTGGAGGCTCAGCACTTTCGAATGACCCTAGGCTCGGAGCTCCATGGATCCCTGGAAAATGATGTGAAATCTATGATTTACAGAGATTCCTTACAGGCACTCTTGTGAAAGAAGCCATAGTGGTGAAGTAATAAGAATTAAAGTTGAAACTCCTAAAAATTAGAGGCCAAGACGAAGAAAATTCATTTAATTGACAATGCCGAGATTCGGCATCGCCCCATGTAACGGAAGTGGAGTACCGGAATCCGGATACCGGAATCCGAATCCGGAATCCTGATCTTTGAATCCCGGAATTCAGCTTAAGAAATCCGGAATCTCACTAACGTTTACAATCGAGAATCCAAGTTCCACTAACAAAGGGTAAAATCCAGTCGCTGGAATCCGGAATCTACGGCTTGGAAACCAGAATCCAAGACTGTCTTTGATTCCCTTACATGGAGCGATTAAGTAACACTATGTCTTGCTCGATTCAGACACCTTTCTGCAAAAGGAATGCGTCTCTGATTCAGTGCACCGTCAATTAGGTATAGAAGAATGCAGCGAGATTTCGAGATTCAAATTTAAAAACGAGATTCTCAAACGTACACTGATAGCTTTAGTACGACTGATGAAGTTTCATGCTTCGCATACAAATTACCCTGTTACCGAAATGACGCGTAAACTCTCCTCTTGCCCAGGTAAATACGACCTTAAAGATTGGAGGATTCAAGCATTTGCAAATCTATGTTGTAGATTCCCAATGATCTTATCTGCTAAAGAATAGACTTAATAACAAATAAGGCAACTTGTTTCATCGCACGACCTACCACCTATGAAGCAGAACATAACCCACCCGTAATTGCAACAAGTTTTCTAAATAACAATCGTCGAAGCGTAAAAGAACAACCTGATTGTTAAGTATTTTGTTAAATAACAGATGCTGATTAAGGAAAGAAGGTTTTAATTAAATTTCCACCGGTTCACTAAATTCGCAAAACTTACAGGTTTACAACTAATTGCTTTGAAGAAAAAAAGCTTTTGTTTACAAAAGTACGGCACTCAATAAAAATATTTATGGATCCAAAAAACTTCTTACCAAGCAAACAGTATGACATCAAGATTCCAAGGAAACTCATTGACCACCTCATGTCCATGAAGGGTTGGAAAGAAAAATATCTGCGTTACTCGAAAGAACAAGAGGGGGTAAAGCTTATAGAAACTTTCGGTTGCAAAGACGGGATTACATCAGTTGATCCATTCTTCAGAGAGACGAATTTCTCGCTGGTGTTATGCATTATTTATTAATTCCAAATTTATCTTTTAGGCGAAATCAAATCTTTATTCTTTTTAAGGATAAAGACGTTAAAATATATCAATTTACTTATTCAAGTATAGTAGTTACCTCAGACATAAACGACACCTCACCCCCAAAATTTTTATTTTGACAGCCAGGATTGTGAGATGGATACCTCACACATGACTGCTTTTGTTTACTTTCCTTAATCTTAATCATCATTGTTTAGCTTGCAAATCAGTAATGTGATGGCCTCTTGTCCTGAGCTGATATTATAAAAAAATATAAACTAATAATACATAAGAAGTTTGTTGAAGAAAAAACTGACCATGACTGCATGGTCCGGGCATCAAATTAACCTTATAAATCCTATACAGCGTCAAGATATAACGAAAAGCTAAAAAAAAATTATAGACTTATCCAGAATTACCTGAAAGGTTTATTTACCGTAGGGTGTTACGATGCCTTAAAAAAACGTTGTCTGAGGCAAAATGTAATTCAGCGCACTACAGACTAGCTTTTGCAAAGGAATGGAAAAGTAATGGCGAACACAAGGTGCTGACCCACACGACTAGAGCTTAACCCCGGTTCAGAACCAAGGAGTCCTAGGGTTATTCTTGCTACTTCCCCTGGGTGGGATGGAGTAGTCCATCGCGGGGTTACCCCCGGTGATATTTCGCCGGTGCCATTAAAATACCGCTGGATGAAGACAGACAAAATAGAGCACTACGGAAACAACGAAAAAGCGACTCTTAAGCCGAGACCTTCAGGGATCCGTTCTATGAATCGACGGTTTGAGGTAATATAAGTTTAAGTTTTGCTTTTCAGTGCCCTCGTTCAATACGGTGGCCGTAACTACTGAACTTTCTTTGAAACGCTCATGAAGTAAGCGTCTTCTTTGCTCCCAAGAAGGACGTCAAATTTGGAAAGACCAGTTTATAATCATCGTCATCATCATCATCATCATCAGCATCATCATCATCATCACTATCATCATTATTTAATTACCTTTCTTAAATAGTCCCTTTGTGAGGAGACGCCAAGAGAACGTTGGGATTATGGGACAGGGCCGTCTCGAATGGCAATATGTTAACAGGCCTTCGCAGTTTAAAACTAACCGGCGCCAGCCACGCAGCCTATTGCGGAAAGATATTATTGATCTGCGAAGAGATGTTATTTATACTAGTAAATGAAACCTGTTAAACCTAATAATGCTTAAAAAAATGATAGTTTTCCACTCCGAATTTTGTGGGCAAAGCTCTTTGCTTGGTTGCTTATGAATAACTACAGATATTTTGAAGTTGGCTTAACCCTTGAATACTGACACAGGTGAAAACAACAAATGGGCGTGCAGACTACGCTTCCCAACGTGAAGTCGCAAGACCCTAGCACCCAAGGGCGTGGTCAGCCTTGCAAGTGGTCTGAATAGAAACTTAAAAACGAATTACTGGGTTGAAAAACGAGAAACACTTCTTGGCCTGTTATCTACATCAAAAGAACATCCTACAGGTTCTAAAAGGCAATTTAAAATTGGTGATCCATATTTACCTTTTAAGCTGTGGCAAGGAGCAATGGTAGGTAGCTTACTTCGGATTAAACTGATCCAAAATGCCAAGAGTCTCAAAACAACCTGCTTGTTTTGATCATGATACCTTATAAGAGGCCAATGTGTTTCGTTTAATCCAACACACCAAGTTCAAGCTCGTACGCGAATAAGAACTTGGAGATACTTATCTTTATTAAAAGTCATTTAACAATGGATCAACCTAGCGGCCAAAATTAAACTAAGCAGGTATTGACACAGGACTATTGTTCAAGTTATCAATAATAAATTGCTTGGTTCCCTTTTTGCTTCATTAATGGCGCTTTCTTTCATCGATCAAAGATGAAGATACAAATACTAATTAGTGCTTTACTCTGCAGTGTCAGCGAAGGTAGGAGTTGCTGTAAATTGACGTTTTGGGTTCAGATTGATTTTTGTGTAAAAAGGAACTAAACCCCGTCAAAAAATATCTTGTAACCTGTTTAAGTTAGTGTACCCGCAACACTGAGTTGATTTGTGTATTCAGATGAACACAATAATATTTGGTAACAGGGAGGATAAACACAATCACAGTGAATAAGTTAATGGTAAATGTTCAATGTCCTGCCCTTTTATGTTTATGTAACTAACGATTTTTTACCGTCTCCACCTGATGAAACGAGGGGCTGTAAAATTTAAGACATCAATCCTGTTGTTACATTCATAGAGTAACTCCTTTAAATGGTCGTGAGTAGAATCCCTCAATCTACGGTATTTGACCTCTAAGGCTCTTTTTTCGTTCGTTAGAAGTATGTTTCAAATCTTTCGCCACATGGCTCAAGAACGGCTGAAGAAAAGCTTTAACTTTGACATCACGAAACATCCAATATGGGGTACCTTCAAAACAGCCGAACCACTATTATAGCAATTATAGGTTAATTCTGATCCAGTTTAACGCTAGATGTGTAGAATGAACCAGCGCTCAGTTTCTCAGGTGTGTTTAGTCACCATTTTTGAAAAACAGAGCAACATTGGAAAGCGCAGAATGCGGCCGTCGATAGAGAAGGACAAGAGTTTGAGAGAACGACATTACGCGATCGTATTCTAATGACGCTCCCAGACCAGTAAACACATGCCAGGTAGTTTCATATGACATGTGTATTCTTGATCGTATTAAATGTCTTTTTCTAGATTGGCGTCTAATCTCGGAGAGGAGACAGGAACTCAAATGTTTATGGCATTCTTCTCTAAACTAGTATTGTTTAAAGGGACTGTGAGTGCAAAAGCATTTCACATTATTTTTGTACTCTCACCGAACTGGTCGTTACGTATAGAGTTTTTGTCCCTTGTTGGGTGTTGTTCTGTAGAAATATTATTCTATTTCTTCTTTTCAGTTTCTTCGTACAGTTCCTTCATACAGAACTGCTTGGATTCCCATAATGCGGTTCGCGCACACTATGGCGTTCCAGCCCTTAACTGGTCATCGGAAATTGCTGTCGGTGCACAGAAATGGGCCAATCATCTTGCAGGAATAGACCAGCTTCAACATGACTCCACAGCAACAGAAGGAGAAAACTTGTTTTACATGTACGGAGGAGACCCCGAACAGGCCTGTGACAGGGCTGTAAAGAATTGGTATCAAGAAGTGAAGAATTATGACTTCCGGTCCCCACACCTGGATGACAGTACTAGTAAGTGTGTATAATTCCTTGAACCCTAAGATGAAAATTCAGATTCCAATTCGTGGTACCTGTACGTTTCCTAAAGAAGTAGTGGGAGAATTTGTTGAAGTATCATTTAGATTCATTGTGTGTGACCATTTCCTTAATTTATTTCACCAATGTGTTTTGTAAAGTATTGATATTCTAAGGAGTCATTTGACGCTGATCACTCTCAGGGCTTAAAGGGTAAATATTAGCGGAGCTCCACGCGCGCGCGAAGCGCGCGCGTGGGCGGAGCACCATTGCTAAGTAAATCTACCCATCCCAGAAAATTTGGTAATCACGTGACCGTACACCGACCGCCGACCGCCGACCGCCGACCGCCGACCGACCGTCCGTCCGCACCACAGGAAAACCAATGTTTACTCTCACATTTTAGCTAGTTTGGGAGCCCAAGAGAAAACTAATTTCACATCAATGTTGTGATCAATTGACAGCTGTCAAAACAGGGCATCCGCTGACCAGTATCACCTGACGGTAGCGCGGGCTCAAGTGTCGACCCATCGAGGTCGAGTATTTTTTTGAAGTTATCCGCTGACAAATTACCAGTTTGGAATGATCGCAGGCTCAAGTTTATTTTTCCAAGGATTCATATCAAATATGTTGTGTTTATGTCACTATGGCCCCGCACTATTAGAATTTTGATTTCAAACTGACTTCGGAAATGAAAATTCAGCCAGTTTTTTTAAAAGTACAGGCGGGGAAGACCTTATCTTACCATGGTCACGCGTTGGTCACGCTCTACGTCCAATTTTTATACTCTGATTGGTCAAAATTTGACAGGTGAGTTCATGCGAAAAAATTATGCAGCATCTTGAAAATTGTTTACTTTGACAGCTGAAGCTGAAGAGTTTTGTGTCAACGTGTCATGTTTTTAACTGTCTCTTTCTTCTGGATGTACAAAATGAAATACAGCTGCTATCAAGAGTCTTCTGTTATTCATGGCTGGTTTGTTTACTGGGTTTTTGGTTGAGGAACGCGTCGCTTGTCAAAATTTGGTAATTCGATTTCGGATGGCATCGTTTTCGTTTTTCACATTGCTTAATGCGTTTGAGGGGTTAAAAGTCTCAAACAACTGTGGCCTTCCTTGATAGCTTTCAGGAACTGAATCTCGAATGGTAAGCCTGAGTAACTATTGTATTTGATGTTTGTTTTTGTTATATCTAATTTCATGAAGTCTTGCACATTCACGCCGACAGTTTATGCGGCAAGTTTATGCACGTTTGTAGCCGTAGTTTGAGTCAATGATCTGACCTAGTATCAGGTTTGAACGGTTTGATATAAGCTTACAGAACTTTAAAAAGCCTTCAGATATATTTGCTCACCACAAATAGAAAGAAAACGTTCCGAAGAATATTTAGTTATAAATTTGGCTGTAGAAAGAAAACTTTGAGCGATTTTCTTGCTTCGAGGAGTTCACCTTGGAAAACAGTAAACACCCGCGCCGGGAAGCCGGCTTATAAAGCTTCACGCCGAGACTCAGGATTTTTAGAGACACTTTAATACTTGTCTTCATGAATGAAAACTGTTATCTCTGTAAATGTTTCACCGAATTATATTTCTTTTTTTGATTGTTAGTAGTCTCTCTTGCAATTTTAATCGCTAGTCTGTGCCGTTTGTTTTCATCGTTCATGAACATCGCTTGCAGGAGTACTCAAAAATGTCGCGCGTATCAAACGCTTTATAAGATTACACATCGTTATAACTGAAACCATTAAATAACAAAAAAAAAAAAAAATAAATTCGCTATTATGTTGAAGCTTAACTCTTTTAAAGTTCAATCAAACACTCGACCACACTGACAGCTCGCACTATAGAAACGAGAACCGGCTGGCCATATGGGTGATTTTGGAAATTTTTGAACGGTTTCGCTTTACAATTGATCGTCCTGAATATTGACTGAGTGCAATTTATCTTGAAAAATTGTGAAATACTGCATTCTGTCCAAGGTCTGTATGATAAATAGTACTGTTTCACCTCAAATGTGATGTATAAAAATTATAAAAGGTTGGTTTAAACACCCCCAGATTTGTTGGCAAGAATTTGTAAAGTAAACCTGTCGAATGCAAAACAATTCGGCGTGATTTGTTTTCCAAGAATTTGTTTTCGAGGCCTAATCTACTGTGATCTTGAATGTGATCGAAGATGTTTGCTATTTTTTGGGTGTACATATAAGGTTATCAATTCGATGTAAGATGTTTCACTCTAAAATAACTTAGCCTTTCCCTCAGAAGTCACATGAATGTGCCCTTAAGTTAAATGATTTGTGGATTAAAAGTTTATTTTTTGATTTAAATTATAAATTTATTAATTGGAGCTTCGCTTTTAGCCCTGGCTAAATCTATATATTTAACAACTAATGAATGTGGCTGAGTATCTTATGAAAAATTATGGACATCGAGGAAGGTGTCAGCTCCGAAAATATTCTGCAAATAGCAGATGTGGCACTTCGAGTTGTCTTCGTACTGCTCTTGCCATGTTTTTAGCTATTATTTCGCCTAGTTCTAACCAAAACAACTCAACCTCGTCCCCAGGTCTTCTCGGTTAACGGCGCATTAACCTGCAAAAACGCTGCATTTTTGACGTCATTTCCTCGCTAAACACAAAATTCTTCCAAATTTGATCATCAGCGACTGGTTATCGTGAATTATGCGTGTGCTTTTAGCGAATCAGAATCGGGGAAATATTTTGAATGAATAATAATTAACAATTATTGGATGAGGCTGAGTATCATGTCAAGATTTATGGAGATCGAGGAGAGTGTTATCCGCCGAGGCCGTATAATTCCCTCTGAAAAAGCCGAATTCAATAATTGTTTTATTATTCTTTCAAAATAATTCCTATTTTAAAAACAAGCTAGAACATGCTTACCTCTATCGATGTTTAATAAGTTCATCTTCGATAGTTCATGTTTATCGGCAAGTTTCAAGATACAGGGTTGTTCAGTACTGCAAATATTCTCCAAATAGCAGATGTCTTCCGTCGAGTTGTCTTCTTGCTGATCTTGTTATGTTTTTAGCCAACAGTTCGCTTATTTCGTCCTCGCGAAACGAGTGAAATGCTCCGCCATTTTGTACTCACTACCAAAACAACTCAACCTCGTCCCCAGGTCTTCTTAGCTATTTGTTCAGCTTTCTGGCAATTATGCTGCACAATTGACGTCATTTTTCAGATATCGCAAAATTCTTCC
Organism: Porites rus; assembly: GCA_964035705.1. Lineage (NCBI taxonomy): Eukaryota > Metazoa > Cnidaria > Anthozoa > Scleractinia > Poritidae > Porites > Porites rus. The sequence continues at coordinate 29,212,713 of OZ037996.1, forward strand.
AAATTTGGTCGACAGTAGTAGCCAGTCAGAAACGGAGAAATATTTTGAATGAATAATAATGATTGTCAGTGACAATTTTAAATAGTGTCATCTCTTCTTTCAAACCTAATAACTTGCAATCGAGGACTACGTTCAGACCTCAGTGAATGGAACGATACTTACTGGATACTACTGTGGAACCTCGATATAACGAATCCGAAAATAACAATCGAAGTCCTAGGTATAACGAACGATGTTCTTAGTCCCTGTAACAGTAAAATATATGGAAGAGAACCTCGATGTAAAGAAACCTCCTTATATCGAACATATTTTGCCAGTCCCTAGGTCCCTCGTTATATCGACGTTCCACTGTAATATGAAATTCCTCCCGGGGGAGCGGGCGAGCATTCCCTTATTTGGACTTGATAGGGTATGTGCCGCTGACCAGGGTATACAGTTAGACTATTTAGAGTCTTTAACACTCAGGATGTGTTTTTGGACCTGAAGCCTTTCACAGGGTGTGAAGGTCGGCGACGAGCGGTCTACATGAGTGGTGCCAATAATTTCTTTTTTCTAAAAGAATAAAAATTCAATGACGTTAGTTTGAAAAATAATGATAATCAATTAAGTACGCGAAACGAAATGACTAAGGGTCATAGAATAAGGTCTCTTGTCTTAAACTGGGTAGAAAAATAAACGATTTTTGTCTTAACCCTTTAAGCCCGAATATCAACATACAAATTCTCCAAACTGATCTCAATACAGTTCCTTAAGAATAAGTTGAGAGAATTTGTTCAAAGATCAAAGCATTTCCCTTAGGTGATCATTTTATTTATTCTCATAAACTTTTCTTTGAAGTATGTATGGATATTGTTAGGAGAAAATTGATGGTGGTCACTCTTAGCACTTCAAGGGTTAAACAGTGTCAGGGGTTTGAAGGCCTCGGCGGCAGACGCATCTCTGGCTAAGTTTGCCATAAGTGCCATCCTTTTAGAACTCGGCAATTCGTGAGTAAAAGATTGGGAGCATCTCCTCGGGCACTTGGGTGGACACCTTTTCCTTTTATGTCGGTGTTTTCTGTTAGAGCAGAGGCACTTTGACAACAATCTTCTAAGCTTTAAGCAACCCCGTAACTCCCAGCTACGCTCGGGTCTAACGGATAAAAGCTGAAGCAATTCATTTACAGATCCTGTACCTGGCACCGGGTGTAAAAAAAACATCATTTTGTGCCGTTATCTAGTCTCTAGTGCTCGGAAATCAAGTGCAAACGATATGAAAACCACTGTCCCGATCGTGATTTATCAGTGCCTGATCCTAATGATGATCTAATGATCTAATCCTAATGATCTTAACTGATTTGCTAATAAGTGCCTGACTGATGGCTTGAAAACTTACCTTCTTTCTGTTACAATCCTAATCTAAAACTCTACTCTAACATGTTAAAGTCACCTGATTTGAACGCTTCATATCATTCAGCATTACTTAACACTAACCAACTTTGGCCCAACAATCTAACAAACTCAGACTGATCAGCAGCAGAAATTTTAAAAAATTGTCGATAGCAGCCAAAGGAGTGTCTATTTACTCGCAAAAACTGGCAATTACGTACTCTACATACAGGATTAGACCTCTTGAAAAACAGCGACGAATTAATCTCTCAACAGATCATTTCAGTCAGCTAGTTTGGCGAAATTCCAAAGAGCTAGGAATTGGCACAGCACAGAGCAAATCCGGGAACTTCTTTTTGGTAGCTCGATACAGCCCACCTGGAAATATTAATGGTGAATTTAGCGATAATGTACCCGCTGTGGAAGAACAATTTTCAGACGAATACAGACAAGAAGATAGCAACAATGATATAAATCCAGGTAAGATAGGAAAACTGGGAAAAATCCTGCAGTTCACAAAGACACTCATTACATTTTTCATCGAATCGCCACTTCAGAAACAAGAAGGAACCTGGCTTGAGTTAACTTTCGCAAAGACTTCTGGGACTGTTGCTAGGGGCAGGGGGAAAATTGGCCAATAGCTGACCGACACGTACCTAGTAACGATCCCAGAAACAATTGCAGGACGTATTTCGGCCCCAGTTCCCTTCTGCTTTCTAAAATGGCGAAAACTGGAGAAAAAGGGTTGAAGAGCTAAGCTTTCTCCATAGTTATTCCTTTAAAGTTAGTTGTATAACATAGTTACGGGTATTTAAGATTTTAAAACATAACAAATTTTTAGTGGATTTGCATATCTAAATTATTGGTTAAATTTTCTAATCTTTGAGGAAAGGCTTTATTTATACCCTTATTTGTTATTCCATAATTATAATAAAAATAACATGCTGAAATGCTGCCATTTTCCCGACAAAATGTTAAAATCTGAAGAATTAATTGTAGAAAGAAACTCCATAAAACTCTTAATACAATTCTTTTTGTTCAATATCTCTGGTCAAGATTGATAGGAAAACCGTCATTGATACTGATTTATGCTTTTTAAATCTTCTCTTAAGCTCAAGACGGATCTTCATCCCCGAAGCCGAATGTTATTTATTTCAAGGAGATTAATGTTGATTCGAATGCACAGGGGCCGGAAAATGCAACAGAACCTGACCGTTCTGCCCCACAGCAGTATGATACGCAAGGTAAAGCTGTGGAAAACAGTCAGGACTCTGAAAAGAACCATCCTGCGACACAAGAACCAAACACGCAGTCGTCACGTGATGAGGCTGGAGACGGACAAAGTCCTCTGAAGGAAGATCAGAGTTCTCCTCAAAACGCTTTAAATGGAAAACCAGCTGACAAAGGAGACAAAACAAATGCACAGTTAGGTTCTTCGGAGCAGAGCGAAGGTTCCACAAATGTAGCTCCAGTAAACGAAGTTTCCGATCACAAGCAAACCCGACCATTTTATCCTGAATCTGAGTCTGCTGATGTGAAACCGAGGCCGAATGAAACAAAAAATGTGGGGGCAGAAGTGCAACAGAGCAAAGAAGAGACGAAGGGGAAGGATGAAGCACTCGAAAAAGTAACACAATTACCACAAAATTATGAGCGGCCGAAAAAGCTTCATGAACCACCTAAGACAGACCTCACATATGTAGAACCACTGGTACCTAAACCACCTCCAAAGAAGGCAATGCCACTATCCGTAAAGCTGCCACCAGAATTGGAGCTTATGACTCCTAAGCAAGGTATTCACATAACTTAAAGCCTCTGATGAAAGGCTGAGTTTTGTTAGGTCTAACCTCGATCAAACTCTGTTAGAGGAAGGTTTAGATGGTAATAATCAACTGTTAGGGATTGCGGACGAGATCACTTGAAGGTCAAAATGATCTTGCCCAACACTATGCTTTGTGTAAGTTTCACGAGGTAGGAGGTCCAAACGCGCCTAACCAGATGGATTTCAATGCGTTCCATTCACTTTTAGTGACAGTCCAAAGGAATGATATGTTTGCTACATAAATGCCGCGCATGCGTTGTAGTATACTTAAAGATCAGGATTGCGAGCTCCTCTAATCGCCTGCAATTAATTAACAATTAATGAATGAGGCTGAGTATCTTATGAAGAATTATGGAGATCGAGGAGGGTGTTATCCGTCGAGGCCGTAGGCCGAGGAGGATAACACCCTCCGAGATCTCCATAATTCTTCATATGACACGAAAGCCGAATTCAATAATTGTTTTATTTATTCATTCAAAATAATTCCTAGTTTAAAAACATAGCTAAAACAAGCTTAATTGCAAATACAAATGTTCTCCGAATAGCAGATGTCGCCCTCCGAGTTGTCTTCTGGCTGTTTTTGCTATTATTATGCCTAGTTCCAGCTGTAGTTTGTAGTGAAGTGTCCGCCATTTTGATTTTCACAACCAAAACAACTCAGCCTCGTTCCCACGATGCCTTAACCTGTAAGACCGCTGCATTTTTGACGTCATTTCCTCGTTAAAGTCAAAATTCTTCCAAATTTGGTCATCAGTAACTGGTTATGGTGAATTATGCGTGTGCTTTTGGCCAATCAGAATCGGGGAAATATTTTGAATGAATAATAATGAAAATTGAGTGTTTTTCTTACGAGCGTGAGTGGAGGAAAGTCTAGCTTTGAATAGAGGCACATTTTCTAGCTGGTCGGGGATCTCTTCATCTCGCATCTAACAAGCTGTTAACAAGAGAAAAGTTAAACATAGAATTATTGCGGGTAGGATATAAACAACAGCAAAAAGGGAAAATACATTCCCTTTTTTGACACAACACCATACACCTTTTTGTAACAGGCAAAGACTTCCGAGTTGAAATTCGCTTCCCCAAGATGAACTTCTCCAGTGAAATGATGGTGCCAGAAAGTTTGGCTTTTGAAGAAGTGAAAAGAAACATAACTAGCGCAGTAAGTAAAGCAAACCAATTTTTCCAGTTGCTGGTTTTGTAGTAGCACCAGAGTTTTTTTTTTATGATGAATGGAAGTGATGACTGTGATATGATATGATCTTGTTGTTTGCATTTCCGTCATGTTGCTAGATCTTAAATCTTTTCGATGACAAAGACGAATTCCTAGAAGCCAAAGTAATATCTCTGAGGTAAGATAAGTACTGTTTGGTTTCTTAGGAGAAAAACGTGTTAACCTCGTTTCTTTCGACAACCAAGATAGCCTGAGCTCGCTTTTCAGTTGCTCTTTCGTTTTATGTGCCTAAGCAAGTATCTGTTATGAGTTTAGGCCTTTCGTCTACTCGATCACAAAGTCGAGGTAAACAATTATTGTAATCCCACGTTTCCCCAAAGCAGTCTGCAAACGTTTATTTTTATCCATTACATTTTCTGCTGTGGATGAGTACACGTTTGCAAACCTTTGTTAAAGCTGACGTTGTAACGCATGCAACATCACTAAAAAGGTGAATTCGCAATGCTTTAAACTTTATCGTGGTTATTCCATCTCGTTCAATTCGTCAACTGTTGATAATTTGTTTTCTGGGTTTGAATTCTAAAAGACTGTATCGAAGTTCAGGAAAAGAAAAAGAAAGTCGCTGTCTTGTGTCTGTCTCGCTGTTTTGCGTCCTCTGCAAAACGTGAAATAAGGAACTTACACGTCGTAGTCGTGTAGCGTCGGCAAGGAAATTTTCATAAAAGCGTGTTTTGCTTCTCCAATCGTCGCCGTCGCTGTTGCTCCCTACTGTCGAACCAGTGCGCCATTTGCAATTTATCGAAATTTACGGCCGGAGATAAAGTCGAGGTCAAATAAAAACGCAAAATAGAGGCCAATATCCAGCCATTACCGAAATAAATAAAGGATTTATTACATGGCCAAAAAGAAGACTCTTTCTTGCAGGACCAACACGGGCGATTCCAAGCGTCTAGATAGGCCCATCTCGCATGCTTGGGTAGGCAATAAGAACTCAGGATTTACTTCATGGTGTCCGCTCACAGAGCCAGTCATAAAATAAACTATAGCTAACTAGCAACTTAGGGTACACTTGTGTATTTCCTTTTTCTTTTTCCTTTCTGTATGCCATTAATAATTTCTCCTTGCCCATTTTTTCATCGGTTAACTCTTCCCCTTTCATATAAATTCAATCATAATTTAAGCTCGTTCCGTTCTCTTACTTTAATCACAGAAACGGAAGTGGTGTAATAGCCACGTTGGGTTTACTTTTCACTAAGGACGCTCCAGGCCACCTTGACCCGCTAACAAGAGCACTACTCGCAGGAAAAATCGGAGATATGCCTGTAGCATCTAAGTACGAATCTGCAGGTAAGAATAAAGCGGCACTTTGTTACGAATATAGAGGTATTACAGCTAGGTTGCCATACCTATATAAATAAAGGTTTTATTATACAACTCGCACCTCCATATGTAACCACCACTCGTAAGCGACCACCTCACATAATCGGCCACCTACAACACAAAACGTTCTCCAGCTAAAGCCTTACAGTTAGAACCTCTATAAACAACTACCTCCTGTAAGCGACCGCGACTACTACTTGAGGGCTGACCGCTTTTATTGTTTTCCATTGTTTTTAACCTCTTGAAGCGACCACTTGATGCACTGTCTGATCTCAAATTTTGCAGTTTGTACTATCAGTATGCTGCTCACAATAAACGAAGGTCTTTTAGCCACAACATGGAAAACACATATCGTAACTGAGAAATGTACTGCGGCTTAAACATGTGGCTTTTACAGATGGTAACAAGCAAAAGCAACCATGACTATATACTTTCATTTTTCTAGCTGATTTGTTTACCTTCTTATATCAGATGGTTTCCTTTTACGACAGGTTCAAAGTGTTTCTCAAAATTCAAAATCGCACATTTATAGCGTACATCAGAAAGTACTCTATAATTTTCTGCCAGGAACACGTGAACTCATTAGTGCTTTCGGTCAAATTCTATGCCGCCAATCCGTTAGTTGTTTATTTATTATTTTTGTTATTTTATATTTACAAGTGTGGTCGCACGTTTTTTGGTCTAAGCCGGGTTGCAATTTTATGTAAGTGTTGCCTATCGTCTTTTCTCATTCTTGGAATTCTTTTTTTTAATTATTTTTTGTCATTTTTGGACAATACAAAACTTTAACTTGAAAACTTTGGCTAAGATTTTTCAAGTTGAAAACCGTTTCATCCTGGTTATCGAGATCCAAAGAAATTTGCTCATAGCTGAAGAGTAGTATAAATTGGATCGAATTAGCCCGTTTCTGCGTAGGAATCTCATTAAGAACGACAGGAATACAATTAACTCCTTTCCTCCGCATTTAATTCATAAGACAAAGACAGAAGGCTATCTCGTCATCCATCTTAAGCCCGTCAAACCGGTAAAACCACTTAAAAATAGAATATAACTTTCTCTTAATGAGATTCCTCCGCATTTTATTCATGAGATAAACACAAAGACGCTATGACGTCATCGTCGTTAATATATTCCTCACGAGTTAATGAGATTCCTCCTAGTAAAAGAGGGGTTATCTACTATTCTACTCTGAAGTATTGCAGTAATTTTGAATAAAACCGAATTATTATTTGAGGGTTTTCTTTGATTCCAATGTGGTTCTGGGATATTAAAGTTACACCAAAAAATCCTGACACAGCTCCTTTACTTGTGTGTTTGCTAATTTTTTTTTTCAGTTGCGCTACCCGCTGGATACCTTAGACTTAATCTTCCAATGCAAGAACGAGGCTCCGGAGTATGCGCACAGCCTTGTTCCCAACCAGATAAGTGCTACCCCGCGGGGTGTAGTGCGCAATGCTGTGCATTCCAACCCCCATCTTACAAATACCACACTCGAGTGTCACCATCAGTGCTCCCATCATGCCCTGGGACATGTGACGACAGCTGTTTCCCGGATTGTGATAATGATTGCTGTTCGAACATGTCGGACTTATTGGAGACTTCAAAGACAAACGCCGGATCTCTAGTCGCCGCTCCTCCCAGTATCACATGCCCGGGATCATGCCATTTCTTATGTTATCCGCAATGTAGCCCACAATGCTGTTCTTCGCAGCCCGTGGAAAATCCGTGTCACTCCTCGTGCCCAGCTTACTGCGCGCCGAGCTGTGATACTGCCTGTTGTGCATCTAGGAAATCCCTTGTTAATAGGTATGATACATTGTACGATGGACGGTTTACTGATAAACCCTAGTAGAAAAGTCAAAACTAATGCTTTCCCATATTTTGATTACCGCTAACTTCCACCCACTCATAAGCCCACCAGTTACAAGCCCATCTACTTGCAAACAAAAAATGCTCCTTCGCTTATCAGCCCTTTTGAAACCCCGTGCAAAGAGGCATTATCCCATGGCTTATAGGCGGCAAAATACGGTATACTAGTGAGCTTAAAGCAACGACGACGGCGACGGCAACGGCAACGAAAACGTCACTTAAAAAGTGCATCCGCGCTGTCTAAAACTTTAGGGCGCTTATTCCGTCTGGTTCAATTCGTCAAATGTTGGCAAATTTTTCGGAGTTGAATTCTAAAGGACTATATCAACGTATAGCAAAAGAAAAAGAAAGTCGTTGTCTTCTGTACACGTCCTCTTCAAAACGTGAAATTAGGCGCTTTCACGTCGTAGTCGTGCAGTGACGGTAAAGAAATGTACAAAACAGCGTGATGCACGTGCAAAGTTCTTGTTTTGCTAATCCAAACCTATCGCCTTTTAGTCGTTCTCGTTGTCGTCGCCGTCGTGGTTGCTTAAGTAAAAAAAAAAAAATCAGGGGTGTAGCAAACTGAAAGCCGTCGGTAAACAAGTGCGCCCCTTAAAAAAATGTTAAGAGAAGTAAAAATAAAACAGGTAAAAAACAGCGCAAGCGCAACAAAGTGGACAGCCAATTAGGGATAGCTAAAACTCCCGAAGCAACTGCATTAAATTTCTTTCGGATAACTTTTCAAATTAAAATACAAGAAAGAATGAGTTAACGTAAGTTAGAACTAAAATTGTCTTCATTTCCAGATCCCACTTTCAGAAGACCCGGACGGTGGACACTATCCCGCGGACGACTCTATTGAAACAATGCTTTATTAACATTAGATAAATTTTTATTTGCCAGCTTTTCCAAGCAATACAGTCGATACCGCAGCGCCCAAAGAACATTAGCAAGAAGCCGTTACTTGAAAAACTTACAAAAGCGCCTGAAACTACAGGGATTGAGAGGCCTGAAATCTATGAAACTGGCTCGACCAGTACGTCCAAGACAGCGGTCCGTCAAACTAAGAGAAGCTCGACTGAGACCCGAAAATCCGGCACTAGACGAATATGACCACAGTATTAACGATTGGGCCAAGAAAGGACAGATTACAAAAAATATCCACAGCCTGGGCCAAAGGTCTGGAGAATAAGGTATAAGGATAAATAGACATGCAGATCACCCGTGCGATTACAAAGACAAACACTGGTATTTTCTCGCATGACTGCAATTATTAAGAAGGTACCCTGGATCTTACAAATCGTAGAATGTAATCCTGTTAATGCTATTGTGACTAAACAATAGCCGGAGATTTTAGTTTACTAGTTTCACTACCTCAACACCAAACATTCTACAGGACGATAAGACTAAGAATATTCTTCTCATGTTTCTTCAAAAAACTCAACGCTAAGGAGAAAAGTATGCTGACCTGAGAAACAGCCTACATCCCGAGACCGCACCACTGGTTTCCCTGCGAAATGTCGTCTGAGTAACAAGCGAAGAAATTCCATACTGATGACGTGTTACTACCCTAATTGGTTAAAATTTTCTTTATCAAATCAGAAGCACTATCCAGATCTAAGTGGTGACACGTCATTTGCACGGAATCTCTGCGCTCGTCCCGACATTTCTCTCGGAAACCAGTGATGCGTGGGGAAATGTTGGCTGTTTCTCAGGCTTAAAGTATCTATGATTTTTACGATTTCGTTCCAAGAATTATTGCAGTGCACTCCCAGTTAGACAAAACAAAAAACAATAAAAATGGAACCAGAGACGATTTCCAAAATCAAACGTCTCCACATTCACTGTGATTTCATTGACAATTGATAGCATGTTTCAAATTTAAAGCAAAATAATAAGTTTAAAAGTACATTGTAGAGAAGTTTAGAAATAACCAATAAAGGTGTAACTTTCAGTATTTTTGATGCATTGTTTCATGATATTTTAAGGTATATTTCTCTACCCCACAAGTAGTTCTGCACGGGAAAGTAATAGGAAAGAAAATCTACAATTAAAATGTTCATTTAATACGTTTCTCTAGAGCAGGATTTTATAAAACAGATTCATTCGTCCTCGTCATCATTATCATCATCTTCATCACTTTCTTCTTCTGCTTCTTGTAACCACGTAATAAATGGAGAGATCTGTCAACGGAACAATAGAAAAGTAGTCCTGAATCGGTTTGCACTCAAGGAGGCAGTGTCATAGCAGCTTAAGGTTGACCTCACTAGCGGGGTCTTAGTGCCCTACTCTTTATGAAAAGCAGAAGCCATACCACTGGGAGTGAAAGTTTCTCGTCTTGAAGAAGACACAAAATGTCTAATCATTTGTAAATAACAGAACAAAGGCAGCATATTCTCCTGAGTTACTGTCAGACCCTGAGTGTAAGCGCGGCTTGGAATCGAACCCGGACATAGCGCTAAATAGTCTGGTTGGTGTAAGTAAATCTTAACATAGCCCCCAGTAAGAAGAGCTCCTCATAGAAAAGGAAAAACAAACAAACAAAACAAAACAAAGGCAGGAAACAATCTATGTTGGAGAACGAGCTATTTCTTCTCCAACGTAACTATTTCCCTGCGGGTAGTTTCTTTCTTTAATGATATAAGCAAGACACAAGCCCCATTGACAACAAAGCTTAGACGTATTTAAAAGCTGTCCTGTTTAATTAAACACGGTTTAAAATTGTTTCCTTCATAAAAGCTGTCTACTGACTTAAATTGACTGCAAATTTGTTGCAAATAACAAACCATGTTGAATTTCATTTCAATCCTGTGTGAAAACCTGTGTTCCAGTCTTCCGTGTCTATTTTTCATTCTTAAAACCTGGTTAAGTCAAACATGTTTAGTTGGTGTGAATGGGGCATTACTCATTCTTTGGAATCGACAAAGACCCCAGTCACCTTTGCGAGTTGATCCAAGAAAGCTAAGAGTAGAAAATGACTGGCAACTCTTTAGAGTTAACCAGTTTAGTGTTCTAAAGCTCTAATGGTTAGCATAACATACATTCATTAACACATTAATTACGAAAAGAAAACACTCTAAACTAGCTAATACACTCGCATAGTGACTGACGTACCTGTTGTCGCAAATGTTTACGCTGTGGTTCGAGACCGCTGTCCTCTACTCCCGTGGACTTGCGGGAAAACCACTGAAGAATAACAGACTCTTCAAGGATTTCTTTATCGTACAAATAGTGAAGGAAAATCTGGGACACAGGCGCTGCCCACATGGCTTGCAGGAAAAACTCCTAACAAAAACAAATACAAAAATGAAAATAGTTGGGGCTGCAACTCTCCATAAATTAATGTACATAATAGAGACGACAATTTTTTCGCGAGGCAAAATATCTAGTTCGATTAGATTCCTTGCCCAGGTTGTTCAAAGATCTACCGGATAAATCAATATTCAGTGGATAACTGTTTGAGAAACGAAAAGGCCATCTGCACACTCCTTCAAGATCTTCTTTTCTCTTTTGTTACTGAATCTACATGTACCAAGTATTACTCAATTGAAACAGGAAATGAAAAAACGAAATGAAGTGTGGTCGTTAAAGCCAAATGACGTAATCATGAGAATGGTCTATCAAAGACCTATCCTCAAGATAGCTGTATCCAACTTTGGAACAACTGAAACCTGGTAAATCGACTAGCCAGAAACCTCCGTTAAAGGTCAGGGACGAAAACCACAAAAGCGAGTTACCAAGCATTTTCCGTGACAAGGTCAACGAAATCCCAGGTTAGCGTATTAACACCGATTTAATTCACCGCGAAATGACAAATCATTTTTTTTTTTTTGGGAAGGGAACGGAAAAATTATACAAGGTACGAAATATGCTAATGCGGAGCGTCTAAAGTAAGTTTGAGAAGGGCCTGCAGAGGGCGGGAGTCTTAGAGAAGAGACCTATCCCAGCTATACAAGAAATAGTTTAACTATGGTAGAAGACATTACAACATCAACTACGTACAATCAGGACATTTAACGAGGTTTAAATAAAACTAGAATTCGCATCAAAATTTTAAATAGATTATCTAAAAGCTCTCAAGCAACACAAAATCTTTTGGAAACCGGTCAATTCGGCTGGTTTGCTTCGAACTTTGAAAGTGCGTTTTGCGCTTTAAACAAACTCTTTGTTACCTCTGTGGCGTTCAATGCATCTCTTTGACTATCAGCCGTCTTAATGTAGTTAGAAACGATCGGTAGAAGATGCTCTGTAGCCTGAAAACAAACGCAATAAGAACAGTTAGCTGAAACAACTCTCGCCTTCAGGCTCAAGAGTCCGGCAACAACTCGTGACAGAAAAACACTGAATTTGGGACTTGTAACATGAAGGCCATGCAAGAAAGTTACAGAAGCTGTGTCAAGAAATCATTAAAATTCAAACAGTGAGAGTTTCCACCAAATTGAGTTTAACGTAATATATAAAATATTAAATTACGCAGCAAATCAATAGGAAGGTATGGATGGACAAACTTGAAGAAGATTAAAAAGGATGGCAATCGTGGGTTTTAAAACAATTTTTTTCAAAGTTCATTTTAGTTGTTTATAACGTTTGATATAATTCTTTGGGAGAGACATTTGTTTGATACAAAGCTGTGATTTGATCATTTACAAGTAAATTCTTCGCTAACGTTAAGTTCCTTATCGCATGAAGACGCTTTATTGGCTAGATTAATCCTAAGAAACACGTATCTCGCAAACCCTCGCTTAAGTCTGTGTTGCACAGAAGTTAAGCCACGCCGGTGACGGTTAAAAACTGATTGGGGTGGGGGGGAGGGGGAAGGAATTTCTCTCCGATAAGAACAGAAAATAACCAGGGGTACTTACTATTATCATGGGAAAACCGAAAGTTCCGGTTGGAAAATCAAATGGTTAGCGCCATTCCGTTTGGGAAGCTTTAGACAATATGGACTGTTCAGCTGATTTGGATATACTTTGTGGTAGCGGTTCGTTTTCCCACCACGTCCCTCCCTTAACAGTTTTATGTTTATGCGCAAGATTTTCGCCCGGGTGGTTTTAGTAAATGGTAAGCACCCCAGGTTAACTGACACAATGTACCTTTTTAAGATTTTTGGACATATCTTGTTTCGATAAAGAGGAATCATGCAGTGACGATTCCAGTAAAGACTTGATCACTGCCTGGTTTAACTCATGAAACGTCACGTTATAAGCGAACCTGCAGCAACAACACAGGAAGCATGAGTCTTACATTACGTACCATGACAGCGACTTACAAAAAAGCAATGACCAGATGGCACCCTACTAACAAGGCTTCTTTACTCGAGCAAGATTTTTATTGAGCATGCGCTGCTTGCTGCTGGGATACAGTTTCGAACCCAGGCCTAATAGCCATGTGCTGGGTACAGAGGGCTCCGTTATGACCAACGGTTTATTGTGTAAACCGACGATCGCACTCGAAAAGCAAGTTTGAAGAACAAGATTTGACTAGTCCAGGAGTTCGGGCTTCGGCGACTTCAAAGGCTGATCGCGATTGAGGCAGAGCTTCGTTTTCTATTCCTCATTCAAGGCGAGAAAAGGGGCTTTGCTCGTGCACAGATGGTTGACCTACAATAGACCTCTTTAGCTTGTGTATGTTTTGTTTTCCCAATAAAAGTCATGTGATAATACTCTAGAGAACTGTTTCTTTCAAATTTCGTCTTGTTCACCTGCATATGTACGCATAATTTATGAAAAGACAAAGGGTCAAGTTCCCCCGGGACCTCTATTGGGAAAACAAAACACACAAGCTAAAGAGGTCTATTTAAAAGCAAGAAAAATACACTAATATTAAACAGCCTCACACCCAACCTCAGTTCCAGGATCCTCTCTTTACTCGTCCCCCGGGACGAGAGAAGGGAACGAGTAGATGTTTACATGTACCCTGGTAACGCGGTTGCTTCTTACGAAACAGTATCCACCTTATCAGCAGAGTTGCAAATAACAGTCGGAAAAAGTCCGACTAAACATGACCCGCGTCCAAAAAAATCTTCCATGTGGTGGGACATGATTTCCGTTTCTGGGAAACTGCCCACCTACCCCTCCCCTAAGTCAACATTAACACTTACTTCTCACTAAGGGCAAAATGTTGGCTGGGGGGCTCAGTTTCCCAGAAACGTATGGTCATCCCTTGAGCGTATGTCAATTGTCATACCAACGAAGTAACAATCGGTTGAATTGAATATATGGCAGTGATCTGTCTACCTGCGAATCCCGCCGCGCCTACCGTGGACAATTTTTACCAGAAAGCCGTAATGTGTCCCTGATTAGGGCCCCCTCCTAACGTGTCCGGATATTGTTTAAAAACGGAGATGTTTTTCTCCATCACAGCCTTCCATCCACACGTTAACAGGACTCTCTTCAACGCCAGAACCTTAAAACACGTTCTCTGCAGGGACTTTAAACACGAAGTAAAGTTGCTAAAGTTGAACAAGAGCTAAAAGCCATGGGCAAGGCTTTTACTTTTGCCTGCAGAACACAGTCCCAGTGAAAGGAAAAGACCATGAGACAAACGGTGTCTGGAGTTGACTATAGTTGACTGTACTATTAATCGATTGAATTGACTTACTTTGACGCATTAACCTCCAGTATGATGTTCTCAGGATCCACGTGATCAGCGACCCCATGCCTTATGGACTCCAGCACTTCAGTATAGAACACTGGAGTAAAAACAACAGAGTGAACCATAGTTATCAAAATACCTTGTTACCTACATTGTCTGACAATATTCTTTTAATCGATTTTTTTTGGCTTACTGGACGTTAGTTAAATAACCACAAATTAAACGCCATGTCTTCGCAAATATTTATACATTGACAATTTGCAAACTCGACTACAAAAGTAGCTTCATTGAAGACCTCATTAGGTGGGGTCAGTTTACAAGTGTAGCCATTGTTTTCGAGTCTGAAAACAATGGCTACAATTGTAAATTACACTAGTAAAACTGTTATTAAATTGACATCTGGTGGCCAAATTACACTGAAAGTTCTACAAGAAAAGTCTGACTTCCATAGGGTCGTCAGGCTCGTCCCTAACGTCCTAAAACGATCAGCGCGATGGACTTGTTTCCATATAACACCAACTGAGCGCTCAGTCGTCTACAAAAAATGCTGGACCTGACGTCATTACCTTAATAGAGTGCATTGAATTCTGGGAAAAATGATAACCGCTGGGATTTGAACGCTCGCAATTTTCACGATCACAGCAATCGTCCGTCAACAAGCAGGACATTTTAAGGACACTAAGCCGGATTGAAGGGCTATTTGCGAAGCTTACCAATAAAATATGATAAACTAGTACTCACATCTGCCGTCTTCAGGGGGTGGGCTTCCAGGCGGAGACTGGTCTTCACTGAATTCTGAGCTTACCTCATCTTCACTGGAGCTTATCCTCTCTATACCTATAAACGCCAGTGAATACAACGTCACCTATTCGCATTCATGCTACTAAGTTCACATAAACGTTCTCTGTGAGCTACAAAAAAGTAATAAATGACTAGGTAATGATTTCCGAGGAGCACATTCACAATGTGCTTCTTTGTATACGATTTCTGACCGAATTGGAATTTGGAAATGTTGATTTTGAGGAAAGTGGTAAAAGGAAGAACCTGACCCGACAAAAGGCGAGAGCCAATAATAAACTCAACACACATTCAGTCGATGCCGAGACTTAAACCCGAGACACAATGGTTCCCTCTTTGGTCCCCTTTGCATGTATATAACACTCCATGTTCTGATTAGCATTATAAGAGGATTGAGTGGGTAGTCTACGCGGAGAAAGCATCTGCTAGCGAGTTAGTCGAGAAAGTTGAAAATAGAGCAAAAAAGAGAGTAAATCGAGCGGAAACGCTTGCTTCGCAGGCTAATGAGTGGGAAAGAGCTGGTTTGAAATTCGGAAGTCCCACTCTTACTCAAATCTAAAGCTCACTATTACGCAAAAGGACTCTTACAACTCTCAGTTTTTGCAATGATACATTTACTGGCGCTAGTGAAAAACAGATCACGCGCGCCTCGCCTTTCCTCGAAGAGACGATCTTCCACAGTCTGTGTATTTTACCTGCTGGCCTGCTGCTACTAGAGAGTTTACGACAAAAGGCAGAGATAACAACATGACTATAATAGCTGGCCGTTTACAACGTGAAGATCGATACTTCAACATACACTAAAAAAAACATAACAAGAAACTTTAATGTATCATCGTGCTCGGGTACAATCAAGCAACCGTTTGAGCATCTCGGCCGTTTTACCGTTTTTCGTTAAGGTCGCTAAGGTGATTAAGGTCTAATACATATGAGAAATAACAAAGGCTACTCGTAACATTACTGTAAGAGCGATAGCAGTTGCTTCTCTCACTCACCCCAGATATCCCCGACTTGCTCCCGTTCGTCATCAGAGTCACCGCCAGCCTCCCAAATAAACCCTTGTCCCTCAGTGCCTACTACATCAGGATTAAAGCCTGCGACACAAAAACAAAAACAAACTTACGCCAATGATAAGATTTTACCCAGAAATGATCATTGTTGTCACTGTTGTTGTTGTCACCGTTCTCTTTGTTGTCACTGTTGTCGCTGTTGTCGCTGTTGTCACTGCTGACACTGTTGTGGCTTGTTGCTGTTGTTGTTAATGTTGTCACTGTTGTTGTCGTTCTCACTGTTCTGGCTGTTGTCACTGTTGTCACTGTTGTCGCTGTTGTCGCTGTTATCACTGTTGTCGCTTTTGTTGCTGTTGTTGCTCTTGTCACTGTTGTCGTTGTTGTCACAGTTGTCAATGTTGTTGCTGTTGTCGCTGTTGTCTCTGTAGTGACTGTTGTTGCTGTTGTCGCTGTTATCACTGTTGTCGCTTTTGTTGCTGTTGTTGCTCTTGTCACTGTTGTCGTTGTTGTCACAGTTGTCAATGTTGTTGCTGTTGTCGCTGTTGTCTCTGTTGTCACTGTAGTGACTGTTGTTGCTGTTGTCGCTGTTATCACTGTTGTCGCTTTTGTTGCTGTTGTTGCTCTTATCACTGTTGTCGTTGTTGTCACAGTTGTCAATGTTGTTGCTGTTGTCGCTGTTGTCTCTGTTGTCACTGTAGTGACTGTTGTTGCTGTTGTCGCTGTTATCACTGTTGTCGCTTTTGTTGCTGTTGTTGCTCTTGTCACTGTTGTCGTTGTTGTCACAGTTGTCAATGTTGTTGCTGTTGTGGCTGTTGTCCCTGTTGTGACTGTTGTCACTTGTCGTTGTTGTCACTGTTGTGGCTGTTGTCACTGTAGTTGCTGATGTCGCGGTTGTCACTGTTGTCGCTGCTAGCGTTGTTGTCACTGTTGTCGCTATTGTTACTGTTAACACTGTTGTCACTGTTGTCGCTGTTGTTGCTGTTGTCAATGTTGTCACTGTTGTGGCTCTTGTCCCTGTTGTCACTGTTATCGCTGTTGCCGCTGTTGTCACTGTTGTCGTTGTGGTCGCTATTGTCACTGTAGTCGTTTTTGTCGTTTTTGTCACTGTTGTCACTTTTGTCATTGTTGTCACTGTTGTCGGTGTTGTTGCTGTTGTCGCTGTTGTCACTGTTGTCACTGTTGTTGTTGCGTTCACTGTTGTCACTGTTGTTGCTCTTGTCACTGTTGTTCCTCTTGTCGTTGTTGTCACTGTTGTCGCTGTTGCCGCTGCTGTGACTGTTGTCGCTATTGTCGCTGTTGTCGTTGTTTTCGCTGGTGTCACTGTTTTCACTCTTGTCGTTGTTGTCACTGTTGTCGTTGTTGTCGCTGTTGTCGTTGTTGTCACTGTTGTCGTTGTTGTCGCTGTTGTCACTGTTGTCGTTGTTGTCACTGTTGTTGCTTTTCTCAGTGTTGTCGGTGTTGTCACTGTCGTCGCTGTTCTCGCTGTTTTCGCTGTTGTCACTGTTAGCAATGTTGTCGTTGATGTCACTGTTGTCGTTGATGTCACTGTTGTCGTTGTTGTCACTGTTGTCGCTGTTGTCGCTCCTGCCGGTGATGTCGCTTTTGTCACTGTTGTCGCTCTTTTCATTGTTGTCACTGTTGTCGGTGTTGTCACTGTTGCCGCTGTTGTCGCTGTTGTCGCTGTTGTCACTTCTGTCGTTGTTGTCACTGTTGTTGTTGTTGTTGTCGGTGTTGCCACTGTTGTGACTGTTGTCGTTGTTGTCGCTGTTGTCACTGTTGTCAGTGTTGTCACTGTTGTGACTGTTGTCGTTGTTGTTCGTGTTGTCACAGTTGTCGGTGTTGTCCCTGTTGTCACTCTCGCTTTTGTCACTGTTGTCGTTGTTGTCACTGTTGTCGCTGTTGTTGCTGTTGTTGGTGTTTTCACTGTTGTCGCTGTTGTCGGTGATGTCACTGTTGTCCCTGTTGCCGCTGCCGTGACTGTTGTCGCTGTTGTCTCTTTTGTTACTGTTGTCACTGCTGTCGCTGTTGCCGCTGTTGTCGCTGTTGTCGCTGTTGTCACTGTGGTCAATGTTGTCGCTGTTGCTGTGTTGTCACTGTTGTAGGTGTTGCCGCTGCTGTCACTGTTGTCGCTGTGCTCATGGTTGTCACTGTTGTTACCGTTGCTGTTTTTGTCGTCGTTGTCGCTGTTCTCACTGTTGTCGGTGTTGTCACTTGTCACTGTTGTTGGTGTTGTCACTGTTGTCGCTGTTGTAACTGTTGTTGCTGTTGTCACTGTTTTCGCTGTTTTCACTGTTGTCACTGTTGTCGCTGATTTTTAAATCTTAGATTTCTTAGTGTTAGTTTATTTTATTTTCCACTTTCGATTGTATTTGTTATTTTTTAGCTATCTATTATTTAGTTACAGGACCCTTTTGATAACAGTTCTTTTTAATAGAACTGAAGGTTATCCTGTATAAATATTCGCATTATTATTATTATTTTACTATAATTAAGTCATTTGCCTAAAAGACGAGTGCCTTTGCAAGTAAGTGAAACCTTAAATATGTTAATAAGAAGCGGGAACCCTACCTACGCTTTGGTTGTCTTCAAGAGAAAGTTCATCCATTCCAAAGTCATCGCCTTCTGTCTGTCTTTTTAGTGTTATTTTCACACCGGGAGGAAGGACTATATCGGGTCCTATCACAACCTGGACAAAAAACAGTGATATTTAGACAGTATTAGTCAGCCAATTCAGTAAATTAAAATCTAATAATATGATTATTACATTTTACTGTACCTATGACTTACATTAAATGAAATCAATGATCCCGTTGTGATTGTAACATTCCTACAACAAGGAGAGACACAAGAGTATTTAAATAAAAAGCAATCAGAGACTACGTCTATAAAATACGGAAAATATAAAAGACGTATTTTTTTAAAGTACATAATGTAATAATAATATCTATATCACACACTTATCTCTATCTCCAGTTTTAACTTCAATAATCACTGCTGCTCATTTACATGTATAACATAAGGTATGTACTCATTTACTAGTGGTACAATGCTGATCAGTTAAAAACCAAGAAGTAGAAGAGATTGAATTCTTAAATTCTAACAAAGAATGTGTGGCCAACAGGTACAGCACTTGCAGCATACATTTCTTTGAAAATGTGAGAGTTCAGATATTCAAATTTCCATGAGTGGAGGCCAGATCTCTTCGAAACTCACAAGTCTTCTCTAGTACATCTGATGTAAATTCAATACAGAAAATAATTGTTTCTTTGCCAACCCTTTTCCCAGTATTATTGATATTGCGGGAAATGCCTCACTGACAACAAGTTACATGTAGTTTGATTGTAAGTTTTCTGGGGATAGTAGGACCAAAATGTTGTGATAGTATGAAATGCCATTGCTTTTGAGAAGTTATGGTGTTTCTATTAATACCGGCCAAGGGGAGAAAGTCGGACCAGCTATGTATTCTTAGTTGTCATTTTATACTTTAATGTTAAGCTATACTTTAACCTTCATTGACAGAGGCCAAAAGGTATCACAGGGGATACAGATTCCTTCCTTCTTCCTATCACTGTATAGCCATTAGTGCATACGGAAAAGAAAAGTTAAGTGTATGGCGAAGTACAGTGTTGTTTCCATTCTCAATAATATCCAGACAAAATAGAACTATTCGCCAAATTCAAAATTGCATAGCCGATAGTGTGAACAAACTATGAATTTAAATATATGGAGAAGTATAATGTTGCTTCTGTTCTCAATCTATTCAGTAGCTAAACAGAATTGATTGCCAAATTTAAACTATGATGATAAGTTGGCGCACAGTGTAAGCCTGGAAGGTTGCAATCTTTAATATAATTATCCTGATATGCAGGACTTATTGTATGGTATTAAATTTTTATGAAATATCACCTAGCTGATAACAAAATACCTCAACATAATTATTATCGTAAACAATTAAACTAAATTACATTTGCAATAAAAATAGCCTGACGAAACAGCCGACATTTGGCGACACTACCACTGGTTTCCCCGGCAAAGTGCACAAATTCCATCTTGATGACATGTCACTACCCAGATCTGGGTAGTGCTTCTCATTGGTCATGCTGCATGGGAAATTTGATTCAACCAGTCAAAAGCACTACTCGGATCTGGGTAGTGAAGCGTCATCTGTATGGAACTTTTGCGCTCACTTCTCAGATGGCATTTGGCGGGGAAACCAGTGGTAGTGTCACCTGTTTTCTCTGGCTAATAATAAAAAGTACCTTTTAATATGAACATTCGTGCACACAATTGATTTGGATATTTTGGACCCATCATCAATTCTCACATTATCCCACAGATGTACACCATCAAGCTGAACAAAGTCACCTAAAATTAACAACACAACAATCACATAATGACAAAAATAGAGTTTATGTTGTTATTGTTAGGAAAACTAATAATCAATCCATGGTGAATAAAAATGTTGATCCTTAGGAATAGTAAAGTTTTCTGAGTCAATTCAGTAAAGGTTTATACCACTCAGACTATATGGGGCCATACGGTATCTTACCTATTACACAATTTCTGCCTATTACAGAGTTTGTGATGACAGTTCCAGCCCCCACTGAAGTCCCTTTACTGATTAATAGATTTTCTTCTAACACACAGTCTCTAGAAAAATAAAAGAATTGTTGCCATTTGTGACAAGGGTGTAAGGGTATACCCCTTATTTTACATGTAAATCTGCTACAAACACAGCTTGAGTAACTGTGTCCTTTCCTCTGGCAACCGGTATGTTATACCAGGCAAACATTTTTAAGTATAATTTAAGTCACTAAAAGGTGACTTTGAGAAAAGTTGAGCTTAAAGGACTGCCTGAGTGCAAATTAATTTAACTTGCCCTCTGGTATGGTAGCAACTGCAGTTTCACAATTAACAAGGATTGTAAAAATCCAAAGATTCACCGTGACTTACAGTATGACTTCTTTTTCTCACATGAATGAATAATGTATGTAACATTTTAATAATCTCACTTACCTAGCTAATGATAACTCACTGTCCAAGTAAACATTGTGCCGTGCAAATGAAAACGAAAAATCCATAAAAAACACACTGTTATCAGGAGTTATTGGATATGCCCATCTACTCAGGATGTCTTTGCTGCAGTTATAGAAAACAATAATAAAATAATACAATTAATTAAATAATGGATGCAAAAAAAGAATTTTTGAAATTTACCATGTAAACAATGTCATCAGGGTGCAAAGAAAGTCATTTTTACAGCTTGCCAGTCGGGCAAGCTAAAAATAGCATTTACTAGCCCAAACATCATTTCAACTAGCCCCCCAAATGTTTTGATGAGCAAAATTGATTTCACACTTCTTTTGTAAACTGAATTCCTCAAAATACTTCACTTGCCCGTCGGGCAAGTTAAGAACAGAATTCACTAGCCCCGGGCTATCGGACACTACTTTCTTTGCACGCTGGTCATACATGAAAATTAACACAGTTAACAACAAGGAGTGCTGTCTCCTGTTGTTGGTCAGCAGGGCTGTCAATAAGGGCCGGTGGCCAGCCAAAAGTGCCGGCTAGTTAGCCATCCTTAGCCAGGCTACTTTTATCTCCTTGTACCATAACTGCTAAAAAAAAATAAGCACCATTGAATAAAATTTGTGAGGCATCTGTTTCCCAGTTTTGAATGACACTGAACGCATATTTAAACAGGTTTAGATCTGTGAAATGTTTGAACCATGCGACGTCGTGGAATGCTTCCAGTGGGGACATTTTGACGGTATTGTTCCTGTTCTAGCATGTATTCTGACGAAACAACATGGCGTCGGCAGTGAAAAATACCTCTTGAAAACCCCTAGAAATGGCATTTCTGAGACTCTAAATTTCAAAATGTCCCTAGATACCTCAGCCCTCAAGAACTTGCGCCTTTGGTGCAAGTTCCAAAGCCGCCTACTATTCATTATCAGCCTGCTACTTAAACACTTTTTGACAGCTTTGGGTCAGTGGTCAGTTTAGTGACTCATGCACGGTCGTGTGTTTACAATAGCACAACATTTATTTTTTGTGGTTCATTCACTTTATTAATTTTAGCCTTTGGATTGTGCATTTACCCCCACCCCTACCCCATTTTATTTTTCCACTGTTAATCAGTGTGACAGGTGCCTGGTTCCATTGGCGTGGGGGCTCATGACTAGAAGGTATGGGGGAGCAAAGGTGGCATAGAGGTGAGAGCACTCACCGCCCACCAATGTGGCCCAGGTTCGAATCCTGGCGTCAACACCATATGTGGGTTGAGTTTGTTGCTGGTTCTCTTCCTTGCTCCAGGAGGTTTTTCTCAGGATAGTACAGTTTTCCTCTTTCCTCGAAAACCAGCACCTCCAAATTCCAATTCAATCTGGAATGCATGGACACGTTTCAACGAGTTCTTAAGAACTCCTAAGTGCTCCGTGGGTAAACAAATTACAAATTAAAATTGTTACAATGACACGTAACTGTCAAAGAGCTAGCTGGCTTTGCCAAAAGTGGAAGCCCATAGACGACAGTTACTTGGGTGTCCATCTCAACCAAGCACAGTTCTTAATGAATATATGTTACACAAATCAATGACATATTTTCCAAAGTCCATACCCATTACAAGTAAAGAGGAATTCAAGGCAGAAATGGAAATTTTACGGCTGAAAAAACACTGTGTATTGAAACTAAAATGTGTGAATCAATTTTATTCAAAGACAGTTCACTCACCTGACAGTATCGTACATGTAAGGATTTGAAACTCTAGCAGCATACTTGTTGCTTATCAGAAATGAATGAATCTGATTGCCCATTATCTAAAACAAGAAAAATATTGTCACAAATATGAACAAAATGAAAATTTTATTGCACACAAAAAGAACTGCAATCAGATAAGTGTGTAGTTTACATATCAGCAGAGTTAAAAATATGCAAGTATAAAGCATCCCTCAGCAACAACAATGCACAGGGCTGAGACTACATGTAATTCTTGAAGCATTTTTGCAATGAAATAGAAAGGGAAAGCAGAGAATTTGACATTTTCTTGTGTTGCCAATTTTTGAATGCTCTTACTGTACATTTTATACATGTACCAATATTAACACAAATACACAATTGCACCGAACAAAATTAATTCAATGCATTTAAAATCAACATAAAACTTTAAAATGAAAGTTAAATCAACCTACAGCTGTAAATTTGTATTTTCTGTGCCCCACTATCTGGGCCCACAGCCCATCTTCAACATAAAATAATATTAATCAGCTTTGAACCAGCTTTTCAACTAGTTGCAGGCCTGGCTGACTTTCATTTCCACACATCCTGAAAACTGCATGCATAACTAGTACACACTAACCTTGCCAACACTTTGAGCTCTTAACCTTTTTAGCTCACCCCAACAACACATTTACTACAAGCGTTAGAGTGATCAAACCAAAAATTTGAAGGCCCGGGCCTACAGGTTGATAGGCTGGCTACTGTGACCCCTGATAATAACAATGTCAGTAATAAAGAAAAAGAGCCTTACCTCTTCATTTACAAGGATTCCTCTGACAAAGTCATCTCTAGTTTGGTAATCAAAATTGTCTGTAAACAACTGTGGAACCTAAGAAGCAACAGCAAAATGAACTGTTTTAAAAATAACAAATAGTTATAATTTTAGTCAGATGCCTTTTACGCATGCGGCAGAACCCCTATATATTAACCAGCCACACGTGGTGTCTAAACAAGTAACTGCTTAATAAAGGTTGCATTGACCGCCCAATATAGCTTTGTCATAAATTAGCATAACCTTTAGCACAAACATCACCTTATTTTGAAACAAGCACGTGATAAGAGTGTCATTACTGGTCCACAATCGGTCGTCACCTAAGTACTACATGTATCTTGGAATTGTATTTTCCTTCATTATATTTTAAAAATAAAACCAAACTAAGAGTATCAAGCCCTTGATGGCCACTTGATAGAGGTGACAACAAAAGCGGAACTCTCATTGGGATGGCAAAAAGGTGGGCGCGGCCGCTCGATGGAGGTGGCCACCTGATAGAGGTTTTAGTTACTTCAATTACTGCCCAATTAATAGCAAGAGGCTGCTTAGTACAGGGCTGTCATTAAGAGAAGGGGACCGCGGATTTCCCCACTACTATTATGCACGTGTCAAAGAAATCCCTGGCTGTTTGATTCTCCGCCTACTTACCCAGCAACTTGAAATCTTAGTGACATCCCTGTTAGTACATAGAGGTTCAACTGTACTACAGTAAAAAAAAATTAAACAAAAAATAACAGGTAACTCACCGTTGTTGAGCATATAGAAATGTTACAGTCCAAGAGATCATATCTTATTTGAATATTATTGTTTCCTGTAAATAAACTCTGCAGAAAGAAATTTAAAAAAAAGAATCATGATTATTTTTAGTCGCTGGACAGGGTGCAAAGAAAGTCAGTTTTACAGCTTAACATTTAGGCAAGCTGTAGATGGCATGTACTAGCCCAAGACTCATTTTAACTAGTCCAAAAAATGTACTATTTTGATGAGCAGGATTGATAACAGTTCATCTGTGATTTGAATTCCACAAAAAACCTCACGTGCCAGTTGGGCAAGTTAAGAATAGAATTCACTTGCCCAATAGCTAAATTCACTAGCCCTGGGCTATTGGACATGACTTTCTTTGCACCCCACTGGTCCGATTTAAGAAGGTTAATGATGATTTTATTGTTAGTACTTAAGTTGTTGCAAGAGGAAAAGAGAAATACAAGAAATAATAAAGGGGGGCATGGGAAAAGGCCATAAGTGGTTACTGGCTGTCTACATTTTCCTTCCAAACAGCCTGACTTTAGCTTATGAAAAAAGGCAGAATTTGATGTTAATCAGATATGACAAGGATTAGTGTAGACTGGACCTATTTCACTTAACTCTTCAAGACCTAATATCCACACTTAAATTCTCCAGACTGATGTCCATTCATTTCCTTAAGCAATTAACTGAGAGAATTTGATGAAAGATCAAAGAATTTTTCCCTTCTAATGGTAATCATTTTATTAATTCTAATAACTATTTTTCTTTATTACATATAATTGACATTGTTTGGAGAAGATTGTTGTTGGTCACTCTTGGGAAATAAAAGTTTAATCATTTGAAAACTAATTTAAAGAATATAAATTCATTACCAAAGGAAATGAGAATTGCTTTTTGCTAGCTGTCTTATCACAGTGTAGAATTCTCCCTGTTGTTGAATCCATAGCAACTATAAGGTCTTCTTCCCGGCACCTATGATAATTATACAAAAATTAAAGTGAAAAAAAGGTTACAAAAAAGGTAACGGGGTTGGTGTATAGTCATTTTTGCAATTTCATTCCAACATAACTTAAAATAATAATATTAATGAATCAGTTAAGGTAATTAACAGACACCTTGTCCTGTGTCCAGGATTAGCGACTTTAAAGACCATCGTCATGAGTGATGATTTATCCTTTTTCCGTCTGTCTCTGTCAATCAAAAGGACACTTTTAATACAGTGGAAGCTCAATATCATGGATGTTTACATCTTAGCCACACCCTCTGTATAACAAAAAAAGAATCTTCTTTGGGGCAGGAAGGAAGATAGATAAGGAGAATAAATAGGCAATATTAAAATCACTTTTAAAACAAATATTGATCTTAAACACACAGAAAATAAAAAAATTACCTGGTTCAAAAAAAAGATGACCTACAACGTACAGTCTCGGTAAAAATTGTTGGGGACTCTTTACTGTCTTCACACCCTCCCTCTTGATATACAAAATTTGGTGAGTTAACTGCGATAAACAACATTAGGAGGGAGAGGAGATGGGCAAGAAGGAAAAAAACAGTGTTCAGTGGAAGGGTCCCAAATATTCGTCTGATACTGTAGCAAGAACAATGATTACTGCAAGTTGTAAAATACTGTTCTTATATAAATTTTCAACTAAAAACAACATGTACATGTGCAGGTATGCATCCCAGCGAAGCCTACACACATTAATAAATATTATTAAAATACACTATACAAGTGGAGTGAGTGACTACACCAACAAAGTTTGAATAAACCGCTTCTTTAATAGGGAAAGAAGGTAGGTAGGTGACTTCTCTGAGGAGGGAAGAAGCCAATGTTTTTCATCCACCATTGGTGCTTATTGAAAGCACTGGTGGTGCTACTAGACAGCAATGGCAAATAACACATTCTCATTGGCCAAAAATCTCACTATCTGACAGCTCACAAAGAGTAAGAAGAGAAAAACTGGGTCTCATGCCATTATAAACTTGGTAACAACCACCACTGTGATTTTAGGGATAGAATACTAATAATTTATACCATTTGAGTGTTAACCTGAAATAATGCTAAAAATAATTATTTGCTACTACCAAAATGACTGAACATGTATGTTGTTATCATATGGCAAGGCACCAATATTATGCTAACAACAGTGTAAGGGGGCTGGAAAAGTCATTCATGATCATTTAAATGGGGATACATAATATTGGGGTCCTACGCTGTACATTGGGTATATTAAACTGCAGACAGAGAATGAAATTTGTTGTACACTGTACATTCACCAAGGGATTCACTGTACAAAACTTACTTGTGTTCCTTCAGAACTTGATCTAATTTCATATTTGATACTATGTCACCACTTACTAAAACAAAATCATTCTTGAGAAAAGACTGCAAAGAAAAGAGTTACAAATAGGTAATTATAATAATAAAAAAAAAGCTTAAAAAATGTTGATGAAGTATTCAGTCATCAAGTTCAATTGCTCACAAACAAATGATTACATGTAACAATAATGCTTTTGTACCTGTCTGTCAATTTCTCGAAGAGCATCGCCTAGAGACAAGCAATCTTCAAAAACAATGGTTTTCACATCACATGGACTTCTTGAGCTTGTCCACTTTGATTGACTGCCAGAAAAGGCAAGCGAAAACAAATCATTGTTGTTGGAATAGAAATTATAACATGAACACACACAATCTGGACAATAAGAAATGCAAATGCTAATTGAAAGTTGGGGGGGAAGTGTTATGATACCTTTTTTAGGCAAATCAGCATGGTAAGCTATCTGCCTTCAGATCAGAGGTTAAAAACTTATAACAATTTTAAAATTTACTTTTAAAGAGTTACAATTTATACAATGTACTGTGTAAAAGCAGTAATTTTCATGCAGTGATACCTTTAGGGTGGTCTACATGAAGAATTGTTTTGAAGTCAGCATTCTGTCTGCTTCGGATCACTGCAAATCTGTCTACAGTCATTTACAGTCTTGAATATCTTAACTTTACCTTTCAGGAAGGCAATTATTTTATAGCATCCTGTCAACCATTATCGATCTGACCAAAAAATATTTTAATCACCTCAAAACAAAGAATTTTATGAATGAAGGCTGCCTTTGCCAGTAGGGTCAATTCAGTAACACAAGTTGCAGAAGTCGAAAACTTTTCCTGCTGGTCGAGAACGTCTAGAATTGTGACAGAAGCCCACAAAAAAATTGTTCGCCTGCAATGCTTTGAAAGGTACCAGTCAGCATTTTAAATAAAGTACTCATAGACAAAAGCTGTGTGTGTATACTTCTTGTTTATTCCCTATTTCTTTTCTTGTGAGGGATTGGCTTGGATCACAACTTGTGTATTTTTTAAACAACTTATTTAATTTTAGTAACACTTCAAGTGGTTACAGGAGGCAAGAAGTGTTGCTTCAAGCCGTAAATTTTACCAGTTACTGCCTGATAAGGAGAACACTTTAAATGAAGAGTCACTTTTAACAGCTTTTAAAGCCATTTTCCTCAGACTCTTTCTATTGTTCAATCAATCAATCAATAAACTATATTTACCCTCGAATTTACAGTATAGCACTCAAGTGCTAATATCTTCGAGCCATCACCAACACCACTCAATTGTCACGCACCTTAAATGTTTCTTGATTTGATCAACATGTCTACAGCAGAAGACAAAAATTTCCTGGACTCCAGCTTCAACAAGGAATTCAATAGTGTAATCCAGGAGAGGAACATTTACCAACGGTAGCAAAGCCTATAAGCATAATAGACAAATAGTTCAAGAACTATCCTTATAATCATGATCAGAATTGCAATCCACAGCCACACCTGACAACAAAAATAATAACATTACTTCAGAAAAAACAAGGCCAAATGGCCTGTCCACTGGACTAGCAATCCAAAAATCTTGGGTTCAATTTCCCATTCTGACCATGAGTAGTAGCCTTTTCTCAATCTTGCCTTCGACCAGTTGCCATCTTTTAATCCTCTTAAGTTCTGTTTGGATTCTTTACAAATGTGTTTTAAATTATTTGAGTGGAGTGCCTGCATAAATTTAATGTTTATATAAAATTTTTCCTGTTTTTTCATTCTGTTTTTAAAGCCACTAACTGGAAATTATTGCAATAGAACAAATCCATGTTACAGTCATTGCTTCTGTATACTTGCAGTACCAACAAATTTCATCAAGCAAATCAAATCAATCATGCAGGCAATACCCTGTTTATACATGTAAGACTTGACAGACAGACTCGCGCAAAATTGCATACTTTGCTTAGGAAAACCTCACATCATACATTGTCCAGTGGCAGATCCAAATATAGGCCAAGTCTCCTCCCTCACTCCCCCTAGGGCCGAATTTGACCATTTGCCATCATTACAGGTTAAAAGGGGGCACCTCTTGTACATCAATTATGCATGCAATACTCAGATAATGGCATCAGAATCTCTCAGAAGGAAAAAATTAACTCCTTAGCAGAGTATGAGGTTGGACACCTTATGACACCTATAAAAAATAATAAATGTTTCTATTAAGCGATGACTGTAGTGATTAAGGTTAAGCACTGAAAATAGTGATTAGGGCTAAGCAATGACTGTAGTGATTAGGGTGAGACACTAAAAATAGTGATTAGGGCTAAGCACTGACTAGGGTTAAGCACTGACTTGGATTTGGTTAGCTTTCATTTATTGTTAGGGTTGTCACTTTAAATATCTAAATTAAAACTCTTTTGGGCAGCAATCCCTCTGTGGTCTAGTGGATAGGGCGATGAATTGTGGACCCAGAGCCGGGTTTGATCCCGCTTGATAGACTTTCATGAAAGTTCTTGAGCAGAAATTTGAAAAACTTAGAAAAAGGCTTAGAAATTTCATGTAAGCGTTAGTGAGACGGATAACCCCATACTCTGCCCAGGAGTCAACTTCTCCCCCTCTCAGGACGTGTTGTACAACAATACTAGCTATCTAAACAATAGATCAATGACCCACAGGATACCCCAACAGGCCATTTTCACTAAGAGGTCATGTGACATCGATTTTATGAAAATGAAAGTGGAATTATTTTGCCTTCCAAAAACAATTAGTGGGTCATAATATTATCTTAAACAAAATAATAGTGATTTGGTTTTTCAAACGTGCACCATTTTCTTAAAATGAGTAAGATCATAACTGGACTCATGACCAAAATGCAGTGCTGTCAACTCTCCCGGATAATCTGGGAGACTCCCGATTTTGAACCGTTTCTCTCGGTCTCCAGATTAGAGTCTGAAATCTCCTGGATAATTGCCGAGGTTTGCTATTTCTTGTAGATTCAACTTTCTGTCATTGAAATTTCGAATTTCAAATATTTTGCGTTGTTTGAGTTTTTCAACTTTTAACATTGAACGTTTCCTCAGAAACTCCACTATACCATTGTAAAAGAAACAATTATGCAATTGGTGAGAAGTAAACCGATCAGGTACAAATGTTACAATTCCATAAACATCTTTTTCACATGTTTTTTTGCACAAATGACATCATGTTTAGTGCATTATGACGTCATCTATTATCCCTTCCCTGTCAATTCTCAATATTTGAAGATACAGGGGCTGACAGCCCTGAAAATGTGATTTTTAAACACAAAGTTTGCACTTAAACTTCGGAAAATGTTGAAAATATGATGTGGTAACGCTTACAGCACATCTGAGCGTAACTATCAAACGTTTAACAAGACATAACCAAAAAGAAGTTTTGGCCCCCATGTTGGAGGGCAAAAGTATGCCCTCCAAC
>OZ037996.1:29247758-29347758 GCA_964035705.1 Porites rus
CTTCCTTGACATTTACCAAAGCTATGAAGTCACCTCCACAAAGTACAACAGAGACATCTACAAAGAACTGCTTGTATCTTTAGTTGCCTCTCTTTTCATGGGATTTGGAGGGCTTTTCCTGTTACTTTGGGTCGGAATTTATGTTTGACAGTAAAAACTTTGCTGCTGCTAACAGAAGCCATCCATGATGAAATTTTTTAACATACTTTAACAACTCAAGGAGAGCAGTCTTGATCAGATTGACAAAGTTTCTACGTGGACTTGTATTTTAAAAAACAGAATTTCTTAAAAAGTGATAGAAATAAAACTATTTGACGTCTTTGTGTAAGACAAGATTTTGAGACTTCTGTAGTTGGTGTGTAGTTTTTTGAAATTTGCAAAATGTTTTTTTTTTTAGACATTTTGCTTGAGGGAGCTTATTTCCTTGTAATAATATAGGTTGGTATATTCCAGCTTGTTATATAGCTCAGTAGGATAGGTGAGACAGTGCATGGAAAGAATCCTAAACAAAACAACAGCACAGTAGAGGTTGCATTTATTTTTGTTTCTGTGCTGTTACTTATATCAAGATATTAATGTAGCCCCTACTTGTGAAAAGTTAGATATGTAAGACAAAATCCATCAGGAAATTGAGTAATTTCAGCTTTCAGTGGACAAAACCCTTGTACCAGAATAATTTAAACAATATCGCTTTTTTTTTTTTTTTACATTTTTCAAGGGTTATAGATCTAATTAGTTCTCTGTAATAACACCAAAGAAAATTTCTTATTAGAGCCCAAGAAAATAAATGTCAAATTTCACAAAATCTTGCATACAAAATTTTCAGAATTTTACTTATGTTTTCACAGTTCTTGTGAAATGTGACATTTAGTTTCTTGGGCTCCCATGAGAAATAGTCTTTGGTGTTATTACAGATAACTATTTATATCTATAGCCCTTGAAAAAATGTAAAAAAGAATGTGATATTGTTTAAATTATAATGGTACAAGGTTTTTGTCCACTGAAAAGTGAAATTACTCAATTTCCTGATTGATTCTGTCTTAAAGTAATTCAAAACAATTTTGGTATTTCGGGAGATGGATTCTCTGACAATTCTGTAGCCTGGAAGTAGAGGTTTCTTTCTGGCCAGTCATGTAGTTGGCTTGTTTATGCCTCAGACATAAACAAACCAACTGCACGACTGACATGCCATTTGAACGACTTTGTAAATGCTGAAAGCCATGCCAGAAAGAAACCTCTGTGCAAAGGGTAACAACTCTGTTCCTCTGTCAAAAAAACAAAAGAATGGAATTGCTAAAAAAAGAATATGCTATGAGAGCTACGACAGCTGATTTTGAATTAACTGTGTTTCCTTGCATCAGCCCATGTGGGGAATTTTTTGATTCAAAGTGAGAGGTACCTATTCAAACAGACACTAGTTGTTGCTAACTGGCCATTTATTTACGTATTATTTAAAAATAATATTTGTATAAACATTTACAATGACCTATAATTGTGTATGACCTGTTTCTGTTTGTACAGTTCTATATGTAAAAGCAGCACACCTCATCTGATTATTCATGCCATATATTCTGTTGTCAAACTGAAATACCGTATTTCCTTGAATAATAGCCTTCCCTCAATTAATCGCCTCCGTCGAATAATCGCCCCCCTTTAACAAAAATATTTCAAATAATCACCTCCTTTGAATAATCACCCCCAACCCCTCTCGGCATCCTCTCTTTCTTTTATTCCCTCCCTCTCAGGTTAAAAATTGACACCTTGGATCTAAGCTGAAGGGAGTCTGATGCAGCAAGACTGATCAGTGACGATTCAATCTCTGACGTTGAGGATACTGTGTTGATGTTGAAAATTAACCAAGGAACCAATGTTGAAACACTTATAAAGCCCATGTCCAGTATATTTGAAGTGTTTATTTTTTGAGTTAATGGGATAACAAAACAAAATATTTAGGGCACGACTTCCAGTGAGCAGTATTTGAAATAATTGTCTTCCCTCGGATAATTGCCCCCGGCTATTATTCAAAGAAATACAGTAATTTTTATTGAATAATGGGGAGGTGGGGCACTTTAACTTAGTGATGGGATATGACTTGTAAGGGGAGGGTACTTAATCAAGGGGAAATTGAACCACTAGAAAGAAGATTTACGGTATCTGTTGTCTATAGCTGGAAACATGTTTTGTCTCTCATTAGTATTCGTGGTGCCTGAAGTGTCCAATACTTCACTACTGGACAAAATACCTAAAGCTTCTCTCCATTCACTGCCTGTGGTAAATAACGGATATGTTGGCGATCGTGGCAGTAGCCAGTCAGCGCTTCTTGATATGATTGGTGATTTTCTTAGTCTGTAACCCGTGTAACTACTCCGATAGTCAGCACTTGGGTATTGCGTGACACTGGACGATAACTTGCCCTGAGGCTGCTGTAGAGCTTGTGAGTATGGAGGTGTTGTATTGATCCCATGTAGTGCGTTGCCCTTCTTAACTGAAGCTTTTGCTTGCTGTAGTTTGCGTCTTTCTACTCCTATCTCGGGAGTTTCTTTCACTGAATGAATTCCGTTCAACTGCCTCACCAATGTTTTCTTCTCATTGTGGATCTGACCATTTCTGATTGAGTGTTCCAGGTGTATAGTGCGTAACTTGTCCTGCAGTCGCCTGTCCTCCAAGGTGTTTGAGCGTCTCACTCTAGCCACTCTATTCGAGAAACAAGATGGAGGATCCCTATTGAAAAGAGTCAGTTCTCCTTTGCGCGAGATTCCCCAAGTCAAAGTCGACATTCTTTGCAAAATGAAGTACTTCCTTTTTTCCTATAAATCTTTCCGGTGCAAATTATTCTATTTTCGCGAAAAGCAGTGACAGTTTTAAATGTTAGTCAACATGGTACAGGTGTATCCGTGGTCTACCTGTAATGTTGTAGAACGCGACAAAGATAAGGAGTCAGTGAAATATCGAGTATGAAGTTACATCCAGTATCAAAGTCTAACTTAAAGCCAAGGAGTTTCCTAGCGTCCCGTGCTCTTAGCGTTCCGTTTTATACCAGCTTTGAAGTCGCGTTTATATACCCCTGTGTCCTCTCGAATGCAGTGCAATTAGATGATGCATCCAAACTAGAGCAGCTACCGAGTAAACATTTCCTCAGTTGCAAAGAGAATCCCAAAAGATGTCGAAGATTTCAGTCCGTCATTTCATACCCCTGCTAAATCTTCCGGTCTCTATAACGCAGTAATTAAAGATATGAAGTGATCAGTGTACGTCTGACGAAGAATCGGACTTAAATCAAGACGAACCTTGTCTTGAACATCGTCCCTCCAGTAAACCGGTCTGTTAAACGGGTGCAAAACAACCCGTAATGGCTTTCTGTGATGGTTTATCGCGAAGCATCAAAAAGCAATCAAAAGAAACTTAATACGACCGCAAACGTGCAAGAATTTAGACATGTCATCACCGATATAAAATATCTATAGAGATCATCATCACAGGTTAATGAGAATCCCCCGGAGAATCCCTCCTTAAAATTTTTAAAATTCTCTTGTAATTGATCGAGCTTGGCGGACTGAATAATGTACGCTTTTCCTGAGCTTCGGTTTCGAGTGTTTTTGCCTCCCCAAAATAATAATAATAATAATAAACTTGGTTACCCCTATCGTTGAAGTCCATGTTTCTGTCAGGAACACACGTCGCAACTCTGACAAATTACTTAGTACAGAGCTGACGGGGCTGAAGAGACATTTCACGTTTGTCTGCAAAGTGGATTCCCTCTAAAAAAATGTTTCTACTACCCAGAATTCATTAGTATTGTTTATTTGTTTTTGTTTTCTCACTAAATCTCCACATGGAATAAGTGATTTGTTTAATATAACGGCAGGAAAACTATTTTAGGGACGCAATTTGAAATTGATATAAAGTAAAATATTGGAACTTGAAAATATTAATTAGTATGTTGAAGAAAGATTGCAGGTATTGAACAGGGAGGCTCCGATCTAGCTGTGTACAGACGCCCCCCTTCCCTCGGAAAAAATCGGTCTCTCTCCCCGATTTTTCCTGAAGGGAGACGGGAGTCTGTGCACAGGCCAGGTCCTA
This sequence comes from Porites rus, assembly GCA_964035705.1. NCBI lineage: Eukaryota > Metazoa > Cnidaria > Anthozoa > Scleractinia > Poritidae > Porites > Porites rus. The sequence goes on from OZ037996.1 coordinate 29,251,839, forward strand.
TCCGTTTGTCCAGAACCACGGATGGATCCGTGGCGCTGGCCAAAAGGATCGCAGATCTGGGAACAAGAAGTGGGCAAGAGCTGCCTGTGCAACAATCAAACCGAAATCTATTTTCTAAGTTTTTTGTTTTGTTTTGGTTTGGTTTTTGTTTCTTCTTTTTTTTTTTTGCTAATATAGAATTACGATAGGGCTCTGTCCTCGTGGACATAAGAATAAAAATAAAGCGGATCATAATTTGCAAGGTTGATCGTACTTTGCGAGGCATCAACGACGGTTGTAGCCGTTGCAGATGTTTCGCCATTTTTGTTACCCATCAGATCAAGTGGATACAGACCCACCGAGGCGAATCACGCCATACCACGTGCTTAAGGGCGCTTATGGGACGGTCAAGAGCAGGGCAGATAACCCTGGTCAAGAGTCCAAGTGGAGCGTTGATGTCTCGCAGAAAAATATATATAGGCTGGCCAAAAACAACTTTATGGAAACAAGTGATGGAAATTAAATAAATGGACAAAACCTTGCTAAAATTTGCAGCATATCGGATGAAATAGATCTACAGCCTTAACTTTTCTGTATTGATATAAAATACCATTAAAACTTTCGCGAGGCGGGACCCGTGATTTTATACTTTTCGGCAACATTAGCAGCCCTTTTCCGACTTACTTTTTAAAATGCCACTTCTTTTGGTCGAATCGCTTCTTAGGTGGACTCGTCCGAGTCGTTGCTCTCGCGGTTTGCACGATGTGGGGAGGGGTAGCGTTGGTGGTGAAAAGTTACGGTATCTGACGATCTGACTGCGATACAGTGCGACTCAGTGAAAAAGTTAAAAGTTGTACTGACTCCCCTGTGGCTGCTGAGTAGAGGGGTGTACCCTGCTTCTGGAAGTATGGGAATGTAATTTGGCACTTCCAAATCGAGTCATCCAGTCATCAATTAATCATTTAGCTGTCTAGGAGCTAACAACGCTTTACCAATCTCGTCCTGAGGGCTTCTCCCCCGCTTTCCCTCCTGTTTTCAAGAGGAAAAGCCCTGGGGACGAGTTTGTCGCAAAAAAAAACGCAATACTCGCCTACAGGGCACTGGGGCTATTTTTCTCCCCCGCCCCAAGCCCCCACCCCCCCCCCCCCCCTCAAAAAAAAAAAAGAGCGAGAGAGCGACCTCTTCATTGACACTGAGTTTCTTGGTCAGTGGATGGAATCCTTAGCTTTCTGCCGTCGAAGTTTTGCTGAAGTTATGGGTTTTGGAGAACTCTTGTTCTTGGGCCACGGTTTGACCAAAAATAAAACACAAACAGCAGTGATAAATATTGTGAGTTTTTGCATTTTTATAAACGTGACGTTTCGTATGCTATTCAACATAGATTTTCAAAAGTCACGTGATTAAGATCACTTTTGAAAATGAATGTTATAGCATACGAAACGTCAAGTTTATAAAAATGCGAGAACTCACAATCTTCATCACCGCTGTTTGTGTTTTGGAGAACTCGCCCTGAATTAAAAGCCAACGCCTAGTCCGGCTAGTACATGCGCATGCAGGGAGCTTCATGAATCAGATGTTCACTGTATAATGATTGGGTGAAAAGAAATGCGTGCGATTCTACACGAGAATTAATTTAATGGAAGTGTCCAAGAAAGTAATAGAGTCTATTAAAATCAACAAATTTGATATAAGAAGGGGATTAAAGTCGGCGTCCCTTGTCAGTCATCCAAGGTTCGTAAATCTTGTTAGTGGTTATAGCTCATTTCCTCCTTGTAACTGATCGTGATGTCGTCCACGAAAACGAAAATTTTTAATTAACGCTACAACCAGTCGATCTGAAAATTAGGTACATGTACAGCAATAGGCTTGTTCATACGAGGGACCATATCAGATTCAGTGCACATGTGTCGTCTGGTCATGCTAGTGCTGGCTTATAAATCAAGATTTTCTCCTTTAAAACTTTCATGTTTTCGGTTTTGTCCTAGTTACAGTCCAGTTAACACGGCATTTAGAGGCTAGGCATTCAAATCGGCAGTCTGAAAACGGATAAAAATGCATACGGTATATGTGATGCGAAAATTACATTTAACTGACGTCGACGTCTGTGATATGAACACCAAACTAACGGGCACAGCCGGCATCGTATAGTAGATCTTCGAAAAATAATCTTGCAAAGAAAAGCCTCCTGGTCTTTTTACAGTAGTTACTCTTTATACACACTGTTGAAACGCTCCGATCTCTTGCTAAGGTGGGCTGTCATTAAGCCCAATATAAAAGAAAATGCGAATTCTATTAGAAGTGTTATTTATACGCAACTATTACTGACGGTATTTAAATGAAACGATGTCCTATTTAACCTTGGTGATACTAGAATAAGTATATGCACCCGTGTATACAACAGCAGCAGGGAAATTCCATCCCTGTTCCCCGTTTTCTCCCCTTCCGGTATCTCTACAGAGGATGTAAGCTGCTAGGAGTGTTATTGTAGCCATTTGTTGTTTCCGGAAGCGCTGCACTGTTTTGGACTTGCTCTTTGGAAATAGTTTTCTCCTTATTTTCGAAGCTTAGCAAGTTTCCCTCATTACCTTCGAATGGCTCCAAACAATTGTTGTTTTGCTTAGTTCCTCTCCGCTCTAAAATCACGGGAGGGCAATTGGTGCTAAGACTTCTTGGCCTTCTGTTCACCGGAATGGGAGTACTCTGTCGACGTTCTGTTTTCCTAACAGGGCTGTCAAGAAGCACACCCAACCTTCCCTCTTCGATCGTCTTGGAGATACAAGATGTGTTCCAACATCTTGGTCTCTGTCTTGCTGCATCAACACACTGCAGAGGAACTGTGGTTGCTTTGCCGCTTAGGCCAACCACTTTTCCTTCTGAAATGATGGGTGTGCTATTTGTGCTGTAACTTCGTACTCTTCGAGTTGGGAGGAGCTTTCCCGGAGCATTGTTGCCCCTTTCATGCCTGAAATCTATGGGAATTAGCCGAGGGCCGCCACGTTCGAGATTACATTTTTTGGTGTTTTCTAACCTATTGGATCTCTCCCACTTCAGAGTCTTAGTATCGGTTAACACCTCAGAATCAGCTCCTTCGGTGTCAGTAATTCCGTTAGTTTTTGTGTTGGCACCTGTTTCTAATTCCGAAATTTGAGGTTGGGTACTCGTGCTGAAACTTCGCTTCTTTTGCCATCTGGCATCACCTTGTTGGCCATTACCTTCAACACTGTTCATGGCGTAAAACGCCCCTAACAACTCATCCACTCCTACACGAAGTGGTGGACAAGTAGTGCTCTTACTCCTGCGTCGTATACTAAGTGGGTTAAGCTGAGAGCTCCGCTTGGGGGCTTGGCCGGTTGATAATGAGCGGAACCTTGACTGCATAGCTTGCGTTTCCAAGGATAAGCCATGACTAAAAGTTTGACTTCTGCTGGAAAAATGTTTTCGGAGAAGCTTTCTTTTTTCAAGACCAATAGATGGATTGTCCTTGACCTTTCTAATCTGTTCTAACTCTTTCCTTAATGCAGTTTGCTCCTGGGATATCAGTGACTTTGACTGAGCAATTTCAGCATTCAGGTAATTTAACTGTGAGTGCAACCTCTGCGATTCCATCTTGTTGAGACGGCGGATGGAGTAAACTCGATCTGAAAGCACCGAGGGGTAGTCTTCCTTCGGTTGTGCCATGCTGATGACATTTTCAAGAGCTCACACTTGTTGTAATCTTGTTTTATGAATTGCTCCCCTCTCCTTAAATTGCACGCCGTTCACAGCCGTGAGAAGTGTTTTAGAGCGTTTAAGCAACGGATGACAACTAAGCCGTGTGTTTTTGCAAACAGATTTGTGCGTCATCGCTTGTTGCCAACCAATTAAATGGAACGCAAATTCAATCTTCACGGTAATGAAGTCGACAATGCGGTGTAGTTAATTTCTCCTACTTCAGTTATATTGAGTCCTCTTCTTCGAAGAAACTGAAAACAGACGTCAGAGATCTTTGGAGATCTTTGATCATACCCTAAAGAGATTGCGACTCTTGCTTTATATAAGCAGGGAATATCCAAGTGGAATGTGACAGCAGAAGTTGTCAACAGTGAGGATTGAAACAAAATTTGAAGGTTAGAAAGTACATACAATCTGTAGTTGACTTTGCATAGTCAAGTAGCAATTAAGTTTAAATTAAACAACAGTCGTCAATGTTATCGCTTGCTAAAAAACTGATAAGATTTAGCATAGTCCGTACCGTGGAACGTAATTATAGCATTCCTTTGCATGATTTCGTTGGTAAAGTGGTTCCTCCATAAACGCTCGCCGGAAGACCATGAAATTATTTTTTGTTCTTTACGTTTTTGGACTTGGTTTCAGGGAGTGAATTATCATAAATCATCCTATGGATACAGATCTTTGTCTGATAGACAAAAATATTTGTTTCCCTTATAGGTGTTAATGTTTACTGGTATAAGTCATCAGCTCTGAAGAACAGCTCGAGTCCGCTAATTACAGCATTATTTCATTTGAACTCATAAATCATAATCCCCGGATCAATAGGGAAACCACAAACATAAGTAGATTTTCTGTGGGTGCAAGCTTACGTTGCTGTCCGGGCTGTCAACTTGTCTAAATTCACTAAATTCCTCTGTAGTCATCAAGAAATTAACAACGACGCATTTTTATCTGTATGTTCTCGTTCCCAGGCCCTCGTCTCTGCGCACAGCCAAAGCTGCACGTTAGCAAATGAGTTGAAATGACTTGGTTTTGGAAAAGCGATTTTTGCCGAGATTGAAGTAGCCTGCGAGCAAGCTTTCTCTTCGGAGCAGTCTCTAGAAGTCACACGAGAGTAGCAGACAAAAGGACGCAAGTTCGAGCTCTCGCGGCTTTAGAGACTGTAGGGAAACAAGGACGGCTGCCATTGGCCGCAAGTATTTGGGAATCCAGGGGCGTAGCGTAAGATTTTGAAAGTGTACGCACAAGAAGAAAAGGTAAGTTGCAAACTAGGGTAGTTGCGGGCATGCTCCCCAGAAAGTTAAAACCAAGCTAAGGTCAGCTCGGAAATGCCATTTCCTGCGTTTTCCGCTGGACATTTTCTGTAAATAAATACGAAGGAAAACGCAGTAGTTGGTTGTTTATTTTACCCATCTCTAGTGTTATCGGTAAGGTGCAGTGTTTCCGGTTGGAGGGGAGGGTAAAAGAGAGACGCCATCAAGGAGGCTACAAGCGAAAGGCGAGACGCGTATACGTCTACCCTTTAGAAGCGCTAGCCTGCAGTGCAGGCGTATTTTGGGTGGGCGAAACCTTGTTCGTGTTCGTGATATCGTGTAGCCGCCATCTTTGATTTTATGACAGTGGAAGATTGGGGAGAGTAGAAATAGTAACCCTTACGGTAGGTGCGAGGGCGAAAGAAGGAAAGGGGGAAGGGGGAGGGGAGAAAAAAAATACGCCTGCCCGATATCATTGTTCTTTTGGGAAACTCCGTACGCTGGCAAACGGAGCTCCTGATTGGTGCGGCATAGGGAAGTAGATTGATGCCTGTCAATTAACTGTAAGTCTATACTGTTTATTCCGTTTCCGTCAGTCTTTTCGAATTGGAGTGGCTGGGAATGTCACGTGTGTTACGCAATGAGAACGTCAAAGCGATTTCTACACTGGTCATCAGGACAAGATTTGCTCGCAGTACTAAAACCTACACCATTTTTATGTCGTGCCAAAATGCTGCTTGTTGCAATACGTTTTGTTTCTGGCGAGTAGATTATGCTCTAGAGGGTTCTATGTTTTCAGTAAGCAAATGTGATTTTAGCCTAGCCTGCAGTGCAGGCGTTTTCTTTTAGCGCGCAATTTGCTCGCGAAAGCGCCATGTTGAAACTTCCCGAGTAGAGGAGGAGATGGGGCGAGTCAAAGGGAGCGGGGGAGAGAGAGAAGAGAAAACGGCGTATTTTTTTTCTCCCCTCCCCCTTCCCCCTTTCCTTCTTTCGCCCTCGCACCTACCGTAAGGGTTACTATTTCTACTCTCCCCAATCTTCCACTGTCATAAAATCAAAGATGGCGGCTACACGATATCACGAACACGAACAAGGTTTCGCCCACCCAAAATACGCCTGCACTGCAGGCTATAGTTTACTATATACTCTCTTGATGGATCTTGTTAGTTTTAGTGCGTCAGACCGTCAGAGAGAAGTGCATGTCAGTTCCTGCGTTCCCCTGCTCTCCATTGGCTGTGGGTATTAAGATTTCGATTTTTCCGCGACATTCTCGTCCGGAGGTCCGGGTATGAAATTAGATGAGACATGCGCATTAACTACATCTTCATCATGTCAACATGGCGGACCCGTTCATCGGTTTCGGTGAAGGGATTCCAGTACGTCTCCGTTATTTTAATTGCACTCGTGGAGCAAAATAAGTTGTAATTTACAATCTTAAGTAATTGTGCAATTTCATTTCACTTAAGAAGTGCTATTTCAATGTTGTTTTTCAGGTCTTTGAGGACGAAGAACTTCATGAATTGGATCCAACGTTGACAAATCTCAAAGAAGGAGAAACTTACGACCAGTTAAATGACGACACATTTGGCTCCGGTGCTTTAGGTAAGAAAACACTTTATACAAGTTAAAGTGTATTTTTCCAAAGATATTCTTGCTTATACACAGTGAGCAAAGCCACGTGGTAAAATTGGGTAAGTTTGCTCGCTGAATAAGTGTCACTGATACAAGCGCAAAGGGTAAACTGCGCAAAGAAGCCCGATAACCTAATTTACTTCTGTTAATTATCAGAAAGTTTGGATATTGTAAATGTAGGAATAACTTACATTGTACAAGATCTTTTTCGAGTAAAATGTTCTATTAAGTAAACAGGACCTGGCTTTGCACTGCAGCGTTGTAGTAAAGCAGGAAGTTGGACCTCTGTTGTATCATGAAAATTTGGTCATATTTTATGAAGCATGTTGGATGTGTGTTTTATCAGAGAAGTGTCACTTAGCAAACCCTTAATGTTTAACCAATTTAGGACTAAACATTCTACAGTTCTTCTTTTTTGAAGTGAAAAACATGTAAGCATTTATGGTTTCTTCCCATTTATTTTTTGTAGAGGATGACTGGGAACTTTCCCACAGGAAGTTGTCAGGTTTGCATTCGGAAGGGACACATGAAGCTAATTATGATGAGTGGCTTAAGAAGAAAGGGTTTGAACTCCAGTCAAGTGATCTTAGATTAACAACAACAAAAGAGTTGAAAAGAACAGGAAAGGAAGATCCTGAAGATGAATTGGACCGAGAAGAGGTAAAGTAGAGTAGTCAACACATCATCAGATTAAAACCTGCAGTACTCTTCCAGCTACTGTTCAAGATTCATTTATATCACAATGGTGCCTGACTGCATGGAGAAGACTTCCTGTACATGTATTTACCGGGAAAATCTCTAAAAACATATTTGCATTGTAAAGGGAGAATTTGAAATAGATCAGGTCTCAGTAAGGACATTACTCAGTGGACCTTTTCATTTGAAAGTTAACTAGAATAATCTTTACAGCTCGCAATACTTGAGGTTGCCTTGACATCTACCTCAAGTAAGTAGGAAAGAATGGAAAGGATTAAAAATGGCTTTAAGGGGCTATGTCCACCCCACACGCATGCGCGAGCCAATGAAAACAAACTTGAAAAAGTCGGCCCGACTTTTTCAAGTTCTGTCGGAGATTTTGGAAGGCTGTTTTTATCTGTCTAAATCTCAGCCATCGTTCGATAGTTAGCGAAGTTTTGTATTAAGAATCGTTCTATGGTGATTACAGAATAATTTTTTGGCGTTATTGTTTGCCTGTGGAATGTTTTTACCTGGATTTACTGTGTCCTCTTATCAGCGGCCGTTGTAATGGCAGAGTTAATGACGGCTTCTCCACAATGAGTGATGGAATCTTTGATGGAATCTTCCCTATAGTTCACAGAACCTTTCTATTGAGTTATTTTAGAGGCTGCTGGCTCTTGGATTTTTCTTGTGCTCAAAGTATGTGGACATATAATGAAGCGGCTATCGAGTTGGCGGCAGCCGTTTTTTGTAAACGATTACAAGAGCATCAGGCCATGAGTTTCGTGGCGAAACTAAACTCCTGGCGAAGGAAACATTATAAAATTCGGCAAGATTCCTTCTTGTATTTATCTGGATTCACAGCAAAGATAAACACGACCGTTTGCTCGTCCAGATTGTTCTCAACGGACTTAGAGAGGCACCTTAGTACGAGTTAGATCCTGTAAATGCCATGTTTTTGAACTGTTTGTGTTCGAGCATATTTTTGGAAAATAGCAGAGTTTACTTTCCCTTTTAATCAACGGACTGCTTATAGTGGAGTAGTATACCAGTGATGCTTGGTTCTGTTTTTTCTCGACGTCGCAGTGATTCGGCACGATCAAACAATTTTGCGCGATAATGTGTGTTTCCCTAAGATCAAAACAAAGACTTGATGTCTCTTGTTCTATCAGCATCTAAATTATAAAATCACTAGCGACAGGCAAGTCTAATTGTTAATGATTTGAAACAGTCTTAGTCTTTATCTTCGGTCTAGCGTCTTTTGTAGCTCATTTGTAAAATACAACTTCGATTTATTTTGTTGAATGAGACAATATGTTGTTGTTGAATTTTTGTTTGCGCTCTATTTTATGAATGGCATGCGTTTCATCTTACTTCAAAACTACAAGTAAAATTGTCGTCACAATTTTATTCTTGATCTAGCATAACCAGAGAAGAAACGTTCCGTAAATTCTATTCCCTTATCTAAACCCATTTCGCTTGTTAACCTCTCTAAATTCGGAGCCTTGGACGTGACAGAGAAGATGAAGAAAGTCACGCATTAAAAACAATAGAATTTTGACAGTTGAAAGTAATTTGCATAACCTCAGAGCGCATGCTCTCCAGCTGACATAGCCCCTTTAAGAAAGGTACTTGTATTAAGGTTAATGTACAGCAGTTCATTTTAGCTGTTATAAAAACATTTACTTATAGAATCAATTCCTTCTAAATAGGAGATTCTTGAACAAAACTTGACAAAATTGGTTGATGATGATGATGCTGACTCCATACCCATCCCTAGAAGGTCCAAGCACAAGGTATTCTATTTTGCTTTATCTATTTAAATAGCGATACTGAAGTTTCAATAAAGCTGGTTAAGCAGCAGCCCAAAAGTCACATACCAACAGCTACAGCTGTATATACATTTGGCATTCTTTCTTTCTGTATAAATTACATGTATTTCCAATGAGTAGAACAAAGCTCTCCTTTTGACCACTCTGAAAAGCAACCAGCTCTACTCAGCTCTTGCTACCACTAGTATTCAAATGTGGAACTCCATTTGAACTGTGGCTGTATTTTTCTTTGTTTTTTTGGTTTTTGTAAGCAACCGCACAGTCAACACTTGAATAAGAGCATTTACTTCTTGATCAAATTTAGGCCAACACATAACATAAAATTATGCTAACGGTTTGTTATTCTTGAATGCATCGAGTAAGAAAGAAACTAACCTAAAATGTAATGGTAATTAAAAGCATGTTCCTTTCTCATAACGTGTTTTAACATGTTAAGGTGGCTCGATACAGTTTTTCAGGGTCAATACCTCCCAAGTTTGTGCGTAAACTATGTCGCCAAAAACAAAGTTTTGTAAAAATTGCAACCACAGTTGTATTAGATGAAGATGAAAATTTGTTTTTATCAGGGTTGCAACGGCATCGGAGTTGTCATAGCAACGAAATGACGCTATTACCTATTTTACTTGCAGCAGTATATCTCGGCACTGGGAACTGTTCTTCGAAAATCATTTACGGGAGCTTTTTCCCCCAATAGCAGCCTCGATGTTCGTGAAGTTTAAGCGACATCTGTAAGAGCGTTATCGAGATATTTTGGGATAAAGATTTTGTGGTTAGAAATACGGTAAAAAATGGACAATCTTGGTGTTCGGCTGTTATCTGTAGAAAACGAAGCGCTTTTGGCATGCAATTTTACCTCTTAGTAGTTTCAATCTTTTAAAAAAACGTGTGTGAAAGATCAAGGAGATAGCTCCAGCCGATTGCTAGAAAGAAGGGTTTGATTAGTATGTATCGAGGCGCTCTTGTTAGCGGTTTTTTGAACATTTTGGTCTACTTTAACAAATTAGCGAATAATTTTTAAACCGCTCGATAAATTTTTTTAAAAAATTAAGATTCTTGAGATTAACCTTCCTTTTATATAACCGTTTTAGTTTCAAGATTATTGATATATTGTAAGGCAGTAAAATAAGGGCTACAATTCGCTAATATTTTGGCAGAAAGTTTGTGTTTACAAGTGCGAGCCTCTCATTATTCAGGGTATTGTGTCCAAGTTTCATATTTTCGTGCACAACAATAGCTAGCATTTTTGCATATTTCAAATGCATTGTTAGTTACTACTGTTCACGTGAAAATGAAACTTGGAGACAATACCTTGAATAATTAGAGGCTTTCACTTGTAATGACGAAACTTCCGATAAAAAAGTAACGAATTTTAGCCCTTATTTTACTGCCTTACAATATATCAATAACTTTGAAACTAAAAGGTCATATAAAAGGAAGGTTAATCTCAAGAATCTTAACGCTCTTACAGATTTCGCTTAAACTTCATGAACATAGAGGCTGCTATTGGAGGAAAAAGCTCCCGTGAATGATTTTCGAAGAACAGTTCCCAGAGCCGAGATATACTGCTGCAAGTAAAATAGGTAATAGCGTCATTTCGTTGCTATGACAATTCCGATGCCGTTGCAACCCTGATCAGAACAAATTTTCATCTTTATCTAATACAACTGTGGTGGCAATTTTTCCAAAACTTTGTTTTTGGCGACATAGTTTATGCTCAAACTTGGCAGGTATTGACCCTTCAAAACTGTATCGAGCCACCTTAATTACATACGGTAGTTCTTTACAAGGACCCATTTGTTGTCAATGCCTTATTATTTTCTTGCATAAATCATGTGACATCTACATGCTACATGCTACATGTCCATACACTAAATTAAACAAATATCAGTAAGTGGGTCAAAAAATTGTTTTACTGACCAACACTACAGTATTCTGGAATAGTCCATCAATGCATTCCAATTCTAGAATTCGAGGTCATTAAAAAACCCTTACCATTGAATAATTATTATTGAATGAGGTTGAGGATAATGTGAAGAATTATGCAGATCAAGGAGAATGTTATCGGCCAAGCTGGATTATTAACAGCCTCCAAGATTTGCATAATTCTTCACGTCATATGAAAGCTGAATTCAATAATTGTTTTATTATTTTTTACTTCCTCATAGATTTTTTTCAAAACATTAGCCTTCTTCTCGGCATGGTTTTAGGATACAAACAGATGTTTTTCTTACAGATGCTGCTCAAAAAGTAGATACTCTGTAACATCCATCAAGGAATATGTTTTGCGTATTCTTGGGTTTCTTCCATTCAGTTTTAGTCAGAAATTCAGCCATGAACACCATTTTTAGTTTACATTGGAATTAATGTGTTAACAGCTAGGTTGCTGTAGCTGGAAACAAGGTTGATTGATGGTTTTGAGGCAATATACCACTAAATCAATGGCATATTGCTCACATTTTCCTGCTGGTTCTGAAGAGTTAGCCAATCAGAAATGGCGAAATATTTTGAATGAATAGTAAATAATAATAATGATCTTTCCACATGTACCTCAGGATATCAAGCATCCATCAGGTGTTAATCCAGTTTGGGATGGTACTTCACCTCTGTCAAGTCCTTCATCAACAACTTCAATACATGATCTGGTAAGGGCACTCTAAAACAATTTACAGTTTATTTATGTCCTTCATGTATGCTTTAAGAATCACAACAAACTACATCCCTTATCTTATTGTTTAGGTTTACACCATGTATTTAATAGGAAGCTCAATGTATCCAAGTTCACTTGGTTGTCTTACCCCAAGAGAACTTTTCAAGGGCAGCGTGCAAAGAAAGTCGTGTCCAATAGCCCGGGGCTAGTGGATTTTGCTATTGGGCTAGTGATTGTTGTTTTTAACTTGCCCAACGGGTAAGTGCTGTTTTGGGGGGAAATTCAAATTACAGAAGGATTGTAATCAATCATGCCAATCAAGAAGGGTTTTGGGGATAGCTACAGCTTGCCCAAATGGCAGGCTGTAAAACTGACTTTCTTTGCACCCTGAGGGACCTTTTTGGAGGGGGGGGGGGTCAGTAGGGTAGGGACGTTTTAGCTCAAACAGGATACAGTCAAACCCTGGTTTACGGACACCTCATTAGTATGGACAGTTTCTATGGCAATTTCAGTGTTCTTATTAATGGGGTTTGACTGTATTTAATTCCCAGAAGTGGGACTTTACATTACATTGGTTTTTAAAAATTCTTATTAAAGTGAAAATGGATACTTTAATAAACCAAAAATTAATAATGTTAGGGACATAACAATCATGAGTCAGCCATTTATGTTATACACCTGTACATGTACATGCTATAATAATTGAAGTAATAGTTTTATTGTTGTTTTCATTGTTGTTATTGTTACATGTACTTTGCCTTTTTTTTCTAAATGCTTATCCCCCCTCTATAATGTCATCCATTTATGGGGGTACAAGTGTATTAGTTACAGAACTGTTAATAAGGGTGACCTTTCACAAAGCCTTGATGTCTAAAAAAAGGAAACTTTATTTGAGTGTCAATGTACTTAGCATGAAAGTACGAATTGAGGACACTATTTTTTACGTCTCCTACTGGAGATGGGACTGCCATTTTACGTGGTCATCGGAGCCACAGGAAGGTCTACCCATTTGCAGGGCAAACAAAGGCAGTACCTTCATTTCTCAGTTAGTTTAAGACCAGGGCTGAGTATTGGTCTGGCCCTGGGAATCAAACCCGTGACCTCCCGCTCTGCAGTCAAGCATTCTACCGACTGAGCTAATCCTGCCGCGGTTCTTCAGTGCCATTCAGTAACATGTACTGCTGGTTTTTCTAGATCTCGCCATCTTCTAACATCTGGGGATCACCCTCTAAACTTGATAAAGAAAATGCAAATAAAGGACCAGTCAATACTCGACAATCTCCACTGGCTGAATTACTGAAGGCAGAAACTGAGAGGAAACGTAGACTGAGGAGACCTTTCTCACCAGCATTTGAGGTAATGTGAGTGTGTTTTGGTCATTCTCTGGCCACAAAGAACCTCAATTGCTGAAAATGTTACTTTCTGCATTCTGTTCCTGATACTTCCAAATTTCGGCCCTGCACAGAAGGCAAAATTTCAAGTTAATGTGCCCTCAATTTTTACCTTCTACTTTCCTGCTTCCTGTTATTTTTTATTTTTATTTTGCCCCTTTTTTTTCTTTTCCTGCGCATTTACTATGCTTCACTTTGGAAGGAAAAGTTTTCATGAAAACGAGGAGAATTGTGAAATAATTTCACAATTCACAATTTATTATTTGAAAGGGGGAAGAGATGGGGTGGAGTGGAGCAAGACTCTTATTGGAATTTTCGGTTCAACCTTGCATGTTTTTTTTTGGCATTTTGTCGCACCTGTTTAACTGAATTGTGCTCATTTGTGTATACATGTCGTTGGAAAGATGACTTATTCACAAATTAGGTGGCAAAGTTGTCTACGACCATTAAACTAATAAGACCACAACAGTTTACAAAGAAAGTTATGTCCTGTAGAGTGGGCAAGTTAGAGCTTATGATCGGGCTAGTGAGTTCTTTCTTAGCTTGCCCAATGGGAACGTAAAGTTCTGTTCCACAGTGTTTTTAGTGCTGTAAGACACTGAAGCTTTGTAGTAAATTCATGTTGACTAAAAGCCATATTTCTTAACTGATGTGACAAAGGAAAATCTCGAAAAACAAGTATCACATGACGTTTCATGTCAGACTAGACATGTGTGATCGGCAAAGTCTTTACTCAAAATACCTTAGAAGTAAGGCTCCTAAAGCTTTCATTAAATTATCTCTTGAATTAAGAAATATATGATTATTAACGAGTAAAGAAAGCAGGTAGTTAATTAATGGTGGTGGGTGCTTATTTAGTTAATTAATAAGTAATAAGAAATTATTAATCGTGGTCCAAAATAAAATTTGGGGGTTAGTCAAATGATTTTTGAGATAGTACAATGTATACCGTAAACTTCTGCAAATACCCCCTCAATTTGTCACAACATTCTGAAGTGAGTAAATTAAAAAAGTATTTTGATCAGCTCTGCTATGAAGTTTGTTTTGAAATGCTTTTTCTAGTCCAGTTATTAGCTCCCCTAATAGGTGTAAATTATAAGCGCCCCCCCCCCCATTTATAAGCCCTCCTAAAGCCCCTTACGAAGTCATATACACGTAAGCCCATGGCTTATAAGCAGAAGTTTACAGTATGGTAGCTGCCAACATTCTTTGCACCCTGAAGTGAGCACAAAGGATGAGGATTTGCAAACCTAGGGTGGTTTTAGGTAGTTCAGGTGTGAATGGGTTAATGTTGCTTTCTTTGCAGGATGATGCCATAGTAACAGCCATACCACCCCCAGGGCTGATACCACCAAGCCGCTTCATGAAGAAACCACCCCCAGTAAATGCTATTAAGCTGGAGGACCTTGAAAAGGAACTCACTGGTGATAGCAGTACTGCTCCCCAGCAAGTGCCAGAAGGTCCAAAACAAACCCCTCGCAAGACAATGATTGGCCAGCCACCACCTGGTATCCCCAGACCAATGATGACACCTCCTGGATTACCTTCTCCTGCATCTGCGAGGATGGTTAGTGTCTGCATTTTAAAGTTCTTACGGTGTCACAGAATCATCACACAGTATTGTAATGTAAAATCATTGCAATCCACACAAACCAATCACAATGAGTAATGCATTGATTCCATTTACATGTATCCCTTAAGGCTGAACAAGGCGAGGTGAAAATTAAAAAAAGATGTGCCCTTTCGAGCAAACAGTACTGTTCCTATGTATGAACTTGAATACTACAAAATACATATGTAACGTTCCTGGCCCCAGTTGTTCAAACAGTGGATAATGCTATCCACTGAATAGCAAAGGATAATAAATATATACTGAAACAAAGCATAATTAATGCTCAGTTAGGCAGGGATACCACAACAGGGTTAAGCCAATTACAGTAGTCCCCGAGTTAAAAAAGTATGTGAAAAAAAAAGTAAAGCTACATATGACAATTAAAAACAACAATGAAGATGGAGAGACACATTACATGTGAACGTTATATGACAGACAGATGGTTTTCCAGGATCGTAGGTGGTAGTTATGTTCTGAGGCATCTACAGTACATAGTACTTATACATGATGGATTTGAATTGACTGATATGAAGGTTATATGAAAGTTGAACATCATTTGCTAACGTGTTCCAGATTCTGGTGGTTCTATTTAAAAAAAAGGTCTCTGAAAAGTGACAGTATTATATTGATCTAAAATACTCAGCACTGAGCAAGTCACCTAATTAGTAAATAGATATGTGTGTCACTGTTCACAGCATACTCCAGCAAGGCCCCCTCCGATGTTTCAGCAGAGACCGAGTCCTTCCAACCACAGTATTCCTGGGATGCCTGTTATGCCTGGAATGTCTAACATGCCTGGAATTCTTGGTCCTGGTCCAGGCCCAGGTCCTCATATGATGAGAACTCCAAGGACACCTTTTCCAAGGCCCCCATTTCCCATGATTCACTCAGACCCTGGTGGGTACAATTATTTTATAGTACATGATGTTATGCATGATTTTGTGAAGTAATTCCCAGTTGATTTCAGTTCTAATTACAAGGTTTTCCTTCGCTTTGTTAGGCTTAACTTAAGAATAATAATAAAAATTATTATCCAATTTTAACATGTCCAGTTGGTACATCATTTGTGTGCTTCACATATAGATTGAACAATCCAACAGTATAAACACTTAAACCTCTTTTTTTTTGCAAGATTCAAATGTAAAATTGTTAAAATTAGTTCTGTGAGGGTAGCCAAAAAGACAAAATATGCCATCTAGGATTGCAATGCTGTCAGTTGTAATAGCAGAGCCAGGGTGGTGCAGTGGTGAGAGCACTCAACCTCCCACCAATGTGGCCTGGATTCAAATCCTGATGTGAACACTATATATGTATGTAGCTTGAGGTGCTCTGATTTGTCCCTTTCCTCAAAAACCACACTTCCAAATTCCAATTAGACCAGGAATCAGTAAGACGATGAGCCACCAAGTGGAAGTGCTACCTCTAAATCATTAATTTGTATTATTTATATGTTTAAAAAGTAAAATGTTAGTGTATATGTTACAGGTCAAAATTTAGTTCAAGTTAAAGTTTTTTAACCCAGGTTGATTCTCGGTTTCCTTTGTCTCCTAGCCCTAATTATTCATGAATTAGGGCTAGGAGACAAAGGAAATTGAGAATCAAACTAGGTTAAAAATTTTAACCTGAATGTAATTTTGACCTGTAACATTATACATTCAAACTTGTATTCTGTAACAAGGTCACCTGATGTTACAAAGAGGCATGCTGAACTTTCCAATGAGTCCCCAGCACCCAAGATTTGCCAGTCCTCAGTTTCATAACAGAAGATTTCCAGACCCACGGCAGAATTTTCCTAGACAGCAGTATGATAACCGTTTCTTTAATGATAATCGCTCACCCAGACAGCAGGATAGAGGTGAACATCAACACCAGTTTACTGACTTGGAGAGGAAAATTCACAACATCTTAACAATGACAGAAAGTGCCCCAAGAAAGGATGATCCATATGCTGGGCTCATGACTAGAAGAGAAAAGGAATGGTTGATCAAGATCCAGTTGATTCAACTCACTAGTAATGAACCTGAACTTGATGATTACTACTTTCAGGTACATATTGATGGTTTTCATTGCCATGCCATCACCAATCAAAATCAAAACCATTCAATCAAAGTAAAAACTCTGGGAAATGGAGGACCAAAAGTCTTGCCACGAATTTGATTTCTCTGATTTTTGATATGCGAGATACTCAGGAAAAACAATTGTTTTACCCACATTTATGAAGCTTTGTATAAAGACACCAGGTTGGTGTCCCTTTGAGAGGCACAACCATGGCAGCCGAATACCAACAGAAACATCTGTCTTTATTAAATCATAACTTCTGCCATAAAGCATGAATTCATTGCTTGAGGAACTCATAAGGATTAATTAAAAGTGATATTTATTCAGAGACAAGAAACGTTCAGATAGCAAAATCTCAAACGATCGGTAACTTTTTCAACCTGCATGATAGCTTTCTCAGCCGCCATCTAAATGCGACATAACGCAAAAGCTTGGAAATTCAAGCGTGTCCCCGTGCAAATCCAAGAACCTTTTTGACCAAAAACTGGTATAAACAATCATGTTTAGATGCTGTAATACCCCCCATGAAAGTAAACACATAATAGAATAATTTTTTATTCGTAATTTTTTAGTTTGCGTTTTGGTGCTCTCTTGTAAGACAAGGTAGGGCCATTTGCTGGGACAAAACAAGGTGGTGCTTTAAATGGGTTGGCTGTATGGTAGGCTAGGGGGTTCCACAGTCCTCTTTTCACTCTTTGAAAAGGGCCCTGCACGGATGAGGGCAGTGGCTTGGAGAGTGAAGATTTTTTTAGTCGAATAGTGCACAGCCTTCTCTGCAAGAGGTCCTCAGTTCGATTCCCTGGTGTGAGCCCAAATCCTTGTTTACACTTTGTTCCTTTCCGTATAGCTTTAAGTAGCTTTAAATACCTGTAAAACTGAGCACTAATGGAGATAGAAGGAGGGATAAAATGAGCACATTGTTGGCCTTAGCTTTGGCAGTTTAATGAGGATTGTTATAAGTTATAGACCTTACTTATGTACGTTCTAGTGTCTAAAATACCAGTTTGTATTTACATTGTTTTCAACTTTTGTCAGACGTACACAAGAAGAAAAGCTGCTAAAGAACGTGAGAAGCAGAGCGAGGGTGTTCAGTTGCGGCCCAATATTGAAGACAACAGGAAGAGTAATGAGACAACCAAGATGGCATTACCACAGTTTGAAAGGGAAAAGAAGACCTACACCCCAAGTGAGTGCAAATTATTTACCAGTGCTCGCATTTTCCAATTATCTTTTCTTAATGAAACCTTAGAGGTCTTGTAATCTCCTACAATGGGAATTGACAAGGCCAATACAATTATTGTAAGGGTTGTGACATAACAGGTGGTGGTTTCAGTATAGCTGCAGCTATACTGAAATACCGTAGGCTTCTGCGTATAAGCTCCCCCTCCCCACTTATAAGCTCCCACAGTAATAGACCCATCTACCTGTAAACAAAATAATACACCCGGTTATAAGCCCCCCCCCCCCGGATATAAGACCCCCTCTAACTTGTATTGAAATGAACTCGTATTTTTAATGACGTTTAAGTTTCGTAGCTTGAAGAGCGAGTAAATTGAAATAGTATTTTGATCAGCACTGCTATGTAACTCGATTTGGAATGCTTTTTTTTTTAGTCAAGTTATAAGCTCCCCAAATACAAGCCTCCCCCCATTTATAAGTACTCCTAAAACCCATTACGAAGTTGTACACCAAGCGAAAGGTTACGGTAAGTCAATGTGCATGTAATTGTTTTCTTTTTCACAGCGCATTACCAAGGAACTCTGGGAAAAGTGTCTTCATCATCTGTACAGCATCCAAGACAAATGGTGGATTTAATGCACATCACTAAAACACCTGAACAGGTACTACTACTGCCTGGGCAGCTAACTCACTGTTACCTTTGTGGGATTAACTGCAGAATACCCGGCCATTTTGAAGCTATACCCCTAATATCAGTGGCTACGGGGCTGGTCATTAACTGTAACCTGATTAGGATTTCATATGTTTTCCAATTTTTTCTATCTTTCTACCGCTTGAAAATAAATTCCAGCTATTGGTCTAAAATATTTCAAACGACCGCAGCATTTCCCGCTAATTGTAAATAGTAATAGAAAGCTAACCGCGTAGCCACTTAGGGTTAGAGTTACTGTTAGGGTTAGCAGCGTAGTCACGAAGCCGCGTAGCCACGTGGCCACTTAGGGTTAGAGTTACTGTTGGGGTTAGCTGCGTAGTCACGTAGCCGCGTAGCCACGTAGCCAGTTAGGGTTAGAGTTACTGTTGGGGTTAGCTGCGTAGTCACATAGCCGCGTAGCCACGTAGCCAGTTGGGGTTAGAGTTACTGTTAGGTTTAGCTGCGTAATCACGTAGCCGCGTAGCCACGTGGCCACTTAAGGTTAGAGTTGCTGTTAGGGTTATCTGCAAAATAATAATATTTTTAATTATTCATTTCAAAATATTTCACCATTTCTAATTGGCTGAAAGTGCCTAGCTAATTCTTCATAACCAACCGGCACTGACCAAATATTGAAGATGGAAGCAATATACCATCGATTCGGTGGTATATTGACTTGGAAAACGAGGCTGATCAGTAGTATATTTGCCTAGAAACAAGGCTGTATGGGCAACAGAACAGACTATTGATCAACCTCGTTCCCAGGCGTGGCCGCCTAGCTGTTTATTCCCGAGTGAGCTAAAAGAAATGGTGTTCACTGCTATCCGAAGTTAGTATGATGAGCAAGAATATTTCTAGCTGTTGATAATGCTAGTATCTTCAACGAACATTGCCGTTAATGTCAGTATTACTACTGCAGACGACAGCAGAAGTTTGAATAGTGAATGCTAACTAAAATAATTATGAAAACTAAAATGAATTAACTTACAACTTTGCTGAACATCTCAGTGGCGGATCCAGACCTTCAGATAAGGGACAGGGAAGGCGGCGGAGGGGGGTGCGATCTCCAATAATTTTTTCGGTCCCTTCGGCCCTTAGTTTGGTCTGAAAATGAGGTTGGGTCGCGGCCCCCCCCGAGCGAGTCCCTCCCCTGGATCCGCCACTGCATCTGAATGGTTACTTTACTCCTGCTAGGAGAAACATGGAAGTACAACACCAATGAAGGAAACAAAACGACGTGGACAGCTGTTGCTCACTATAGAAAAGGTACTGTGTGATAGCCAGGACACTGTGGCTAAGATTTTATTCTAAGATTTGTTATTGTCTTTAAAGAACAATAAATTGACCTTTCCACAGTTTTTTCTACTTTTGACATGCACAAGTCAGGGAAAATCCGTCAATTCCGCTGGAAAGAGCACCTTCAACATTAGTACGATTTCCAAATTTAAAAGTGATTTGTTGAAAACTAACGAAGCTATAGCTCCTCAGAGTCGCGAAATTTTACAGTTTTGCGTGGTGGAGGGCACAAACTTGCCTGTAGTTGTACTCTTTAGTTGGTTTTTGACTGATTGTTCGGAACGCTCAAACTGTGCCTTTCACTCTCGTTTTCAGGGTTATGATCATCTGTTGAATGTTGAAAGTTTAGACAAAAAGTTAATCCATCTCGAGGAAGAGGAAAGGTGTGTATGTTGTCAAAAAGTATGTACATTTGATTTCTTTACCCACTTAGTTCCCGTTCACACGTATCCGTTTTTGTTTGAAAGTGGAGATTTTTTTTCTCCGCCTTTCTCCTCACGTTGCGTTTTTGAATCGTTTTTTCCCGTCCAAGCGAAAGTGCAGTAGTTACTGAAAGCGGTACCTTCTTTGATTGGAGCATGGGCATTTCGTCTCATCTCGTGCGTGGGGTAGGATCGTGGATCCAACACCGCGACGTATTCGTTTTTCCTGCATCCACACGAGTCCAGCAAACGGCGCTTTCGAAAATTTCGGCTCTGGAGAGTGATTTGAAAAGATGCGTTTCCGCTGACCGTACTTAAACATTTAAAAACTCTCAAAGGAGCTGTGTCACGAATTCAAACAGAGGGAACTGCCACCAAATTGACTGAAACATAAAAATAACCACTCAAAATATAAAAAGAAGGACGTATAAATAACAGCAAATACAGAAGGAAGCACGGATGGACAAACTTGAAGAAGAAGATTGAAACAGATTGCATTCGGTGGTTTTCGACCTTGCGATCGGTCCGGAATCAGTTCGAACACCCCAATGATTCCTTGCAATGAATAATGCTCTTATTTCCTTATACGAAATGTTTTCTTTGAAATATTAAATGTGAAACCTAGACGAGTACTGTAAGCTCATCTTTAATTCTGTCCGACTCCGTCCGTTGTTTTGAAAATTTTTGATCACTGAGGTGATGTTTTGATTTGTTTGTTGATAAACACAAGCGCGTCTTCTCATTGGTTGAAAAGTGTCGCGTGACCAGTTGGCCCTGTCCTTAAATTTAGGGATATTCCGGACTGATACTAGTTTCAACAAAGTGCCTGCCCGTATGTTAAGACGTTTTATTTTTGCATGTGCGTGATCTGATATTTTTTGTTTGTTTGTTTTTTTTTTCAGAAATGAACTTTTGAAAACTAGACAACTTGCTGTTATTAAGCTATTCAATCTCTTGAAACTTTCTACAGATGACACTGCAAAGTATGTTCGCCTACTGCGTTCTCATTTCTTGTTCACTTTACTATTTTTTAATAGAGCGATTTTCGTCTGACCTTGACATGAAAACGCGCGAACAAAACAGAAACAACAAACGAACGGAAATAGACAGATTTGATTGGTTTATCGAACGGATACAAACGCGTGTGGTTTTTTGGTTGGTTAAGCGAACGCGCTGGTGAAAAACCTTCCCCGATAACTTTCTAGAAATCAACCGATACTTCACTTTGACGTCATAAACACGATTGGCCAATCGAACGATGCCTTCTCCATATTATGGTTTTCTTTGGCGGGAAAACGAAGAGGCCCTGTTTTGATTTTTTTATCCATTGGCTGATAAAACAAATAAGGAACACTTACCAAACCATTTTTCAAGGTCATACGAAAATCGCGCAAACCAATTGAGTTCCCTAATGCCCAAAAAACGTCCACGTTCTGCTTCGGTATGACTTACCATGGCAGGATTAGTTCGGTAGGAAGAGTGCTGGCCTGCAGAGCGGGAGGTCGCGGGTTCTATTCCCGTGACCAGACCAATATACTCAGGGTCTTAAAATAACTGAGGAGGAAGATCCTACGTTTTTCTTTTCATGTTACAGTTACCGGGATAATCCCGACGTGGAGGCCTGGGTAAGGGGCTCAAATGTAGGCCTTACCTTTTACCCCTTGTTTGAAGGGGCTTTTTCACCTATGTCTTCAAAATTCAGATAGTACATGCAAGAACTGCCACCAGATAGAGAGCAACATAAAAAAACAGCTCAAAGTAATTAAAGGACATTTAAATAACACAGCAAATACAAAATAAGGCATGGATTGGCAAACTCGAAGAGGATTAAAACGGATTGCAATTTTTGGTTTTGATACATGTAACTTTTTAGGCTAACTTTTTTTCAAAGTTCATTTTTGTCGTTTGTTACATACGGTGAGGAGACAAATTTGTTTAACTAAGTGTTTTTTTTTGGCCATTTACAGTTTTTGGGGGACTAACTTTATTTCCCTAGCAAAAACGACGCGTAATTGGCAATATTGACAAATTAATCTAGACAGCCATGACACAACTCCTCTAAGATTCTGTTCTCCCGCAGTCAATTGATAATGAATGTCCGAGGGTGGAGAGAGGTTTTTGATCCCTTCTGACAAATCGATGCAGGAGTCAATTTAACAAAACTTTTACAAGTGTAATTTACAAGTGTAGCCATTGTTTAAGAGTCTGAAAACAATAGCTACACTTGTAAATTAAACTTGGGAGAGTTTTATTAAATTGACCCTAGGTCACTATACATGAACATGGGTATTTTTAAAAACACAGTCAAAACATGTTGACGCATTATTCTTGCTTTTATCTTGCCGCGGAATTCCCAGAACTTAGGAAATGTATTGTGTATTCTTCTTTTTCAGATGTGATGATGAATTCTTTGTACAGTTTCTGTTGGTTCTTAAAGGAAAGCGTCTTCTCAGTAGATGTCTACCAGTCTTTAACACGGTAGGCAGATAAAGCTAACTTCGCCATTAAATGTTTTAAACTAATCATTATGCTCCTTCTTTCTGCTTCGTGAATTTGTCACTGTCATCAGCAAGTGACTGATCGCCTTTCTGAGCCATAAAAAGAGTCATGGTAGAGTAATTTTCATGTATTTGGTTAAAAAGTAAGTTGATGGTGATTTTTACAGTTTTCGGACAAAGCTGAGCTGAAATTTTAACTAAGTATTCTCAGTCATCATTTTCATAATTGGAACTGTAATAGAAAAATATCAAATGATTCTATTGAAGGGAAAACAAAGCGTGATTGGTTCTTGGCATTTTTTGACACAGGAATGTAACTTGAAAAAGCTGGCCCAATTGTTTTAATATGCATTCCGTTTTCATGCCTACCTTTGAACGTCAACGACGTAATTTATAGTTGAGATACATAAATCATTTTAGTGTTTTCTTTGATTCCAGACTGTTTTTCAGCTTTTTTGTAGTACCAAAAATTTCAGGGTGACAAAACTCCTTTAAAATCGTCCAGAAAAAGGTTCTTGGTTTGACTCGTAGATCACGATGGATGTTTCAACTTTCCTGTTAGTCTCCTTTAACCCATGATTTCGACTAGCCACTCGTTCCCATTTATACAGTGTTAGGATGGTCGGTTGTGTTAAGCGCTTGTATTTCTTTTTACATGTAACCCTCTTGAAGCAAAATGAATTAACCGTTTGACGTAACAATTGACCGAAAAGAATTCACGAAAACGCCCAAATGTCCTTGGACCTCTGCGTTTCTTTCTTTTTTTGGCGTTGTCTTACCGACCCAAAGTTTTAACATTTTCAAAAAACAAGTATGGGTAAAACTTCCTTTTAACTTTAATTAATTCTTTTACTGTGAAACTCACAACACCGTAAATACCAGAAATATTTATGAAATGTTGTTGTGTTGCAAGAAATAAGCCATTAAGGCGCGAGATTCGAGCGAGATTACTAAACCGCAAACAGCAACGGTGATAAGTTTGTGGTTTTGAGGTTTGCTTGCGTATTCTGAACTTTGATGTGATTGGCCAGTACACAATCAACATTCCTGAAATTTTTCAGGTGTTGACGGTTTTCTGAGGTGGACAGGAATCTGAAAAATGGGCATTGTTACAGCTTTTCGTAGCATGGTTCAGGCTGTGTATCCTTATTGATTTTTTGCAATGCGATGTTGTTTGCAGGCTCCACAACAATACCGGACCCCAATTCGTTTTGTTTTGTACTTTTTTTTATCCGACCGACCGAGCCCAAATCAGGAAATGCATTCGAAGCTAAACGAAAAAAAAGTGCAGTTGATGAGGTTTCATTTGAACGGTCACACCGCTCAATTTTGTCCTCAGATTCGAAAGTTAGAACTACATACCAAATGAAGAGTGCTTTGTGAGAGTACTACTTGGATCGTTACATTACATGGCTTTGCAGTCTGCAGATTTACAAGTTACATGTCACTACTGAGCAAGAGGGGCGCAGTGGTGAGAGCACTCACCTCCCACCAATGTGGCCCAGGTTCAAATCCTGGCGTCGACGCCATATGTGGGTTGAGTTTGTTGTTGATTCTTTCCCTTAACCCAAGAGGTTTCTCTCCGGGTACCCCAGTTTCCCCCTCTCCTTAAAAACCATCACTTATTTATTTTTTAGTATTGTATTGTATTTTATTGTATTATGTAATGTATTGTGTGGTATTGTATTGTACTGTACTGTACTGTATTGTATTGTATTTATAATAGTATTGTATTCATATTTTGCTGTTATTTGCAGACGCAGATAGAAGTCGTGTTGATGGCCATTACCAGGAATATCGTGACACTTATTAAGAAAGACGCCAATGAAGAGGTTTATCTATACATTAAAATTTTTCGTTGTTGCGATGAATAGTGCACAGTGTGGCCAAGTGGTCAGCGCATCGGATTCGCAATCCGGCGTTCCTGGGTTCAAGGCCCGCTCTGACCACTTGCTGGGTTTGTTCACTGACGTCCCGAGCTTAAATCCTCGGCCAGACTCGTGAATAGCTTTCCGTTTGGTTTTTAATCCTGTTATGTTCTATATTTGAGTAGAGTGTAGGGGCGGACGGAGGATTTTGTGATAGAGGGGGCTTAGAGATATAGTATACAGTGGCAATATGGGCGCGATAGCACCCATCAGGACTGCGAACGGCACACTTTTCTAGGGAGCGCATGCTCCTTTGGGAAAATTTTGAGATTGAAGCTCTCTGAGATGCAACCTAGTGCATTCTGGACGCTTAAATCTTTAAGTTTGTTGGTTTGAAGCTAGTTTATAAGGGCGGTTGATTCGAAAAACGTTCGATAAATTTTCTTATTAACAATGTTTGTTAAAGAAAATATATTTAAGTAACAAAGCTCGAAGTACCATCTGACACACGTTTACAAAATGCCCTGACAAAAAGGGGGGCGGGCCCCCTGGGCCCACCCCTACATCTGCTCTTGGAGTGCCTGTTAACTAGCTGGATAAGCTCACTGCTCTTCCAAACAAGCCTGTTTGAACGAATAGTTGTTTACTGAAATGTTTTGTCATTCCACTGCAGACCCTACATCATCTTATGGTTCCTTTGACTCGAGTGTCAGAGCTTGTCTCATCGTCCGTTGTGGTTCACTGTCTCAAGGACGTTGTCTTTGCACAACCCATCGCCAATACGCAAGCATCACCTCTCCGTGTACTTTTGGTTAATCAGGTACTGGTGTTACCAAGCTAAGACACTCTAGACTTTCTTTTTATCGAAGGTTTCCTTCGTGAAGTATAGCTCCTTCTTGGAGTCCGCAGTTCTACTCTTCAGTTTGCTATTGCGCATGAGCGGCACGTATGTAGCCAGAGGCCGATTTGATAAAACTTAAAAGTGTAATTTACATGTGTGACCCGACTAACCATTGTTTGAGAGTCTGAAAACAATAGCTACACTAGTAGATTACACTTGTAATATCATAGGTGACGAATTACTCCTTAATTTTGGCGCGAAATTTCAGCGATTACACTACTACATGAGAAATTTCTGCAATCTGATTGGCTTAGAGCAGTGGTATTTCAGCTTAATTTGAAATACCTACATGTGAAAATTACAAAAACTCTTGCGGGTAGTAGTATAAACAAATAATAGCATGATTCATACTTGATATTTGGTATGAATACCACTCGTGATATTTTAAAATTGTCTCAAATTTCACTCGCCTAACGGCTCGTGAAATTACGTATAACAATTTTGAAATATCACTCGTGGTATTTATGCCAAATATCACTACAAATTATGCTATTACCTATACTATTTTGTAATTTCACGTGTGAAATTACAAAATTGCCATGGCAACCTTCCGTACGTCTCAGTGTCAAGATGGCGACGAAGTTTTAAAATGCCGTGAATGAAGATGCACAAAAAGACGCTTTAGAAAACCTGAACACACAAGAGAACATCAAGAAGGACTCTAACAGGTATTTTGCCGAAAAAGTCTGAAAAATTCTGAACTTTACAAGCCAAATTTAAGGTCTAAACATTTGAGAGAGTGGAGTTCTCGATCGATATGATCCAGGATAAACATGTCAAAAATCCAAGATTGCTAACGTAATTCGTCACCCATGATATTAATAGGTAATGAAATGGTATACTCGTGAAATAGGACAATTGCACGATGACGTCATTGTACTACAACTACCAGAATCCTTGAGTTTTCTGTTTTCTTGTGCAAATTAAGGCTATTGTTCTTTAATCCTCAGCGGGATTGAAAAATTTAAATAACAAAGCAACACCGAAATGAATTCTGGTAGTTGTAGTCAAATATCGTCATCGTGCAATTGTCCTATTAGGGAATAATTTCAATTGCCTTTAAGGATTTGGACAAAACGCGCGTGAAATTATTCCCTAATATCACTCGTCACCATTTGATTACACATACTTTATGTGAATTGACCCCCATCATTTGTTTGGACTACCATCAAGAATTAACGGCATGCATCAACATAGAACGTCTACCGCTTTCTACCGCGTGGAAAACGTACGCAGAGCACAGTCTTACCGCAAGAACGTTTTGACCTTCGATGTATCTCACCCGCACTCCCTTCTCTTTCGTTATTACTAGCAAAAAGACATCATCAGCGATTTCGTTGTCATTTGAGCTCTTTTTGAGTTTACTTGGGATACCTGTGGAATGGCCAGGCCCCAGTTGTTCAAAAGGTGAAGAAAGCTATGGAAATTACAGTGACTAGTAAATTTGCACTTAATCAAGTGTTCAAGGACTGAAGATTATCAAGAGAAAAAGACATGAGAATTATTATAATCATCATCAAAGTGAAAGTGCTTTGTCAAAAACAAATTCTCTCAACGAACTCTTTCAGGAAATGCGTGAAGATCAGTTTGGGAATTTGTATCCGGATATTGACGCTTAAAGGGTTAAATTGGTACTAGAACTCTTAGAGTCTGTTTACAACGAGAGAGGGTTACCCTTGTGCTAGGGTTACCCTAGCAAGCGGGTTAAAGTTAGCTCTTGTTTACAAGCAGAGGTAGGGTTACCCCTATCACCGGGGTCAACTTTACCAGCTTTGCTGACGTGTATCGTCATGCGTGACATTCTTTGTAACGATCCAAAATTTGAAATAATCTAGAAGTTCTCTATGGAAAACATGTTAAATTCACGAACAAAAGGGGAAAATATTTTCATCGTAGACAGAAATAACCCTTTATTTTTCATATGTTTATAATTAAGCTCAGGAATTGGATAATACCGTTCAAATTGGCACCATTACTGGTCACGCATGAAAGTTGACCCGGGTAGGCGAGTTATCCCTAGCTGAGCGTTTACAAGGCAGGTAGGGTAACTGTCTTGCTAGAGTAACCCTAGCACTCAGGTAGGGTTATCCAAGTGCTAGGGTAACCCTACCTGCTTCGTAAACACGTTGTGTGAAAAAAGAAGAAATATGCGAAAAATATGCTAGGGTAACTCCAGCACTGGGTTACCCTCCCTCCTTGTAAACAGGGCCTTACTTGTGTCCTCCGTAATGTTTTTGTTTGAGCTAACCGTCCTTTAGAATTAGCTATATCCAGCAAATTACCTTGCACAAATTTGATTGACTGCCAGATGATTGGTGGTCATCTTTTTACTGCATATAGTAAACAGTTAAGAAATAGTCAATCCCTCAGAGCGTTATCGTTTTCATTGAAATAAGTGCACTTTTTGTGATCCTTGTATTTTCAGTTTGGTTTGGGACTTTTAAGCTTGTTACTGGGAAGAGCGGCCATTGTCTCCAACAGCCTAACTGAATCAGAAGATGAAATAAGGAAGTCATGGTAAGAATCTATATTGAATTTCAGTTTTACGATAAATGATTATGTTGGATTAAAATGTAATGATCAGTCAGAAGAAAACACAGATACCCAACACGTACACAAACTTGCTCTTTTTCTCTTTTCCCTGCCAGCACCAGTGGGAATAACATCACCCCTACCACCACCACCACCACTATTACTACCACCACCATTGCTACTACCACTACCATTACCACTACCATCACCACTACCATTAACACTACAACCACCGTAACCATTATAATCTCCTATACCACCACCGCTACCACCACCATTGCTACTTTTAACACCACTACCGTAAATCACCACTATTGCCACTATCATCAACACTACCACTTTCACTACCATTACCTCCATCATGATCACTACCATCACCACTACCACTGCCACCGCCACTACCACTACTATTACCAATGCCACTGCCACTTTCACTACCATTACCACTACCACCACCATTACCACTACCAACACCACCACCAATATCATTACCACGCCCACCAACCTTACCACCAATACTATCTTCACTACTCGCAACCTCTTTCTTATTTGTATTTCCTTGATTTTAAGGTTTAATATTGTTTCGCGAGTTGCTATTGAATTTCAAGATGTCCCTGTAAAGCAGTTAGGAAGAAACCTCGAAGCAGCTGACCGATTAGTGGCTTTGTTGTCCAGCTGCACTGATCTCCAGACCAAAGCACTACTACAGGAACACTTAAGGTTTGCCATTAACCAAGTCTCTGTTACTTTTCTTGTACCATAGCAGAAAGGAGGAATTTGGTGTCTAAAATTGATGGGCAGTTTCGTGAGGCCTTCCTCCAAGTTCCTATCTATAATGCGGCCAAGTGCAGAACCTTTCATATGAAAATGAGTTTCATTTGAATAAAAATAGGTGATTTGCTTGGTGACATCTTTAGACTACTGCTACCAGAATCCTTCAGTGTTTTTGCTTTCTTGGGCAAATTAGGGATTTTGTTATTTAAGCCTTCTTGGGATTAAAAATTTTGACTGTGAAAGGAAATCGAAATGGATTCTGGTAGTTGTGGGAAAAAAAGCCATCTTGCAAATAACCTTTTCAAAACCTGTTTTCGTAGGAAAGACGTCGCTCTTTTTTTTTTGAAACGAGGCTTGGGCCGACTCGGATTCGGAAATGGTCTATTGCCTTGTAAGCTGAGTGGGATAGGTGAGATTCCGTTCTGAATTTTCATAATGTTCCTCGTAATGCAAGAACGTTTATGACGATTCATTTTTTTTTCCAACAACACTTTATTTCATATTTACATACAAAGGAGAAATTACAACAAAAAAAAGTAGCAAACTTACAATTTACAAAAGTTATTGAAAATTACAATTTAGAATTATCTTTACCCTTATACATGAAAAATCAGTAACTCTTTTATTCCTTTATTTTTTAACATAACATAGGAAGGTAACTGACGAAAACTATATTTGCTAATTTATTAATTTTTGCACATCTATACGCACACGTATCCACAATGGCTTTAAAAAAAACGAACAAACAAACAAACAGACAGAAAACTTAAACAGGACAGTTAAAGTATTAAATCTTTTAATCTACTCTGACGATTCATTTTCATTTGTTTAATCTTAAACTTTGCTAGTAAGGCATGGTTTCACGCGCGAGGCAAATGCAAATGCAGATGGCCATGTTGTGACAAGGAATCTTAAAATAGGGTTCTAAAGCTGCGAAAGAGGGCGGCTAGGGTTATTCTATCTTCCAAAAATGATTCGCCATCTGTACGATTTGTCAATAATTTAAATTGGATTCCTTTTTATGAAGAAACGTTTTCAAACTTATTCCAGGTACTTTACCCAATTTTTTATAGGGACATGTTATTGTTAATAATCAAGTTAGTACTTGAAATACTAGATATATTAAATAGAAACTTAGTTTGTCTTAAGTATATACGTGAGACAGCGGGTGGAAAGTCCTCTTTAGTTAGATCTTGTAAGCGGAATAATTTACCTTTAGAAATTAGACGTCGGGATTCTCTTCCTGCTTGTAAGAAGATTTCAAGGAATTTTTAAAAAAAAAAAAAAACAGCTTAGCTTTAACTATTTTCACATTTAGCTCGATTTATTGTTTTTATTTGTATTTTTATAGATTTTTTCCTTTATATATGTTGTGGTTCAATTTTATCCGTGGTTTAAATTTTAATTTCCTTTGTTTTGGGGTATGGTAATATATGATAATAAGTTTGAAAAAAAGGAAATTAAAATTTAAACCAAGGATAAAATTGAACCACAACATATACATTCAGTTTTTAGATATAGGTAATTTTAATAAATTAATTAATTCAAGGGCCACAAGTTTAATAGCTAGTGTTTACTTCACTAAATAAAGTGTTTTGTTTCTTACTTACTTAATAACGTACACATGTACAACGCAATCACAAGGAAGGTAAGATGCGCAGGCGCTGCCCAAGGGTTTTTACTGAGCCGTGGTGGCATGGAACCGATGAAACCTGTGTTTTTTGTTTTGTTTTGCTTTGTTTTTTTTTTACCTTGCGTTTGCGTTTTCCCTGTTCACACTTGTGAATTATGTAAGGGAAAGAAAACGAAAAATTTTCCCTTTCTTGCGTTTGGTCAGTTCACACCTGTATCTCCACGCGTTTCCTTTTGTATTTGTGTCGCTCATGTGAGCCAAGCATAATTGTCAGTAATTTTGTTTTCTTTAGGTTGGCTGCCTCTGCCAAGTTAGAAATTACCGCATAGAGTACTCTTCTGAGCTCAGTGAGCTGGAGCTTCAGGGTCCAAAAAGATTTGACTGTTCAAGAAGCTATGGCTCAGTTAGCTACAGCCAAGGAGAAGCCCGTCATGAGTTATTAGAAATGCTTTGCTATTTTTCCTGTTTGTTTTTTGTTTTGCTAAGCTAAGAATTGTAAATATCACTCATTTTTGTTACACTTGTACTTTAAAAGGGGCTTATACTTGAACAAGTGGACTCCCTCTACTACGAGGTCTGCTTAGAAGTCGGGTCATAGAGAAATTTTCATGTTTTGCTGTAGCCTGCGTAGCTGGCGGAATTCGTTTTGTGCGTGTGACAGTTTTTGTGGCGAAGCCGCAGTTCTAATGCGAAGGCGCGGCCAAGTGTCTCTTCTCCATCCTCTATACTGCTTCGGTGCTCCTCTGCCAAGACTTTGCTACGGCATAAATTATGATCTCGCCCGGTACGCAGGCTAGTTTCGCTGTGCAGGTTGCATTGATGCTCACGCTATGTTTATTTCCCCGTCGATGCCATCATCGGTAACCGAGCCTTAAGTCATGGTAAATGAAGTAAATGGTTATTAAGTTACTATAACGCAAAAAAAAACCAAACAAACAAATGTTTTATATAGTCTTAAAAAGAACGGAGCTCAGGTTAACGTTGAATTTACGTTAGGAGGCGTGAAAAGGACTAGGGTCACTCATGATAGACGTATCAGTTGTGAAAGAAGTTGATTATAGTTTGTATTGAAATTTTCCGGAATTTTGACTGGCCGTTGTGATTGTGTAGTGGTAAGGGAGGAAGGTTAGCCTGGTTAGGTTATTTATTTTGTGAATTTCTTTGAAGCACTTTCAATAGACATTCAGTTCCGTGACCTACTCCAGTGAACACACACATTAAAAACAAGGTCGAGCGTTGAATGGACAATTTCATAGAATTCGCTGTATTTTGTCACCCCAAGCCTTGAGTTGTGTCTTTGTCCACCGGCATTTGAGAAGAAAACAGGGGCGAGTGAACTTTTGCAAAGACTTTTGGGACTGTTGCCAGGGAGGGGAAAAATTGACCAGTAGCTGATTAGCGAGCCCCTGTAACAATCCCAGAAGTCTGGAAAAGTTAAGTCGGCCGAGTTTCCTCATTTATAAAGTGACCAGTGAACAGTGTCTTCAAACTGTGAGCGCTTGTTTACGAATGAGTAATCTGCGTCTATCCCTAAATTGAAGATCAGTGGCCTCTTGAATGTATAGAAATTGTTAATAGCCTTGTGGCTCTCCTCTCTACTCTGGTGTAATAGGGAGTTGGACAGACTCCTTTGCGCACTAGCTTAGCTGACGTTCGGGACTATCTTATTGAGAGTAATGGAAAATGTTTGAAATGAACAGCAGGCTCTGACGATAAAAATGTTCGGAACTTCATTGGTCTATTTGCCCCAGCACAGAATAGATGAATGTTCTACACGTGCAAATAAATTGAACTATTGAATTGAGAAAAGCTAATCAAACCTTTTTGTGTGCAATTTGGAATAAATGGGCACGATAACATTTTACCAGCTAAACTCACCAACAGAGATGAACGTGAGGGCAGGTGCCTGTGAAGCTTGTGGAGACTAGAAGTATATCCGCGTGCAATGCCTAACCTTGACAACCCTGAGAGCGGCATCCACCCTGGCGCCGTCACTGCTAACCAGTGGAAGCTTACATATTTAACATATAATTACTATGGGGAGAAGGGTGGGGAGTTGAAAAAAAGTCTGAAAGCACGCGCCACGACAGGCAACGACACGCGATTGCAGTGGCCTGACCTCAAGAGAAAGGCTGTAAAAAAATCCCGTGCGCCCGTGCGACGCAAATGGGAAACCCCCGAACCGGCAATTTTCCGAGTTTAAAGTCATCAAGAGAGAAGAACGTGGGGAGAGGTGCCTGTGAGGCTCGTGTACCCCGAACTGTAGCCGAATGCAGTGCGTAACCTTGCAACACCGCAGAGTGGCATCCACCCAAACTGAACTCTGGTGTGCGTGGGGAGCGAAGGGCCTGCGAACAGGGTAGACATGTGGGACAGACGGCCCTCAAACTTTCTAAGAACCAACCCCCCCCCCCCTCCCACCCCCCAATCCCCACCACGTCATGACGCAGCATGTAGCTGGTGTTTCGATGATAATAATCAAGATCCACTGGCCCCAACTTGGAAACTGGCGAACGCAAGAACGACTCCTTCCTTCAAACTCCCCGACAGAGATAGCGAAGACCGCAACTATCGAGAAGAGTAGCAAACCTCGAGAAACACAGAGAGCGAGACGCCCGGCAATGTTTAAACCAATTTTAGTTAAAGCAGATCGAGCTAAAGACTCGGTCGGATTCAGTATATAAGATTAGTAGGTATTCATTCACTAACGGCCCAGGGGTTGAATAAGGTGGTCGGGGACAACGAACTATAATCGCACCGAGGCGAAAACATGGCTTGAGAAATTACCTGGAATGCCCTGTGGAAGCAAGGATCTGACTCAGCCAATCTACATGGAGAAAAATAGAGGTAGGCGCCGGTATGCCCGGATAAAGCCAGAAAACGTAATCCATGCTAGGAGGAAAGGAATTCGTACCACCACTGTAGATCTAGCTGAAATTCTCCGTTCAGGCGTATCAGGTTATCTCTCCGCCAAAAGCAGCAAGCAGGTTAATCATGCGCCTGAGAAAGGTACGAACGCGCCACATAACCTTTGCGGAGCTGCCAGTTTGTCTGCAGGAAAGCGAGCTATCTAAACTGCCGAATCAAACTTAATTCCAAAAACTACCAAACACGTGGAGGAACCAAGGCATTTGCTCAGATGAACAGGAAGACCAACGAACGGCAAACTGCTATCGCTGGAGACAAATTCCTAGCACGTTGGACTGACTGAGGAGGTCCCACCGTGATGAAGACATCCAATCACTGCATGAGATCTGAGAGATTGTTCTTATTCAAAAGATTCGACTCCGCCATATCTGCGACTGAAATAGAAATAACGTGACCAGAGCGAAGACTGAAAGGTAAGGCGAAGCCTATGAATATTGGTCACGCCATTTCGCACCAAGGAGGAGCCTGTCAACAGGATGCATCCCGATGCACTGCGATGTTTTGATGAGCAGCTTAACTTTATGCTTAGCCAACAGACCACCAGAGCCATCAACCTTGATGTAATGCATAGAAAACTCTTCTGGATTAATGCCGTTATTTACACCTGCGCCCTTGCCATTTTGCCCGGCTGTCCCTTTTTTGGTATGACCCCTAAGCTGCTTATATGCAAATTAGCGAGGCGAGAGAAATGGGCCTGGCACCCGACGCTGACTTTTCTGGTGAGTTAAAAACTCGTCTATAACTATAGGATGCTGGACAGCTGAAAGTTTAACCTGTTTCGCCATTTAAGTTTGTGGGTACGCTGAAATCCCAGCCCAAAGCCCTACAACAGACGAGTTGGCAGCTAATGGTCAGGATTCCCAACTTACGCGCGAGAGAATTCGGCCGCATTGAAAGAGTACACCTCGGAAACTGGATAAAAAACAAAAGGGACTAAAACGAGGGAAGCAAATAAAGACCAACTCATAAAGAAAATAATATATAGATTTAGCCAGGGCTAAAAGCGAAGCTCCCATTAATAAAGTTATAATTTAAATCAAACAATAAACTTGTAATCCACAAATCAGTCAACTTAAGGGCACATTCATGTGACTTTTGAGGGAGAGGCTAAGTGATTTTAGAGTGAAACATCTTACATCGAGTTGATAGCCTTATATGTACACCCAAAAACTGGCGATCATCTTCAATCACATTCAAGAGCCATAATGGCTTTTGATCACAGTAGATTAAGCCTGGAAAACAAATTCTTGGAAAACAAATCAGGCCGAATTTTTTGCGTTCGACACGTTTACTTTACAACATCTTGCCAACAAATATGGGGGTGTGTAAACCAACCTTTTATGCTTTTTATTCATCACATCTGAGGTGCAACAGTACTATTTATCATATAGACCTCGGACAGAATACGGTATTTCACAATTTTTTAACACAAATTGCACTTAGTCAATATTCAGGCTTTTAACGAAACAGTTAAAAAAATTTCCAAAATCATCTATACGGCTACCGGTACTCACTTTTGACAAGCGCCAAATTTGCAGTTCGAGCTGTGCTCGAGTGTTGGAATGAACGTTAATAAAGCTACGCGTTTATAACGATGTGAAATCTTAAAAAGCGTTTGATGCGCGCACCATCCGAAATCGGTTCCGACTTTGACAAGCGACGCATTTCTCAACCAAAACCCAATAAACAAATCAGCCATGAATAACAGAAGACTCTTAATAGCACTTGTATTTCATTTTGTATATCACGTGGACAAAGACAGTTAAAAACATCACAAGTTGACACTAAACTCTGTCAGCTTCAGCTGTCAAAGTAAACAAGTTTCAGGTCGGTCGGTGTACGGTCAGTTGATTACCAAATTTTTCCGGGATGGGTAGAATTACTTAGCTATGGGGCTCCGCCTACGCGGGTGCGCGAAGCAGCGCGTGCAGCTCTGCTATAACAACTCAACCATAACATTTTTATAAAATAACAGTATGAACCGTAAGGTTTATCCTGTTAAGCACAGTGCGATTTGTTCGAAGATGTTGAGCTGGAGGATTCGGGTGAAGTCGCACGCAACTTTCCATCATCCTTGCTGGATTTATTGGAACTCTGAGGGTGGACCAATACACGATGTACTCCCGAACAAAGGCTGCAACGGAGGGCGAAACAACACACAGAATAAGGAGCCTGTTCTAAGACTTGTAGCACTCAACGAGGGAAAACAACGAGCCTGGAGGTTCTAAACGAACCAAAGACTGAGCCAAGGGCCAGTGAACAGCAAGCCTCGGCTCAGTCGTTGAGGTCGACGTATTTCCCAAAGATGATTTGAGCGACCATTTTCCCTGCGACCGGAGAAAAACCAAGTCCAATAACAAACGGCGGATCCGAAAGCCCCGACGTGGATAGGCTAGCAGCGCTCGACCCGAACAAAGCGAGAGCCTTCGGCGCCAACAATTCGAATGGCGTGGGACGCCTCCAAAGTCACTACTAGTTGTGGAAGACGACGAAGCTTGCTTGGATTGAGATACAAATGGGACGCCCGAACGAACTCGTTCCGCAGTCAAGGATTCCTGCATCCTCTGCGGGATGAGGACTACTGGCTTCTTTAAATCATATCTGCTGCAGAAGGTGATGCACCGGCGTCGAAGCAGGAGTGGAAGCCACTCTCATGGATGTCTGGCTCCGAGGACGCCGAATCAGTGGAGACCACATGAAACAACGCCGATTCAAAGATGTTGTTTGTAGAACGAGAAGTCGTCATCTTCCCAAAAGGACGATCAAGAAACGCGAAAAGCAGAAAAAACCACTTTGCAAGCACGAGCCACGACAGGTAACGACATCTTATTACAAAAGCCTGACCTCAAGCGAAACGCTGTTAAAAACCAATAAAGACCTGCGAAGCAAATAGGACGAGAGACTGCTAGTCAGCTATTAAGATTATTAAACAGTGCGTTTGACTGACCATGTTCTGGAGTAAAAATACATAGAATAACCCGGAATATTCGTTAGATTTACCTGTCATGCAAGTCCAATTCTGCAATGAGCGAGATATTTTCCAAACATTCCGTAGGGACATGAATGCTTGGATTTTAACCGAAAAATGGCGTCATTTTCCTTGCGTCGCGCCATTTTTTAAGGACAAGAAAAAATGGCGGAGTCCGTGGGTGACAATAGAGGGTTTTTACATGACGCCACGTCCGGCATATCGGTGTCCCAAAAAAAGTGAATCGGCGGCTATGATTGTGTCCCAAATCAATCCTGTGGAACGTTGTTAATTGACGTCATTGTTGTGCTAAATAAACAAACTCGTGGGTCTTTTCTTACAACAAAAAAATCTTTTTATTGATGAAAACTGTTCATTCTGAAATATTCCAAGGTGTATTCCTATTTTTAAATACGGTCAATCGGATACACCCTCATTAGAGCGTTTTCACATCACGGTGGTTATAAGTGGTGTTAAAAAACAATGAAACAGGCTTACGTTGACGTCCTAAACGAAGTTAAATTATATTGCCAAATAAACGCTTTCTTTTGTTCGAATAAATTCTCATACATGCTGTCCACGTGAGTGAAAACCTTCTTTTTTGAGGTAAAATGCATATTCTACTTTATTTCCTCTTTTGGACTGAGAGTCGAAGCGTTTCTCGTAGTTAGCGAAAGCCACTCACATGTCCAATACTCACCACTTGTTCAAGTCGAAAAATCTAACATTCAAGTGGTACGATTTGTTAAGTTGTGCGATTGGTTCAAGTGGTGAATGTGATACGTTTGAGTGAACAGTAAAAACATGCCGGATAATGTTTGGTTTTGATTTGCGTCTGAGTCAATGGTTTAGAAGGAGGTGAGTAGTATAGCAGGGTCTGGGTTTTCCCTTTTAGAAGTGGAATCTTATTTGTGTGAAGAAGAACTTTGAATTTATGAATTGGCTTCTTAGTATCAGCGAAGTATTAGCTACTGTTGGAAAGATCGATCGAAGGTAAAAAATCTCCTGCTCTAACGCGGCGGTCTGTGTAAGTTTCACCTGATAGGAGGTCAGATTAAGAGTAATAAATGTTCCAAACGCACGTGAACGGATGGCGTTCTATGCTTTTCTTTAATTCTTTGAAGTCAAGAATGCTGGCTAATTTAGTGCCGCGAATTGTATCAAAGGAACCTGGAGATTACAATTGCAGACACCTTTGTTTGCCCGCAATTGCGTGATGTTTTAATTTTTTTACTCCCACTGTCAGCTTTTGGGATATTTTGTGTGGTTTTTGTCTTAGAATTTCATAGGAGAAAAAATAATTGGAAAAGCAATTAATTAAATCAGCCATTAAACGCTTTTTCGAGGTTCTGTCCGCCAATCAAAAACCAAGCTAGTTGTACAAAGCGTAACATAAAAGAAGATAAAAAAGAATATTGTGAAGTAAACATTTTTTTTTTTTGCACAGGTGTGTCATTAATATGGAAACCACCTAAGGTCTATTGTTTCAAATAAACGATCAGTCTCCGGGCGCTCCGCCTTTTGGCTTGGCTAAATTTGTGTATTTCGTTTACGTTTTCAGACTTTAAAATTACCTTTAAAAATACCCAGTGAAGGCAAAGCGAAACCAACAACGAACGTTCTTCAAACAGCATGAAGAATAGATTGTTTCTACATAACGTCACGACGGTCATATTGGTGTACAAAACAATGAAAGGGCGGCCATGTTGGTTTTCCAAAAAAGTCCTGTGGGATTGAATTCTTTTCTCATGTACAAACACTCTTTGTACCAAGAAATTTGCATAGTTGCCGACCAAGTGAGTGGAAACAATCTATAGATCAATGCAAGCGAGTTGGCAGGCAAGGACATATAACAGTCTTCATCAAAGACACTTTTAAATTTCCGTGTACTAGCGTGATAACTTTTTCCAAAACCTTACTTTTAGAAGATTTCATTGATACCTACTCTTCCGTTGCATTTTTAAGCATCACTAGCTATCGCCGGCACTCTCCCTGTTTACTAACGTACAATCCTGCACTTCGCAAAGGCTTTCGACTCCGTTGAGCACAACATCCTTCTCGCCAAGCTGAGAGCATACGGTGTCCGGACAATTTTTATCCTGGTTCAAAAACTACCTGAGTGTTGTGAACTATCAAGAACTACCATCAACCACGACACGGGTCCAACGTGTTGTGTTTGATGGCGCAGCCTCGCAATGGGCCCCTGTTACGTCTGGTGTTCAGCAGGGAAGTCTTCTTGGACCACTACTCTTTACAATTTTCTTTAATGATCTCCCGAATGCGTCCGAAGGAATCGTTACGACTGCTCTCTACGTAGATGACACAAAAATATTGAACTGCATAGGTTCGGAAGAAGATTGCAAGACATTACAGACCACTCTTTCAAGGGTGGAACATTGGAGTAAAGAAAACAACTTTTGCTTCAATGCGTCCCAATGCAAAACACTAAGCGTTGGGAGAAAGAAGAAGCCCTTGTGTTACAGTTACAACCTTGATGGCGTACAGCTTGAGCAAGTTATAGAGGGAAAAGATCTCTGAGTCACCATCACTAACTCCCTCTCTTGGGACACCAAGAGAGGGTTCTATACTCTGGTACCAAGCCATCGGTTCTTGTCGACAGTGAAGCGTCAGGTGAATTTGAAGTCAAAACAGGTGTCCTGCGAGGAGACAACTAAGCTTCCTTCCTATTTGTCACTGTTTTGGACTGGGTACTCCGCAAATGTGAAAATAAAGAACTAGGCTTCACTATGGTCCCTCGGCGATCAAGGCGACATCCTGCGGAGGAGATCAGCGACCTTGACCTTGACCGATGACATCGTGGAACTGGAAGAATCTTTAGAAAAAGCCCAAATTCTATTGGATTTGCTCTGCCTGACGGCCGAGGAAGTCGGTCTATGCATTGACACTACAAAGACCAAACTTATTACTTGCAGTATTCCACACTCAAGTCTTCAGCTAGATGGAGAAGATATCGAGAACGACGAAGATTTTCAATTTCTCGGTTCGTACATTTTGTCGACCGGGGAACACTTGCCTGAAAGGGGAAACATGAAGTGCGGTTTGGAAATTGGATCGTGTTTGGAAGTCTCCTGCATCACTCCAACAAAAGTTTCAACTTTTCAAAGCGTCAGCTTTAACTGTGCTTCTATATGGCTGTGAGTATTGGGTCCTAACATCTGACCTCTGTCGTCAACTTGATTCCTTCCAAACTTCTTGTATTAGAATCATACTTGGCGTTTTTCGTACGTACCATGTTAGCAACGAGGAAGTCTATGATAGAACGGGAACAGTCCCCTTTTTCCAATCAGTTTAAGCCAGACAGATAACATTTCTGGACCAATTTTCTTCGGCGCCCCTAGGGGGACCTTATTTCTCTAAATACAATCTGTACCACCCGACACATGGTAGACCAAGTCCTGGTGGATGTAAAATTCTATTCCACGAATATGCTGCAAAGCTAATCAATCCAGAAAATCCCTCCCTTCTTCACGAAATTCGTACTTTGGCACCGGACGGCAAAGGTTAGAAGCGCATGGAGATCGACTGTGGGAACCACTGGGAACCCCCATGAGCGCCTCAGCCGAGCAGAGAGAGACAACCATAACATCGTCGCTAAGACAAACAAGCTCGTCGGACTTCTGAAGAGGACCTGTCCTCTCATAACGGACTTCAATGTGAGGCGGACACTCTACCTGTCTCTGGCGAAGTCCCAGTTGAGCTACGCGACTCAAGAGTGGTCCCCAAACCAGTATTCGTTGAAGGCGAATAACGAGCATGTTCAAAGGCGAGCCGCGTAATGGATTCTTCAGACCAGGGTGGACGAAATGTCGTATTAGGAAAGACTTGTCACGCTGAACCTGCTGCCTCTTGCTTTCGACAAAGAACTTAAGGATCCATTCTTTTCTCCAAATGCCTTTTTGGCTTTGATGACATCAATGTCCTAGAACATACGTCTTTTATTTCTCACGGTCGTGCAAATTAATTCTTTCAATCTTAAAACTTCTCTTTGCAGAACCAGAGCTTTCAAGGCCTCCTATTTTAATCGTATTACTAACTTATCAAATTTTATCTGTTCGCTTAGGTCCCCTAGTAGTTTCTCTAGTCCGCAATCTTTTAAGCAGTTTGTTTACAAAATTATGTTCACCACTCTAGTACTAGTTGTTATTTCTTAATCATATGTCTGCTTGTTAATTTATGATTGCAGTTTTGCCCCAATAAAGCGTCAAAAAAAGTTCTTGGGACAGTGATGTCATATTCGTAATCCTCTATGCGCTCATGTAAGAGTGATATTTTTTTTTTGCACAAAACCTTGCATTTTAAACCCTCCCAACTGTCCTCCCCTTCCCCCGCACATTATACAACGATGAAACTTGGGAAAAATTCTGGATACACGCGTCAAAAGTTTTCCGTGGGATAGGGGCGGGATTGGACATGTGTAACTTAAAAAAGCCTCCAAAATGCAAATTTTTCCTAAGACTTCCGTCCATGACTGTACCTCACACGGGAAGGGAGGCCTACAGGGTGGTGGGCCAGCCTGCTAGTCAGCGGACTGGATCGGACATTCCAAGGTCATTGTGCTCTATCCACACGCTATCCAGGCAAATGTATAACAAGTCACTACCACATCCTAGGTCACCACTAATTTATTTAGCTTTAGCTTATTACACTAGTTCCTCCTTAGTAGCACTTTCTTGATGAATACACAGTTCACTATCTTATATACTTCCTTATTTTTACCTAAAATGCATCTTATTGATAGCTTAAAAAGTGGTACAATTCTTTCCTGGATACAATGAGAAAATAAGTACTAATTGTGGCTCAGTGTAAAATGCTAATTTAAAAATATTATGTTGATTAGGTAGATTAACATTTTCAAAATTGACATATTTGCCAACTTTTCGACCAAATGGCTACAAGTAATTTACTGCTTGCCAACCATGCAAAATTCTAGACTATACAATAAGCTAGATCATACCGAGCACACCTAATTGAAAAAACTGCAGTAATCTGATGAAACCTTTCAAAAAAAAAAAAAAATTTTTTGTGCTCAAGGAAGAATGTTTCCATATCACCCAAGCACGTCGCACTCTAGGCCTCAGAGGATTCCCATATACAGTGGAGCCCCGCCATACGACCACCCCGTTATTACAACCATACTATTTCGACCCAAACGAAATAATAACTGGGTCATTTTATTATTTTGAAGACCCCGTCAATGCGACCACCTCGTTATTAAGACCAGGATTTCATGGCTCAACAGTGGTCTCATTAACGGGCTTCCACTATAAAAGGGATAAGAAATACTGGTTTCCTCCTACAGGGGTTTACATTTCAGATTTTGGTATCACCTAAAATCATATGACTCATTTTATACCGGTATTATTTAGGCTATTGCGTGAAGATGAAATAGAAAGTAGAAGAGGAAAATGAGAAAGAGAGGAAAGGAAAAAAAGGCAAGGACTAACTTTACTTTTCCCACCCCACCACCCCCGCACATCTGGGAAAAAAACGTGATCCATTTCCGATATAGCGAGTGCTTCGGGAGGAATCCGGGGACATTCACCTCAAACATACTTTCACCTATCTTTACTGTCAAAAGTGTAACCGTTTTTTTTCTGTCGTGAATTAGTCACAACCCATGCCAGAAATCGACCCATCGACAGATCGACCTACCGTTATTTCCTTTAAAATATTATCGCAAAACAAACAATAACAAAACTTTGGTTCCTCTTTTTGTCGTCATGATCTCTGTACCTACTCTTTTTCTTTAAATCTTTGTATCGTAGTAGTCTATTTGCTGGATAACTTCATATAGAGAAAAAATAACCAAGCGAGTCAAATAAAAATAGGAGTATGTCATTTTATAAGAACAACATTTGACTTCACGCCATTATCACATTACTAAACGGCTACAAATAAAAAAACTCACCACCATGCAAAAATGCACATCTGTTAAAAGAATAATTTGATCGCATAAAACCTTCAAAACTGAAGGAGCTATGCTCTAGGGCAACTGCTTCCATTTAATCCAAGCACACTTTACTTTGATGATTTTTCTATAATAGCTGGCGTTAAAATGAACAGTTAGTCTTCTAAAAACGCCTTTAATTTTAAAGTTTTGACGAGTAGCTTCTGAATCACTTTTGAGTTTTGTCTTCTTTCTATGACTCCTAAAAATGACCAGTACAGTCGACTCTCTCTTAACGGACACCTCTCGTCAAACGGAAACCTAAAGTTAGTCCCTGCCTTTCGTTACTCTCTACTTTTGACTCTGCATAAGACTTACACTCAGTGCCCGATCTTAAGCTGTCCGTGTTAGAGAGAGTTAGCTGTTTTGAAAACAGGGAAAATTAGCAATATTCCTACTCAGCCTTATGCACCCAGTTCGTAAAATAACTTGATAGCTAATTTCAGGGTACTATTATTGATCGACGTTCTTAAAAACCCATTGGGTCCTAGAAGGCCTAAACAACTACCTCGCTCTAGTAGCGTTCCATGCCATTTTTACCATGTGTGATCTCATGTCTCCGACACAGATGACTCAGAGAGCTTGTGATGAACATTTCCTATATACGTCACGTAGACGTATTTTCCTCTTTCTTCAGGGATGACAAATTTCATCTTCACGTTGCACTCTTCACGCTTGCATTCCCCAGTTCCTCTGAAGAATGGTGCTGAATGCATTTTACGGGAGTTCTCTGTGCGCACGTGGTTGTTTGTGAAGCGTACACTGCACCAACGATTGCTCTTTCTTACTCCACGCTTAAATATAGTGGTCCAGGCACCACCCAACAAACGGCCTCCTCTTGGGAACTCGTTGATATCCATGAGTTCCCAATCCTTTCTAGTCAGCTTGAATTTTTTTATCTCACCATTGATGTCAACACGGAGGAAACGCTCATCTAAGTCGGTGTCGTTACGGGCGTTGTCCTATCACAGCAGGAAAAAGGAAACTTGGTCAAACATGAGAAGCCATAAGAACGGAAGAGATCCCGCTAATGACATACGGCGGTTGGTAATGTAAAGTCACGCTTTAACAACACCACGCGGCTTCATAGGTTTGTGACCAGAAAGGAATTATCAGATTGTCATCATCCCTTCAAATAAATAAAAATAGTCCCAAAGCTTGAAGTAGTTAATATACGAAGGAAGAAAACAGAATACGTAAGGCTTGAACCCTCATCGCTTGATTTACAATACACATTTTC
Source organism: Porites rus (assembly GCA_964035705.1). Taxonomy (NCBI): domain Eukaryota; kingdom Metazoa; phylum Cnidaria; class Anthozoa; order Scleractinia; family Poritidae; genus Porites; species Porites rus. The sequence continues at coordinate 29,295,530 of OZ037996.1, forward strand.
TCTCTTTTCTCAAAATATTCTCTAAATAAATGGTTGTATATCAGGTTTGTTACGTCGTGTGATACTCACGATGCGTTCAACCTGATTTTGGGGTACCTTTTCTAGTCATTGCCCTTCATGCAGCTTCAATCGGCTTACCGAACTGGTGCAGAAAGGTTTAGTACGAGTATTCAGGCCCATAGCTAGTAGCTATCTATTGGTATCAGTTAAACGCTGTCATATCCATCTAAGTACATGGCAGGTAGAGTAGAGGCTGCTCAGAAAATAGGGCGTGCGCCAAACCGAGGTTCAACCCTTATCTCCCTGTTATACTCAAATATAAATTAAATACTCTCAAATCGATCGGCCTTTGGTTGCGTGTATTCGAGATACGTTGGAAAACACTTGCAAAATACCTAAACGGCACTTTTTTTATTACAGTCTTATTAACACCCCTCCAGCCTGAAAGACAGATCCCCTTTGGAGTATAACATCCCTGTACAGTTGTGATGCACATCGATGGGAAGGTACACACGAGATTATCGTTCGGCACAAATTTCCAGTTCTTCAGTCATTTAATTTTTTCACTCCTTTTACCGCTCTCTTACAAGCAAATACATCGAAGATACTTGAGAAGCAACAATGTTTGTGCTACCGCATCAAAAGAAAAACTAGAAAACAGAATCTGCGCGAAAAACCTCGACGCGAAGCTCAAAATTTGTGACCGACCGAACCACGCAATATGAAGTCATATGCTACCAAGATAAAGAAAATGTATTATCATAATTATAAACGACGGGAAAAGACACGACATAGTGGCCCCTTACGCAGTTTGTTTGTTTAATTTAATGTCTATTCAACTCTACAGTCAATGATCGCTCATCATTCTTAACTGTCTCCGGTAGGCATATCTTAGTTAATTGTCGTTGAAACACGTCGCCTGCTGTCTTGACACGGGCAGATCGTACTTCTCCGTCTTCACCATGAAACATTTCTATCACCCGTTCCATGGGCCATCTATTACGCAACATGTTATCTTCTGCTATAAGTACCAGGTCCTCAATCCGCACATACTCTCATGTCCACCTCTTGTAGTAGTGATCCGCAAGGAACTGCACCTTTCTCCATCGCTTCCTGAAAAACGAATCCTCTTTTACAAATTCTCTAGGTAGAATTTGAGTGGCTCTCTGAAGAAGAAAATAGTTGGGTTTCAGCGCTGAACAATTATCAGTATCATCTGAAGCAGCTATTATGGGGCGGTTATTAACTATGGACTCCATTTCAGCTAACAGCTACCAGGGTCCTAAGTTCAATGTCATTAAGAAGCCCATCTGCAACTGCGCTCTTTAGATGCCTCGTCGTAATCTATATAAGACGTTCCAAAACTCCGGAAATACCCTTGATACCCCTCTGCAACTGAATCTCGACCTTTTCTACGTTTCAACGCCCAATAGACTCTTTCAACTCTCTGTTGGCTCCTACAGAATTAATGCCCCTGTCAGACCACATCTCTTTAGGCGGTCCCCTTCCACTTATAAGTTGACGGAGAATCATAATGAAATCATTGTTTCGAGTGATGGCGTCACTTCCAAATACATAGGGTGAGTCGTGAGACACGTGAACAAACATCCCCATCTTTTCGCGGTTCTGCGGCCCGACTTAACCGTTAGTGGTCCAAACAAGTCAAAGCTAGTAAAAGTAAATGGAGGGGGTTACGCCTCTTGCCTCGCTCTTGGTACCGACCTCATAAACTGCTCCAAGGGTTTAGCATATATTCTTCGGCACCTGATGCAGCTTCTAATTGTCCTCTTTACTAGACCTCTTCTACGAATGTTCCAGAACATTCCTTGCAGTTATCACAACGTTTGTCCTCTTCCACTATGAGCAGCAGACTCATGATAGTGACGAACAATCAACTGGGTGACCTGATAGCGCTTTGGAAGAACCATTGGGTGTTTCTCATCCTGTGAGAGTACCAGAGTTTTCTTTTATCGTCCACCTACTCGTACGACTTCACCCACAAATACTGGTCTCAGAATTGATAGCTTGCAGGATTTCTTGCCTTCCTTATTCTGCTCCACTTCCTCCACACAGCGAAAAATAACTTGAGTTGACTGATTAAGGTCCTCTAAAAACAATAGTTCGCTAGAATGGGCAACCCGACTGACAAAATCGTACTATCCACGCTACCTGGCGTTGCAGGGTTAGCCATGAGCTGCAGCTCTCTGTGAGCCCCCTTAAACCTGCATGGCTATATATCTTCTGACGCATCGTTATTCTCACTGCACTCGTAGGATGACAGTTAAAACGTTGTATTCCAACACTAATCAGGTGAACATTTGCTAAAATCCGCAACTTCGGGTGGCTGGCCAGCAACCCCTCTGCCCCCCAAAGGAAGTCAGGTCTTCTCCACCGTTGATGATGACAAGAACGTTTCTGAGGTTTTAAGCCACTTGATACATCACCCGCAGTGTTAACGGTTATCGCTTCATTTTTTTGCAGCCACACGGTTTGCAACGTAGGTTTGAAATCGGTTAAATTCATTATTAATTATAACATACTGCAACCTCGTCTGGGAATCCGACCATAATGTAGCTTTGCTAATCTTGTAAGTCAGCTCATCTACAAGCACTCTGTACATCTCCACAGAGAATGTGACTGCTTGCAACTCACGCCTTGGAGTCGAAATTGGTCTCACTGGCGAACTGCTTAAACTTCCGATTAGAAAAGAACACCTAACAGTTCCACAGGCATAAACAAATCTGAGAAAGGAGCACATGCAGTAACCATCTTCTGAAGCATCAAAAGATAGAATAAGGGATATGTCGACTACTGTACTATCGATCAGGTGGTATCGCGGTACTTGAAATTGTGATAAGACAGTCAACACGCACTTCCACAGGCTTTGTAAATCTTCAGGTATCAGATCGTTCCATTCCAGATGTAGGTTCCGCAGCCTTTGCAATGTCTTCTTATAGGTATCAGATCGTCCCATTCCATATGTAGCTTCCGCAGTCTTTGCAATACCTTCTTAGCTTCTAGGACAACCTGGCAAACAAATCCCATGGGATAATACAGCGATCCGCATAGCATAGACAAAAGTTTGCTCAACTGGGCGAGTCTGTGGTACCAAAGATATGACTAGTCATCAGAAATTTCGATGACCTCTCAAGGCCACGGTCCTTCCACCAATGGAGTCTCAAAGCATCAGAGTTTTCTGGGGGTACTTTGACTTGATTGAACATTCCCTCTATGTCAGCTACTAGTGCTACTGGATATTGTCTGAACCACAGCAAAATACCAAGCAAACTGTTAGGTAAGTCGGGACCCTGGAGCAACTGGTTGTTAGGAGAAAATCCATCGTGCAAAGAAGCGGCATCAAATACTACACGAATTTTGTCTTGCTTTTGGAGGTCAAACATACCATGATGTGGAAAATACCATGTCCTTTGGCTTCGGCGCACCGTGAAGGCACAAGTGTAATAACTGGACCCAAGTGTAATAAAGGTCCCATCTGTAATAACATTTGGACCCAAGCGTAATAAAAGTCCCATCCGTAATAACATTTTGAACCCAAGCGTAATAAAGGTCCTATCTGTAATAACATTTGGACCCAAGTGTAATAAAGGTCGAATTTGAAAAAGTTATCTTTATACTCAAACCGGTAATATATCAAAAAGTTAAAAATCACGGGACCTGCGGAAACCAACTCCTGCCATTTAATTTTATCTTCATGGCTTTCATGTCACTTTCAAACTGAATTTTACACCTAATAGTTTGGCGAGTAAAGTATTAGCTAAACGGCACTGGCCATTGAAAAATATGGCCATTACCACTTGAAAAGAAATTCTTATGTTATCTTTATTCGTTCAATCATCGATTTAAGGATATTCTCAATTTTTAAAGCCATGTAATTTGTATTAAGCAACAGCATATGCTTGATTTCACTAATGTATAAGAAAAAATTTTAAATTTAAGTTACTCCTTTTTAGTACAAGTACTGACAGTCATGAAATCCTATCAATAAAATTCAGTCGTGAGGGTGAAACACTGAAAATGACAAGAAGACAGGGGGTAAAAAATGATATAACAGATTCCACTGGGTTTAAAACTGTTTAGCCTGAAATTTTATAGAAGTGAACGTGAATGACATATTTATTTGTTCTGGAGCGATGAATTTTTTGAAAAGCACGTTTCATAGCCAGTTATAAATTTGTCAACACGTGAACCGCGAGCCATTTTTAGATTCGGTGGTATTTTTTCCTGTTCGTGTTTTTCTCGTTCTGTTTGGTCACATGAGCCCTGATGTCAGCCTTGTAAGTTAAGATACACTGTTGTGAGCATGTCTCATATTATCTCAGCTGGGACCATAGGTCAACATATTAGACCTTTATGATCTTTATTACACTTGGATCCAAATGTTATTACAGATAGGACCTTTATTACGCTTCAGTTCAAAATGTTATTACGGATGGGACTTTTATTACGCTTGGGTCCAAATGTTATTACAGATGGGACCTTTATTACACTTGGGTCCAGTTATTACACTTGTGCCTTCAACACACCGCCTCTTCTTCAGTCAGCTTTCTGGTATATCCTTTCTGAATGAGGTTCTCCATAAACTCTCTACACTACTGTGAAAGTTCTTATCACGCTTGCGTTTTCTCTTTAAAGACTGTAGTCTTGTTTCTGCCGTCTGCTTGTTGTTTGGCAGCCAAGGGGTATCACTCTTCCATAACATTCCAACTTGATAGTGTTCACCTACTACACGAACTGAGATTTCCACCCTTTTCAGTGCTTCCTGTTCTCAATTGACATTCCTTTCTTGGAACTCCCGTTGATGTCAATGTCTTCAAGCCTCAAATATTGTTTCATCTGCTGATCTGACCGCCCATCACCATACTTTACAAAACTCACGTTCTTCGCTTGGGAGCACAAAATGTTTGCAGCATCAACTGGTCCAAGCACAGACCAACTCAGGAAAGTGCGAGCAGCATACGGTTCTACTGATCCCTCTCTTCTGCGTTTTTCATGCACTTGGACTTCGGGAACGTGTTCTCCAATCAGCATGGTCACCTGTTCATCATCTACGTCAGCGATTTCGAGGTCCTTTAAATGAGGCCATTTAGACAAGTCTTTTGCTCTTGTTGTTGTGATGTTAAGTTTGTCTACAAATGCTAACGTTTTCAATTACTAGGATACGATTGTCCCGGCTATCAACAGCTTTCACTTGACGATTGGCTTGACCAACCTTAATTGAGGACTCGCCCGACGATGTGTATTCTGCCAAAGTGTCACAGTTGCTAACTTGAAAACCAAGTTATTAAAAATAGCCTTTACAGAAATGTCTCTTCACTTCCAGTGTCAAGTAGTGCTTACGTTGTAACATAAGTGTCCCTCTTCGCTCGTTATCTTAACTGGAAAAACTTGTAATGAAACCTTAGTCCTTGAGGTCGTGGAATACGTGGGACCTGGAGTTTCAATAGATGATGCTGTTACAGCATTCACACTAGCTTGCTCGCCAGTGTTCCCTCTTTATCCTCTGTTGGTTTGCGCAGTAAGGAATGGTGTGGTTTTTGACAATGTTTATATTTAAAAGTTGATTGGCACTTATTAACAAAGTGTCCCTTGCGTACCCAGTTTCAACACAGTCCCTTGTACCTCAGGAAGACTATTCTCTGCCGTACAGATTTGTTTATTTGCTCTACCTTGTGTGTAGACTTAATGCTATAACATTACTTTCTGCATGCTAGAATTCGGATCCTTATCTGATTTCGGTGAGTCACTATGTCCAACTTGCCCTGCCGTTGTCATTTTCTCGATCCCAGCCACCGCATTAAGACTCGGAGGTAATGGATGTCAACTGGCTTTTGGGTTCCTTCTTGGAAATAATTACTTCGTCTCTCCAACCCTTCCAAAGACTGGATCATTAGCTGCTTCAGCTCTCCTTTCAAAAAACTCCACTAGATCCTCAGGAGTTGGGAAACCTTTTCTTTCCCTAATTCTCAGAGCTTCATCGTTCCACTTAATCTGTAGCACTACAGGTAGCTTCACCCACGTTTTCGCCAGATTTGACATGTTCATTTCCGAAAGAGAGTTCAGTGACCTTAAAGTCCCATAAAATGTCCTTGAGCGGTCACCAAATTTCTGCAGCTCTTGTCCATCGTTTTATGATATGTTTGGCTCATCAAATAAAGCATCAACACATGCCTATGCCACAATATTCGCTTGTCCAAAACGTTGCTACAACATTTTTTGGGCCTTGCCCAGGCACTTCTTCAAAACCCAAAACAGCACCTCTAGCTCGGCTATCAAGAAATTGTAACAAACGCGTCATTTTCTGGGCTTCTGAAATGTTCTGGGTATCAACAATTTCATCAAAACTTGATTTAAATCTGGAGTATTCACAAGAATTACCAGAGACCTTGACTACATCCAAAGAAAGGAAACTATTTTCGTTATTGTTGAGTTTGTACTGGTTGTAAGCTTTGTCATCATAGTCCTAGTGGAAGGGGTCAGAAACGATACACTACCAGAATGAAAAAAAACTTGATTGGGCGGTAAAGCTTTATTTTTAAAGGGGATTGCTACCGGATTCAGACTACGCTCTTTAACATTGGGCTCGGACATGGCTGCTCCACCTGGGGTTGAGCTAAAGAATGAAACCTATGCGAATCTGTTTTCTCGGATAGTGGTGCCTGCAATTCTGTCTCCCCATCCTTTTTCTTGGGTTTATGTTCCGCATTCTCCAGCTTTCTGTATGCTTCCATTGACTCCTTAACTGTGGGTTTGGGTTTAATTTCTTTAAATTGCTCCACACAGTATAGGTCTTGCACACTATTTGCTCTGCTAATAGAACCCCCAAGGAAATCTTCCAGCTCCTCATAAAGTTAATTTTTGGTTTTAGTCAATTCCAAAGCATCCTCAGCTTCTGCGATTTGGTTTTCTATTTTTAATTTTCTTTCTTTTATCTCCTTGTTTTAGCTCTTTTCAATTGTTCCATCTTTTTCTCAGAAACAAAAATTCCTGTAATCTTGAATTTTTATGAGCAGCTGCAACTGACCTGGACACTAGACACTTCTGAACGGACAAAACAAATACTTCGAACATCATCCTCGCGCTCAGATAATGGTAGGTTGCATTATGTCATCATCCACCATATTATGTTCTGCCTTGGAAACATCTAAAATCCCTTCTTCAGAAGGTATGTATTGGTTTATTAAGTTAAGATATAAGTTGTAGTTTCTGTTGGATTCAGCATACCGATGCTCCTCATTTGTTCCTTCAGCACTCACGTGCAATGACTGGGTCAAATCATAGTAGACACGCAAATATCGTTTCCACTGATTATCCAAGCGGCGCGAGTCTTCGCCAACTTATGGAGAATTTGTAATCTGTCAAATACTCATCATCTTTGTTAATACGCCAAGATGACCAGTTTTTGATTTGTTTAATGCAGCACTTCTTTACAAGACAACCGAATTATCAGCAACTGTATTTAACTCCCTTCTGCTTTCAACAATGTTAATGCCACGCTTTGCTCGCTAGCTTTCTGCCATCTCGGGTTTATAAAACAACAAGTATACAAATGATATAAATGCAAATGAACCTCCAAACAGCATATATCTCTGCAAGTAACACTTGATTGAACAACGTTTTCTCACAAAATTTTGAAGAAATACGTGATGCACATCGATGAAAAGCGGGAAGATACACATGAGATTATCGCTGGGTACAAATTTCCAGTTCTTTCGGTCATTTAATTATTTCGCTCCTTTTTTTCCACTCTCTTACAAGCAAATACATCGAAGATAGTAAGAACTAGGAACAACAACTAACAAACTAGGAAACAATATACGCGAAAAAACTTCTACGCGAATCTCAAACTTTTAGGACCAACCGAACCATACAATCTGAAGTCACGTGCAACCGAGACAACGAAAATGTTTTATCATATTTTAAACGGCGGGAAAAAACACGACAATAGTAATTGCTGTGTTTTAGTGATTGGCGTTCGTAATTAATACATGGTTCGGTGTCACTAGAATTCTTCTTTGTGTTCCCGATTGTGTCTGGTTGGAGTAGACCGCCTTATTATTTCTGCTCTTCCCAATTTCCAAAAATCAAAGATGGCGGCGAGTGCGAGACCAGCAACCAGACGAAAAATTGGATTTAAAAGTTTGGTATCGGCTATGACTTAATCTTTGACGCGCGTCAAAGGTGCAGCCAAATTTAACCTATTTGCTTACTCCTTTGACCTTGGTAATTGCGAAGTGAAATACGTAACAACTTTGACTTCACCTTTGACGCGCGTCAAAAATAAACTCAAAGGTGTAGTGCATGGCTGTACCACACTTTTATATTGTGTCAAAGGTAACAGCAAATATTTAATTGATAATTTCTACGGCTCAAACACTCATATCGAAACTGGTAAAAGAAAATCTGTAATACTGTTTTAAGGAAATTAAACAAGCAGCTTTCATCCGCCCAAAAAATACGCCCGTATTGCAGCCTAAATTCGAATTTCGAATAGAATTAAGAGCACAACATGAAAGAAGTTCGAAGATAAAGTTTCATTCTCCAATATGAAAGCAAATCTTGATTATAACAACGATTCTTTTTTCCAAGACTACGACGGCCCGACGTTCTAAGTTTTTATCTGCTATTTTTTATGGGTTGTTTTTCCTATCCCTAATAAAAAACGGTTTTAAACAGTTTTCATGTGAGTGCAACAATAATAGTAAACAACTATCCTTCGACTTTTATTGAATAGTGAGAGATTTATAACGAGATAGGAAGCATTGAGCAAGAGCAGCAAGATCTGGATGTCGTCATTACTATAGTTTAAACATATTATCGCACACATTTTTGCGTACAAATCCTGAAGTGCATTAGACTTACCCGTCCACGCGGAATGGCGGTACCTGGAGTCCTCTTCCGTTTTTCAGCAGACTTTCGAAAGAATCAAAGAAACGGTTTTGTGCTTATAATGTAATGTAAGGCAAGGTCGCAGATGAGAAAGCAACAGAGCGTATCTCCTTTACATTTTACATGTATACGTCAACTGATTCAATGAAGGGTGCTTTGGGGATTGGGAATTGCGCACTAGGAAGCCATTCTCCATTTTCAGATGGACCGCAGTGCTAGAACCAGTTGCAAAAGTACTTGAGACACTGTACCGTATTTTGGCATAAATGGCCTGTCCATGATCTTGTGCTTGTGTTCCCCCCTCCACCCCTTATCAAAGTTACCAGCAATACAAGACCATACTCAAAACCCGTGGGAACAACTTTGAATGGGGGGGGAGGAGGGAGGTCAGTATTATATCTCACAGACCTGTGACCAGGGGCGATTTGAAGCAAGAAAGGTCGTTTTTTCGTGGGAGTGTCTCAACATGTTTGCAAATGGTTGTAGCTTGTTTACCCCCCAAAATTTTGCATAACTATTGTTTCCAATTTCTCCTGGGTGATATATAGATTTAGCCAGGGCTAAAAGCGAAGCTCCCGTTGATAAATTTATAATTTAAATCAAACAATAAACTTGTTATCCACAAATCAGTTAACTATAGGGCACATTCGTGTGACTTTTGTGGGAAAGGCTTAGTGATTTTAGAGAAAAATAATTTGACAGTCCAGGAGTCAAACAAGCCTATTCAGTTTTTCATCGAGTTAATAGTCTTATATTTACACCCAATAATAGCAATCATCTTCGATCTCAGTAGATAAGGCCTGGAAAACAAATTCTTCCCAAACAAAATAAGCCAGTCGCCCACCTACATCACCTTTATTTTATAAGGTTAATTCATAGTCCCTCCAACCACTCCGTTGGAGAGACTATGGATGATTGGACAGCCCCGAAATATAATTTTATGCAACACAAGTTGATCCTCGGTGGCAGCCAAGAAATTTACACGTTGCATTCCTCTGTGTAAAAGAGAGGCCAAGATAAGAAATCCGGCAGGATTTTTTGCGTTCGACAAGTTTACTTTACAAGTAAATCTTGGCGACAAATCTGGTGGCGTGTAAAACAGCCTTTTAAACAAACCTTTTATACATCACGTTTGAGGTAAAAAGTTCTAGGGGGCGCCGATTTTTTTATCATACAGACCTAGGACAGAATTTCGTTTTTTCCCTATTTAAACCTATAATTCTCCAGTTTTTCACAATTTTGCAAGACAAATTGCATTCATTCAATCAGTCCAGGACGATCGAAGCACGCGTTTCCTTTGCACAACAAATTACGGTCTAGAATTGACCACATTATAAAAAGTTTTCATGAAGAGAATTCCATAATGCAGGGACTGTTCAGTCAGGAAAATCTGCTCCTATGTGATATGCATGGTAATAAGTACATGTATGAGCTTTTAGTGAAAACGATCCAAAAAATTCCCAAAATCACCTATATACGGCCAGCCGGACGTGTTCTCACTTTGACAAGCACCAAACGTCCAGTGCCGGCTGTTAGCGTTTGAATGAATACTAATAGAGTAACGTTTCAACATGATAGAGAATTCATTATTTTTAGGTTTTATTTCTCTTTATTTATGGCTTTGTTATGTGTTATGTGTAGCGTTTGATATTTACGCGCGGCATTTTGAGTACTCAGGGAGTACTCCTGCACGCCATGTTTATGTACGACTGAAAACAAGCGGCGCAGCGATCAAAATTGCAAGAGAGACTACTAACAATCAATAAAATATACATAATTAAATGAGACATGTACAGAGGCAACAATTTTCGTTCACGAAGACAAGTATACGTAATTAGAGTAAAGTGTCTCTGAAAATCATGAGTCAGGTAAGCATAAACTTAAACCTTGCAGATTTATGTTTTAAGCAGGCTTCCCGGCGTTTGCTATTTTTCAAGATGAACTCGAGGCAAGAAAACAGCCAACATCATAACTAAATATTCTACGGAACGTTTTCTTTCCATTTGCGGTCAGAAAATGTCTAAAGGCCTTTTAAAGTTCTGTAAGCTTATATCAAACGTGATATCATTGTAGGTCAGATCATGGTCTCGTGCATAAACTAGCTGGCGGTATATAAACTACACTCGACTTTAGGAAACCTGAAAAAAGGAAACATCAAATACAATAATTTCTCAAGCTTACCGGTCGAGATGCAGTTCCTGAAGGCCATCAAGTAAGGCCAGAATCGCTTGAGCCTTCGAAACCCTCTTACGCATCAAGCAACGTGAAATACGAAAACGATGCGATCCGAAATTGGATTTCCGAGGTGGCGCATTTCTCAACCATAAACCCAATAAACAAACCAGCCATGAATTACAGAAGAATCTTGATAGCAGCTGTCAGCTGTATTTCATTTTGTACATCTAGTGGAAAAGGACAGTTAAAAACATGAAAAGATAGCGACACAAAACTCTGTCAGCTTCAGCTATCGGAAAATATATAAGTTTCCAGATGCTGTATAAAGTTTCCACATGAACTCACCTGTCAAATTTTGACCAATCAGAGCGTAAAAGTTGGACGAGGAGCATGACTAAAGCGCGACCAGGGTGAGAAAAATCAAAAGCACCTGTCTGTCTTCTTCCGAGGTCAGTTTGAAATCAAAATTTTAATAGTGCGGCTCATGAACACAACTTATTTCATATGCATTTCCAAAAAATTGAACTTGAGCCTGCGATCATATGAGCAAATTGTCAGCGGTTAATTTAAAAAAAACACTAGAACTCAGTGGGTCGATACCTGAGCCCGTGGTACGGTCAGGCGATACTGGTCAGGGGATACACTGTTTTGACAGTTGTCAGTTGATCACAACGTGGATTGCCACATGAATGTGCAATATCAGGCTGCAGGCTCCCAAACTAGCTAGAAAGTGTGAGATTAAACATTGGCATACCTGTGGTGCGGGAGGTCAGGCGGTCGGTGTACGGTCACGTGATTACCAAATTTTCTAGCATGGATAGATTTTCTAAGCTATGAGGCTCCACCAAAAATACTGAATTGATCCCGTGATCAAATAAAATATCAGCGGAAAACTTAAAAAGAATACGTGACCTCAATGGGTAGAAAAATGAGCCCGTGATACAGTCATATGATGACGGCCAGCGGATTCTCTAGTTTGTTAGCTGTCAATTGACCTTTTCTAGAATGTCAAATAGTCGAATAAAGGGACTGTCGACTGCGAGTATGAGAGAGACATTTCAGTCCGGCTTGTAGTGACGAAATGCGAGATCGTGTACCTGAGCCTACGCTGCTACGTCATGACCAAATTTTCTTGCATCCACAGGTTTCCAGTAGACCTTAGACCTTTTTACCGATACGGGGCCATATTGAATAAGTTATATTTAAGGAGTATTATGGGATGCCCAGGGGGCATGAGCACATTGCATAATTTTTTAATATCTAATACTAAGGGAGTACAACGGATCTTACTTCTGCCCCCTGGGCATCCCACAATACTCCTTAAATCGAATTAATTTAATATGGCCGCCGTATCGGTAAAAGGGTCTAGTTGTCTTAGAAAAGGGGCTCAGCCGCGCGTGCTTCGCGCGCGCGGAAGCTCCGCTATTACATTCGTCCCAAGAGAAATCGAAAACAATAGCTATGCAAAATTTTGAGGGGTAAACAAGGTGCATTAGGGCCTATGTGAAAATGGTGAATTGTTTGGTGGTCACTCAAGCAAATCATTGCAGTGAGTTCCGTATGACCAAATGAACCATTGGGCAAACACTGCACTAGAATAAAAAGAGAAAAAGAAAAAAGTACAGCTTGGAAATCTACTCAATCCAGACAATAACGGTCTTACCTAAGCTAAAAAAGCGAGACCTTAAACATCTTTATATTTTACACAATATTTACAAATGATATATCGTAATTGCCGTCAGTGACATAAGAAAAACGATTCATAAATAAACGCTGATTAAAAAATGCTAAACCGAATAAGGACGGTGATGTATGACATTTGTGAGAAATGTTAAGAGGCAGCAGAGGAAGAGGTAGACAGCAGCACTGGTAAGATTTCCTCTTCTCTCTTCGAAAACTAGTGTGGGGTTTTTTACGTCCCTTTGAGTTAACTGATGAAGGAAGGATGAAGAAGACAAAGCCAACGGCTTAACATTAGAGAGCTTAAGCAACGACGGTGACGGCTACAAAAACCAAAAAGTGAATTCGCGCTGCCTGAAACGCTATCGCGCTTATTCCATCTGGTTCAGTTCGTCAAATGTTGGCATTTTTTTTTTTTACAGTTAAATTCTAAAAGACTTTATCGAAGTTCAGGAAAGGAACAAGGAAGTCGTTTTTTGTTCACGTCCCCCACAATACATGAAATTAAGAAGTATCACGTCGTAGTCGTGGAGTGACGCCAAAAAAATGTACAAAAAAAGTGTGATGTAAGTGCGTGCGGAGTTATTATTTTGCTCATCTACTCCTATTGCTTTTTTGCCGTCCTCGTTGCTGTCACCGTCGTCGTTGCTTTAGCTCCCTATCAACCCTATGACGCGAACTTAGCTCCTGAACTGAGACAAGATCCTAAGCACCGTTTATATAGAGAAAAGTAGTCCCGGGAAAGAGCAGCACCCTCTCTGCCGCGTCAACCGTAGCAAGTACTGTTATGAGAAAAAAATTGGCCCATTAGCCTTAGCCAAGACTTGAGAACAGCATTCGCGCATGCTTTAATTTTCTGGCGTTGACCCAATTTTCCCGGGTGGGCGAGCCAGATTAAATGTTTATGTGCCACAGAGACGTTGGCCTGGCTAAGAGGGTGACCCAACATCGAGAAAGGGTGACCCAGTCAGGCGGGTCACCTATCTATCGGAGCCAACGTTTTGTTTCTCGTGTGAACATTTTGCCACGTTTTGTAAAGAAATGTAAGAAAAGTTAAACGGGGCCTTAAACACAGCCAGCATGATATTACCAGAATCTCGCCAAGGTTTGAACTTGAGCCTCCCACTCAGCAGAGGGGTGCTTTTTTGAACTGAGCGAACTGGGCTTCGTCAAGCAATTTACATGAACCTAATGCTTCTTGCCTTTCTCAAATTCACGTACCCTCAGGACTCCCCCTAAAAAACGAGAACCAAATGCTTACTGTCTTTCTCGTTTTCTTCACGTACCCTCAGGACTCTGCACAATAATACCATTATCACAGTTGCCTGTCATTTCTGATTAAAGCTGAAAAACAAGTAGTCTCTTTTTTGCTTACCACTTTGTTTACAGGTTTCCAACGAGGACTCTTTTTGGCGCGCTCCTCAAGATTTCCTTCACTCTGGAAGAAGAGGAAAAGACGTACAGATTTTACTACAGCCAAATCTTTACGGCTAAGGCTACATGAATACCCAAACGGTATTGCACTGGGGTGGCAAAAATTATGATCGTATTGAGAAGTTGTTCGCCTTATATAAGGGGTCCAAGACAGTATTGGATTCTGGATTCCACACCGTGGATTCCGGATTCTTTATCAGAGGGACTAGGATTCCGGATTTCACCAGCAAAAATTTCCGGAGTTCCGAATTCCACCAGCAAAAATTTCTCAGATTCGAGAATCCGGATTCCCTTACTTCGGGCCATGTTGTAATACGACCCTAATTCATTTTTAATTAGTTACCTGCATGGCAATCGGGAAATGTGTCACAGATGGTTCCCCGTGCTCTCTGGCGACTGGAACCATGATCACAGAAGGCCGATACTCATTTAAAGAAGGAAGTGGAGATGCGAGGTGGCAAACACACGGACAATTGGTGGGGCATTCCTGGCCATTATGGTCACTGTTACTATTATCAGTTGGTATTAGAAAACTGATCGCTTCTTCCTTAAGGCTGCTCAAGCTATTGAGTTCCTCTTCTGGAGCCTCTTCTTTAAGGGAAGTGAGCTCAGGTCTTAGCTCTGAAGAAACACTCATTGCGTCCTGCTCGAAAGCTGAAGATGGACTGGGGAGACTCATCTAAATTGAACCAAACAGTAATTAACATAGACATGTGTAGATTCATCTCTCCAGTAAATGTAAACATTAGAGCGAACTTTTAAGCACCCCCATCTGGATATACTTGACTCGATTTTAGGTATACAGGTGGCACTGAGAATTGAGAGTTAAATACCACGACCGTGGAAAAATTTACAACAGTGTTTAAGAACAGCTGACATAGACGAAATTGAAATTTAGGATATACTCATTCAGTGATCTTAGGTTTTTATGCAATCGGACTGGTGTGCTATCTCAGACTATTTTAAAAACCATTGTTCCAGGAGCGAGCGTTGGATTTGAAATGGTATATTGGCGATACAAGCTTCTCATATCCAACAAGCGTGAGTGGAATAATTGTTTTATCATTAACACCCAGAAAATATCGATGAACCTTCCAACTATACAACTCTATTTTGTTAAAGCAAACCAGAAACAAACAAGGGACTTCCGCTTCTTACATGTCACAAGCCGCGTACGTCAAAACTGTCACAAAACTGTCACAAAACTGTCAACAAAACTTTGTAGCGTTGAACACTTTCGAAACTCATCAGGATTCTAGGATTTTACTCTGCTGGACAGCTACAAATCGCAGACAATGTGAACAAAAAAACTTTTTGGTGAATTAGGATCTTTACAGTGTCCTTAGTGCAGTTACAAACTAAAATTCGCTCGGTCGCCGTTCAGCAAATCTTGTTTCTAAAAATGTCAGAAGAAGCCAGTAGATTTTGCCGAACGAGAAGAGAAGCTATATTTACACCTGGATTGAATGGAACGGGTCTATATCTTGTATTTTCAGCTACTTGCTGTTGGTTGAATTTTATTTTGTCCTAGAGAGGATAAAGGGGACAGAGAAGGCGTCCCCCATACACACCCTATTCCATAGGTAATTCGTCTCGAGTTATTTTTAACACGACAGATCTCAAGGGGGACTAGACAACAGCCAATCACATAGCGCGATTGTGTTCCGCGTGGATGACCCACGCTCAGAGGCACGCGTCCTTCACGAATTGACGCAGAACAAAATGGCGGAAGACGCGGAGAGCGATATTGCTATTCCTTTTGTCGACGAAAACGACTACAGAGAGATTTCTGCTAAAGCTGTGTCAGCGAAACGGAAATTAAAAAAGAATCGCCCTTCCTCTCTTGTATAGAGCTAACAGTACAGCAGGGAAATCCTTAACACACTGAATATTCTCTCAGGATCATTTATAATTTACAGTTTGAAGAGGGCAATTTCTGGTTTGATATTTATTCTTTTATTAGTCTTTTATTATTCAACAACAATAACACTTGGCGTCCCACTTGCTTTATTGTACAAACGACCGGTTACAATAGACCGGCGAAATTTCTCATTTTATTAAAGCACTGAGGTTACGACAACTTCGAGTTAAACTGATTTCACGAGTTGTCACGATTCCCTTTTCCCAGGTGAGCGCCGACTAATTTCGCTTCAATATTCAGGAATGCTCTCGATCTCTTTACGCTTTCATTGCCTTTCGCCCGACATGTCTTGCACGGCGTTTAGTCATGCGAAACCTCCACGAAACATCCACGCAGCGCGCGAGGTAACTTTATCCCGATTCTAAAAATAACTCGAGACGAACTACCTATGGAATAGGGTGTGTATGGGGGATGCCTTTTCTGTCCCCTATATCCTCTCTTGATTTTGTCGGATGAACATTTTGGCGAGTGGTTTTGCTATCAGGAAGAACCGACGTTCGTCTTCTTTCGTAGCTGGTCAAGGTATTTTTCAAAATTTATTATGTGTTTTTTCGGTGAATTGTCAAAGACAGTTCATTCCATACTATTTATACTTTGCGTCTTTCTTCGTGTTAGCCAAAAAAAATGCATTTTCTAGCGTTTAAATCATGAAAAATATTTTCTTCGGGCTCTATTCCTTCCTCTGCAAAGAAAAATTTTCAGTGCGCTTCTAATTTTAAACTGACACGTAAACTGACCATATTTGGAAAGCATGGTATATGAATTATTATTATCCATTCAAAATATTGAGCCGTTTCTGATTGGCTTAAAGCACACGCATTAATTTTTAAAGCGCTATGAAAGAGTAGCTGAATGGCGCTATACAAATAATAATAATTATTATTTATTAATTCACCATAATCAGCTACTGATGACCAAATTTGGAAGAATTTTGCGATTAATCAACCGATGACGTCAAAAGTGACTCTTTTTTGCAGGTTAATGCACGGTTAACCGAGAATGGGGACGAGGTTGAGTTGTTTTGGTTGTTAAAAAAAATGGCGGACATTTCACTCGTTTCAAGAGCAAGAACTACAGCTGGAACTAGGCGAAATAATAGCCAAAAAATGGCAAAAACAGCAAGAAGACAACTCCGAGGGCGACATCTGCTATTTGGAGAATATTTGCGCAGCTGGACAAACCTAAACGTACACTATCGAAGATGAACTTAACATCGATGCAGGTAATCATGTTTTAGCTATGTTTTTAAACTAGGAATTATTTTGAATAAATAATAAAGCAATTCATGAATTCGGCTTTCGTAGGATATCAAGAATTAAGCAGTTCTCGGTGGATAACACCCTCATCGATCTGCTCGCGAGATAAACGATGAGCGCCAGAGAAGGACACACACAACGTGAGTGGTAGCATCTGCCCAAGGGGGCTAAAATGTTTGTGCTTTGTTTTGATTTTATTTTTTGTTTTTCGTTTTTTTCGGCAGCTTTCGGAGAATTCCCATTGGCTCAAAGCATCCCCTGGATAATTTGGAAGTTCAGCCTTTCAGTGAAAAAGAAATGGGGGCAAATAGCAACAGAAAAATACTTCTAATTTCCTTTATTTTCTAACGATTGTAGGGGCCTGGGTTAGTGCGAAATAGAAATTCAGAGCAAAATTAGTCTAATTCTTTTTGTCTACAATTGGATGAATGGATGTTGTAAAGAGAATGAAGAAAATTATCAGAGAAATAAGATCTTTTTGAATAAAAGAAAAGGAAACCCGAATTAAAATTTAACCCTAGGATAGCGCTAATCCACTTTCGAGCAACTGGGCCCCACATCATAATAAGGAATTTTTGAAACACAGTGGAACCTGGGTATAAAGAGGGTCCAAGGGACTGGCAAAATTTGTTCGCTACAACTTAACGAAGGTTCGTTACATCGAGGTTCCTTTCCATATACTTCACTATTACAGAGGAACCTCGATATAACGAACCTCCATACAACGAAGTCCTCTGTAAAACGAACAATTTTCTTTACCCCAATAATGTTATTACATAAATACTGAGGAATTCTCACTAATCAGAGGAGAAAACGATGTTTTTCGCACGTGAAGAAAATGATACGTCCAATCAGAATCGCGAACGATGTTTTTTCACGAGTGAGAAAAATGAAACGTCCAATCAGAAGTCACAGAGGTGTGTGAGTTTCGCGCCAAAATTCCCGCCTTTTATAGGCGCTTCCATCTTGCAGCGCCCTCTCTTTGCGAGTGCTTCACAGACTTTCAACGAGAAAAGTTTATCTCGAAGAGTTTTTCTCGTAAAAAAGTGAAAAACATCTCGGAAACAGGAGTGGAATAGTTTCGTGTATTTCTCTGTAGATGAAGAGAAATTGTAGAGAGCCGGCTAAACAACAGAACAGAAGTGGAAAAACAGGACGAGACGTAAGTTTAAAGTGCTTTTTATCGGAGCAACTTTGTCTTCTATTTACGTATATTCAACTCGGCCATTTTACTTAAATTCATTCATTTGCAACTGTGCATTCAGAAGAAAAAGTTAACATTACTTGTAATTCTTGGATTACCTCATATCCTTACCCTCATTAATATTATTAACAAACGTTTTTACTAATAAGCTGATGCTTCGTTTTGTTTGTCATTTCGCGGTGTGTAGCGGTAAATTTTAGCATTTTGCAACCTCGTCCCCAGGGCGCTTTTCCCTGGCTTGGAGGTCGGGGAAACGAGGTTGAGCATTTTGGAAAGATTTGAGATAAACAGGCTGCAAAAATGATTTATGTCTCAGTATGTATATAGTAAACACAATACCATATGGAAAGTGCTTTGTCTGGTATATACGCACTTGTTGTTTTGGATAAGAAATCTCACTCGTTTGCTGCGCTCACTCGTCGCTTTCTGATACGTCAACAACTCGTGCGTAAATACCGTACGCCCGCACTTTCCACGAAGTTTTCTATATATATATATATATTGTTATTTCCATTATTATTAGAGCCATATAGATAATAGCAGAGCTCCATGTGCGCGCGTGCAGCCCCATACCTAAGAAAATGTGGTAATCTACCCATCCGAGAAATTTTGGTAATCACGTGACCGTACGTCCACCTGTCCGTCCGCACCACAGGCATACCAATGTAAAATAACTCAATAAACAGGTATGGCAACCCAAATGCAACTGGAGGTTTTTTTGGCGGGAAATTACATAGCCACCCGCGTCTTGTAAAGCAGAGACAACTCAAAAGAGTCAATAAAGACGAAAACGAAAAGCGAAAATTATTTCTGTATCCGTGCTGTCTAGAGTATTAAGCTTGGATTAATTGTCATGTCCATAAATTTACAAAATAGAGAAAGAGAAAGAAGGCGACAGGCCAGCAAAGCTCAACGAAAAAGAGAGCGAGAGATAAAAAACAGAGAAGACATTTTTTGTTGGAAGACTTGAAAATTTTGTAGTGGTAGTGAAAAAGTGAGAAATGCTAGCGGCCAACAAGGTGAAAATGAAGGGCAGTGGGAAAAAAAGTGAAGAAGAACACCTTCGACATTTCCTCCATAAAACGTGTAACTAGGAAGTTTCTGGAAGTTTCACGTTGTAGCCAAGCAAATAAACGGCAAAGAAATGTACAAAAAAAAGTGTGCTGCACGTGCAAAGTTGCTTTTGTGCTAATTAGACCTACTGTTTTTTTTTTTTCACCGTTCTCCGGCGTTGCCTTCGCCGCTTAGAATTGCACGATTTTATGTTTTGTTTGCGCAAACTATAAATATTATCGAGAGCTTCGCTTTTAGCCCTGGCTAAATCTATATAGTAATAGTAACTGCTGTGACCTGTGTAAATTCTCAGTCGTGTACATTTGTATATGGTTTTAGGTTTTAGGTAAAATCATTAATTATAGATTAGTGCCAGTACTTAGGAAAGTGTCCCCTATTAGCTAACTGGTAAGCTAAATTCATTGACAATAAATTAAAGTAATTATTATTATTATTATTATTATTATTATTATTATTATTATTATTATTATTATTATTATTATTATTATTATTACTACTATGATTATTATAATATGGAAATGAACCTCGATATAACGAAACCACGTTATAGCGAACAAATTATGCCAGTCCCTTGGCCATTCAGTATACTGTATTGGAGTAAAGAAAATTGTTCGTTATAGCGAGAAACCTCGTTGTATAGAGGTTCGTTATGTCGAGGTTCCTATATGCTCAAAGAAATGCAAAAAGATGCATCCGCCTCCTTAATTTCCTTCGTTTGCGTTCTATCCGCAAGAATTTCCTTTCCTCAAAGCTAAGAACCGCGTCTGAAATTGTATTGTCTAAGCGCAAGCCTAACCCACTCCCCGTTCACTTTAAAACATTCAAACACCGTTCCCCCCCCCCTCCTCCCGCCCGATCTTAGTTCCATATCAATTTTCGATTGCGTAGTTGTGACCTTTTGGTTTAAAATGATTGTCATAAACAAAGAGGGGAAAAAAGTCTAACCGGAATGAGATCTTGATAACTGAACGGACAGCTACACTCTAGCCCTTTTAAAAGTGGGCTAATCTAATCCTCTCTCCTTTACTGCGTTTATTAATTAGTCATGCATGTTAGTCTTCTGTTGAATTTTTGCTTCGATTGTTGTTATTAAATCACACATTGTGCACGTAAACAATCCCCGCACATACACAACCCACCCCCCTGAATGACTAGGCTACGTTTTGCGAAAGCACGTTTTTAGACTTGCCACAAGGGGTCGACCTCACGTGTAGAGAATTCTTATTGGGTCAATGTTTGGGGAAGATAAAAATATCGCTTTGGAAGCGGGAGACAACCACGAGAGTGAGGCCGTAAACGAGTAAACGAGGTAAGTAAACGAGGTAAACATTGTACTGAAATGCTCTAACAGATTCCCTGTCTCTAAACTTTAATAGGGTCGGTTATTTTAACGAAGTCTAACTTAGGCCGCCGTTTGTCAAATCTTCGGACCTTCAGATCTCGTCCTTAGCGGGTTGTTTTAAGAAGATAAATGCTTTTCTAGTCTACGCCTCAGGGGCACCCAGCGACTTTTTTCTGTAAAATAACTGTTCGAAGGAGCAAACATTGCCTAGAATTTCTTAAGCTTGAGAAAAGCTAAAACTTTCTGGATAACCATTCCATTCGTCTAAAATATTCGGAGGTTTCCTAATAGCTTAACTACGATTTTCGGAGTCTGTTATTCACATACCAAGATATTGCGATAAAAAGGTCTCCTTAAAATTTCGGTATAAAGACAAAACGTCCCGAATAATTTTTTAATGAAAGCAAGGCTACCATCATGTCTTCCAACTTTCGACCGGACCCATAAGGGTAGCTACCACTTTCGGATGAGATGAAAAAGCCACCTAAGACTTTTGTGAAAACCAAAGTTCCCCTACGACATCCGAACAGATAAATAGTTTTTACGGCAGCTCCAAATAAACCAAGCAGGCTTCTAAAGCAAAGAGAAAACAATCTGAGACACTTCTGGCGTATTTGGAATCATTCGGTCGTTGGGTGCCCCTGACGCCTGATGCCTTCAAGCAACCTTTCACGATAAATAGTTTTAGGATAAAAGCGTTAGGAAAACTGAAAATGGGTTAGAACAAGGTTTTGTTAAACCTGGCTAAACTTTTTTTAAATGACTGGCGCTTAAGGCTTTTAAAAGTCTAGTGTAGGGATAGGGGATCTGTTAGAGCTTTTCACAACAATGTTTACCTCGTTTACCTCCCTCTGTCTTGAGCTCTACTACTTGTTTGCGAGTCTGTCCTTTTTTCCCTAACAGGTCAGCATTATAATAAAGACTTTCCTAAACTATGGGCTGCATGAAAATGGTTAGAGAAATACAGAATGCTAATGTCCGCGTCTGAAGCTGTATTGTCTAATCGTAAGTCTAGCCCATTTCCGGTTCACTCATATACAGTCAAGTATCCCCCCCGCTCCATCTTAGTTCCATATCAGTTTCTGCGACATTTTCTTAATTTAATATGATTGTCATAAACGAAGAGAGGGAAATTGTCTAACCGGAAGTGAGATTTTTGATACTGAAAGTAAAGCTTAAATGGGCTATCTGGCTTGCAAGAGTAAGCATATCAAATCCTCTCTCCTTTACTGCGCCGAGTAATTAATCGTACTGGTCTTAGTCATTTTATTCTGTTAAATTTTATTTTTACTGCGATCGTTGTTAAAAAAACAGACATAACGAAAAACGTAACCAATCCCTCCCCCACACATACCCGCATCATCACCCCCCGAATGACTATTCTGGTTTGCAAAAGCACGTTTTGAGACTATAGCACGTTTTAAGACCTGCCACAAGACTTCGACCTCACGAGTTGCATGGTAGATAGGCTTTATTTTAGGAGAGAGCTTTTTAGACCGGGAGGCGATCGAGCAAGCGATGAAGTCGCGAAAGGTGGGCCATATTTAATAGGACGAAGGCCTTTTTGGAAAGTCTAGCAGGTTTTAAATGAAGCTGAATGTAGATGAAGAGCACACAGTTTTTTTTTCAGTCGAAAGACAACAGATAATTACGGCATAATGATACGGCCTGGTCGATTTTCGCTGCCCTAACCAAAATACTGCAGAATTTCGTTTTCTTGCCAAAATTAGGCTCATTACGAGGATAAATAAATTTGAATAGCAAAGAAAGAAAGAAATGAATTCTGGTAGTCTTAGCCATCGTTACGTGAATCCATCATGAAAAAATTTTGTTCTCGTTTCACCATTTGTATTTGGCACATTTATGCTGTTTAAATTTGAATAGGAAAGAAAGAAAGAAATGAATTCTGGTAGTCTTAGCCATCGTTACGTGAATCCATCATGAAAAAATTTTGTTCTCGTTTCACCATTTGTATTTGGCACATTTATGCTGTTTTATCGCATCGTCTGATTACAGTACATTTGTCTGGTTTCAGGTTTTAAGTCCTGGATAGGCTGAAGTTCAGTTTATTTATTCATTAGAAGCCTCCCACTGAGCCGTGCAGGTAGGTACCAGATACCTAACGGGTACGAATGATAGAGCTTTAGTGTATTATGAGTATTTTTAATTAAAATTCATGTTTTTACCATATTTCATGCCTAACACAACGAGAAAGCGCGTACTTCTCTCTTGACTTTTGTGCTTTACGATATTTTTTTTTCTGTTTCAGAAATATCTTATTTTCCCTTATTTCACAAAATTTCAAAATCTGTCGCAAAAGATCGCTGGGCTACAAATGATGAAGCGATGTAAGTGTCCTACAATAACCACTTTTTGAGCCTAGCTACTGCTAATGTTCCGGTAAATCTCTTTCGACATATATTGGCATTGTTTAATTTGTTTAATAGGGTACATAGAATCCTAACGAATACCTTTCCAACTGAATTTATTCAACTGCATGTCCAGTTTGGATCGGACCGGAATGAATTGGCAACCCCTGTAACTCACTAAATGATGAAAGGGACAGGATCAGTTGATCCGATCCAGAATATTTTGTCAACCGCCTGATTTTATGTATATGTAAAACATCAGGCTGCGCAATTATATTTACAAACTTAAATATTGTTCCAAGCACCACCGAAAGTTGCCCTTAGAGCTATCGTATTCAAATACTTATCAATTAAACACAGTCATTACGATTATTCCAATTTTTGAATCTGGGAAATATTTTGTTGATTTGATAGAGAATCTGCCTGCCATTACCCCCCCGTTTACTTGGCTTATTTTTCGGTGCTTGTCAGAAAACCGCAGGTCACCCAAGCTCGAAATATGAGCATAATTGTTGGGAAACATTTGAAACACGGGAAGAAGAAAGATCAGTTCGATTTGGAGCTTGTGCTCTGGACGAAAGTAGTCAGCGATATAATAGAAGAAGACGCCATCCTTTTTAGTGATCATCGTTATAAAGCCATTTCAATCTTACTTCTTGAGAGCTGTCCTCGTTTGTTCTGAGTTGCTAAAATACTCAAATAGAAAAGGTGATGCCACTTCGCTTGGCTTGAATGTTTATGTTACAGCACAGTTGAATTTGTTTTGTAATTCTTTTAAAAGTATATAAATGTTCTGCGTCAGTCTCATTTTCGCTGAATATCTCCCGATAGAATGTTGTGCTATAAATTCATTTGAGGTCAAAGGGCAGACATAACGGCTCATTAACTCTTGCCTGACAAAAATGTCTACATGGGTTTAAACTGGTAACTCAAAAGTTTTGACTCCAGTAGAAACAAACAAGGCCAGAAAGTAAACAGCTAGAATTCTTCGAGCTAGCACAGTTCTTTTTACATCTCTTGACATTTTTTTAAAATTTTGTTCATAAATATGAAACACTTTGTTTACTGACATCAGGTCATAGATCCTCAATACCATTTCATTCGGTCTGCGTATTCCGCATAATGTACCCCCTTTGAGCATGCACGTGCTCAAAGGGCTTAATTGCACAACAGAATTCCGTACTATTTGCTTTTAATTTATTACGAACAAACAGATTGTTCTGAACCATTGTGTTGTTAATCCACAGCATTTTTATTACCGTAAAACTGAATTTATTTCGGCTAAGTAAACAGTAAACAAGGTGATTTTTCAGCGTTACGTTTTGTTTTCGAACGTGCCAAAATGCGGGACGTATAAAATTGCTCCCAGGGAAACAATTTGACTTGATAGTCTTCTTCGTTGAAGTTGAAGATACCGGTTGTTTTAGGCCGTATTGGGCAAGGGGGCGGGTTTCGTTTGGTATATAGTCTGCAGAGATTTTCTCCTCCCTTTAATTCCAAAAATTTTTCAGCTTGGTGAGCAAGTTGCTGAGTTTCATTTCAAACGAAACAAAGATTTTAGGTGCTGTAGAGCAGAGGGCGGACTTTTCTCGGATATAGCTGTAAACAGTTCGTTATAGTACTCAGTAATTCGTTAGTATTACGCCTGTGTATTGTTATGACTGCGAACAATGTTTTCTCTCTGGCATCTTAGATTTTAACATTTTCGTAATGTCAGGAGAGAGTTACACGGGTTTTTTTTACTCTTCATCAATCTTGGGACAATATCCTGTGCATATTTTTGCTCAGTGTTAATTTATTCAGTATTACCATTTAATTGACGGTAGAAAGCTTAGCTAGATAAGTAGTAAGTATTATTTGTGTCAGCGACACTGTAGTTCAGTTTGTTCCCCATTCGAATGCTTTACTTGGGTGTTTATTTATTATAATCAATATATTTTTTCAACCAATCAGTCAACCATACAGTTGAGCTGTGTACTCAATGATCGAGCTATGAGTCAGGGAAATGTGATAAAGGAAGCCATCGATTATGGTTAGATCTTTAGTAGAGGGAGAGCCGGTTGGTAATGACCCAAAGAAAGGAAAGCGTGTGATGTAAGGCAAATTCGTCTTAGATATTGGCCATGGATCTTATGCACGAAATCTTTCTAATCGATAAGACTTTCCTTGGGCGGAGATCAGTTCATTTTTCCTCGTTCTTGTCGCTCTATTTCAAGGACCCAAAACGTGGGTGAATAATAAGTTTGTAATCATTATTTTACCATATAAATATTTATCGTGAGAGGTGTTTGGTGGACAGGCAAGTCATCTTTTAACGTGCCTTCATGTCAAAACATTAAGAGATCGTCATACGCAATAGATTATAAGATCAACACTTTAACTGAACTCGTTACCAAAAGCACATGGCTGACACAAATCTAATCTGTAAACTGTGGCTTATACAAGCTATTGCTACACTGTAGTTCATAATTCAAAGTAGACAGACTGCAAATCATCTTAGTTGCTAAAAAATATATATCTACGTGTCGCAACTGTTCATCATAAGTTGAAAAGATCCTGAGGCTGTGATGTAAAATATATTAAGCAATTTTCTGAACGTAATTTCGCATGTGTTCTATTGTCACAACGTGGTATATGACCAGTCTGATAGCCATTCGTCTGTGTATCAAATTGACTTTCTCAGTTACCCCAAATATTTGCTCCTCGGGGACAAGGTGTAAATATGGTTATTGTAAGACTTCTAATCTTGCCATCGAGCCCTTGGACCAGAATTATTGCCTCGTTACATTCAATTACCTCTGCTGGTTCCGTAACGTTAAAGAGCCTTTGTCCTTAATGCGAAATCATGTTCGTACCGTGCAAATAGCTGTAATCGTGACACCAATGTTTGTCTATGCTTATTCTTCAGTTCGACATTTAAATTCTTCTTTCCTTTCATCTAGCCTTCGCACAAATATGTTTGCACATAAATTGTATTCTCTGTTTGTATTTGGTATACTGCTTTAAAGTCATTACCTGATTTCATGCAGCACAACACCGAAACTTTAGTTTGTTGCTTGTAATCCATTTTCAATGTTTGACGCTAACAGTTTAAAGAAAGTAGCCATTATGCATCTTCGAACTCCACGAAGAAATGATGGGGTAATATTTCATGACGATTAATCATGTTATTCCTTAAGAAGGAGAACTTTTATTACAGCCTTGTTTCAGATTTACGCTAAACTGTTGCAATCTTTTGACGGTAGTGGGATTCTTTTTAGAATGGAGGGCACATAAGCTTTGCTGTGAGAATTGCGAACATACATAAATGGTAAAAAGAGTGAGAGCAATTGCCGATGCGTCTCTCCCTGGCACAGGGATATTTTTTAATAGTTCATGGTTAACTAGAATGATTTGATACCCTAAGGGCCATGAAAGGATAAAATGAAAATGGAATTCCCATTTACGAGTGACTTGATTTGCAGGGCTCAAGTTGGTTTTTTGCAGCTGCCGTGGCCATTCTCGTGGTACAAAACCGCCATAAGGGAGTCTAAGGAAGAGAAAAACTGGGACAAGACAAACAAAGAGCTCACATCATTTTATGGTTATTTCCTTTTTTGTCTTCGCCCAGTGCTTTTCTTATTCTCCAGCATAGCAGTTTTGTACCACGTGAATGATCAGCTGCAAAAGGCCTATTGAGGCATTTTAAAACTCTCAGTGATGATACGTTTTTCATACGTTCGATGGGCAGAGACCGGGCGTTGTCAAGTCACGCATATATCCATTCATTTTAAAATTGACATCAATTGATTTCCAATCCAAAAATTAGTCATAGCTTGTAGAAGCGACATAAAGCGAACGAACTTCTCGTTAGCACATACTTGAGTGATTGAGGCAACTTATCTATAGTTCGACTCGAGACTGATAAGTCTTCCACAGCACATCAGCGGGCATCATACAAGCGTATGTCAGATTTGTTTTCAAGTGTGTGTAGGTGAGTGTGTGTGTGTAACTGTGTGTGTAGCTATAAACTGCTATCTCCCTTAGCCCTTCATCTTTAAGTATCTCCGTTTGTGATTGAGTTTTCCTACATAAGTCCGAGATGCCGTTCGTGTTCATTATCAGCCTTTGAACCGTCAAGCTCGGAAAAAAAATTAACCTGTTGTCATAATGATTGTGTAACTGCTTAAATATTAGAAGAAGGCAAAACTACCGTGAAATACAATGCTAACCTACCAGGTTCAAAAATTTAGCTTGGATAGCCCTATAATTTTTCTTCAATGGCAACGTAGGTCTTTTCATATGTAACTAAACACTTGGGGTAAACTGAATCAATAATACAGCTCAGAGCATTCTCTTGGCCAAGGCCTCGTTATATCAAGCTTTGAATTCTGCGAGGGAAATCTATGAAACAGATAACACTCATGCTTGATTATGCCAGATTTGCATCAACAGGATTTGCATTATCAGGAAGCCAAAAGAAGGGTAGAAAACTGGCTTGAACGACGTGAAATCAGACATAGCTTCGATCCAAGAATCGAGAACGGACAGTTACTGGAGGCTTCAGGGAATCTTGAATGCTTCTTAACTCGCACATCTCAGAACCTTCGTTTTATGAGATTTAAGCAAAATGATCGCAATAACAAATCTTTCAGCAATATTGGGGGTAATTATTTCCATTACCAGGAACTCGATCATTTAATTTGCACGTTATTACACTATACAGAAACAAAACATTATTGGGATCTTGGATAGAGTGATGATCAATTTTCAATGCTTCTCTCCTCAACATAAGGTATTTTAAGTTCAGGGAGTAACAAGGCGTTTACTGCCCGAATAAATTTATCCAACAAAGATGGCATTGCGTAGTCTATTCAGGTTTGGTTGTTTGTCATTGTACAACTTGAAAGCAGACATAGATCTCCGCCAATGATCATGGTTTATACATAAAGCAGTAACAGATAACTTGCCACAAAGGAACATGATTGTCTCTGGCCACCTTGAGAGACTAAGGCATTAATGTCCATTGCGTGTGTCATTTAGTGTGACTGATCTCACGTTATTCGTGTTTCAAGCGTTTTTTAGTTTTACCTTCATCTAACGTATTTTAGCTTGGGGTTTCGTCGTTTTGAAGTATATATTACATTCTACCAGTACATACATTTCCGGATATCATTACAGCTCCAACAGCGGTGAAGAGACAATGATGGAGGATAAGACCAAGGCCGTCCACTGCTTATGGGAAAACTACCTCCATTTGTAAATTGTAAAACTGTAAATTGTAATTTGTTTACCCACGAATTTTGGGACGATATTCTGTGCACGTTTTTGCTGAATGTTATTTATTTTACCATAGAAGGCAGTAGGTATAAATTGAGTCAGCAACACTGTACTGAGTTCAGTTTGTTGTCCGTTCGTGAGCTTTGCTTCTATGTTATTTGATGAATATGCTTTTTTTTCAATCCACTCAATCATGCGGTAGAGCTCTGTACGCTATGACCGAGCTGTGAGTCACGTCGAACCAAGATTACAACAAGTAGTTAGAGGCCTTAATCCAGTTTGAGTTTGGTTAAATTTTAACACCCAAAGAGCATGGTGGATTGTCATTATTCAGTCCACGAACTGAAGTCGAAAGTCTTTCTTCTCACTCCGATGAAAGCCACGAAGATTTTTTCCCAAGTTTGTCTTGCACTTTATTAGGCATTTACGTAAAGTAACCATTGATTGCGGTTAGGGCTTGGGTATTGTAGAGTTAGACCTGATTGGCAATGAGTCGTATTAGACACATTCGTCTTCGAAATTGGCCATGGCTCACTTAGGCACGAGATCTTAATAATTCGACGACACGAACTTGCGTGGCTGGGATAAGTTTTTCTCGTTTGTGTCGCTCTATTTGCAAAACTCAAAGCGTGGGTGAATACTAAGGTTGTAATCATTATTTTACAATGACTCTTTATCATGACAACTGTTTGATGGAAAGGGACGTCATCTTTTCACGTGCCAAGAGAAGAAGCATAACTCTTCAACCAAGATCGTGATCATACGTAATAGATTAAACGATCAGTAGTTTCGCTCGGTTGCAGAAGCACATAAATTGATATCGATCTTTGGACTGTGGCTACACGCTCTTTTTTGCCGGTGATTATAGTTCACGAGCTTGTCGACAAAAAAAGGCTGCGATTCGAAATATAAGCATTTTGTTGAGAGTATTAAATGTCACGATTTTCTGTTGGTATATATCTCGTCTGATAGCCATTCCTCCTATTAAATTGGCGTCCCTTTTCTCGGTTAACCCATATATTTGCTCCTAGCTCTTAGACTAGGTGCAAATGTGGTTATTGTAAGATTTCTAATCTTGCCATACAACGTACACTTGGTCAAGAATAACTGCCCCGTGACATATAGTTACCTCTAATAGGTGTATAAACATGTAAACTCAGAGTGCCCCATGTGTTCATAATGCGAAATTATCTTCGTACGATGCCAATAGCTGTAATCGTGACACCAGTGCTTGTCTTTCACTGTGCTTATTCTTCAGCTTCCACATTTAAATTCTTCTTTCCTTTCATCTGGCATTCGCACGAATATTTTTGCACATTAGATTCTCTGCTCGTATTTTGGGTAGGAACGTTGCTTCAGAGGCGTTTTAAGTTTTACAATTTCTCGAGGGTTAGACTGCTTGAAAGCCACTACCCTATTTCATGCAGCGCACACGTTGAGAAGAAACTTTAGTTTGTTGCTAAAGTCTTCCATTTTTCACTGTTCAAAGCTAACAGTTTGAAGTACGGGACCATTATGAATCTTTAATCTCTACAAAAGTACTGTAATAGCGTAAAACTTCATTAAGACTAACCGTTTTACTCCTTTAGAAGGAGACCTTTTATCATAGTCTTTCGTCAGATCAGATTTAACTAAACCGTCGCCAACTATTGCAGGAAAAATCAATAATAGGGTTCGTTTTTGAATTGGGGGAACATATGCTTATTTTCCACGTTCCTGAATTCGCGAAAGGGCATAAATGATAAATAGAGTGAGGGCCGAAGGTGCAGATGCGTCTCTTCTTAGCACAAGGATAATTGAAATAGCTCATGGATAACTAAAATGATTTGATTCCCCAAGCGGACCATGAATAGAGGGAACAAAATCGGAGTCCCAAGAAATGGGACTTTATTTGCAAAGCTCTGTTGAAGCCTCAGTAGTGATTATTTTGTCATAAGTTTGCTGAGCAGAGAGCAGGCACGGTCAATTCACGTTTTTATTTATTCGTTTTAAAATTGAAAGCAGGTATTGATTTTCACCAGAGATGAGTCGTAGCTTGTGGAAGCTACATAGAGCGAACACACTTCTCGTTGGCACAAGCTTGAGTGACGGAGGCAACTTATCTATGGTTTGGCTCAAGACTGATAAGTCTTCAACACAGCAAATCGGCGGGTGTCATGTTATAAGCGTATTTCGAATTTCTTCTTCAAGTCTGTGTGTAGCTATAACCTGGAAACTCTCTGAGCCCTTCGACCCTCCGTTTGTGATATCTGTGTGGTCTTTATACATGAGTCCAAGATGCCTTTGTGTTCATTATCAGCCTCCTAAGCGTGCGTGGAAAAAACCTACCTGTTATCATTGCGTACTGAAATGTTAGGGGAAGGCAAAACTGCCGTGAATAGCTGTAATGGCAATAACAATACAAACCTACAAGGTTTCAGACTTAAGCTTGGATAGCCCTATAATATTTCTTCAAGGACAATATAGGTCTTTTTATATGTAGCTACTCCCCTGAGGTGAACTGATTCAATACTCTAATATACCTCACGAGTTTCTCTTCGCCAAGGCTTCGTTACATCAAGTATGGACTTGTGCGAGGGAAATGCTGTATGAAGCAGATAAAAGTGATTTTGCCAGATTTGCATCAGCAGAATTTGCATCATCAGGGAAGCCAAAAGAAGGAAAGAAAACTGGCTTTCACGACATAAAGTCAGACATAACTTCAATCCAAGAATCGCTCGCTGGAGTCTTGAAAGGCTTCAGGGAATCTTCCATGTTTCTTAACCCGCACATCTCAGAAAGCAAAAGATCGCAATATCAAATCTTTCAACGAGGCTGATCATTTTCATTACCAGGAACTCGATCACTTATTTCGTACGTTATAACGCTCTACAGAAATTTGTGAAGGAGCATCCAAGGGATCTTGGATGGAGTGGAAATCAACTTTCAATGCGTCCCTAGCTCTTAGCTTGTCACAAGGCGTTTCAGTTTAGGGATGATGTTTACTGGCCGAATAAGATGTCATCGCATTGTCTCATTGTCTACAGTCAGGTTTCTTTGGTTTTCATTTGTAATATTTGAAAGCAGACATAGATCTCCGCCAATGCCAATATAGATCTCCTCTTAGACAAAGTACAATAACAGATAACTTGGTTTAAAGGAACATGCCGATTTTCACTGGCCACCTTCATGCGTCGATGTTCTGTGCGTGTGTCATTTAGAGTGACTGAACTCGCGTTTTTCGTTTTTCAAGAGACTTATAGTTTTGCCTTTGTCTGACGTATTTCAGCTTGCGGTTCTGTCGTCTTCAGTTATGCATTCCTGTTGCGGTATATATATTACATTCTACCAGTACATGCTTTTGTTTTTATCTGCATTACGGCCCTGACAGCGACGTGCAATTGATGATGAGGGACAAGGCTGTCCACTTCTTTGTGGAAAAATTACCTCCAACTGTAAATTGTAAAACTACAAATATAGTGGCTGTGCTTACCCGCAAAACACTTAGGAGTTCTTAAGAAGTTGCTTAACTGTGAGCGAGCGTTTCAGATCGAAGTGTTATTTGGAAGCTTTGGTTCTTGGGGAGATTGGAAAATTGGAGTAACCGTAGAATAACCTCCCGGGGAAGGGAGAGAACCAACAACAAACTCAACCCACATATTTAATATTGGAATAACGCCATATTTAATATTGTAGCGTCGCGAAAGCGATGTGAACTGATCTGTTGGCGAGAGCAATGCTTATTTTCATTCGAAAAATAAAAACAGAAAAAAATCGAGACTTGACTTTGATTGGTGCATATCTTTGTTGATGGCTAGCGGTGATTCAGACTTCTCCTTCCCTGCAAATCATTAAGATATATTATTTACTAGCAAATTCAACTTAATCTGTCTTAGCCTATATATCTTTGGTCAATACTTTCGAGAATTTTACGAGCTTTTTCTCCTACTGCGAAGTATTTACATTGTTGACAGCATGGTCTTCCATGGTTGATTATAATTTCAAAGAGGCTTGCCTCAGTTGAGAGCATCCTTCTCGTTGATTTCGATTGATATTTGCACGACAAGAAAGTCAGACAAAAGTTAAGTCCTTTGATCGACTGAGAAAGAAAAGTAGTCTATTCTGTTGGAAATAATTTGTAATAAGAGCTTTACAAGCTAAGAGCACTTTAAAAGTCTAATCGCTTGGTTTATGCAGTTGGAAATCAGCAGCCATTTGCGACTCCCCGGAATGAATTTGCTCCAAATGCAAGGAAAGTTTCATACCTACGGAAGATCATTTAAGAGAGTCTTAGAAATGCGAAGATGTGGCCATTTATCAATGTAAAGACATATATTGGAGGAGGACCCTTTCTGCGTTTCTGATTTCTTTACTTGTACGTCTTAAAATCCGCCTTTAATTTGTACGGCATGAAGTATCATTGTTTCTTTAAGCAGTTACGTAATTGAAAGGCCAAAGAAGAAGTGAACTGATTTGAAACTTTAGCTGTCCGAAGTGTGTAAACTGAAAATCATGTTTGCATTGGCGGTGTCGATGACTAACACAGCCAGAAATAGAGCAGTCTATCGGAGAAGTTGAAACATAAATAGACTCAGATCTGTTTCTACGTTTCAGAGCTCACCCGATCACAACTATTTTAGCGAGGCATCATCTCTCTCGGTACATTACAGTATGCTTATAGTCGTCGGTTCAAATGGAGGCCTATTTGCTGCTAAAGGACTATCAAGTGCAAAAGGAACAGGGACAAGCTTTGGGATTCTCCATTATGAGCGCATTGATTACAAATGTAAATTGGTTTAGAACAATTTCCATTTGAGCTCTGCTCTATTTCTACGCTTCCTGGGTTGCTGTCGAATGTTTTTAAGCTCGAGGTTTGGGGTTTATATTTAGAGTAAATGAAAGCGTTCTTTATATTTAGTCTAAATTAAAGCGTTTTTCCACGGAGTAATTGTCAGTAAAACTTTCTTTTAGGGTTTTACACCAAGGTGAAATGTGGAGCCATACAAAGTGACATTTTTTTTTCTTCCATCAGGCAAGAGAGATGGAGAAAGTAACTGATGATTACTTGAGCAGATCTACAAACGCACCGTTTTAAAGTAGCTGTGGTGCTTTAGGATACTGCTACATCATTTGCCACATAGATTCTCAGCTTCTGATATAGATCATTTTGTTTCTTGCGAGAATATTGAATTCAGTAAAAGATTCCGTTAGCTATTCGAGACTGCGTTACGAAAAACAGAGAGTTAAACTTCTCTGCGTCTTTTAGTCTTGTTCGTCCAGTCGACTACGCTGCTGGCGCTTTATCGAGTTTTTCAAGGCTTTATGTTTGGCCTGCAAATCGGCGATCTCAAGGGGGAAGTACGAATACTGATGTTTCCTCGGGGTGAAAGTTCTGGAGAGCATTTTTGGCGAGAAAACAGGTGTGTACACTCAGCCTCAAAAAATGCGGCCATAACAGATTTTCACTCACAAAATGAACTTGCTAAGTCCGACCCAAAGATTTGTACACTGTTTCTTCCTTTTTCCTGTGGCGGCTATCGATAATTCTTGGCCTCGCCCAAGGTTGTAGTGCGCAATGGTGCAACATAAAAGAATTAGAAGGTTTTTATCATTCTGTCTTACTTTCTTTCTAATTATATTTATCTAATCGTAATTCAGGGGCTACAAGAAATCTTTCAAATATATGATTATGGGACCACCATACGGTCGTAGCTTAATTCTAACCTGTTATCACAAAATGAAGAACTTGCTAAGTCCCACCCAAAGATTTGTACACTGTAGCGGCTATCGATAATTCTTTGCCTTGTCCAAGGTTGTAGTGCGCAATGGTGCAACATAATAGAATTAGAAGGTTTTTTCCTTCTGTTTTACTTTATTTATAATTATATTTTTCTAATCGCAATTCAGGGACTGCGAACAATCTTTCAAACATACGATTATGGAGCGAACATAAGTCGTAGCTTGATTCTAACCTGTTATCGCTGCTGAGAAGGTTTTCTGGTGTAGAGCTTCCTTGAATCAATAACGTCTTTCATCCAGCACGGGTTCAAATGGTAGGTCCCCGTGTCGGGACACGAGACTTAAAGTCGAGCACGCGACATGACACGTTTTTTCTCGCTCCCCCCCCCCCGATTTTTTTTTTAATACTGTTATTCGATATTTTAGGATGGTTTATCAGCCTGTGTGTGCTTAAGGTTTTGTCAAGGTCGCTGGTTTGTCTGTTTGTTAGCCAACCCTAGCTTTAACCATTGGCATTTGAAAGGGTAGTGTTGTTAAGTTACACTTTGAAAATTTCCAGAGGACACTTTTTACCAACTGAAAACGTAAGGAAAATTTTGATTACTACGCCTTTTCTACGGCCGGGAAACCATTCACTAACGTTTAGTGGTCGTCGATGCTTATGACAGACGTACCTTAAAAAGTCGGACCGACGCTTAAGTGACGTTGAGTTAAGTTGCATAACTGTCTCGAATTCTCGCAACCCCTCTCGCGTTTGTCAGAAATCAGGCTATGCAAATACAGGAAAAAAGTTTTCTATTGGCTTTATAAATTAACTTTCTCGAGAAAAAACGCAAAACTATTTGTTATGGCAGTGATTAAAAGAAAATTCTCACCAGTTGCGAAGTCTTGCTTTGCAAAAAAGATGCTTTCCAAAATACGGATCTTTCTCGCTTAAAATGTCAGCTTAAGCGAAAAAAAAAATGACAAAGCATGTTTGTAAAGATTTTACAAGTTTTAGCCGACGAGGGAATGGGTAAATAACGTAAACTTGTCGAGTTTTCAACTCATAAACTTTTTCAAATTCGTACTGGCGTGATCAGCGCGCAAAAGGCAAAACATCTTGACGTCACAACCATGTTTACATATAGAAAAATATGAAACGGCAAACTGATCCTTACGGCAAGGTGATGAAGAAGTAAACAAACCGCCCAATATTTCGGTTTGATAACAAACCTTCTT
This sequence comes from Porites rus, assembly GCA_964035705.1. NCBI lineage: Eukaryota > Metazoa > Cnidaria > Anthozoa > Scleractinia > Poritidae > Porites > Porites rus. The sequence continues at coordinate 29,331,090 of OZ037996.1, forward strand.
CAGGGACTAAAAGAAAAATGGAAATAAAACGGTTCTATTTCCATTTTTTCTCATATTTTTCTACAAGTTTTAAAATTGCACTGATCCCTCTCTAGGTTTGTTGCTGTGGACTTGCTGACATTTTCATTGTTTACATACTCTCTCTCGGCCAATCAGAGCGCGCGTACTATCTTAGTTATTGCCACATTCCCAACATTCCCTCAACAAATATGAAAAGTTTAAGATAATCATGTTATTAATCACACACTGCTCTTGCGCGTTAAGCCAAAGACTGACATTTCGAGAATAAAAGAAATGTGACGACATTGTGACAAAGAAAAGTAGGTTGAGTTTGATCGTCCGGGTGAACGTAGTCCTAATAGGACTGTTATTGTTGACAGTGACTGACGTTTCGACAACCTGTGCGGTAGTCATCTTCAGAGTCAAAGTGAGTTGTATCACGTCAGTTGATGGTATTATACTCTCGTTATTGGTCTGATTGATCAATTACGTTGCGATGTTATTGGTCGTCTGTCAGCTAAGCCGTGATGTTATTGGCTATGAAGATTCGTAATCAGTAATTGGTGCGTTTCGATCCATCTATTGTCACAGTTAAACAGTCGTCTATTGTTAGTCAAATTGTCAGTTCTCCAGTCGTTCTGTCGTCGTTAGTTTTGCTTGATCTCGTCAATAAGTCGTTTATACGGCGCTGGTGACTGTTGGCTACGATTCAGGGGCGTTTGTTCTAAGTTAGTAAACCAGCTTTCTAAAGTAAGTACGTTATACATGTCGCAGAGTCCGAGTCAATTTGATGTTTCGTCTGTAAAATATGGTGCTTGGAGTTTTTACTTGATCGTACATAACGAGAGAGCGTCATTGTAGTGGGAATTTGGGAGTAGAATAAGTAATACCCTTTTCTGAACTCGCTTAATCTTATTGTGTAGATAAATGGATAGGCTTTTTACTCATGTGACAAAACAGTATTTGAAGATAGAGCGTAACAATGCAAAGTTGATATTAATGATGATGAAGTCACTAGAGGGAGTTCTGTCTGTCTTGTGTCGCGTCTAACAACTGCAAAATTATCACCTTCAACGTATGTCGCCCAGCAAAAAAATTGCTTGTGTCCCCAAACGAGGGGGTGATGTCTTAAGCTAATTATAGAAGCTGATGTCTCGTTCTTGAACAGTTTTGTTCTAACAGAGAATCTGCTGGGGGTACTTGCTTGCTTTTAGAACTCAGAAATAAAAGTAACTTTCTTTAAAATCGCCTTAGCTGAAATTGTGAAGAAAATCAGCGGACTTGGCGTCAACGAGACGCTATGCGTAGCCTTATGGCTATTCTTATGCAGAAGATAAAAATTGGTGACTATTGATAGAAAGCGCTACAAACTCTGTACAGTCTTGAACATCTTGAAGAGTGAAATAAACTAGATTGTGCTTTTCCATTGGCAACTGATTACGCATATTCACCCTATTGACAATATCAATTAATGACTGGGCCCAGTTGTTCGAAGGCCGATTAGCGCTAACCCAGGGTTAAATTTTTAACCGGGGTCTCTTTTTCTTTTCACCAAAAGCATTTTCGCGGACAATTTTCTCTATTCTTTTCAGAGTAGCCAACCATCAAATTGTCGACAAGAAGAATTAAACTGAATTTGCTTTTTAGGCTCTCATATCTGAATTCAAATTTCGACCTAACCCTGGGTTTTCTTAACCCAGCTTTGAACAACTCGGCCCAGGTCTCTTGCATCAAAGTTCAGTGGCATGCAATGCAGAAAATCAACGTTACAGAAGTACCTGGTCGTGTCCCTGTACCCCTTTCAATTTCATTTTCATTTATTTGTTTTTTTAGTCACTCACATTACATAAAAATAAAACGTTACAAGAGGTGTTAAAATATAAGTTGTTGTGACAAGGAAGCCTAAAGAAGCTGGGAGCTTATAGCTTTCTTAAGATATATTACAAAGGCTTACCTGATTGCGGAGTGTGCAGAAAACGTAAAACTTAAGCGACAGAACAACTATTAATGAGATAATTTTCTAGATTTTTTTTAAAAACAAATTTGGAAGAGGAGCTGGTTAGTGTAACTGGCAAAGAATTCCATATTGTTGGTCCTCGATAAAGGATACTGAACTAGTTCTACAAAAATGAGGTCTATACTGAGAGGCTAGTCGAGTTTCATAATGGTGAACCTGGTAACCACTTAAAAAGAGGTTACGAAAGCTACTAGGCAAAATGTAGCAACAGAAAAAGAATTAATGCTATATATGTCAAGGACTTTAAGTTTGCTAAATAATGGCGCAGTATTTGCTAGATAGTGAGCTTTTGATATAAGCCGCACTATGCGCTTTTGCAACGCCACACGAAATTTTCCTATAGTAAAATTGATGGGACGCAAACTGGACAAACTGAGTTCTATTCTCAAGATAGCTTTTGATCCACGACAAAGCAGTGTCCCGAATACCATAGTGTTGCAGTTTGTGGCACAATAGTTTATGATTAATGGTATCAAACGCCTTAGAGAGATCTAAGAATATGCCTAAAGTTGATTCATTTCTGTCCATAGCTGAAGATAAGTTACTAATTAGATCGATTAAATCATTCTCTCTTGAGCTAGTGCAGTCGAATGATTATTACGGAATCCAAATTGTTTCGAGTATAAGATATTATGCAAGTTCAAGGATTCAGTCAGTCGGTTGCACATGACTTTCTCAAAGTGTTTAGAAAAAGCTGGAAGAATTGATATTGGCTTGTAGTTACTAAAAGGTGTTGGATCATCTGCCTTAAAACCCGGAATTACTTTAGCGACTTTGAGAGATTCAGGAAACACACCAGTAGACAACGAAAGGTTAATTATGGATCATTACAAGGGGTTGAACAATATTTCGCTGTGCTTGAGTCAGTAACTTGATTTGAATACGATAATTATTGTTGTTTATTAGGTTAACATTAACAATGACTGACGATTCGTAAAACATGATAAACTAGCGTACAATTCATAGCCAATATACTCTTAACTTTTCGTCTTTTGGGTAATTATTGACCCATGCGTATTATTCTTCCTGGACCATTAAGCTTTCAGTTTAAGCTACTAAGGTGGTAATTAGCAAAACCAGCGAGGATAGATATTTTCACTGGTACCTCATTTAGCAAATTTTGACTAATCCTGACTGATTAACAGACAAAAAAAAAAACAAGCAACGTTTGGGGAAAAAATCCACTGCTAATTTTGCTATTTACCTACTGCTCTTTATAGATTAAATTTCTCCCTTTGTTGGAAAGAAAGCCAGCCAAAATTTCATGCGAAAGAAAGAAGATAATGTGGGCAACAAAACTGGCTAAAAATAGAAAGGCAAGGGGAAAAAGAAGAGAGCGAGAAAGAAATTGAAATAGATTCGCCAAAAAAAACAAAACAAAACAAAACAAACTCCTGTCGCTTGCGTCTTTTTTATCTTGTATTAGTGTTAAAGTGCTACTACGATCAAAATTTAATATCAGGTTTGTTACAAAAACGCTTTCTTTTCAGCTTATCAGAAGTGGCTGTACCTGTTTCGGTCATTAAAGTGAACTTTGGCGCCCTCTAAGTGAAAATATTGAGCTTGAAAATGTAGGTTTTTCGCGTCCGCCATTACAAATTTATGTTCCAGTGACAAAGCTATTGCTCTCTGATTGTGACGTCATTTTCTGAACGCGCCAAGAAAAGAAACCTGAACCGTGAGAAAACAGCGAGCGATTCTCAAAGCTTCGCTCGTCTTCGCCCGATTCTGGAATTGTGAAGGAGGGAATCATAGATTACGATGACTCTGTAGAACCAGCACCGACTGAATATGAGAAAGTCAAATACTAAGGGCAGCTAGCCTCAGAGAAGGAAAAAAACACACTTCACCAAGTCGTATTTTATGCAGTTTGTGCCGACGGAGGTTCGGACTACTGGTAGGTGTATTTGTATACGTACTAGCTATAATAATAATACACAGGCAAGACGATCGAGAGTCCGCACCAATTTCACCTGCCTTCTAGCCACTCTCGAGTGCTCATTTATCCAAGTGTAGATAAAGTTTTGCTTTATAGCCCTTCAGGCACAGCGAATTAGAGTGGGTACAGTTTTCTGTTCAGCTAAGTTTCAGTTCTAAAGCAGCCCGCTCGTTGTCATATGCATGTGTTTTTTTTACCATCTTAAACGGACTGCTGTCCTTTATTATTGAAACTTGAATTGTTACTTTATTGTTACGTATCTGAGCTGAGGATTTTAGATCTAATGTTAAGTTCTCTTTGTCAGAAAAGTTAATTTACTCATTTTCAATACAAATAGATAAATAAGGGGATCGCTCGCTCTTGATTTGGTATATCAATTTAATAATTTTCAGTGCTGACATTAAAGACTGTCACATTGTTTGTAGCTCATGTTTTTTTGAAAAGGCTGTGTCTGCCTATGCCTTCCCTATCGATTGACTGCAGATCATTATTGCAAGTTATAAATTGCAACGCTAATAAAAATTCAGAGATTTCACCTCATCCAACTATTGTCAATGATATCCCCTTGTATTCCCATAACTTTTATAGATAACTTTATGAAATTGTTGTATGTGACGTTTTTTTTAATTTATTTATTATTCAAACCCAGGTGTGCATTTTTTGGATGCTCTACTGAGACCAGCTTTGAAGCTTTGGCTAGACAAGAAAATATATACAGTGGAAAGGTTAATACAGACGTGATATGATGTCTATATTATCTGGGTGTCCATATTAAGTTAGCTCTCTGGAAAAAGGTGACAGACACGTGATTTATTTTATATATAGCATAAAGGAACAAGGAAGAAGAAGGGTAGGAACAATGATTGTAGCAAAAAGCCAAGGACGTGAAACTTGTTGAGCAGGAGGCAGAAAATTTATCAAAGGACTACAAACAGGGGAAGAAAGAAAGATGTATCAAAGTCAAATGTGTCATGCTATTTGGCTGCAGATGTTTTGGTTATAAAATCTTATTAACCCGTGAACTTGGTACAATGTCTACAATTGGCACATCATTGTGACAAGAAAAATAGAAAGTGCCTGGGTAACCAGTGTCTTTAAAGCTGGATTAAGAATATATAGGAATTTTTGATTTGAAACACAGAAAAGTGGTTGTTGTCCACATTAACTACTGTGCGTACTAAGCCGGTTAATTTTAAAGAAAAAATGTATGCTTTTCCTCAGGACAAACAAAACTGCCTGTTATATGTGGGTGTCCAATTAAGTGGGTGTCTGTAGATCATAGAGTACTGGGTTATCACTGTATTAATAAATTATTATTATTTTGCAACTAATTTTATGTATTGAAAAACTAAATGGTTCAGTACATCACTAGGTTGCACGATTCTGCTGATAACACAGGGTGCCATAAATTCACTGCCTCTAGGAAGAAGTGTTACACAGTGGAAATTATGTTCATCATGGAGGCCCATCCTTGATTGTGCTCTGTGGGTTTTTCTTGCTGGGTTTTTCCACTGTAAAATATTATTAGAAACTAGCATTTTTAAGAGTTAAAACCCCTAAGAGGGCCTGGGAAGCAGTTTTTAACGTGCGCGGGCTGGTGACCACCTACATTGAGGTGGGGGGGGGGGGGGGAGAGAGCAAATTTGGCTGTTCTCTCTTTGTGGCTGTTTAGAACTGTCAGATTACTGAACCTTTCTTGAGTCATTGTTGAGCAGAGTCATGTTCATAAATTTCAAGCCGCTGAAAAGTACCTTTCTCCTGCTGAGAGTGATTGCACATGCTGAATCCACCACTAGAAGTTTGCAGATCATGATATTACACTGTAGGTTCCTGTAATGCCTTCATTTTGTCTAGCATGTCATTGAAATGTGCCAGAGACCACATCATCAGCTGATATAATTCGTTTTAAGAAACCGTAGTTCATGGAGTAGTCTTCAGATTTAATCAAGAACCTTCATCAAAAAAGACTATTCCGCATTACTGCAAATGCTACATAGCTTTGCTGGTTTGAAAATGCAGAAATCTAGGACGATTGACTTTTCAAAGGCTTACCACGCATCACACTGACGGTATCAAAACAGACCAATAATAAATTTAGATGCTGGAAGATTCTTATTCCAACAAAGATACTATTCATATGAAAATGTATATTACAATGGAACCTCTATAACTAAGTCCTCGGTCTAACAAACTATTTTTTTTACTCCAGTAATAGTAAAATATAAGGCAATATGAAAAAGAACCTCGATAAAAGTTAACAAACCTCGTTATAATAAACATATTTTGCCAGTCCCTTGGCCGTTCGTTATATCAAGGTTCCACTGTACTTAATTTTATTTATTTATTTTTCAAAAAGTGGGGAAGCCCCTTTGCCATGCGCGGGCCCTGCCCTAGCTTGGCTTAGGTTAGATAATACCCCCAAAATAGACTATGCTAAATCAGGCAACAAAGAACAATAAAATTGCAGCCTTTAAACAGTATTACAGCCCTTGGCTTGTTTATTGTAATCACTGGTATGACTAAAAAATAATGGATTTGTATATTGCACACGGTACGTAAGACCTTAACTTGTCCTCCAGGTTCTTAGCTGGGGCCTCACATTTATCGTGTGATCAACAAGTGTGCAGATCAATTGTTACAGTAGGGTGGACAGTGCCTTTGTATGTGGTAAGGGGCCATGAAGCTTCCTTATTTATAGGAATAACATTAGTCTATCCCATATTAAAAGATACACCAAGGTTTTTTGAAGTAGCAAGGCTGTGCTCTAAGAAAAATTGAAAGGAGCCCAGTGCTCCGGACCCGTGAAATCCTGGGTGCACAGCACATGATTTCTATGAAAAAATTTCCTAGTTGCCCCGGAACAATAGTTAAGCACCACGGGCCAACTGGGTGCTGGTAGAGCACAACCTCGAGTAGTGAAACATAAAGCAGCAGTGATGAGCAGGGGCCATGAAACTATCTCATACATGTACATAACCCTCAGTTGAGGTAAATATTTCAGTGACCAAGCCTTGGTGATTATTCATTTTTAACTTGCAATCTGTCAGTCACATCACTTCAGTGATTCAGTGCATGAGTGCCCCTGTGTTGGAGTTTACATCTCAAATTATGATATACGATAATTATAATTATTATAAGCATTCAATGCGAGATTGCAAAACTTTTCGTTATTCACTCAAAAGAATAACAATACACAACATTCAAGATAGGATCACAATTTTATTTTAAAGACCACATCAGTAAATGGTAATAATTCTTGCTGTATTTTACAAAATTGCAAAAACAGTTTTTGCAATAAACTTGTGCGGGCTCTCTTGCTTTAGCTTGTGGTTTGAACTGACAATGTGTCTGTGCAGTTTAAATCAGACTCTGAGTTTTGGGAATACTGAAATTGACAAAAGCATACCTTTAATTTGTTTAGTGAAGGTTATGGCGACCAGCATGTTGGAAATACTTAGGAATTTACTGTATATTAAAATATCATACCATTCAGATTGCACCATGATCCTGATAGATTTTAATACTTTATAATAAAAATTTACAAATAGAGCTTTAAAGCTTTTTATAAAAGCTCAAAGGAATGTTAATAGTGGTAACAGAAAAAATAGTACACTACAAGAGCAAGGTGTGAGCGATAATAGTGCTTACAAAACTAGAGGGCTCTCTGTGATCTGTTGCCTTAGGGCAAATCTTTTTGAAAGTTTCCTAAAAGTTTCGTTGTCGTCGCGTTCCAGTCGAAGAAAGGTCTGAGAAAAAATTTATCTTCGATGACTTCGCCGGTAGTAAAAGCAAAAATCACCACCGGCGATATAAATAAACTTTGCGTTGGGGACATTCACTGCAAGTTTTGCGAACTGTAAGCTTACCTCCATGCGCTCCCTCTTTATGCGAAGATTTCTTTCCGGATTCAAGATCTGTCGATTGATCTTTCTTCCATATGCTAGCAAACGATCCAAGTTTAATTTTCCGCCACTGGTTTGCGTTGAAAGCCCCGTAAATGCTATTGCAGCACTCTTCGAAGTTATCAAACCGAGAAAACAGCGAAACTGTCAGCTGGAAACAAACCTATTCCTCGAATCTCACATTCAGTTGGTCAGACTCGCGTGCACACTACGAGCCTCAGCGCTCCGGAAGTTAAAAAATTCGTACCGTCTGGTTGCTATGAAGTGACGTAATCATCCAGTTGAGTATCCATCACCGTAACACTTTTGCGGTCAACTACCGCAGCGCTCGTAAAGTACTTTAATTAAAACCGCGTTCAAAACCCTGTAGGAAGTCTGTTTATTTTTGAGTCAATTAATGCACTGCTGACTTTCACGAGGTCAACTTTTGCATAAATTATCAAACATTATGTTAAGCGGGAAATCTACCTCTGGTTCGCGGGAGAAGCAACTTCTATAGCGGCGCAAGACAAATGTTTCGAGGGTCGAGGATGTGCTCGCAAACTATTCACTATGCGACGAAAGGAAAAATCACTGGCATGAAAGCTGCATGTAATGGTAATTTTATCAATCCAGGTTGCGCCGTGTTCGCTCGAGAACACTGTGACAACCTCATTTGGCGCGCTTCTCAATACTTCCAAAACATGTTGTAATCGGTAAGTAGACTTAAGCACTTAGTATCGCCAAGCCATTCGAATCAGTGTATACCCAATTCTTTGTCTGAAGATTCTCGCAAACACATATACCAAGTAAATCTGGATGGAAGAGGAAATTGTCTCCCTGAACGCAGCCAGATTATATTTTGAAGGATGGCGGCACAATTCAACGCGTCTTCCAGGTCAGCCCTAATTTATAGTTCGTAAGAGTATAAATTGCGATCTCCCTATTTTCGCTTAAGCTTTTTTTGATAAAACTTCAGTAGAAACAAAACAACGCAGACATGACATTCTCCTGCATGAGACACAATCGGCTGAAGGAAATATCTGTTTACAAGTCGGGTAAATTATCCATTCTTGCGCACCGCAATATCAGCTAAAATCAGTCGCTGGAAACCTGGCATATTATTAAGCCTGAGCGCTTCTAAGAATAACACGTTAAGAACTTCGACGCGTAGAAAAAAAGGCAGTTGTTGTATATCCTTTCTGGTTCATCCAGGTAGAAGTCCTGGCATGATGTTATTATGCCTGAGCGCTTCTAGGATATATAACACGTTTAGCATTTCAACCCGTAGCCGTAAAAAAAAAAATAGGCAGTTGTTGTATATCCTTTCTGGTTCATCCAGGTAGAAGTCCTGGCATGATGTTATTATGCCTGAGCGCTTCTAGGATATATAACACGTTTAGCATTTCAACCCGTAGCCGTAAAAAAAAATTAGGCAGTTGTTCTATATCCTTTCTGGTTCATCCAGGTAGAAGTCCTGGCATGATATCATTATGCCTGAGCGCTTCTAGGATATATAACACGTTTAGCATTTCAACCCGTAGCCTTAAAAAAAAATTTAGAAAGTTGTTCTATATCCTTTCTGGTTCACCCAGGTAGAAGTCCTGGCATGATATTATTATGCCTGAGCGCTTCTAGGATATATAACACGTTTAGCATTTCGACCCGTAGCCGAAAAAAAAATTAGGCAGTTGTTGTATATCCTTTCTGGTTCATCCAGGTAGAAGTCCTGGCATGATGTTATTATGCCTGAGCGCTTCTAGGATATATAACACGTTTAGCATTTCAACCCGTAGCCGTAAAAAGAAAAAAAATAGGTAGTTGTTCTATATCCTTTCTGGTTCATCCAGGTAGAAGTCCTGGCATATTATTATGCCTGAGCACTTCTAGGATATATAACACGTTTAGCATTTCAACCCGTAGCCGTAAAAAACAATTAGGTAGTTGTTCTATATCCTTTCTGGTTCATCCAGGTAGAAGTCCTGGCATGATATTATTATGCCTGAGCGCTTCTAGGATATATAACACGTTAAGCATTTCGACCCGTAGCCGAAAAAAAAATTAGGCAGTTGTTGTATATCCTTTCTGGTTCATCCAGGTAGAAGTCCTGGCATGATGTTATTATGCCTGAGCGCTTCTAGGATATATAACACGTTTAGCATTTCAACCCGTAGCCGTAAAAAAACAATTAGGTAGTTGTTCTATATCCTTTCTGGTTCATCCAGGTAGAAGTCCTGGCATGATATTATTATGCCTGAGCGCTTCTAGGATATATAACACGTTTAACATTTCAACCCGTAGCCGTAAAAAAAATTTAGGCAGTTGTTCTATATCCTTTCTGGTTCATCCAGGTAGAAGTCCTGGCATGATATTATTATGCCTGAGCGCTTCTAGGATATATAACACGTTTAGCATTTCGACCCGTAGCCGAAAAAAAAATTAGGCAGTTGTTGTATATCCTTTCTGGTTCATCCAGGTAGAAGTCCTGGCATGATGTTATTATGCCTGAGCGCTTCTAGGATATATAACACGTTTAGCATTTCAACCCGTAGCCTTAAAAAGAAAAAAAAATAGGTAGTTGTTCTATATCCTTTCTGGTTCATTCAGGTAGAAGTCCTGGCATGATATTATTATACCTGAGCGCTTCTAGGATATATAACACGTTTAGCGTTTCGACCCGTAGCCGGAAAAAAAATTAGGCAGTTGTTGTGTATCCTCTCTGGTTCATCCAGGTAGAAGTCCTGGCATGATGTTATTATGCCTGAGCGCTTCTAGGATATATAACACGTTTAATTAGCATTTCAACCCGTAGCCGTAAAAAGAAAAAAAATAGGTAGTTGTTCTTATCCTTTCTGGTTCATCCAGGTAGAAGTCCTGGCGTATCATTATGCCTGAGCGCTTCTGGGATATATAGTAGCAGTTTGACCCGTAGAAAAAACAAACTCAGCCGTTCATTTTGTAGGAGATATTTAAGCGTTTTTGTCTGTGTTAGCAATGTGATCGACTTTATACGCAGACCTTAATAATATGTTTTTTTCTTTGACGGCACTGAATAATTTTAGCCGAAACCTGAGCCGTACATTTGTTGAATGCCGCGCTTTTAATTAAATTTCTCGCCCTAGAATGATGACATGATGGCGCAAAAATTGACGCCTCTATCGTATTAGATGCGAAATATGATCAGAGATAAATGGAATAGTGAATGTTACAATCTTCTGAGTATCCAGCTGAGATAGGGGACTTTTAGTCCCCTATCTCAGCTAGATAAACAAAATTTTTTTGGTTGCTAAGACGGTGCGGCTCGTTATGCTCAATTCTATCGATTGAAGCGGTTTCTGCACACATACGGAGCCTAATGTAGTAAGATCGAAAGAGTCTTCGTAAACAAGAACGCATCGCAGTGGGAGGAAAGGGAACATTGTTGAGCAGGGTTCTTGGAAGAAAAATTGTCATGCTGTGTGTACTGCGTTAAGTAAATGACGTCACAAAGCAATTGCCTTGTGTTCTTGGTAACCAGGCCACAGGAACATAGCGTTTTAATGGCGGACGAAAATTAATGGTTTTTGAGCGCCAAAAAATACCACTTTCCTTAATCGTATGAAGCTATAACTTGCACACCATGTACTTCAAGTACTAAACTGCCAATCTAGCGAAAAAAAATGGTAGTCAAAGATTTGATCGTAGTAGCACTTTAAATTTGTCTCAGATATAACAGCAAGATTTGAATGTTGTCATATTATGAAAAATGCTTCAGAGGCAGAGCACCGCTACGCCTCCTTCAAACTCCCTGCTCTCTGACAATCGCAACTAGTGTTGCTTTTAGCCTAGGCCCGTCTGCTGCGGTGAGAGAGGTTATGTAAACCTGCTGAAATTCTCTGCCATTTCCCCTTATTCTCTGTAGGCTTCTCTGTACGAGAGGCTCGCACTGACTATTGTTTTACTGTGTGGAAATCGAGAGTTGGCCGTTATAAGACCGAGACAAATTTGGTGGGGGATCCAATTTCAAAAACAGTTAAAATATAGAGCGTAACACAGCATGTCGTAGCTATGGGCACATGACTTCGTGAGGTACAGTGACCGTTCCGAAAGGAGAAGTGTGGCGATTTGTGGTAATTGCTTTGAAAGTTCAAAATACGGACGGCTCAAATGAAATCTCAAAATAATTGTTCGGGTATGCTTAAAATTACTTTACTAGTCTGCTTAAAGGACAGTGAAACCTTATTAAGCATATACTCTCACGGGCCCGGGCCCCACCCCCTCCCCGGGCCTGCCTAATGTGCCCTTAATAGAGGTATCCGTTTAATTCAGTTGATTCTTACGAATATGGGGAGTTAAACTTTAGAAATTAACTGACGCTTCTTTTCGCTTAATACAGGATGTGCACGTACGCCTTATGTGGAGTCGGCCTGATCCTGATGCAGGTTTCACTTCATAAGTGTCTCTTGCTCCTAGTTTCTCTCACCGAACGTCCCTAGCGACGAGCAGCGATGAAAAATGGCAGTAACCAGGATGGAAATGGCTTTCAACTTAAACAAATGGGGCCGTGTTTTTGAAGGTCAACTCTTGGGCTGTCGAATAATGTTCAAAAGCTCATTATGCTTTACTTTCCCTTGCAGCGAATCGCTTGACATCTTAAAAAAAGAAGACTTACCATTAAGTTACGGTTAACCGTCGAACTTTACATGAGACGAACATCATGCTGATGAGAGAGAACACGAAAGAAACACGTTGCCACACGACAAACATGAAATCTTTTCTACATGCCTTGCAACAAGTTTTGTCATATTTGATTCAGAACCAGTAAAAGTTCAAAGTGTTTTAAGGGCGGAGTCAAGCAAACGAAAGATTTTGATTTCAACTCCTTTTGACGCTGCACGACTCTGCCTGCGAAACCTTGCATTTTGACTGGTTTTGAATTGATTGGTTCGAATTTCTTAAAAAATGGGTCAAAGGCAGCGCCATCTTCGCTGTAATACTAGCTCGACTGTAAAAATTACAAAAAAATAATCATATAAGACGAGGCGTCGTGTTAGACTCTTAAATATCCCCTTGAATACTGGGTTTCACTGTATTAACCCTCTTAGTCCACCACGATTGCCACCACCGCAATCACCATATTTCCACATCTCTACTCCTCCTCCTCCTCCTCGATCTCCTCGTATTTATTGTTTTCCCTCCCGTTTCCTCGTCTTCTATTAGCCCTTCTAGTTGTTTTGCTTTACGCCGAAGAAATGGCAAGCTACAGCAGACTAAAACAAGAACTACTGGAAGGGCTTAGAGGTTGGTAAATGGGTGGTAGAGGGAAAATAATGGAATTGTGGTGGTGGTGAAGAGAAACTACAATAGTAATGTGATGGTGGTGTTGTAGTGGAGGGAAAACAATACAAATACGTGATGAGGACAATAGAAATTTGGTGGCGTTGGTAGTGGTGGTGGTAGAAGTGGTGGTGGAGGGAAAACAATTGAAAAGTGGGATGGTGGAGAGAAAGTAATAGAAATAATGTGAGTAATGTGACGATAAGGACAATAAAAATTTGGTGCTGGTGTTAACAGTAGTGGTGGAGGGGAAATAATGTGGTGGTGGAGGAAAAACAGTGAAAGATGGTGATGGTGGTGTTGGCGGTGTTCGTGGTAGTAGGGGGAAATAGAGCGGAAGGCCTCGGGTCTCAGGCATTATACTATATCTGTTTCACTCCAATTTCGAACTGTTTTCCACTTTTCTACGAGAACTCTACTTTATTGCTGGTTTTCACTGTCACGCCATCGAAAACAAAAACCAAAACCGTTCAGCAGATAAAGACTCACTGAGATTCAGGTCCGTGCAATTTTTTCATATAAGAAAAATTCGGAGAAATGTTTTTATAGAGCTTTGTACGGACGGAGACGCTATGTTGGTGCCCCACTGAGGACCCAGGGCTCATTTACTTATGAACATTTACGACATGTATGTATGTATGTATGTATGTATGTATGTATGTATGTATGTATGTATGTATGTATGTATGTATGTATGTATGTATGTATGTATGTATGTATGTATGTATGTAAATCTTCATTTAAACATGGGAAATCATCAGTTAAGCTTAAGTTAAAAACTAAAACTAATTACAACTGCTTTACATGATTGTCGTGTGGGAATCCGATATATCAGCTACCTTCTTGATATTTCGCTTAAAATGCTCAACGGATGCAGCATTTTTAAAGTTTTTGGGCAAGTTATTCCGTAACATGGCCCCGCAGTAAGAGAAGCTTCGTTTGAAATAATTGGTGCTTGGTTTGGACAGGGTCAGCCTTCCCTCAGAGTTTCTTAAGTTCTAAGTAGAGTGACGCTGAGAGAAAAGACTTTGTAGATATTCCGGAGCAAAGTCATTCATGGTTTAACACATCATTAAGGCTTTTTGTTTCTTTCGTCGAAGAGATAGCCTCTCCCAGCTGAGGGTGGAGAGAAGGTGGTTTGAGCTCGCATCAAAGGGTGATTTAGTAATAACTCTGGCTGCACGATTCTGTAATTTTTGGAGCTTATCACTCAAGTAACCACTCAAACAGTCCCAAACGGGGCTGCAGTAATCAAAATGAGGCATAATTAAAGCGTTATAAATTTGAATTGCAGTTTCTTTGAATATAAAGGGCCGCACAAGTTTTAGGGCGCCCATAGCTGAAGAGATATAGCTTTACAGCGGGTATATCGCAATACATATGATATATAAACCGACATCTTTGCCAAGTGATATGAGCACAAGTAATAAATTAGTTGTTTTTGTCTTACGACATCACTTTTTGAAAAAGCGTTTCGAATGAACAAACATAAAGTAAAGGACCCTAAAGTTCATATTTACGATTATCATTACAAGCGTTTCGGGTTTCACTCACCCTCCTTTTAACAGTCCACTTAAATATAATAAGCAGCTAATTAATATAATCAAATGACGTTTTGCAAAGTCTTATATGGGTGAAAATTTAATGGCATTTTCTCAGCAGCTACCATAGGTGTGTCCTAAAGACCTGAAGAAAGAAAACAAGTATGTAGGAAAAAAGGTACCCTCGAAGCAAAGTATTGGTTTTGGATGGAAAAGCATGCGCGTGAGCATCGTTTAACCAGACTTTGGCTTCGCGCGCGCAGAGTTTCCCAGAGCTTACCCACGGAGTCATTACATGTACAAGCCATCTATCCATCTGGGTAGAGAACTAAGCCATCAAGGCGCATGCTTGGATTGGAGTCTTGGGTCACCGGGTGAAAACCTCTGTAGTTTCAAGCGTTACGTTCAAGCTAACAGCAAGGTCTCTTTTGACCCTGTCACGAGCTTATGAGTCGTGTTTAGCCTGTCATTTCAAACCCATACATTTATTCTGGAGGCTTCATTGTCAAGCTTCACCCAATTTCACAGCGCTCAAAATACAGAAGACGTCATATGAACCATATTAATGCTGCTTTTCACGGTTCCGTGACTTATGGCTGCCAGCTTGTTAAGAAGAAGAAGAAGAAGAAGAAGAAGAAGAAGAATGTTTATTTCTTATATTGCGCAGTCTAGCATGCGATAAAGATATGATCGAATGCGCATTACAACACTAAAATCTTAAAGTAATAAATGGCTAATCCAAATAATGATAATAATAATAATAATTTACAATTTTCGGAAAACAATAAAAGTAAAATATGAGAAAGAACTAATAAAAAGCTAATTTAAAAAGATGTGTCTTTAGTAAAACTTTAAAAATGTTCAATGATTGACATTGTCTAATTTCTAGAGAGTGTCGGTTCCATACTTTGGGCGCAGCATTTTCAAACGCCCTATCCCCGAGTGTCTTTTTTGTCTTTTTTCTAGTGTGACCAAAAGCTTAAGAAATCGAAATTTATGCAAAAATGCATAAATTATTGGGTGACGTCGCCGGACAACATTATAGCGCTCAGAATTCAGACGTCTCTCTCTCCCCCGCGCCCCCACGGGTTAGGGGTTGGAGACGCATGACATTTCGGACTAACTACATGTTCAACTTTTACTTTCGTTGAAATCTCCATGCGAGGCTTTCCTCAATCCAAAAACCAAATAAACAAACCAGCTTCGAATAAAAGAAAAATATTCCTAGCAGCTGTATTTCATTTTAAGGCGGCAGTGGAAGAACACGAATAGTTAAAAATTTGAAATGTTAAAAGAATTTTCCTGTAGTCCGTCTGCTTGAACTACCACAAACGCAGCCATCGATGATTCCCTTTGCGACACTTTCCTCGACGAAAACCCAAACAAAAAATTTAGTTTTGAAAAGCAGGAAATGAATTTGACAGCACTTGTATTTCATTTGGTGGCGGCAGTACAAGAAGAACACGATACTTTTAAAACGTAACTGAAATAAAAAAAACCAACAACAAAAAAACACTTCAGTTGTCGGCAAGTAGTCTGTCGGCGAAGAAATTTCAAGATGCTGCATAAGTTTTTATTCACGAATTAATTCACCTGTCAAAATTGTGACCAAGGGAGACGGAAGACTAGGTTAAATATTCCTGGAGTGTGACCAAAAGCTTGACCAAGCCCCCAAAATGCGAAGTCTTTCTTTCTTTTACTTCCGAAAGTTTTGTCGTAAGTCGAACACAAGGTACTTCAATTTCGATTATTACTCGAGCAACTCCGTTCGTTGCCCTTAACATGGTTAATTTCGCGCCAGAACAAAACGGAACGTACATGTCTGTGACTCCCTTCCCTACCCCAGTGTGGTTTTTGTCCCTACTCCCAGAGTCTGTACGGCCTTCCGGCTTACGGGCGTACGCTGACGTCATAACCAAATTTTCTGGAATCGATCGGTTTCCATTTTGATTTAGGTATGGGGCTACACTTCGCG